>OU795042.1:48737399-49937399 GCA_917208275.1 Patella pellucida | reverse complement strand
AATGCGGAAAGCTTTCATATTTAGCCCTAGAATATTGCCTCTATAATACTACATGTTTATTATGCGTGTTTGAGGCCTATACCTACGTAAATTAGCCTAGGCCCCAGTCGCTATATTTGCTCAACGTACCGTTGACAGTTATGTGTATCACGCTACCCATACACGTCTCGTGACATTGCCTAATGTTTTGTTTACATATGCTTTTTCTAATGATAGGGTGTTTATATACAATAAAATCTTATCTTGGTAGTAATAGAAGACACAATTGATGAGTTTTATATTCTAACCACATACACGTTTGAATCGAGTAAAAATAACTTAACTTACCTTCGGCACGAACCAAAAAAAACAATGGCGTCCCATAAACTTAGTTCGCGGTAACGTCATAGTCACGTGATCTGTTTCCGCGGCAAAATATAACGCTAGGATTACAACCTAAGTTCTCAAAGCATTCTCAGACTTTACTCAACTTTTAATCACTGTTTTATGAGCAATATCTTTGATCTAGAAACCTGAAACGTTTCACATAGTTTCTAATTGATGTATTTTATACATTAATACAACAAAAGTTTTATAAAGGCCTATATTTTTGAATAAATTCTTAACTTATTTATATGCCGCTGAGAATGTTTTGTGAACTCAGGGCCAGATTTTTCATTGAAGAATTAACTGGGACGTTGCACTTCTAGATTGTTTTACAATACGCCTTAATTAAAATGTATTATGTTTTGTATTGTTATTAAATTTCATCTACGTCGTTAACCAATACAAGTAGGGCCTACCCGAAATCATACGTAAATTTCTATAGATAAGCGCATTGCAATTCCTGTGTTGGGCCTAATGCACTGAATGCGTATAGTAAAATTTGCACTGTCACGCTATCATAGGCGTACAAGCCAGGGGTGGGCGCAGGCCCCCCTAACTTTCGGGCCGGGGGTAAAGTGAAAAAAAAAATTTGTTTCATCTACTTTGCAAAATATAGAGTCCGAAATATAAAAAAAAACTCTAATTTTATACGGGCTGGGATTCAGTAAAACGCGTCAGCTCCGCGTTTTTTCTCTCAAAGAAAACAGCTGCCGTGCCGCTGTCTATAAACCCGAAAGTTTTCGGGCATTTCAGAGTTTTGCTTCCCTAACTGTCATCAAGCCCTAATAAAACGCTATTTTTACTTTTCTTGTAATGGAATATCACGAACTTGTACTGAGTGGACTATGTGTATAATTAATTGTTACGGTATGTAGACATTTTAAATTCAAAGAAACATAAAATGTAAGTCCTGAAAAGACCTAGTTTGTGCCGAGTGGTCCTTAAACCATATAGACCGTACCGTCCTGAAACCTGAAATACCGTATGGTACAATAGGGGCCTAACAAGTTAGTACAATATGAAAAGCCGGGTATTTTTCTCGTTTCCTGTTTAATGGGTTTCTTGGCATTGTTCAGGAAATGTATCCAGATATGTAAAATTCTATAAATCAAGTAGGGCCTATGTATGCAGATCGGTATCCACATCCACAACAAACATATAACTATATACAGAAACAGGATATAATCGTTCAAAACTTTTATTTTTGTAACTTAGGCTGCATGCCATCTTGTCGTGAACTCGATATAGATTTAGCTACCCCAGTTCTCCAGTAGAAATTACGACTTCCGAGCCAGTTTTTGAAGTTACGAACGCTATTTACTAATTCGTAAGTCGTATTTTCCATAAAACCGAGGAGTAACGAATACAGCATAATAAACTGTGATCCGGAATCTAGGAAAGTAATTGCCAAGTACATCGGTGTAACACGCGATGTTAGACATAAAATATAGGACCCCCGCCCCCTCCCCCAAATAAAAAGGCAAATGAAGATAGTCGAAATTGAAGCAGTAAAGAATGTGGGTGGGGTCATGGTGATAAGGGGTACCCAAGATAAGCATAAAGGGCGTTGAATTCTGTAAATTTTGTTGTCATGAAATACTTGGCGATGGGGACAAATTTACTGGCAGTGGCAACTTATAAATCGAACTATTTTGATTTCAGTTGATTTTAGATTAACTTTTATCATAGCTGAAAATAAACTTTCCACTCGACATTATGAAAAAGAAGCGTAATTGTTAAAATATGTGTATCGAAAATAAACGTCTGTTAAAGGACCCCGTCTTCAATTAGCTCAGGTTAAGTACATAACAGTATAAGGACGTTAAACCCCATTTCATTCATTCATTATGTTAAAGGACAATATTGGTGTCACTCATTATTACATACATGTATGTGATATTAAACCAGTTCCAAATATAATTTTAATACAGAGATCATTGCTACGAAAGCTGAGTATATACAGGTTCCCTGAATCGGAAGTGACGAACGCCAAATGAAAACACGAGTCGTCTCTCCGTATATATAACTAACTGATGTGACGAGTGATAACAGATACATTGGCGAATTTATGCTCACTAATAATTCCTTCCAAGACCAAAAGTTGTTCTGAGAGGATATCTGACAATTCATAAACAGAATTGACTACCACTAGATAAGAGAATAAGAGAACACGAAATAAAAACAGAAAAAGTCCGTGCATTACCATGTTTTGATATGGTATAGAATGAATAAAAACAAGGGAATGTACGGACTATTTCTATTTTCTCGTGTTCTCTTATCTAATGGCATTCATTTTTTTCTACTGTCGGGGATAGGCATTTTTGAAATATTCTAAAATGCCCGCCATAAATTGTCTCGATTCGCAGATTAAATGAAACATGCACCGTTTGTTAGTGATGCAGGACAGCTGCCTATAGTCGTTTGGATGAGACGAAAACCCGAGGCCCCGTGTACACATTTAAGTGCGCGTAAAAGATCCCTTGGCAGTTGGAATTAGATATAAGAGTAGGCCGTAGCGCCGCTGCCCGGGATAAAATTCCCTCTCACAATACACTGTATGGCGTATGCCCGTCTTCCATTACCCCAGGTTAGGTGCATAATAGTAGGACGTTAAACCCTTTGCATTCATTGACTGTAAAGAATCCAACTGGATTTTTAACCATTCCTCAGATATCCCCATCTTATAACCCCCCCCCCCCCCATTGGATTTTACTGTTACTATATTATTTCGCCACTGTACGTTTAAGACTGCACAAGAGGTGCCGTGTAATTCCGTCAGGGGGGAATGCATGGTATAATAGTAGGCCGTAGTGCCGCTGTCCGGGCAAAATTCCCCGTCTTCTTCAGATTCCTGAAGCAATAGCCCGAGAAATCCCTCTCTGGCCATTGCTGGAATGGCGTCTGTTTATTGGTCTTACGCGGGAATGTGTCTATTCTTTCCATTCAATGAAAGCTATCACTTAAGAACAGCAACATGACAGCCCTTTGTTTATTCTGGGTCTTTCCTAAAACTTTGGACAATGATTTAAGGTATTAAAAACCGTGAAAGTATGTTCGTTTCCAAACAGTATTTTTTACATTTTATTCGTCTTGATAGCCTCGTTTGTCACGCAATTAGTTTTACTGCAGTATTCTTCAATGCACTGGTTAATTAGTCATAATAAAATCGTGAGCCATGACGTAACGTTATGTAAACATATTTTATCCAATACTGGCACTCGTTTGAAATGTAAAGCTTTTGTAGGGCAGCTAGTGATTAGCCAGTAGACGGACTACTGACAATCAAAATTTAAAACAACAATATCCACTCAAAATAGCAGTGTGTAGTGGGATTACCTCTAATCAAACGAAACGCTGCAACGAGTATGGTCTTCTTTAGCCCAGTTCGGAGCAGAACAGTTGGACGTTAAACCCCATTTCATTTTGACTAAATTGCCGCCGGGGACGGGTAATGTCATGACCTTGAATCAGGGAACAACGACGTAACCTACCCTACGGGTCACGAAATTGACCTTGACATTAATTGGTGAAAGTCTGGGTGGTACATGAAGTTATGTGACTTTTTCGATCCCAAGGTCAAGGGTGAGGTCAAAGGTCAAGATCACATTCGAAAGGTCACTGAATTGCCCATCCACAGTTATGACCTTTTATTGGATGCGCAGAACCGGGGCCCCACCATATGCCCAGGAGCGCCCGAGTCAGTAGATATTTTGGTGACCTTGACCCTTTCAGATGACCTTGACACACTGGGGTCACGTGGACCGAGATGACATGTCGAAAGGTCAAGTTCTAGTGGCCCTGACTTTATTTGATGGGTGCCTATGGGTCAAAAACCAAAATACTTCTCAGGCCCCTAGCGGGTCAAGGTCACGACTTTTGGTTGACGATTTTAAAAAATGAAGAACAAATGTGGGGTCGGTCTATCGGGTCACCAAATCCCGGGGCGATTGGAAGACATTTTTTTGGCAAATGTCCTTACAAAGTCAAATAGCTGAGCATTGAAGCGATGTGGTCTAAGGGCAGATAACTCACTCTTCCCAAACAAGATCCGACGACCTTGAGGTCGCGGCCTCTCAAACTAAAGTGACCACTGGGAGTCTTGTGGTGACCTTGGTTTGACAATCAGAGGTCAAGGTCAAGGTCAAACGACCATTATGCGGCCTTTTAACCTACTTCCGGTCTCGGGCAGAAGATTTCAACGGCACCACGCGACGCACCAGGGTTGATTTAGTGGGGGTAGCCGCGAGGACTAGTTCCGGTGAAGATAGGAAAAAATTAGAAAAAATAATGATTGAAATAGCACATTAGGGGTACTGGAGCCCCAAGGGGCCGGGGTTTTAGGCTTTGAACTAAGTGACTCAGTTTGCGGGATCGTTCTGGGCCACGGCCTCAAGTTTTAGACCTATCGCACTACTGGTTCTCGAATTTGGCCGAAAAAGACAACAAACAAGGGTCCTGCAGCTGATTTTTCCAAGTCAAAGTTCATGGAAGGGGGCAACGCGTACCACGTTTGACTATAATAGAAACAGCAGGGCCTAGCATGATATTTAGTCACTGCCACATTAAAGTCATGTGATAATTAGCGTGACTATTTACACGAAGTGTGAACACTGTTGGCCCAATGTTGGCTCAATGTCGGCCAAATAATGAATGGATATACGTTGTCCATGCGACGTTGGCCCGACGTTGGAAGTGCGACACCTTTCCTGGCCGCATTGCCGACATTGGCCCAATGTTGGCTTAATGTTGGCCAAATAATGGATGGTCAAACGTTGGCCATGCGACGTTGGCCCGACGTTGGAAGTGCGACACCGTCGCTGGCCAACCATTGCCGACATTGGCCCAACATAAGACTGCTAGCTGGGTATTGTGCCACGCCTCGGATTTTAGCCCCATATCGGATCTCCGAACGTAGGCCTAGGCCTACAATGACCCTACGTACGCACTGCACTTTGCCAGGCGCTCTGTCCTACAAGTACAAGGGGGGTGGGCACCAGATCAATATCCAAATGAACGTAGGGATCGAACACGGGGCCTCGGTGATTATATAGCGGATGTGAATATTCACTAGTAATCAATGAGTGTGATAGCGGCCTGGCACAAGGGGTATTAACAGGCGCGGATCCAGGGGGGGGGGGGGGGCCTCAGCCCCAGCGAGACTGGTGTATCCGCTTTTTAATTGATGATATAAACTGATTTTTGCATTGTCTCTGCCCTGGCAATGCGACGAAGGCTCTGGGGACTACACCAAACCACTAATACATGCGGCACTCTAATGATTACCATTTATTACAATGTATGGCCTCCCCCCCCCCCCTTGAAAAAATCCTGGATCCGGGCCTGATTAACCTAGGCCTGACCCCTTTCTTAGAGCTGGTATATTCTTGGGTGCCTTGATAGACGAGTCTACTGTTTTGCTGTTGTTTGCTATGGTTGATCACATGCTTGTCACGTGATCATGAGTTCAAGCTTCCTGCAATCACATGACATCGATTTTTTTTTTAGTTTAGAGCGTTGTTGACTGCAGATTAACAACATTACACATTTTTAAAAGAAACTGCGAAACATTGGTACCGTGGTGACAAACTGGGTCCGTTATGGAGAAGATGTTATTGCTGTCAGCGTTATTAGGATTGTTGTTGTCTTCAAGTACTGCTTATGAACCAAACTGGGAATCTCTAGATAATAGACCATTGCCGCAATGGTATGATGAAGCTAAACTTGGTATTTTCATTCATTGGGGGGTATTTTCCGTACCGAGTTATTCTTCAGAATGGTTTTGGTGGAGTTGGAAAGGACAGCATATACCTGCATTACAGTTCTTTATGGAGGAGAATTACAAACCAGACTTTACATATGCAGACTTTGCCCCAATGTTCACCACTGAGTTCTTTTCTCCTGCACAATGGGCGGCTTTGTTCAATGCCTCAGGGGCTGAGTAAGTTATTTAGTATATTACATTAGAGTAGAGCTTGCATTTTGTATAATTTTACAATGTGTTATAATATATATATTAATTCTGTCCTGTCACAGTTCTGTCAGTATATACAGACAACTGAGATGGTGTGAGTAGAATTGTGACCTATTAAACATGATGGATATGTTTTAGCTACATATGTAGCACTCATGCTTGGTTTAGATATTTTCTCATGAAGTCGGCACATGTATTCTTCTAGCCCAAAATCCCCATTGTCAATCGGGGGGGGGGGGGGGGGGGTTGGGATGGCCTAGTGGTCTAGAGTGCCGCTCCTTGACCTGTAGCTGGCCGGTCACCTCTGGTTTGCGACTGTAGTTTCGAGCCCTTGTGTGAGCGTATGTGACATAGAGATAGGGGCGCCTTCTCAACCTCGTGGGTTTCCTCCGGGCACTCCGGTTTCCTCCCACTGCTAAAGACCCCTACGTGCAAGCGAATTATTGAAATAAAAATTAAAAAACATGCGTTAGTCCCAAAATGATCTAGTTTGTGTTGAGTGGACGTTAAACTCCATTTCTCTCTCTCTCTCCCCCATTGTCAATCGATCAGTTGTCACTATTTTAAGGTTTGACAGAATTCAATTCCAGAAAATTCAATCGAACATCCCCAGAGATGCTAACAATCATCTATTTAAACGTTTTCAGTGTGTCTCAGACTCAGTACGTAAATGTTCCCATGCTGTGCCGACATATGCATTTTAAGTTTGTATTGATTTGAAATGGTGTATTGAATTTATATTTCAGTAACATATCTAAATGTTCCCATGTTGTGCAGTCATGCATTTTGAATTTGTGTTGAAATGGTGTATTTAATTTTTATCTTAAAGTTTACTAGTGTTATTACTTATACATGTGATAAAAATGTTTTAATTATTTCAGGTATGTGGTCTTAACCAGCAAACATCATGAGGGTTTTACCAATTGGCCATCCAAACATTCTTTTAATTGGAATTCCATGGATGTTGGTCCACACAGAGATTTAGTTGGTAATTATGTTCTTGTTAATATTGTATTTAAGTCTCAACACAATGTCATTTGTGTCTGTTAATTGCTCTTTGAGAAATCGCTATATGCAACACTACTCGGTGCACAGAGACTCATCTGCTTCATACCTCGAGAATAGATCTCTACCCGAAATTGCTGCCATATCCAAATATTAATGAACTGTTTTGTAATACATATCTACTCCGTTTCACATCTATCATACATACAAAGACGAAATAAACTTTTCAATTTTATCAAATGGAAGCAGAATAAATAATCAACAAATTTCGCGGGAAATAATTGGTGTTTTCGCCTAGGACTTAAAATGTCAATCAACTAGCTTATTGTCTGTTCTCAAGCGGGGATAACGGTAGACAGACAACCTAAGTTTAGTATGATGCAGCACTGGACTAAACAAGAAAGGGTTCCAGAGCTCTAATCCAACCCTATTTACATGTACATGTACATTCAGTTCATGATATCTATGGTTCAAAAGAAACTTTGGGAGCTGGTTAGCATGTGCGTGCTGTATCATAAAGCCTGTCATTGAGTCAACTGGTGTGGTTTCAGAGCTCAAATCCAACTCTATCTACTTGTACATTCAGTTTATGGTGTGGTTTCAAATCCCTGCTTGTATGTGACAAGGAATAGCGTCGGCTGTACAACTTCGTGGGTATATTCCGGGTCCTCCGGTTTCCTCCCACTGCTAAAGACCCCTACGCGCAAGCGAATTATTGAAATGAAATTAAACCATATGTTACACCTCATTTCTCTGTCTCTCTGATAAGAAATTTGATTGAGAGAAGAAATCGATCTTTTGATGAAAAACAATACTGCATCATGATTTCATTAATATATATTCAGGATATTTAGAAATATGTTACATTTATTGATGTATACAGTTGTCTATAACATAGCCACTGAATATTTATTTATTTGTTTGTAAATAATTAGATCAGCTGTGACAAGTTCAAGCATGTGATTTCTCTTAGTAATTTTCATGTGATATAAATTCAATGACAAGTTCAACCATGTGATTTCTCTTAGTTATTTTCATGTGATATAAATTCAATAAATGTTGATTGTATTTGTTATAAATAAATTGCCCTAAAAAAAAACATCAGGTTAAAAGTAGAAATAAACATTGAAATCTATTAGTAGCAGGGGATACTTACCAGTATGGTAAAGGTCAATGACCTATATTAGTCCAAACAATAGGGTTTAAAGGTACACTAGTTTCCAGATCAGATAATCATCATATCAAATTTTTTGAACTCTATAAAACCAACCTGATCATTTTTTCCCCTTCAGTGTGCATGTAACAGAACCGCTGTTCGTGCAAAATTTCCCTCATAGCACACTTCATGGCTATTCTCCATCTTCATTAGCCCAACTGGATCAGAACAGTACGGCGTTAAACCCCATTTCATTTCATTTATTTCTTTATGTTTACATGTATGGAGTAATATTTCTCTTTCTAGGTGAATTAGCTGCTGCTATAAGACAGCACACCAATATTCATTTTGGTCTGTATCATTCTTTGTTTGAATGGTTTCATCCTCTATATCTCAAAGACAAAGCTGCTAACTTTAAAACACAAGATTTTGTAGCAGTAAGTATTTAATTACATCTTTTTATAGAAACCTTAGATGCATATAATGATATAATGTGGTAACTGTTTCATTTATGATGCAGGACGGAGGTGGGCCTGACAAGCACAGCTGTCTAGTCGTTCGGATGGCACAAAAAACAAGGTTCCATGTACATATTGGTGTTCACGTAAAGAACCATTGACAGTTGGAAATCGACATAAGAGTTGGCCATAGTGCCGCTATCCAGACAAAATTTCCCTCATGGCTTACTGTATATGTCCGTCTTCATTAGCCTAGTTTGAAGCAGAACAGTAGGACGTTAAACCCCATTTCATTTTCATCTGTATGATTGTTTACAAACAAATCTATATATTGATTATATGTACTTTTTAGAGTAAAACATTACCTGAGCTGTATGAGATTGTCAATGCTTATAAGCCAGAAGTTATATGGTCTGATGGTGACTGGGAAGCAAACAGCACTTATTGGAACTCAACAGAATTTCTAGCGTGGTTGTACACTGATAGGTAATACAAAAGCAATATTAATTACTTTATAATTACAGAATTGATGCGAGATATGCATATTGTAATGATATCAGTCTTTTGGTTGGTGTTGTAAAAGAGAAGGATCAGTAGTTGAATATATTACATTGTTCATATTGACTTTTTAGCCCTGTTAAAGACACCGTTGTTACAAACGATAGATGGGGCAAGGATGCAACTTGCAAACATGGCGGATATTTCACCTGTCAAGATAGATTTAACCCAGGTAAATATTGAAATCTACATCATTATTAATTGTTCATAAATTTAATGTTTTAGCTTTTACTCATACCTTTTATTGAGCATAAACTTTGTGTTCTCAAATCTTTACAAATAATCATCAGTGCTCTTGTAATGTTAACAGCAAATTATTACTTTGTAGTCAAAGGCTTGCGTTCATGTATATCAACGATTATTTGTCAGCAGGAACCCTATTTTATTTTGGCCAAAACTGTCAAGCCAAACACATCAAATATTACAGTACATTGTTACATTTTTTTTCGTCAAGCATGTGTATCTTCAAATTTGACAAGCGAGTCTATCTTCAAATTGTGCCAGAGTTGAATTTGCAAAGCCAAAAATTCCTGGGAATACATTTGTACCTGCCCCCATTAATGTGTGGTGTTTTTCGTCATCCCCCTGAAATATTAAATGTTTTCTAGGTGTTGTACAGAAAAGGAAATTTGAAAATGCCATGACAATTGATCAATATTCATGGGGTTACCGTAGAGATGCTAGATTATCTGATTATTTGACTATGGAAGACTTGTTGAAAACCTTTGTTGAAACTGTGAGGTATGCTATTATTATTATTATTATGAGAACACTTTTCTCTTGTATATTCTTTACAAGCATGTGTACGCTGTATCATAAGGTCTGTCATTTAGTCAACTGGCATGGTTTCGATTTCCAGGTAGTACATGACAAGGACTAGGGTTGTCTGTCAAACCTCGTGGTTTTTCTCCGGGTCCTCCAGTTTCCTCCCACTGCTAAAAGACTCCTACGGGCAAGCGAATTATTGAAATAAAATTGAACCAAGTGTTAGTCACTAAATGACCTAGTTTGTGTCGAGTCTAGTTAAACCCTATCTCTGTGTACAAGCTTGTGGGTTATTAAGATCTGGTTTAAGTAGCAATGTTGTTCCTAATTCACACAATAAACTTTAATCATTTTCACTATGTCCATTCTGTAGCTTAGGCTACTGTACAAATCCCATATAGGGTTTCAAATGTAATTGCTGAAATTAGATTTCAACTTCAAAAGACAAATAATACTATTCAATGCTTGGGGTCATTTAACAATTTTACCAAACACGTTATATGTACAATTACTGGTATCATTTATTTCGGAGAGGAAACTTTATTTGAAAATTCCATGACCATTCCAATTTTGTTTTTCCTTTTTAGCTGTGGTGGAAACATGCTAATGAATATTGGACCAACCAAAGATGGAACTATAGCACCAATATTTCAAGAGCGATTATTACAGATGGGTAGCTGGATGGCTGTTAATGGAGAGGGTATCAAAGCTACCCATCCTTGGAAACACCAAAATGATACTCTAACAAAAGGCGTATGGTATGTGTTTTGTATGAATCTATTTCGTTATTTTGAGTCATTCTATTTTTGTTCTGATTTCTGATTATAACGCTAAAACGGTACATTTTGTGCAGTGGTGGGATTTAGCATCCATATTTGGTTAAATCATGTTGTTGGTTGATTTTGCGTGATTGAGCCACCATTGATGAGGCAAAAATTTAAATTAGTAGGCTACAGTTGTATTTATGTTATAACTAATATTTCCCCAACAGGGAGTATCTGAAATGCAGTTGTGTAAAAGGGAAATAAAAATAAATTTATGTTTTGATTGATAAAACTTTGGAACTTGCTTCGCTGGTTTAAAGAAGGGAAATCATTAATAGTTTTTAAAACTAATTTTTTCAAAGATGTCCGATTGTTTTTTTTAAAAATGATTTGAGACAATTTGTTTTATTGGACAGATGAACACATGTATAGGGGGGGGGGGGGACATCTGAGGCAAAAGAAGGTTCATATATCTCATATAATGACCCAATATAACACTTTTATGTAGAAAAATGATCTTATACTATATATATATTTACTTTTTTTACATAATAAAAAAGTATTTCTTTATAGTATTTACAGGTATTTTATCATTTATATGCTTCAGGTATACTGAAAAAAGAGACAAGACAGGAGGAATTAATGTGTACGCCATAAACTTAAACTGGCCAACTGGTATGACTCTTAGTCTTGGTGTACCAATGCCAACAACAAGTACAGTGGTCACACTTTTAGGATATCCTTCACCATTTAAATGGCAGAAACGAAGCACTGGTGGCATCGACATCCTAATTCCTAAAATTGGTTTTAATGAAATGCCATGTAAATGGGCTTGGACATTTAAACTTACAAATTTAATGAATTAAAAATCAGTATTAGGTAGATTTATTTTTTTTGTTGGAAAAAAGACAAAAAACAAAACTCTGTTATTGGAATTCTGAATATTTACCCCATTTCCTATTTAAGGTTTAATTTTTTAATTAAAGATAACATATTTCAGTTTGAATTTCTCAGCAAAAAGTATTTGTTATGTTTTAACTTGTTGCAATCTCATTTATTGTATTTGCCCTTTCACAGATTTCTGTTAAAATATATATATATAAATCATTCCAACAAAGGTAGATCTACATGTACTCTCAGGTGAATTGCTATGATCATAACTATTTATTAAATCGACAAGACCACAAGTGGCCTTAATTACTTAATAAATTATAAGAGGCAGTAAAATGAAAGACAAAATCGAGAGAAATGGAAATAAATAGACTTCTTAAATGGGAAATGATCAAATTAAGAATACTCAATAGTGAAGTAGTATCTGGTATGGCAGAGAGAATAAGCATGCTCTGCCATACATACAACACCCACTATATTAACTATAAAATCTTTTGAATGGGTCTGATAAAATATCATCCACAAAAGTGGAAATTGTAAGGATGTTTCAGTTTAGTGGAGAGATGCAATAGATTCCATTACATGTATGTAACATCAAGCTGTAATGTAATAGCACTTGCCATAGATAAATATGTTATAATTTGTATATATTATATAGAATATAAAACTACTAGTATAATCTCTAAGGTAAAGGAAAGCTATATTTTGTATGTAAAATATATTATATTTATGTATATTTTGGGTTTTTATTTGTATTAAATTCAGAGAATTTGTCTCATTGTAGTGTTTTATTAATTGGGCATTAACTTATGCACAGTGTACATTTATTACCATATGATATATATTCTCATACTGTGTTATATTTTCGAAAACTGTTTTACAGATGTAAATAATACTTTTATCATTAATTTACATACTTATAGCATAATTTAATCTTTAAATGAGTTTTTTGTGTAATAAAACTACATGTATTAACATATGAACAGTTTTTTTTATCATTATCTAGTATCCCTTGTTTATGGCAATGTTTTGCATTTTCATATTTAAAGATGCATTATATGTAAGATTTAGATCAAAGCTGACGTTTATTCAAATTTCTTTAGTCTGATTAAAGGCATGGGTGTTTATTGTCATATTAGCAATTTTACTTGACCATCTATTTGCTTGTCAAAAACTCCACTGCAGGACAGACTTAAGCAGTGAAAGCATGACTGTTCAACATTTCTCTTATTCATATTCATTTTCGAAATCAAATAAATTTTTATTACGCTTATTGTACCCACGGTCTATCCTTTAGAACAGGGGTGTCAAACAAGCGGCCCCCAAAGGTTTAAATGTGGCCCGTGGAACAAAATTTTAACAAACTGTTGTGTCAATAATTCTTACAAACTAGCGATGGAAATCACTTATTAAACTTCAGTAAAGCAGTCTAAACCAGCGGCTGCCAGGAAGGATACGCCCACATACAAAGAGTTGGATAGAGAACAAGCTAACAATAATGTGATTTGTCCTACAATCAAGGGACATAATTCATGATGTTACAAATCGATATGCGGAAATATCGGATGGAACCAAGATTTTTGGGTTATAAACATGCATTTCAAGTTACATCAAAATCAGATTAAAATTGTGACCTACTGGGTCCACGACCTTGATATACCATATTTTTTACACAATTCTAGTACATGTGGCGGCCATTTTGTCTAGACATGTTGGTCTGATTTTCACGAAATTTGAACTTCACCTTCATTACGGTGTAACAGTGATACAATCAAACGGTTTTGTAAATCAGATAATAATTGTGAACTTCAGAGGGACCACAAGCTAAAAATGGCGATTTTTCGTATTATCAGGGGCCATAATTCAGGAAGTTACGCCCCGATATGCGCAAATATCAACAGGAACTAAGATCTTTAGGTTATAAAGATACATTTGAACTTTCATCAAGAGTCAGATTAAAATTGTGAACTCTTCAGGGTCCACAGCCTTGATATACCATAATTTTACACTATTCGCGTACAAGTGGCGGCCATTTTGTCAGTCAGTTTTGGTTGGATTATCCCGAAATTCGGTGTAACGGTGATATAATCAGGCGTTTTTTTAAATTGGATAATAATTGTGACCTCCAGAGGAACAACGGGCTAAAAGGCCATTTTTCGGACATTCAGTGGACGTAATTCAAGAAGAGAAGTTACGTTACGATGAGCGCAAATATCGCGAGGAACCAAAATCTTTGGGGTATAAACATGCATTTCAAGTTTCATCGAAATCGGTTCAAAATTGTGACCCCACAGTGTTCACAAGCTTAAAACGTGATTTTTCGTACTATCAGGGGCCATAATCCATGAAGTTACGGCCCGATATATGCTAATATCAAAAGGAACCGAGATCTTGTGGTTATAAACCTATATTTCGAGTTTCATTGAAATCGGATAAAAATTGTGACCTAGTGTGTTCACAAACAATTGTGGACGGAAGGACAGACGAACGGACGGACGGACAGGGCGACGACAATATACGTCCACATTAAAATGTGGGCGTATAATAATAACTTGTGAAGGACGTTTGGCTCTGTTTTTAGAATTCAGTAAAGTTCAAGGATGTTTGGCTATTTTATTATATCCGGCCCAATTGATGTAAAGTTTTAGTTGTTGTGGCCCCTGAATGGTAATTAGTTTGAGACTCCTGCTTAAGAATGAAGTAGGAATGATCCCGAACAGCATCATTGGACGCTGAACCCCACATCCCTAGATTTGGGCCCTTATAAATTGAAGGGTTTGGTTGTCTATGGTCTGTAATTCAGTCGTTGGCGTTGTTTCTATCCCATCTCCACCCCACCCTGTTAAAGTGACAGAGAGTAGGGTCAACAGTCCTATTTTGTGAGTTTTGCGTAGATCCCTCGGTTTCCTCCCACTGCTAAAGACCCTTATTCTCAAAGGAATTCATGAAATAAAATAGAATCACACGGTCGTTCCGAAGTGACTTAGTTGTTTAGAGTGGCCGTAAAGTCGCATTCGTCGCTTGAGCTCATTTTAATTCATTAAGACAGGAGCATTCCTACATATTAGTATCCAGCTGATAAGCTAAATAAATGTCCAGTAATAATATGAAGTGATGATTTAGAAACCAAATGAACAAAAAACGCTACTCATATCTTAATTAAGCACAGCTTATAGATTATAAATCTGTTTAAACACGTACGGTATAAATATGTTGATAATATGTTATCAATGTCAAATCAACCCTTGTTCACTGATAGATAAAGACGTGTTATGAAACAGTGGACCAATATCATTTACACAATAACACACATTAAAGTTGCACGCAGACTTCTCTAAAAATGTAAATGAAAAGGAACTTAAGGGTTCCCTTGCGTTCTTTTTAAATTACCGAATGCCATTCCAAACTTATATTTCCGAATTTGGTTTAATCCGGACAAGGATAATAATAACAAAGGTATAACAATATTAATAATACAGATTGAAAAGGGGACATGAAGGAAATGAAATGAACCGCAAAACAATTTAAAATAAACTCAAATTTGTTTCATATAGATGAATTCTAAAAGCCTTCTTATACTCCTGTATTCCGTGAAATAGCTTTATTTAACGTCCGCTTCCACCGAAGTGATATCGCAAACAAGTATTAGATGTCTGGGATTTATAAGTTCATTAAGTATGTCTTCTGTAGGTGACGTCACATCACGGGCCTTCATCCTTGCATCTGCTAAAGGGGCTAGATTTACTTCGGGAACATGCCATCATTGGCTCTATGACACGTGTATTGTTTATACATGGTATTTTTACTTATTTTATTTACCCATTTACATTAAATATGAAATATATATATACTATTAAAAAAAAATAGGGGATATTTGATTTTTAAAGATGGGTTCCCAGCAAAGTATTTATCGGCTGGTTATTTCCAATAAAAGTATGGCAAATTTGGTATTTATGAAAAGTATAGACACCCAATCTTACTAGAAAAAAACTAGATTACGCGAAAATCGCCCATGGGGCAAGGACTGGGCAATATTGTCAGGTAATCACTAACTGTCAACCCAAAAGGATTTGCTGGCTTATTGTCTGCTAGATTAGGTTAGGGAGCAGTTGTTATTTCTTGCTCAAATGGTTAGGCGGTTTTTCGAACATTGCGGGTTGTCAACGTACAAAATACTCTGCAATTAAAAGGTGTAAAGAGACGTTGACAGAAATAATTAAGAATTTATTTAGGCCTTAATAATATGGTAAATGTAAAGTAAGTAATGATAGAAACATTTTGAAATATTGACCCGTCCACAATGAAGTTAAATTGGCAGACATTGCGTTTAACAACAGCTTACTTACAGCTATAGGTATTCCCGGCGAAAACAGAGTTTTGAAAGGGAATTGAGGCAAATTTTTGATAGATTGGTTACTTTAAATATGTGTTTAGTCCAAATATATCGTCAAATCACAAAGTTTGTACCCGGGAATGCATTTTTAAGTGTTATTATAGTCACTTAATGAAACTGACGAAGAAACAAATGACAAAATGAAATGAAGTTCACATTCATCGATTTATTCCAAATGATCGTTAGACTAAGTAAGGCACAGACTGACCATTATAAGGGTAAAATTATACCCGGGGTCAAACAGCAAAGTTACCACAGCATCACAACAAAGTCAGTAACGGGTAAATAATCCTCTGTTTGCCAAACAAGCATTGATCCGACGTGGCATACTCCCAATGAGACGTCTAAGGTCATTTTGGTCCAGATTGTCCCATTCCTGTTGCAACGCAGCAGCAAGTTCTTGGACATTGGCAGGACGTTGTTGACGTTGACGTAACCTCTGTCCAAGCATGTCCCAGACATGCTCGATGGGGGAGAGGTCGGGACTCAGTGCTGGCCAAGGTAATGTGGTGATGTTCTGTTGTTGAAGGTAACCTGTAACGATCCTGACCCTGTGACATCTTGCGTTGTCATCCTGCCAGAATGCTGTCCCGGTAGTACTAGCCTGTAACACGCCCTGCAACAACATGCGAAGCCGTTCTTCCAGCAACAGTGATGCCTCCCCACACCAAAACAGAACCACCCCCAAATCGATCATGTCTGATGACGTTAACGTCTTGGAAGCGATCGTTTCGACGACGCAACACCCTCCTACGTCTGTCCAAAAAATCAACAGTGAACCTTGACTCATCTGAAAACATCACATTGCTCTAGCGTCGATTATCCCAGTGTTGACGATCCCTACACCAACGAGGTCTTGCCTGAATGTGATGATCTCTCAAACAAGGGATCACGCGAGGACGTCGGGCGCGAAGGTGACCCCCATGCAGTCGATTCCGAATGGTCTGGCCACTCACTCTCACACCAGTGTCTGTTTGAAGACGAGCGCTGATCTGATTTGCTGTGATGACACGATTTCTCAAGGCCAAGGTACGGATAAATCGATCCTTGGCTTGAGTTTTCGCCCTCGGTCGACCTGAGCGTCCTGTACAGATTGTGTATCACGGTGTCTGGACCATAGTTTGCTTATGACAAACTGAGAAACATTCATCGTCGGCGCCACAACCGCCTGTGTTGTGCCGAGCTGTAGCATGCCAAGGGCACGTAACCTTTCATTTTGGGTAAGCCGACGCATATCAAAATTTGTTTTCTGGTCACTAAAACAATTAAACTGATGTTTCCACCCTGGAATTCAATGCCACAATGACTGTAACATTCAAGATCAGAGTCGTGCAAATCTTGGGTTGGACCCCCGTGATGATCCCAAGCATCACCTGCATTCCATGTGGTAGCTATTGGTGCGTTTGGGCGTCACATGTGACTGGAAATGTTTCTTCTGTTGGGTTCTATAGTGACTTTTCGTAGTCATTCGCATATTTTAGTATTATGCCCCGCAAAATCAAATATCCCCTCCTTTTTTTAAATAGTATATGTATTCTTCTAATACTTAAAAAATCTAACGTGCAGATTATAAAAAGTTAATATCGTGAGCTCATTAAGCCGCATTGATGTCCCCACCCCTTTCACACATTCCTCTCGGTGATTTTACCCAGCAAATAATCACTGTTGAGTGCATAAAGTACACCGTCATAGCCCTATGGCAACATCGTCATAAATGTTAATAATATTGTGAACTTAGAAATATTTTATTATGGGTATAACGGTGCACCACATCGGATTAATAAACAACATCGGTATATAATAGTTACAAAACCAATCATTTTCAAACATTTTAGTCATATACTTCAAGCAGTTAAAGAAGGGGGTATGCTGAAAATTGCTCCATCTGACCCGATATATAAGCGTTTTTTTAGGCGTAGCCTCGATCATCATTACTGAAGTCATGCAAGTGCAATAGACAGATTTAGCTCTTGCATACTGTGTGCGTATGTTTAAAGATACCTATGTTTGCACTTCAATGTACCCTTTTTCAACACGTTTTATTTTTATTTCAATAGAGGTCTTTAGCAATGGAAGGAAACCGGAGGGCCCAGAGAAAACCCAGGCAGGATCAACATCCGACCTTACGCTTGTCATGCAATTGACTCAATGGTAGCCTATCTTCTAATCTACTAAAGCGCACGTGTTGGACTATCCAAACACTCGCCCCCCAGAACTTCAATAAATTAATCTTAAAATGTTGGCCAGCACATTATTGTTACATGTTAATTCTAAATCAATTCACCCAAAACAACCTGTGAAGCAAATAGGTTCAATAACTAATTCAGTCGCGACGAGGGTACATGTACATGTATAACCTTGACTTGTTCATTGAAGCGAGTCAACTTTAGGGCCAATATGTATAATTCAATGGAAATGTGATATTTCCAATTTTCTGATAAATAAGGTGCATTTTAATACTTAATAGTTCAACGTTTCATTATTTTCATGCTAAGAGTATATATATTTACAGTTTTTCCATCGTCAGCGTCCTTCATAATGACACGTGTTTACTTTAGTTGTATAACATACCGGCGGGGTCACATGTTGATCACGAGGCTTTCCCATTTATGAAACAATATTATGGGATTTTACTATAAATATAATCTCCGTGTAGAATTCTAACATTCACTACAGAAACACCAGCGTTAACATTATGAAGGCTCAGATCGTTGCGTGTTTGGCAATTGTTGCATGCTGTAATGCATCGCCAGAAGCTTTGTGGAAGATTATGCTTGATCCTTCAAATCTCCAGGCCACTACAGAAGATATTCCAGCTTTGGCCGAATCGCTTGGTCTGTCAACATTGGTAACATTTGTCAAGAGAGCCGGCTTAGCACAGACTTTATCGGCAGCAGGTGAGTTATTCTTGAATCTTGATAAACAAATATAATTATCTGCAATTTCATAATGCATGTAGATATAGTTTGTCTAATGCCGGTTATATAACAATGCCGAGGCGGATATACAGATCAAGGGTGGTAGTTGTGGGAGTTCGCATACCCCTTTCTATTAGCATTTTAAGGGGTTGTCCTCCCTTTACACGAACACCCCTCGAATAAAACACAATATATAACAATTATCATTTGTTTATGTTTGTTCAATTTATTGACTAATTCTCTCATAATTACATAATTCCACTCTTCTTTAGTGTTCATGTAATAATAGACTTTCCGAAACAACACTTGACTGTCGGGATAGTGTGATGCTTTTAAGAGGTTTTGTTATGGGGCGACTAAAGCTATATATATTATTTTCTTTTACACTACTTTGTGTTTGACTAAAGACATTGATGGGGGCGACTAATGCTATATTATTTTCTTTAAAACTACTTTACGCTTGACTTAAGACGTTGATGGGTTAGACTTTTTTTAGAATCAGAAAATACATGTATGTATCAGCAGTGAAAATCACATAAACCATTCGCTGCAAAATCTTTTTATTGAGCTATTGTATTAATACTTTATTTGTATTCTATATGGTTACCTATGTCATGTACATTGCTATATAACCCTGTTGTATATACTGTTGTATAGATACAGTAGATAGTGACCTATAACCATTGAGGCAGAACAGTGTTGTTTTCTTACTGTACATTTTGTACACTCCAATGAATGGCGCTATTTTTAAATCGATTATGGCAAGGCTTATTTTAGAACATTTAATAGATCAAGCTGGATTAAAAATTGTAATTAACAAACAAAATGACAGATTATGAAATAATTCTTCTCAATGTAATAGAAATAAACACAAATTAATGGTAGATCATTAAAGTCATCTGGTTTAAGTTTTCATTTTTAGACATGTTTTTACTTATACACATCCTTATCTTGTAGGTCCATTTACCGTCTTCGGCCCAAGCAACGCCGCCTTTGCCAAGTTACCACCAGCACTCGTCCAAGTACTCCTAAAGAACAACACACTCTTAGCTGAAGTCTTGGAATATCATGTTCTTGGTGGAGCTGTCTATGCTTCTTCTCTCTCAAATGAACTATTGGCTGCTACACTTCTTCCCAATGAAAAAATCCGATTTAATTTATACAACAATGACCAAGTAAGTTCCATAACCTTCAATCAATTTCTTCGTGGGCATATTATTAATAGAGCAGTAGGGAGGCCTGGCCAATGATGCACTTAATGGATGATCTCACAATAATCCACCAAACACAAACGACTAGAAAAAAAAGATATTTCTTTTAACTTTCTGAATTTCAATTTGTTCAATTAGGGTACTTCATAAATTTTGCCTTTTTAAAAGCCCTTTCTTGCCTCCTTTTGTAGATTGCCACTGCTTCGGGAAGGCGAATCGTCCAGGTTAATCAAAATGCCACAAATGGTGTCATCCATACCTTAGATTCCGTGATGCTTCCTCCTGTAGGAACCGTCACCGGTCTTGTACAGGCAATGGCTGCATTCTCTACTTTATTGAAGGCCGTTTCAGTCGCTGGTTTGGCTGATACTCTTAATGGTAAG
The DNA here is from genome assembly GCA_917208275.1 of Patella pellucida. Classification (NCBI taxonomy): domain Eukaryota; kingdom Metazoa; phylum Mollusca; class Gastropoda; family Patellidae; genus Patella; species Patella pellucida. Next base: position 49,916,560 of record OU795042.1, on the reverse strand, counting down.
TAATAGCTTTTCACTAATGTTATTGTTAACTCTTAAAATCAGTACTATTGTTTAATATCGGGTCGGAATCCAAATTTTGAGTGACTCATTGAATAGTCCCCGGAGTCGGTAAAAATAGTTCAAGAGTGATTTACCCTTGTCATTGGGATAAGACGGTGATGTCAGGGGGGGGGGAATCAAGGAATAGTATGAGGCACCATCTACACATTAGCGTGGATGTAAAAGTACCCTTGACATTTGGAATTCAATTGCTTTCGGGGCAAAATTTTCTCCATAGCACGGCGTATGGCACATGTCCGCCAGTATTAGTCCAACTGTTGCGAAAACATGGAGTACTATTGAACATCATTGCATGCATTACAATATTTCGAAATAAAGTTGATTTCATGATATATTCTATTTTAGGCGCAGGACCATTTACAGTATTTGCTCCAACAAACGAGGCTTTCAGTAAACTTCCAGCAGGGGCTCTTCAGAAGCTATTAAACAACCCCAAAGCGTTAGCTAGTAAGTTAAAAAAATTGTGTGTAACATTAAATGTAGCATGTTCATGTTTGGCGGTAACTGGTCACGTGACAGTAAAACAGGGTAAATAAGTGTTCTATGGCAAACATGCACTTGATACTATGAGTTAGATACTCATAAAATAATTCTTTAAAACTGTTACTTTAGCGTTATTATTATCTGCTAGAAAATCTGAACTGGACTTCATTTATCAATTATTGAAAGCTATCAGTGACCTGTATATTTCAATAACAATCAATAACGTGTATCTGTAGTATATTTATCTTTATTTAGTATATTTAACCCCAGAAGATTTTATCTTATCAGCGATTAGCTATCTTCTATTGACTTGAGTATCATAAGGAATCTGATATACGACTTCTTCAGCAGCCAAAGGTTGAATGTTTGATCTCTATAGTGTCATGGCCAAAGATACGTTACATCATTGGTCAAAATTACAAAAAGTCCATTAAATTCTTTAAACTATATGCCAATTCAACTATCATTGTTAGGAAAATAATTTACATTCACAGGGGCCAGCGCCCTGTTTACACAGAATAAGCTTGCTATGAGTGAAAGACAAAAATTCTAGCACATACAACACATATTTTAGTGGTGATTTTTTTTTACATTTTCTGACTATCACTGAAGCTTGCGTTAGCCTGAGTACTTGTGGACGATCTGGCAACCAAAGGTATACTCAACGCTTAAAAACGGTTCGGTCTTTGCATGGAGTTAAAAGTACTATATGGCTATCAAATACACACCTTCGAATTTATCAAATACCGGTACAACATCGAAAACACTCAATTCTGAAATTGATTGGTTCAAAAATAACATTGCAAGTACCTGGACTGTTACAACAATTCGTATGGACAATAGACCTAAGAACATGCGACAAAGTTGCCTGTTGATTTTGAAAGACTTAAATTTTGCCGGACTTATTGTCATTAATCAATTAAAAAAATATTGACAGTAATTCCTGGTCTGGCAAGCTATCTTTATAATGTGTATGGCGACAATAGGCACCTCCCATCCTTTAAAGTCTGATATCCAATTTAAAAGTGATTGTATGGTATGTTTGAACTGGACAAGCTCGCTAGTCTGGAGGTCGGGTGTTCGATCTCTGCATTGCCGAGAAAGTTCATTTCGATTTTCCGGCGTGGTTTCCCCTTGTCAGTGATGCAAACGGAGGGCCTGACAAGGACAGCTGCCTTGTTGTTCGGATGGGACGAACAACCGAGTTCCCGTGTTCACAGTAGCGTGCACGTAAAAGATAACTTAGCAGATGGAATTCAGTTGCTGCCCGGGCAAAATTTCCCTCATAGCACACTGTATGGCGTATGCCCGTCTTCAATTAGCCCAGGTTAGGTGCAGAAGCGTAGGACGTTAAACCCCACTCCATTCATTCGTTGGTTTATCAGATATTGAGATAATAATGTACGTGTATAACATTGGAAGTCTATATCAATTATTATCAAATGGTCATCTTGATAAATTTGATTATATACGTTTATATAAGTTAATATATAAAGGTCATTGATAAGATTTAAAGTTGGTATACATTTCGGTCTTGTTTCACATGCTTTTGTTTATCATCTAGTATTCATACATTTGACTAAATATGTAATATTTTGTTTTTATTATTTCAGATGTGTTGTTGTATCATGTAGTCAGTGGAACCGTCTACAGTGCTGGTCTTGTTGATGGTGATTCTGTTCCAACACTTAACAAACAAGATATTAAGATTTCAATCTCAGAAGGTTTGTTTCTAACCTCTAAAATTATATAGCTTTGTCGAATCTGGTTGCTTTGTACAAGCGTGTGGACGACACTGGCTCGCTAGCCTGGATGTCGCGTGTTCGATCCCTGCATTGGCCGAGAAAGTTCAACGGGATTTTCAGACGCGTTTTCCCCTTTGTCAGTGGTACAGGATGGAGGGCCTAGCAAGGACATGTCTAGTCGTTCGGATGGGACGAAAAACCTGGGTCATGTGTATACATTGGCTTGCACGTAAAAGATCCCTTGGCAGCTGGAATTTTGATATACGAGTACGCCATATTGCCGCCCGGGCAGAATTTCCCTCATAGCACCCTGTATGGCGTATGCCTTTCTTCATTAGCCCATTCACTGCAGATCAGTAGGACGTTAAACCCAATTTCGTTATACTTTAGCTTACTTCTGAGAAAGCCATGGTTTGGTTTATAATGAATACTGCCATGATTGTCGTTTCTACTTTGTAATCTGTTAAATTGTGTATTACAGGAGGCGTAGAAGTCAACGGCGTTGCTCGAGTTATCATGCCCGATGTTTCTGTAACCAATGGAGCTGTCCACGTCATCGACACAGTTTTACTTCCACCATCAGATTCTGAAAACAAAATGTACTTCATCCAAAACCTTAAAAGCAGCATTCGATTATAAATAATTTATTAATCATTTTTACATAATTTCATTTTTAAAATGCAAATATTCACATTTCTCTCAATTAAAAAAACATATCTCATATTGTTGTAGTTATTACAAAGCTTGCGAAATATAAACAAAGCGTGCTCTAAAGAACATGGGCCGGTTAACGATCGGTTAACTTTAACGGAGAGAAGGATTGTTGCTGGAAATAAAGGCCCCAAACATTTCGTAGTGCAATTTTTTCCTACAGATTTATGCTAATATTTCTAAAGGAAAAAATAAATTATTCTATAGTGTTTTCTGTAATAAATTTAACAAACACCACATTACCAAGATATAGGTCCGTTGTTAGAGTTTAAGGGGTCGTTAATATAACTTAGTTTTGAGCAACCGACCCTTGGGCTCTTGTTTCTCGAAATCTTAACTAAAGATAAAATCCAAATTTTAGTAGATACTTCAATTTTGATTGGCTAAGCACTAAAATCTATATAATATTATCCAATTATTAAAATTTTGATTTGTATCTTAGTTAAAATTTCTTGAAACCGGTCCCTGGTTGTGTAAAGATTGTTTTAATTATATTATAAATATATGTGCTATTGTTTATTCATCTTATTTGTTTAATCCATGTTTTTATATTTCAATAAAACAAAAATATTTAATATACGTGATTTGTTTTGAATATAAATATATGTAGCTAATTTTGAAACAAAGTGAAATGGGGTTTAACGTCCTACCTTTTTTCTGCTTCATTCGGATTAATGAAGATTGGCATACGGTATAAATTGTGCATCAAGTGAACTTGTTCTCAGAAAGCGGCGCTACGGCCTAACATTGCTTCGAATTCCAATGTGTACACGGGACCTCTGTTTGTCGTCCCAACCTAGCGACTAGATTCTGCTCCTTGCCAGGCCCTCCGTCCTACACCAATGACTATGGAGGGGGATCCTCGCCAAAACTCTCAATTTGTGAAAATACATTTGTCGATTTGTGAAAGTACATTTTTGTTTATTTGTCAAAATACAAAGTACATTTGTCGATTTGTGAAAGTACATTTGTCGATTCGTGAAAGTACATTTGTTAATTTGTCAAAATGCAAAATACATCTGTCGAACCTACAAAGTACAAATTTTGAAATAACACAGCTTAACTTTATAGTTTCAAGATATGTAATTTCAAAATTTGTATTTTCAAGAGATGTAATTTCAACATTTGCAGTTTCACCATTTGTTGTTTCAACAATTGTATTAACGACACTTGCATTAACGAGCCTTGCATTAGCGAACTATGACCATATTTGGGTTATTGTATGGTATGGAAGCCTATTGCGGCCATTTCAGAATCTCGACAATTAAATAGTCCAAAATAATTTTAATCTCTTCTGGCAAAGATAGTATTGTATTCTGTAATCGATTTTAAGTCTTCAATCAAATCTTTCTTTGCTCTCCAACTTCAACAACGTTCATCGGATATTTTGATGCGTGGTCTTGTCAGTACTTTCGTTTGGGGAGTCTGACAAGGGACAACGTATAGTCGATCAAATGGGATTAAAAATAACGATGTCAACTGCTTGTCAGTGGTATAGGGCGGAAGGCCTGGCAAGGGACAACGCATAGCCGTTTGAATGTTAAAGATAAAAAAACTAGGTTCCTTGTCCGGAATCGAAATGAAGTGGAGGCTACTGTGGCTGAGTGAGTAGGAAGTTTGCTCTCTAGCTTCATCGAACTGCATCGGAATTTATCTTGAGATATCTTCCCTTTTCCGTTGTGTAGATGGAAGACGAGGGTCTGGTAACGGATAACGTGTAGTCGTGCGGATGGGACAAATAACGGGGCCCCGTGTAAACATTGGTTTCGATTCGCCGCTTGAACGTGACAATGATTAGCGTCGTCTGTCCAACCGAGGGGGTGAACCACTCTCTCTCTCTCTTTCTTTCTCTTTTTCGCACACATTGACGTCCACGTATAAGAACCCTTTACAGTGGGAATTCGAAATAAGAGTAGGCCCTCGTAGCACACTGCATGACGTACATTATTAGCTTTCGTTAGCTCAGTTGGAGGAGAATGGTTAACGCGTTCGCAATTGATCATAAGGACTGTCATTGAATCAACTGGTAAGTAAGTAAGTAAGTAATTTGTATTGCTGAAAGTTACAAAACTTATTGCAAATACAATGAATAAATAAATAAAATATGTAATGTGAAGGTGTTGATGATACAAATAGTACAAAACAAGTTAGAAAAGTATTCAATTTTAAGGAAGAATAGCTTCTTAAAAAGACTGACGTTTAATAAATGATAAATGTATATATTTTGCTAATGAGTTTAAAATAACTGGTGATGTGGAAGACATAATATCGATGAATTTTTGGAGTGAAGGGTGATTTCTATAATAAGCAGGAATAAGTTGTTCTCTTAAATCTGTATAAAATGGACAGCAGAATATAAAATGATATTCATCTTCAACGTTACTTAAATTGCATAGATTACAAATTCTATCATTTCTGGTAATTTTGTCGTATCTTCCCGTTTCGTTAAGCAAGGTATGTGATACACATCTAAATTTCGATAAAGAAACACAGTAGTTATGATTTAATATAATTGATAAATATTCTTTTTGTGATAATTCATTGGTGAAAAGGTTATAATAATTTAGTTTTGAGTACCGGTATTTCGATCGATCTTCGTTCCACTCCTGTAAACTGGTGCGGTATCGATTCGACGCTTGTACGTGACAAGGGGTAGATCGACTGTCCATTCCGTGGGTTTTCTCTTGGTCCTTCAGTTCCCTCCTACTGTTAAAGACCCTTTAAAGGTGTGTTTTTGTATGTAGCCTATGTATGTATGTATGTTCGCCCATCACGCTGATGTCTATAACGGATGTTGCTGAAATTCAATAGGAGTCTTTGTTTTACTAATTTAAATGATGCATATACATTTCATACGAGAGAGAGAGAGAGAGAGAGAGAGAGAGAGAGAGATGGGGTTTAACGTCCACTCAACACAACTAGGTTATTTCGGGACACACATATGGTTTAATTTTATTTCAATAATTCGCTTGCGCGTAGGGGTCTTTAGCAGTGGGAGGAAACCGGAATGTCCGTAGGAATCCCACGAGGATGAGAAGGCTCCCCTATTTCCATGTCACATACGCTCACACTAGGGCTCGAAATCACAGCCGCAAGCCAGGGGTGACCGGTCAGCTAGAGGTCGAAGCGCGGCACTCTAGACCACTAGGTCATCCCAACCCCCCACATTTTATACGGAGCGTCCACAAGATGCATCAACGTGAAACAATGGCCATAACTCCAGAAGAAATTAACGGAAGTTATTGAAATGAAAAAGGCTTCTTCATCTCACTAATACATCATATTTCAAAATAAAAACAATCAAATGATAAATGTAGTCTGTAGAGTGTTCACAAGAAATTGCGGACGACGGGTGGACTGATTGACAGACGGGCGGACGGACGGGGTCGAGGGCAATATACGACCACATCCCCATGTTGGCGTATACAAAACACGACCACGTGAATGTATGCCCGCGGCGAGAAGTCGAGATTCTGAAATGGCCGCAATAGGCTTCCATACCATACATCAACCCAAATATGGTCATAGATCGCTAATGCAAGGCTATAATAATAATAATAATAATAATAATCGCGTCATTTTACAAGGGTAGCAAATTAGGCCTAGCTAATGCAAGGCTCGTTAATACAACTGTCGAAACTACAAATGTTGAAACTGCAAATGTTGAAATTACATCTCTTGAAACTATAAAGTTAAGCTGTGTTATTTCAAAATTTGAACTTTGTAGGTTCGACAAATGTATTTTGCATTTTGACAAATTAACAAATGTACTTTCACAAATCGACAAATAAACTTTGTATTTTGACAAATTAACAAATGTACTTTCACAAAACGACAAATGTATTTTCACAAATTGAGAGTTTTGGCGAGGATCCCCCTCCATAAATGACAAGGTGAAACCACACCGTAAAATCCCGATGATATTTACTGCAATTCGAGTTTCTGTTTCATTTGTAACTTTATGGGTTTTTTTCATTTGAGATGTCATCTTTCTATAAGACTTAACGTTAATAGCCCCAACATTAGACGACCGCGTACTTTTTTTGAAGTTTTTTTGTATCAGTTGACCGGTCGCACCTTCCCACAGTCATGTTATCTAACCAAAGAATAATGTTTATTAAACATTGGCCATGAGCAGGCCATTCTTTGGGGCAGTATAGTAAGTTGTGGGGATAATTGCACGGCGTTTTTAAACAAAATAAAAATACCGATGATGCAGTATGTAAAATGAAAGATTTGGTACCATTTACTTGTAAGTAGTAACACATTAAAGGAACAGCGCGTTTACATATTAAACCATTGCGTACCCAGCGGTATTTATTCAATATTGGCTTCGTGTTCCTTCGCGTTGTGGACACGACATATCGTCCCATCGACTAGACGGGCTTCATTACTCAAATTGTATGTTTTACACGTGTTCAAACCAGAAAATAGTTTGATTAATAACGGACAGAGAGAGGGGTGGGCATGCCCAGCCTCGTGGGTTTTCTCCGGGTCCTTCGGGTTTCTCCCACTGCTAAAGACCCCTACGCACAATCAAAATGATGAAATAAAATTGAACCATGTAAGTCCCGAAATGACATTTAACCCCATTTCCCCCGGTGTCTGTGATTCTCTTAAAACGGCGAATTACGAACGCCAACAAATAGGGATATAATGCAACTTGGTGATTGGGATTCATTGATGCCTGTCGTATTAGTAATTTTGTTGTAAAATTTAGAACTATAACCGGAAAATTCCCAACGAAACGACGAAATGCAATGGGCTGATAATACGAGAATGTCATTTAAAGACATGTCTTCTATTCACCTAATTCGCTTATACATGTATATGTTAATAATTCTCCGCTGATGAAATGGTAATTATTATTTAGGGTTTTTTTGATAGTTCTATTTTTTACAGTCAAATAAAACATACGCGGGAAATAAAGAAATCCAGATCACCAGGCCACACCATCCCTTTTTTTGGCATCTCAGACACCGCCATTTCCCAACAGTCTGTGTCCATTTACAAAATCACCATATTGATTCAACGATTACTCAAAAAAACGTTTGTTGGTTTGGGAGTCGAGAAGGGAAAAAAGACCAACTGATCGTTCGGGGACATCGCATTGTCTTAACAAATGGCCAAATGCACACTTTCTTGTGAAAAACTCATAGCCAAGAGCGATCTTTATATCTAAACCAAACTATTTCAAAACCCCTGCGTAATATTGTATACCCTTTTATACTATGTACGATATAGTGTGGTATGACATGTCATCCCGTGGGATTTGTATGCTGAAATTGATTTTTTTTTTGTTGGGAGTACAAATTTTCCGACCCCTCGACCCATCTGAGAGGGTCATTTTTGAGATCGGGACCCCTCTGAACGAGGACATGGCTATATCCGGCAATAATGGTTGGATTCTCATGATCTGAAGTTCATTCTTCTGGGGGAATCACGCTGGCAAAGTGGATAAGGCGCTGGTTCGCTAGCCTGGAGGTCGGGTGTTCGATCCCTGCATTGGCCGAGAAAGTTCATCCCGATTTTCCGACATGATATCCCCTTGTCAGTGATGCAGAAGGAGGGCCTGACAAGGACAGCTGCCTAGTCGTTCGGATGGGCGAAAAACCGAGGTCCCGTGTACACATTGGAGTGCACGTAAAAGATCCCTTGGCAGTTGGAATTCGATATAAGAGTAGGCCGTAGCGCCGCTGCCCGGGCAAAATTTCGCTCATAGCACACTGTATGGCGTATGCCCGTCCTCAATTAGCTCAGGTTAAGTGCATAACAGTAGGACGTTAAACCCCATTTCATTCATTCATTCATTCTTCCGATTTTCATCATGCCGAACCGATCTATGATACCTTTAAAGCGAATGGAAGTAGTTTTCATTGACTTCCAGTGTGGAATTTTTGATATTGAGTCATCTCCGCCAATAATCTTTGGATTTTCATGATCTTTAGTTCATTGTCGTGATTTCCATCATGCCGACCCCATCTATGATACAATTAAAGCGATTGGAAGTAGTTTTCATTGACTTCCGGTGGTGAATACCAATTTCTGGTGTCAAACTCGGATTGATTTCAGCAAATAATATTTGGATTTTCATGATCCAAAGTTCATTCTGTTTTATTTTCATCATGCCAGTCCCATCTATGATACACTTAAAGCGAATGGGAGTAGTTTCCTTTGACTTCCGGTTGGAAATACCAATTTCCGGTGTCAAACTCGGATTGATTTTAGCCGATAATCTTTGGATTTCATAATCTAAACTTCATTCTGGATTTCCCGTGTCTCAGCTTACCACTTTTTGTGGCTTTTGAAGCATCGTAAAATGATTAATGTGGTCACTTTTGGGTGACTGGAATGTTCTGTCATGAGATTTGTAGCAAATAAACAAGTTTAATATCAAAAACAAAAATAATCTTAACAAGGCAGGAGTCGCCAGAAATGAAACAAAAAGATCCTATCTTTGAAATGAATACATCAGTTATTCATCATCCTCGTCCTCATATTGGTCCGGTTCCTCCCTATCAAACCCCGTGCAGAGATGTATAAGGCAGACCACTTTTGTGGCAACTACATCGCCCCGTGAAGCCTATTTTACAACAACATTTTGTGAGTTTAATTACAGCACGATGGGCAGGCAGATCAAGATTCGGTACAGGAACATAAATGCCAGCCGCTGTCGTTAAATGGCAGGAAGGTTGAGGGATCTGGTTAGGTACGACTTGTCGCATATTGTGGTGTACTCTGTGATATGGGGAAATAATGCAGCACAAGTCAGTGGAAGCATCTGTCCCTCCAAAATTTTATGAACCTACAATCACTTAGAATGGCATTTGTTCAGTTCAGAAAACTTTGGAGGGATAGATGCTTCCACCGACTTGTGTTGCACGGTTTCCAAATATTACAGAATAAATTATGACCTTAAAGTCCACCCATCGGCAAGGCATCACATCGACGATACCATTTCAGAACACTGTCCACCCATCTCGCTGTAACAAACTGTTTCATTGGCTTATCCCTCACATCATTCAGAACTTGGGTTATAAAACACTCTTCCAGATTATAGTGTAGTAAAGACAATTAAAACCAAATATTGAACTAATAAAAAAACGAAGCGAAAGAAATGTGTTTTAATCAGATAGTACCCCACCATACTGCACGCACATAGAAATAATAAACTGGCAGGCAATCAAATGGATGTTTTGAAATGGCATTCTTAAATGAATTTAATGGGCGTCAACATCTTGTTTAAGGACGAGTTACCTCCCTTAGGTAGAGGTTGTTTATGATAATGTAAAAGAGATATCTAGCGTACACAAATGAAAATTTAGAATCTTTTTTTAGCCCTCGATTTGTTTCAAAACTTTGTGTCTGGCCCTTAACCTAAAAGTTTATCTACCACTGATCTACTTCATAGTCAGACGTCCCAGGTTTGGGCATATACTAACAATTAGCGTCTTATTAATGAAGTCTACTACATGTGACGAAAACGTCATGTGATTTTACTTTTGTTTACACGCGTGTACTTTTATCTATCGACAAGCCAACCTGCAATTTTAAACTTTTATTCACTAGCCTATTCTACAAATGTGTTATTGACATAAAAGCCAAGATGCATGAAGATAGGGTAGCATTCAATTTGTTCATTTTTCTAATATTATCCAGTTGTCTATGTCACAGCTCGCCTGTAGATATATGGAGAATAGTTTTAGACCCCCAAAACATTCAACAGGTTCAGCGAGCCAGAATAAGGTTGAGGGCAACTGAAGACATTCCCCACCTCGCTGTACATGTTGGTTTATCGGATTTAGCCAGTTTTATTTACAGAGCCGGGTTGACAGACACTCTTTCATCTAAAGGTTTGTAGCACTTAACTTCTCATTCCTCAATGCCCTAACACTTTGCACTTTTTCATGTACGGTACTTAACTTTTAAACTGGACATAAACAGGGGAACACCTTTAAAACAATGAGATAAGTCTTCCGTCATCCCAAACTTAGGCTGCCTATCTACAGCTAGCTCCTGCTGATTCTGATATGACAAAGCCAGGTGGAACGCTGTGTGCAGTATGGTCTTCAGTGTGCAAGAAAGGTGACAAATTGAGTTGTCTGTTAAACATAATATTATTAAAGATGGCGACACATAACAATAGCCTCGTTCTATCTAGTCTCTCAATATTACCCATTACCAAAGGCTTAAAGGGACAATAACACTCTTGCTGGCTTGACAGGTTCCGAAAAAAATAATTAGCCTAAATCTAACTACTAGATGTTTAAGTGTCCTCCCTGTTGTGTAAATTATCAATTATAACCTATCTTACTTGTCCAGAGGTTTCGAAAATATGTTTAAATCCATGTTGCATTTGAAAGTGCTTACGTAAGGCTTTTCAAACCATGTTACGGCATGTAGTTGAATTTTTTCAATTTTTAAAATTAGGTGTGTTAAGATGAAATTTGTATCATTTATTAATTGGAATATTGTAAAATAGTACAATTTTATGACCAGAATAAAGATTGGGACATATTATTCAGTTACCTCAAGAGTGTTATTGGGGCTTTAACGTACTTGTACTTTTCTGAACATTTTTAAAATGTTATGTCTTAGGTTATATATATAATATAATGGCAATTTGTATCTTAAATTTCTTCATATATCTTTTAGCCCTTCATTATTTTGGTCTGATTGTCAATTGATTTTTTTTAAGTTTGACAGTATTTAGAATGTCGAATCAGTGAGAGACTAAGTTCTTTAAAGATAATTCATGTAACTATATATCAATACTTCATAAATGATTTTAATAGCGATCAAACTACATATTATTTCCTTTGTTCTAATCTTGTTATTTTTAGGGCCATTCACGGTATTCGGTCCTAGCGACTTAGCATTTTTTCAGCTTCCGCCAGAATCGAGAAAGGTGCTATTCACGAACAATACATTGCTGAAAGAATTGTTAGAATACCATGTTGTGAAAGGGTCTTATTATCGAAGCCAGTTTGAAAACGAAGAACTGTTAGACTCCCTTTTACCTGGCTATAAAATAAGGATTAATCAATACAAAAACAACACCGTAAGTTTGGACATTTTTTTTATAGAAACTGTTACTTACAATCCAGCAAATATACAGTTTCGGTTTCTAGAAGAGATATGATATCTTTGAATTAAAAGTTTCGATATATTTAAATTTCAGTACGTTGTTAAATAAAGGATGTGTCTTTTTTCAAAACTTACGTCAACATAGGGGGTATTTTTTTATAATAACATGTATAACTTATTGTTTTGTACTCAACGTCACAGTGGCGCACCGCGACAAAGGGTGCACAAACTGGCTTCGTGTCGTTTACCCGAAATGAAACTTTTCATATTACATGTATTTGTTCAGTCACTAATATGATCTAGAAGCGTATTTGACGTAACAAACCTCAGTCAGATATTCCGTGAACAAGATGGGCGCTTAAGTAACAATCAAACATACCATTCACGGGTCGATGTAAAAAAAACACTGGCTAATAAAGGGACATATAGACTTGCTCATTTCTTCAAACTTGAATTTGCTATACACTGTATATATTCAAATTTCTGTCTACATTGCTATTTTTCAGGTGACGACCGCTTCAGGGGCTCCGCTTGATCGACAAGATCAGATAGCTACAAATGGCATCATTCAGTCTCTAACATCTGTAATGATACCCCCAGCAGGAACTATCACCTACTTCGTTAAAACTATGTCAGCTTTCTCTATTTTACTTAAAGCTGTTTCAGTTGCTGGTCTCGCTGACATCCTAAATAGTAAGATACTCGCAATGTTCTTCGATTATCGATTGAGCCTTTTGAGATATTTTTTTTGTGTACAGAAACACAAATTAAAAGGACTAGATTAGGTTTTCAAAAAAACAAAACGAATCGATTTAATTTAATTTAATGTGGTGCTTTGTTTAATGAAGTTGGTATCTGTTGTGTTTACATTTAAAATTTTAGGTTAAAAGATGAAGCCAATGTCAAAAGATTAATCAAGAAAGGGAACTTAATTTATGAAACCCGCCTGATATTTTGAAATGGAATACTAATCCGATATAATTTGACCCCTCGCTAATCAGATGAATTTTTTATGTAAAACTATATTTTTGAGTACAACTTAAAATAAAAATATTTAAAATTGATTTTGCAAATTTGAGCTGAACTTAATTTATGAAACCCGACTGATATTTTAGAATGGAATATAAATCCGATATAATTTGAAATGGAATATAAATCCGATATAATTTGACCCATAGCTAATTGAAAAAATGTTGTATGTAAAACTACATTTTGAGTATAACTTTAAAATAAAACTACTTCAAATTGATTATGCAAATTTGAGCTGAATATTAAAGTCGTTTATCAACTAAACTATTCAGAATGATTAGAAGTACGTCTGGTAATACATGTATTCATTTCTTGTAAATATTTCAGGCAATGGACCATTCACCTTATTTGCACCAAGCGATGAAGCTTTCTCTAAATTACCACCAGCAGAATTAGATAAATTATTAAATGATCCAATATTAATAAAAAGTTAGTACTGGTTTATCCTTTGAGTTTGATGCGATTAAAGATCGCGAGTTTGATTCTTACCACCACGACTATTGCGTGTTTAGGAATAACAATATAGCTTGCCTGCGATATCATCTTAGGTGGAAGCGGATATTAATCCCGACTTCAAGTTAACTCAAGTAATATACCAATACACACCTTTGGATATTTCGTAACACATTTGGATATCGTGATATAGCGGCCAGTTGTTAACTAAAAATAAATATTCTATTTTTGTATTTTAGATATTTTATTGTACCACACTTTAAAGGGCACTGTTTATAGTGCTGGGTTAACGAATGGTGAAACAGTACGCACTATAAACAACATGAGTTTAAATATAACAATAACAAGTCGTGAGTATTTTATTAACAAAATAATAAATCATTTTTTCAATAATAACACTAGATCATGTAATTACTTAAACAAAATACATTATTCTGACTTGAATAGGTTGTTTTTAATTTTGTTTTTTGTTGGGTGGGGCTGTCAAGTGAGTTTGTACATGTAGTAGGGAAAATGACAATCCTAAATTTAGAGACATGCTTTCTTTCTAAAATAAACGATTTTGTTGTATACTTGGAATTATTTTCATTTTAATTGTACTGTATCTGAACTTATGGTCATAAAAAAGTTGTATTTAAATATCATGGACTTTATATAGAAATGAAATGGGGTTTGACCCTAAATAGTTTTTTCCTCCGACTTGGCAAATATTATTATGACAGGCATACGCCATACAGTCTTCTATGAGGGAAATTTTGCCCGACCAGCGGCGCCACTTTTTCTATCGAATTCAAACTGCCAGGGAATCTCTTACTTGTTCAGTACCTCCGTTTACGTCCCACCCCACCCCTGCATCACTGGCAAGGGGAAACAACGCTGAAAAAACGATGAACTGTCTCGGCCAACACCGAGATGGAACACGCGGACCCAAGACTACTGAGCCAGTGTCTTACCCACTTAGCCACCACGGCTCATCCGAGCTTTATATCGATGAACAAGTAAATAATAATATGATATCCTAGTTTATTCTATGTTTGTATGCCCATTTTTACTCGTGAACTATGTTAACCCTGTTGATTTGTGTATTTTGTAACAGAGGGTGTGGAAGTAAATGATGCCATGGTTACGATGCCCGATATCACAGTAACAAACGGAGCTGTTCACGTCATTGATTCCGTCCTCCTGCCGAGCAACTTAAATTCTGTTAGAAATGATAAATATATGCACTTTTCGGATAATGTTAATAACGAATTTAACATAGTTAATTGATATTGCCAGTTTCCCACTATCACGATTTGCACTACGTGGTGATACTATCATGTCTTATCATATGGTCTGTCGTAGCAATGGTGCAGATCGTATAGATACGTATCCGAACGTATATGCACATACCAGGTCGTGGACTCAATTAGGAAAAACCGAATCTGATTAAAACACAGATCCTATTTTGTTTTGGTTTTTTTACGTGTCAAAATTTTGTTTAAATTTACTACACTGCTGTATTTTAATCAGATTGGATAACGCATCGCACGATAGTAGGAACCCAGCATACTCGATAAACATTATAATGCATGTTATATACGTGTTCATAAATGATTATATTTTTTGATTTTTGATATAAACATGTTATTAGTTTTACATAACTGTGATGAATAAAATAATATAATAGTTTTTATATCTTAAGCAGACATTATGAAAGAGCCAAATCGGTCTATTTGGGTTTTTTCCTTTATGTCCGGATAGATTATAACGATTCGGCCGTTTAATCATTTAATCTAAACTGGTGAAGCTAGACTTAAAGGACAATATTGGTGCCAGTCATTATCACACATGTGATAGAGTTGTTTAAACACATTCCAAATATACTTTTAACGCAGAGAGCATGGCTACGATAGCTGAGTATAACACACTGACTGAATCAGCAGTAGCTGGTGTTTTCACTGTTGTTACGTCACTGCTGATTCAGTCAACGTGTAATACTCCGCTATCGTAGCCATGCTCTCTGCGTTAAAAGTATATTTGGAATGTGTTTAACCAGCTCTATCACATATGTGATAATGACTGGCACCAATATTGTCCGTTTAATCATTTAATCTAAACTGGTGAAGCTAGACTTAAAGGACAATATTGGTGCCAGTCATTATCACACATGTGATAGAGTTGTTTAAACACATTCCAAATATACTTTTAACGCAGAGAGCATGGCTACGATAGCTGAGTACAACACGCTGACTGAATCAGCAGTAACTGGTGTTTTCACTGTTGTTACGTCACTGCTGATTCAGTCAACGTGTAATTCTCCGCTATCGTAGCCATACTCTCTGCGTTAAAAGTATATTTGGAATGTATTTAACCAGCTCTATCACATATGTGATAATGACTGGCACGAATATTGTCCTTTAACCTCAACGAAATGTCATGCGATGTAACAGTGGCGTCAATGGCCAGAGGATTACTGATCTTCAACCTGATATTCTTAAAAAGAGTTATGTCCCATGTATTGTAGGTACAGCTCAATTCATGCATTTTCGTTCACGTCAGACAATACAAAGGATATATATTCCTAACACAAGTGCGCGTAGAAGCGAAGTTTAGTCCACAAAGATATTACATTAAACTGTATTAAAAGATGGTTCCTTAAACTAATTATTAGTACAAAGATAAAAATATGAAATTCAAAATATATGTGTTGCAATTTTATACGATTACAACTATAATAAAAAATTCAGTATATAAAAAAGTATAAAACCATGTAAAATATTATCCACATCACACAATACACAGACACAATTCTACAAAAACGGTACGTGCCACATCAAACGCGCAACAATTATTCTCCCAACACATAGTTTTATATTGTTTAATTCTATAAAACTAGACACTTATATAAATAATTCATAGCTACCCCAAGAAAATCGTATACACTCCATTATAGAAGAAGCACGTACAGTCAATTAATTTGCTAAACGAAATTTTCCCCAATTACGCAAGCTTGTGGATGTGGGTTTAATTGTTCTCCAGTTACATAAGACAGCGTTCTGGTATATGGTATACGCTGCTGTTGGTTCGTATTTTGATCTAGAAAGACCAGTGGCGCTAATAATTGGGTGTCATTTACCTCTTTGGTCGAAGGGTGACTTTCTGGTGGGGAACTTGAATTATTGGCGACCAGAGCATTTGATGATGGCACGTTCATTGATGGCGAGACCAATGAGCGACAGTGTGATTGTATATTTGAACTTTGAAACAACAGAGCATTTGATGATGGAACACTAGGCGAGGCTGAAGATCGACGTTGTGGCTGTATATTTGGATTTTGAAATAACAGAGCATTTGATGATGATATGAAAGGTGAGTTCGATGGTTTGTGGCTGGATTTTGACTCTGTCGGTGACATTAATGGTTTCTGTTGGTAGGTGATTCCATTAGATCGAGTTGGTATGTATTCTGGGGATGTGCCATGAACAGCGTGGAGGTAGGTAGGGTCGCTAACTGGTGTGAAACTTGAAGTTTGGTACTGGTTAGTACCTGATATAACCGATATAATCTCAGGGTTTCCGTTTACGAATGAGATATAAGTTGTGGGAACGTCTGGGACCTGATCATCCGAATCAGTTTCCCGGCCAGTTACTACACCAGATGAGTCACTACTTTCCTGTAAAACTTGGCTAGAAGAACGACACCTGGGAAGTTCGTGTAAACTAATACCTTGACTCGATCGTCTGGGGGGATGAGGTGGTGGTACTGTATCATAGATATTGGAATCTCTAGCTGCCGATTCAGATTTACCTACAAATAGAAAGTACGTACAAACTATCGAAGAAGCACACAATGAGAAGTGACGTGTATTGCAGGAGAACCAGTGCTCCGTTTCATCATAAAGGAAACTGGTTCCAAACGGATTTTGATTAGAAATATAAAGCACATGTTCCATATCAGTTATCAAGAGGTAAATTCGCCTATTGCAGGTTCTTTAGGTCTGAACTGTTACATAAACTATTAATAAGACATTTATTAACACGAAAAGACCACAAGCAACCCTCGATGTCGTCTTATCTTTCCGATCTTTTTTTTATTTGAACCAGATCTGCTGCTTAGTGTGAAGCAATTTGACAGAAATTATCAGCATATTCCCTTCACATCATCTAGTTTTTAACTATTAGTGAGCATTGCCAACCCTTTATCTAATATCTTTTAGTTCTAAGTTCAACAGACTCTACCAGGGAATCGGGCTTGGAAAATCACGAAATTCTTCTAATTGCACTAGAAGCCGAGTCGAGATGCTCTATTATAAACATCACCCCCCAAACTGTGTGTAGAACAGTTCACTATTTTTGTTTATAGTGATCCTACGCAAAACGGGAATCATGAATATGATGTACTCACCCTTCTTTAAAACATTGTTTCTGAGAATAAGAACGATGACGACACCAAGAAAAATCATAAGTACTGTCACTAAAACAGCGAGAACAATGACCACTGGCGTCAATGAATTATCAGAATTGTAGTTAAGGGTTTCCTTAGTGGTATCGGGAGGAAGTGTGTTAACCACTGGTCGTGTAGGATCCTTCCATGAACAAACAGTACAATGAGGTATAAACCTACATGACGATTCCGGAACAGGGATAAAAGTGCCAATTTCTCCGTAAAACCGCAGATTTGCCACGTCTAATTCCAATCCTTGAGTACCAAAACTTCCAACCTAAAATTAAATTAAAGCATGTGTTGTAGAATACAATAGAGTCAAATTGATATTTTGGATCTATCTGAAATCCTGCTTCAAGCTAGGTATTTAGCATTTTTCATTTGTTGCCAGTAGTACCACCAATAGTCCAAACCAATAGGTGATTATACTGAAATATCATTTCTCAATTTTAGTCCTTTTTAGTACTGAATCTATTTCAAAGGTACTGATATCCAAACGGGTGATGATTAATTTTGATTCACAGAAAGGAACATGGATGTTTTTAGTCGAATTAGTTAAACTCGGACGATGGGCATATATCAATGATCTTCATGACTGTTGAATGCTTACTGAATATCTTTACACCCCCCCCCCCCCCTGCATTACATAATTTATAGTAGTCAGGCCTGCTTCAGCGTACGCCATTCCACTTGAAAGAACACTGTCAATTGAATACCCCATATATCACTAGGTTAACTAATATTTATATTTGTCCCGAATAATTATGCACGCCGAACCCTCTAGTCAGACAAAAGCCAAAAAATATAATTTACACAGTGTTGCGGTGTATTCGACATTTAGTTAAAGCAATGATAAATATGCCACGGTCATTAACATACATTGCTTGAGGGACATATAGAGCTTAGTGACACTGTCTTAGGGATGTGATCGCAGTGACTTACCATTAAAACAAGATAGCCGCCCCGCACACACACACATATATTGCTTAAAGAATTTTAATAATTATTGACATTATAGGTAAAAATTGCTTTTTAAAATTTATGTAAGTGAACATGCTACTATATTTGAATTGGCATTCATCAACTAAGATTGAAATGCAATCTCGTTCCCAGAGTCAGCCGCGGGGCCGGAGGCCTCTGGGGCCAAAGACCGTCCATTATCTTCTGATTTTTTAACGTGTAAGCCCCGCCCATGCTGACCTCTGATTGGACGATCTTTTTTGGGTCTTTTTCTCGAAAACAAGATGTCGGATCGTCGGTTTGTTTGTTGTGAAATGATTCTTGAGTCAAAGTCAACTCGCTGACATAACAAAAGCGGATCCTAATTGTAAAAATTTAAGTTTTCGCAAAGATCTATTTTTCGACGCGTGTGTATATTTTTAAGTGATTCGGTCATCCAGACACTTAAAATGCTTAAAATAAATACATGTCACGTGACAGTCGTGTGATTCGTCCCTTCCGGGAAAATGGCTACCCAATGTCACCAGAGAAATTTCTTTCTCCAAAAATTTTCTGGTTCGAGATTGGTTGAAATGGTGAGTAACCTTACCTTTACATAGGCGTATGACCCGTCAGATCCCCTCTGTATATTATTCACAATGAATCCAAAATTACCATTGTTGTCTTGGTCAAATATGCCGAAGGATCTCCCAGTTGTGGACAAAACCGACACGGACCTAATACTGTCAATGTAAGAGCCGTCGTGGATAGCATTCTTGTATCCTATTCCAGCAGCCGTCACTGCATTGATGGTCTGAACAACCCGTTGATCCTGAACAAACTGTGTAATTGTAGCATCATTCAATTTTAAGTTTGAAGAACAATCCGATCCGAACCTGTTGTCGAAACCGCTAGCAATGTTACACTGGAATGTTGATTGCCAAAACGAGTGTAACCATGGGATATAAGATTGGTTTTCTTGTCTTAAACTACCCAAATATTCGCGAAAAGTATTGTCTGCAACTGCTGAAGTTTGAACACTTACGGTTAGAGATCCTCGAGATGGCAGCCCCCGTCCTCCTTCAATAACATTAACATTTCTTCCCCAAGTTTCACTGGCAATAAATATCACAGACGCGGGGGTGTTACCGATAGCATTTAGTAGATTTATGGCAATAGAGTTAAGTCCGAAGAAAACTACGTAACGTGCTTGGTTCCTTTCCAGAGTATTTGCTGCTTTGGTGAATTCGTCTGATAATCCACTCTCTGCCAATTCTAATGAATTGTCTACACATATTCCACTTTTCTCAGCTAAACGTTTAAATAGTGCGACAGCCTTTTTCCCGTAGTTGTTATTCACATTAATAGCACTCACATGAGATACGTTTAGTTGTTTTACCACATTAAGAATGGCCTCCACCTGCAAGGCGTCGCTTGGGACTGTCCGCAAAAAATACGGATAATTTATTCTATCATCAAGGTCTGGAGAAGTTGCGCTGTAAGATATTAATGGGATAGCAAGATTGCTTAATGTGGGAAGGATACTAACGGCCAGATTGCTTGATTGGGCTCCCACCACAGCAATAATCTTGCTTATGTCTATGGGAGTACCACTGATTTTATCGACCAGCACCTCTGTTCTACTGAATATCATATTGAGCAAATTCGTAGCTCTAAGTGGGTTGTAACAGTCGTCAAGTACGATTCCTCCAAAATTTATACCAGTTTTTGTTTTTAAATCTGTCAAGGTGCTAAGAAAGGCTAACAAAGACACAAATGATGTTCCAGTACTTCTATATTCACCACACCCATATTCATTCCCCGGATCATGAAGAGGAAATAATCCAAGTATTAGCACATCACCGGGAATATAAACATATGATAGATCTTCCTGGTGTAAACATTTATCACAGATCGTCTTGCACCTGGACTGTGTGGGTAGGGTCCATTTATTTTTTAAAGCAGACATGTTTAATATGCTATCTTCATAATAACCAACCTTAAATAAAGAGAAAGACGCTGTAGATAAATGACTATGATGATGCTTTCTGGTGGCGAGATGCACCCTTTTTTGTATATTCGTGTTTTGTATTTCAATGATATTTGAGCGTCGATTGTATTATGTGTACTTTGTTGTATCATTATTGAGAATTATTAAGATAAAAGTAAGATACGAAATCTCAGAAAACTCAAATTTAAAAATAATGTTTTTTGCCAAACTTTACTCACCTTTGAGAATACATCTTGTCCCGTTTCAGCAATGTTGATATCATATAAAGATTCTCCACTAATTTTGAAATCCCCATTCAAATCCTTAATTAACGTTCTACTTGTGAAAAATCGTGAGGGGACAAAGTTTTTACCGATTGTTCTGTAATTTATTATAGATGGTTTATAATTTTCCAAGATATTATTATCAAGCTCAGAACGCAGAGCTCCACATATGCCAATTTGATTCGGACACAGCTGTTTTTGTGCAGCTTTTAATGCTGTTGCTAAAATGTAAATTCCGTCAAGTGCCGATGAAATATAGCTGTATGGATGATAGTTTTTACTTATGTGTTCATCCGTACATAAGGCTAATGCTGTTGGTTGACTAAATCCACACTTGAAAACAGATCTTACGTATTCTTCGATGGTTGTTTTCCATTCAGTTGTTAAGTTTGGAAATTTATTTACGGACACAAGGTCCAAAAATCCATCTCGTATTTCTGAGAGCTCGAGATTAGTTGCTGATACACTTAAAAGTAAATTCCTATGTATTTTGTGAGCAGATGCCACAGAATAACTAGTTCCTACTCCATCACTCATAATCCACTGTATGCTGTTGAATCTACCAGGATTATGCCAACTAGAACTCCGCAATTTCACCGTATTGAAAATAGAGTTAGCTTCAGATGCATGCCCGAAATACACGACACCCAAATTATTCCCAACAGTGACATTTATTTGAGAAAGTAAACCTCTGATAAACGTTTCAATGACATTAATCATGTTGGGATCGCCTCTACGTAATACAAGCATGTCACTAATGCATATTCCAGCCTGCTTTGCCATTTTACTAAATTCCAGGAACCCTTCCCTGCCATAGTTGTCATCTGTGCGGATTCCAACTATGTATGACCAGTCCAATTTCTTTACCATATCAAGTATCACCTGTTATTTAAAAAATAATAAATACATGTCTATTAAGTTTTATGTATGAGGTTGTGCTGTCTTGGCATCATATTGTTTGATATGCCTACGATTACTGGAACACCCGATGTAAACCTACCATTTGAGGACGTCATATATAGACAATGATATTTTGATTGATTTGTTGGGTTATCTTTCGCAATATTGAAATGTTTGTCCGTTTCGGATTATTGCAAGACAGTAAATGACAATCATGTAGAATAACTGTCGGGTCCTCTTGTGCAGTTTTATACAATTGTACCTTTAAAATAATACCATACAAACAAGAGAAAATTAATACAACCGATACTAAATGGTTTTTATTATTTTATTATTATTCAAAATATGTGTGAAAATTCCCATAAAACTTTGAGTGTTTGATTATTGGGAAGAAACGGACGAAGAACATGTCTTATCAACCGAACTCTTCCATGGACGTGAGCCATCACAGAGATTTGGACTTGCATTATAGTCTGGACAATTCATTGCAAATTCAATATTCTGAACGTTAGCACCTTTAATTCCTTTCAGAAGAACGATAACACCACTAGCCCTTTCCCTGTGTGTTTATTATTTTGTAAAGCTTACCCTGCTCTGAATTGTATCCGATGGTATTGCTCGGACAAAATTGGGATAAAGCGTTTTATTGCTTAGTTCTGGTAACGTGGCTGCTATTCCAACTACTGGTATATTGGTATGTTCTAATAACCGTGATATTGATGATGTAGTTTGACTTATTGATGTACCAATAATCCCTGAAAGTACAGACCAACAATATCATGACCAAATTAATGTCAAATGCGGATTAAAAATAAGATTTGAGTGGCAATATGATAAATATATTTTGTCAAAAGGCAGGTGTATCGTAACATGGGTATTCAAGGATTCAGACTGCTAAAATATAAACGTTGACCATGAATCGACAAGACGAGGGCTGTGGTTTGGGTGTGTCGATAGATAGACCTTTGGTCAAAATTGGCATATGCAGACAGTTTAATATACTTTTGGAAATAATCATAGATTGGTGTGACAAAATCCTATTCATCATCATACATTGCTCCATCCGGTAAATAATATGGGGTGAAAATCTAATTATAACTTATAAGTGTGGGATTTTATTGTTATAATCGAACACGATGGCTGACTGGAAAGTTCTAGGCCAATCCGCGAAAAAACTGGTCTCGATTGTCTCTATTTTTCTACACAGTCTCCTTCGAGTTGTACAAACTTCAGCCACCTGTAAAAAGTTGTCCCCACCTAACAGTCGAAAATGACGTCCGGCTAGTTCTCCTTTTCGTTTTTGGAAACTTGTGGAAGTCTGACGGAGTCAAATCTGCCAGGATCTGCGTCAAAACGGCACATATTGTCATGTTTTCGGGGTTAAACCGGTCAGTTGCATGTACTTGGTGACTTCCCTATATCCAGTTTAATACATTGCTGGTGATTTCAATGGGTAGGTTCACCAGATGGTCTGTTAGGACAACAATAGTAAGACCTCAGCTGCAGCTCTTAGGCCTATGACTCATTCAGTGATTGTACTTGTTTGCAGTAAATGTTTGTTCCAACGGAATGGATCTATCCTTTTGAGGCTTAAATCTTTCCAGTCGTAGGTTGAAAAAGATATTTCATATATATCTTAATTGTTAATATACTATACCCGTGTCTTAAAAAATCAAAATGTTCAACTCACCTAGAAGAGGAGTGGGGGATACTGCTGGAGTAGGTGGTTGTATACAGTCTTCAGCTTCATTAACATGTGTTATGTCAGTCAGATGTTTATTGGACAACATTTCAAGACCACAATCATCGTAGATTTGATATCCTTTAGAATAAATTCAATTTTCCAATATTTAATATATAAATGCATCGTAACGACAAGAAAGGTATGATAATGATTTAAAGATATTATTAAAACAAATCCATCATTTGTAAAAGGGAGTTTCGGGCAGTTTTCTTGCGTTGCGTGATACGGAAGAGGATCTAGGGAAGAATTGCATTTGTAAAATGAAGTTTCGGGGCAGTTATCTTGCGTTGCGTGATACGGAAGATGAATCTAAGGAAGTATTGCATTTGTAAAATGAAGTTTTGAGGCAGTTTTCTTGCGTTGCGTGATACGGAAGATGAATCTAAGGAAGTATTGTATTTGTGTATTGACTGTCCTTATAATTAAACATACACGAACAAGATACGACGCACAGATTTTAATAAAATAGCTGGCATTCTTTTTATAAGTAGTTTCCTGTATTTGATCTATAAACAACATTATAAAATCACAGTGTTTCAGAGTCAATTGATCCCTGGAGCTTTATAAACAAATACGTACCACCCTAGTATCACGGGTCGTTTTTTGGAAACTCCTGATTAAAGTGAAATCTTTCCCCGTAGTGTCACATATATGGAAACTATGAGCACCGGGGAACAACAGCAATATGACACAAGTATGTGTAAGGTATAATACTATATATAAAAAAAACAAGAACCTTACACAATAATGTAGGCTACTAGTTTCTTCGGATGATAGCTCATAGCAATTGCGGAAAGGGAGAAAATGTGTCAAGGGACATTTAATACAACATTATAGTTCTTAAAGAAAACTGAAAGTATGACTATGATAAAAAAAAAGATATTTTTATTTCTTACCTATTTTAACACCAGGGATAAAATATGCCCGTGAATTGTTATTTCCATTGAGTGTGTTTATGGTCCATCGAATGGCTGCTGCGATTTGGAACTCTGTTTCTGAAACCTCTCCACAGTTATTACTTCCTGTTTGATGAATAGCAATGATGGCAGCTATGTTCACGTCCCCCTCTTCTGTCAGAACACGAGGTTTGCAATATTGTAATTGACAGTTCACGTAGAAAACAGCACAAATAAAATAATAAATACTTAAAAGAGTCTTAAAAACTTGGGGTGCCATCTTCATATATTCATCTTAAGTTACCGGTGCATGTTACAAAGTTACGTAAGAAAACGCACGACATCGTTACGCTTCAGTTAAACACATGGGTTTTATTAGCCAGTAAATTATTTTGAAGATCAATTGTCCTTAGAATAATATGAAAACATAGGCTGAAGTTATTATTCATACTAATCTGTAGAACATATAAAGGTTCGTGGTGTCCCAAATATAGGTATTTAACAAATATTCACTGGATTATTGAAGACGTCTTACTGTATCCCTTATGGTATCTTTTGGTGTCGTAACTTTCTGTATCAAACATGGGTCGTGTTGACGACATTTCTATCAACACACATTTGACTGTTTGCTTGAAAACGAAAGACAGTTGATGTGTAAGATCGTTAACTGTACCTATAACCCTTGACCTTCCTGACCTGTAATTCTTCTACCTTGTAATGTATTTTCCTCAACAAAACAAAGACGTTGTACACCCCATGTGGAAGCGCAAATAAATCCTTAGTAATAGTAGTCGTAGTAGAGCTAATCAGCTAGATCCGTAATATTTTCTAGAACGATCTGTTTAACAGTTAATTGAGTACCCAGTTAATTCAATGAATAACATCACAATTTCACGTTATTTAATGTATATAAACGTTCTACTCTGACTGAAATGTAAGGTTCATTGTGCAGGATATATACCTTGACATACATGTATGTCGTTGGTGTCATATCTTTTGTTTGCATATAGTATTGTCACCGTATATCCTACTGGGTCATAGTATTATCATCATTTGACAAACCGGAAAAAAATGTCTGTACAATGTGTTTTCGTTTTGCTTCGATGATTTCTGTATAAGATATACCAAATACATATTTATAGGATATGAACACCTATAACATACTTTTGTACATACTTCATGATGTTTAATGTTTATTTTTTTCGGTCACTATAAATGATCGAAGCAAACACCGCAACAAATCACTAAAGAACGATTTGATTAATAATAAAATGATCATCTATTGTGTTTGTGTATCTGTCTTTTTATCTTGCCAATTATGTCAAAATTAAAACCCTCGGCACATATTGCGGGGTTAACAAAAGTTTATTGCAAAAATACACCTTTTATATACTGTATGATTTATTTATCTGGACATAAACACAGCAGACTGATAAATACATGTTAATATCGTGTTCATCATGGTTCACTTATTTAGGTTAAACACTTGGCTAAAGAAGTAGATATAAATAAAGCAAGATCGTATCCGGTTATATTACCTTTTCAACGAAATTGATATGATAAACAAAATTCCAACGAAAGGGGCTTGTCACTGGGTTTTCCGTAACGCTAACCAATCAGAGAACATGATACACACCATAAATATAATAGTTGACGAAATAAGGACCGTCCAATATTGAGGGCAAACCCTACCATGCGTTCAACACTCGAGTCGAATATGTGAAGTTTAGTGTGCCATCCTAACCCATTATTTCTAGGTACTATTTTTCAGGAGTCTGATTAGATAAATGTCAGCGTCACCGGGTTCGCTTTAATATTAAAACAATCACACGATTGTTACGAAATCGTGTAAATTATAAGATTCCCATAGCGATGGAGATTCATGTATATGAAATGTTTTTATTTTTCAGTAACATGAAAATCATACAAAACCTGCTTATAGACACTGTGTTGTTCGGCTTTTCATTATGTATAATCGGAAGGTATGGTGCGAATTGAAGGGATTGAATGAGGTTTAACGTCTGGCCAACATTTATAAATAGGTGCTGATTCCTGATTCCTGTCCACTGACTTCTTTAGGCTCTAGCAACAATTATTTACAGTAAATACAGTATGTCGTATATTGTAACATGCTCAAGAGTGAACCTCGCGTTTTAATTGGTCAATTAGACACTGACCTCTGCTTTAGTAAAATTTTTAACATCGTATAAAGCATGTTACAATGTCGATAGACACTTCCTGTTTGAAATTTAGAGGGTCTAATGTAAAATCCCAGGATATGTCTATTGGACAATAACACCCCTCTAAATGCCAAACAGGAAGTGTTTATCTCCTAATTGAAACGGTTGTTTATAGTCCCCCGCCTTTCAAATAAAAGCAGGCGACTATTAAAGTGGTCTACCCGTCACACATTTTGGGATACAATAACGTCCCTTCTAATTGAGGAAGAATGTTCAAACTTGGTGTAGCTGTTTATTAGAACTTTGGTTCTACTTGGATGAGAGCGACGAAACTGTGTATAGGTTCATTCGATTATAATATACTAGTAAGAATTTTCTGCCATGTTCAATAATTAATATTTTCTGCTACAGCGGGGCAAGATAACTTTGATTCTAACTGATGGATAGTGATGAAACTAAGTGTATAGTTTCTCTACCCGGTATACTTCAAAACCTGACTGAGTTTGATCGTGAACATTTTATGCCTAGAGTAAACATATATAATTAGTTTGATTACTCCATGTGTTTGAAAAAGATAAATGTGCAAGTAATTAATATGTGTCATCTGTTTATTTTAGGATTTCGGCGGGGGATATCTGCCTCAATGTTGCCTTGTTATTACAATTTATGAATAAAATAAATATCCCCCTTGATAGCCGCCGGTGGGAGTCACATGCTGTTTTACTTTGTTTTGTTTTGTCATTTAATATCATATAATTTATGCATATTAAACTTATCATTTTGAACCAATTATTTTCCTTCCCATAATTGATTCGTATTTATTTTTTTCAGGCATTAATACTTGCATATACTTTTGTTAAACATGTTAATTTAATGAATAAATAATAATTTAATAAAAACTCTCTATGTTATTTATGAAACATTACAGTTCAACTAGAACCAAAAAAACAACCCAAGTTACACAAAAAATGTTTCTTAAATTGATTTCCTGCACAAGTTTCAAGACAGGCTTTTGTTTTTTTTCTAAAATGTAACACAAGTTTGTGTTGATTTGACATTCAACACACGTTTATGTTGTTTTAACACCAGTTGGTGTTGTTAAATAGAGAAACATAACTTGTGTTGAAATGAACGCTGTGGATGGCTGTGTTGTTAGCGCGTGCTTGCTTTATCATAAGGTCTGTCATTGAGTCATCTGGCGGGGTTTCGATTCCCCGGTTGTACGTGACAAGGAGAAGGGTCGCCTGTTCAACCACGTTAGGTTTTTCTGGGTCTTCCGGTTTCCTCCCACGGCTAAAGACCTCTACGTCCAAGCGAATTATTGCATACAATTTAACCATATGTTAGTCGTGAAATGACCTTTCTCTCTATTGACGCCTACCCCCACCCTAATGGAAACATTCTACGAAACTGGTAACTGCTCAACAACAAAATTATTGATATTGTTTCAAACCTGGATGTACTTGAAATTATGAAAACAGATAACCGTGATCCACTTTGCAGTTCAATGGATAGGATAACTGCACCTATTGCTAGATTGTAGACTATACAACAACATATCATTATGTCTGATGAGATTTCATTCAAGGCGCGACTAACTCCCCAACCCATCCCTGACCCAGAAACGTGCGAGTAAAATACAAATATGCACAGCAACAGATTTTTACTCCGGCACTTCTCGATTCTAGGTCCGACGCTTCGCACCGATAACGTGATCTCTAGCTTCTTGAAACTACATAATATTATGTATATACATTTTATGCTTATATGTATGGTGCCTGTAAAAAAAACATTTGTGTTAATCTCGAGAGGCGTTCCTATTGCTGAGAAGACGTATGAATACGCCGATTTGAAAAAAAAGGTGTGCGCACTTGTACCTACCCCATCCCGCCCTTTTCTGTATTCGTGCCTACCCAGAACTCGAACTGATCAGTCAGTAAACGTATTCTGATCCGACGCTGCATAGATAAGTTATTGACCGTTGTCACAGAAAGTCTCTATTCAGTCTCATTGGGTTACAAGATCTCACAGTGGGCGCCATGAAAGATATAACAAAAACGGTTTTGATACTATTATGCGCTAAAATTCTATGTTTTGCTGATATATGTAAAGATACTCGATGGAAAAAAATTGAACTGAAAGACGTACTAATTAGTGGATTTGTGGAATTTACACGGGTAATTTCTGCTAAAAAATGTGCTGAATTGTGTGCTGCTGATCCATGGTGTAAATCTTTTGGGATATCAAGCATATTTACGACATCAATGGATTGTTACTTATACAAAAACAGAGTATGGAACAATCAAGTTTTGTCAAATAAAACTGGTTTAGCCTATTATTGGCTTCTCGAAGGTAGATAATTTTATCCATCCAATTCTTGTTTGATTATTTCGATATTTTTAAGATATGTTATATCTTCAGATTTGACACAATCTTCGGCCATAAAATGTTTAAATATGGGTAGAAGAATATCGAAAGACATCAACACGTAAGAATTAATGAAATTGATCATTTTTTTAATACGCCCACATATCTGGAATATCCAGAGAAATTTTCTCGGCGAACACTGGGGTGGAAAAAAGATCTTCCGATCAGCGCGCCTACGACCCTTTTCCCTATACGTGTTTTTGGCGTTTTCGAGGACGAAAAATTCGTTCCAATGCAACCGTAATGGGATAGCGTCCATGTAGCCGGCGAAAAAACGCACGGACACGTCGCAAAAACGAGCACACGGAAAATGGGCTCACTTATAATAATTCATGCAGGTTACAGAGTTTTATACATCTGGATATAAATAATTATCAAAATATTATTTCAGTTGAGAGACTATTATACTAATATATGTTTCTGTAGTATTGTTATTGTTTATTTTCTCGGTCTTCGTTACAGACAGAAACTGAAACTGGAGCTCTACTTTGTATACACAAGTACAAAATATTAACGATTTGTTAGAGTATCGATCTGATTCAACCATTAGATTCTAAGCTGAGATCATAAGCTTGCATATCTTTATATGATATTACTAGTATTACAACTTATAAATACATAGGTTATAATTACATGGAATACAGTCACTGTTTATTACTGAGCGACGTTTCAGCTAGGTTTCTTTAGTATTTATCAGGCAATGATAAAATATCAAATGGGATGGGATAGTATATAATGTATAATGACCCCTATCCTTTACGAAAATAGTGGCAACGCAAGTCATACAGATATCAGGGTTGTGGACCTTCCGGATGCCATACTTTTCGTACGGTTATTCATCCCTACCTTTGACATAAAATGGGAAATATGTATGAAGTTTGTGGACCATACAAATTAAAAGATCTCGGATGAGTTCGATTTTTGTGCTCACCAGATCTCAAATTCGTTACTTTTCCTTTTACGCAAAATACGAAATATGTACAAAGTTTGTGGAATGTTGTGCTAACGATTTTTGTGCGATTTTGATGAAATTTATACTGTATGATTCGGGTGTGCAGATGACTTTCTTTTCTAAAATAATTCCCACTTTTCGGACAACTTTGTGAACGCGATATAGGGCATAGTTTTAACAGATTTTTTTTCCAATTTGATTTGAGAGGACGAACCCTATCGACAACCGTGTTTCCGTAATCTTCCCCGAAACCTTTTGTATTTGATAGAAGCTATAGTTTTGATATAATAATTTTTTTAAATTCAAATTTGAAGCAGAGGGACAAGGATTGAATGAGAGGACGAGCCATGTTGATTTTCCAAGTTCTCCGCCCTTCTTTTGCACATTGTAGGCGTATAATGCATGGCCACCAGTTATTTAGGCAGTTTAGATATAGAATTCCGATAAAATTGCATAATTATAGCCGCGAATGTTGAATAAATATAATTTTAAATTATAATAAATCCTTTTCAGATGAATGTCCTGTTGGCAAAGGTTATACGCATAATGCATCATCAAATATATGTGCAAAAATGTCAACATACCGTACGCATTGGACAAATGCGCTAACTTCCTGTGAAGATGACGGTGGCTACTTGGGAGTAATGAACTCGAATGAAAAGAAAGACATGTTTCTTAATTTAATAAGAGGTGTGTATTTAGCTTATTTTTTTACGCGCCCAGGGTATACAAGGTTTTGACGATTACGAACCCACACGTTTAATGATGTAACAAAAGAGGTACAGTCACTAAATATCAATAAAACAGATTCAAATTTTCAAAAGTGATTAAGTCAACAAATCATGCGGCAAGAACTATATGTCCGAAAATCTGTCAAGAATCTAACAACCATGTACAATAAAATTGCTATACTATCTTTACCAAAATATTAACAAGTGGGTCGGTATAAGTCATTATTGAAATAGGTACAAGACACTGCTCACGCGGTTTGGCCCCTACACGAAGGGTCAACCACGCAGCCTAATTTGTATGAACTATTCGAGAATTAATTCCAGTATAAGACATGTTGAAAGTGTGTGTGTGTGTGTGGTGGGGGGGGGTGACGACCTGGGTCCATTAATACCCACGCAAAATGTGTATCTTGAAAATTTGGCATGGCCATCACTTTTGACATTTTTGAATTTACTAATTGGAATAACTTTCATCTTTATATGTAGGTACAACTCTTCTGGTATATCTTGGTGCAACAAACCTTTATATTGACCCCTATACTTGGTTAGATGGCTCCGATGTTCAATTTTGGAAACTGGACGAACCAAACTATCTAGAAGGAGAACATTGTGGTGCGATAAGATTCAGCTTGTCGGCCATGAATGATGTCACATGCGAAAACTGGGAACATTTCTTATGTGAAATCCCTCTGTTTTAAATTGGAACTCCAGTTATTTAACATACCATTGTAACAACAATGTATGGGCTATGTATATGTATAGCACCGTGTTGTTTCAATATTCTAATTTTTTTGTTACTTTTAGGTTTTTGATTAGATATACATTTACTAACAATAACAAATATCATAATTAATATTAAAAATTGATAATACAGGGGTGGAGGGGGGGCTTTCGTGTAACAAAGATGTGAACCACTTCTAAATATCAATAAAACAGGGAGTGTATGTTTGTGGATAATTACGAGTTGATAAACTCTATTGACAATATGTAAATGTTACATAATGGAAACCAGGTACAGGTTACGATATGCCATATCATGTATATGTATCTAGCAACTTGAACTGAAAGGGGCATATTTATTTTGTATATTATACGACCCTTAATATCATAGCATATCCAGAATTGCAGGTAAGCAGAGAAAACGAGATCATTAGGAACATTAACTAGGGACTAGACATCCTGGTCGGGTGGCTACACATCTAATTTATTCACAGGAACTAGATTGAAGCCGCCTATAGATTCGGTTATTTAGTCGCCGACATTTTTATCGCGTCGTAGGGCGACATAAGCTGGGCTTTATATAACACGAAGAACAACCCATTTGTTGGTTACACTAATTTGCCAATATCGTTTTTTAGGACTTCGAATTGTGTCTAATGGTTTGGATTGCTCGTCCTTGGTTTTATTTAATCCCTATCATCTGCATCTACATTTCGTGGGATTTTTTGTTTTTTACTCCCTTAATTAACTCCTGTAAATGCCTTTATCGTTTCTTATTAAACTACCCAGAATTTCAACTGCACATAGCAAAAATATATAAGGAGATAACTAGCCCCCCTGTCCCCAGCCGCGTCCAATTACGAGAACTCACTGGAATTACTAAACTGTTGAACACAGCTGAAAATCAGTATTAACCATTTTTTGTGTTTCTAATAAGATACCCGCCGTCGGTGAATAATAGAATGATATGCCGAGGTAAATTGATACGTTTGACAATAAAAAACATAAAAAATTCGATTCTCACGAGATTGCTGAACGAATGTCATGAAATATTCAAGCAGTGAAATGAAATGGAATGTAGTTTTACGTCTTACTGATCTGTTCCGACTGGGCTAATGAGGGAAATTTTACCCAGACAACGGCTATACGGTCTTAACTTATATCGAATTTATACTGCCCATGGATCTTTTACGTACACAATAATGTATACAGGGGTGCACAGTTTTTCGTCCCTTCCGAACAACTAGAAATGAGAAATTGTCTAAAAGGATTGATATGTTCATTAATATTCTCTATCAACATCATCAGTGGCAGCAAATATTACTGTGGGATATGGGTGGTCAATATACAGTATATCCTGTTCATCATCGGAACTACCTCCCACATGTACTTACAGGTCTACCACAACCTCAGTTATGTTTCCAGTTTCTTCTTTTTACGAGGAATTGTTTAAAAAGATGGATATGTCCATTTATATTATTGTACATGTAGAAGTTCTGAATTTTGTGGATTAAGGATTTGTATCATTTTTGATATTAATTGTACCTAATTGGTACAGTGGAATAACCAGACAGCAACTTGCTCATTATTCGCCAATAATGAGTCAAGTTATTTCGTTATGCGTTGTTTTTAATTGGTAAAAAATGGAAAATGGTTCAAATCACACCACCACTCACTAATAACGAGGCGGGTCAACTCGTTGCTCGTTGTTTGTGAATAACGATTCACGAAAAACGACTTAACTCCACATTGCCAAAACGAATCTTGTTTATGATCTCTTTTCTGTGTATTGACACCGTAATCAATCTTATATGACTCACTTGCATACGTTATTTAACAGTGTAACCGCCCTCAGACAGACATCGTGGAACTGGAAACTGAAAATACTGAAAAACATGGCAAATGAAGAGGGAGATAATCCATTGGAACAACTAAACGCCCTTCGTTGCCATGCAGGCCCTAGATCCTGCCACATTGTTCCATACACACGCTTTAAAAAAATAGTTCTCGAGGTTCGCACACAACGCACTACAACTGGTACCTACGTTAGGGTAGGGGATAACAGGTTGGGCAGACAACGTATGGTCGTGACGCAACAGCACAATTCATTCTTAAGACCTAATTTGTATTGAATGGTTAGATAGAGGATTGCTCATGAATTACAGAGACTTAAAACAAAGGATGATGCAATATTGAGTAAAAACTTGTTTGAAGTTTGATTATGGAGAGCGCATGACAGGTCTACCCATATTATCAACATTAATAATCGAATCCCGTGAACTACTGTGTGTTGGCGTTCAAATGTTACCGAATTTTCTTTTTAATCTTGGGTCAAACACCGTTATCAGCGTTTAAAATAAAAATAAATTACGCAGCGAGCATGTTTCGTTGACATCTGCTAGATTCTCAAATAGCTTATAGAAGGTACAAGACATTGAGTTCGATTATAACTTTAACGATGAAACTTTCTGTAAGAATTCGGGGTGATTGGTTTGCTGTTCCTTGTAAAGGTACAGAAAAAATATCTTGGTTTGGAGAAGAATGCTTGAGAAGATTTTACAAAGCCAAGAACAACGTTGGTCATGCTAAAGAAAGGGTGTTTGAAATCCGGAGGGCTAAAGGAGGTGCTATTTTGGATCGAGATGACCTTATTAAAGACGTACTGGATGATAATGATTTCTTAACAGTCGGTAAGATTATGTCATTTTATTCAATATATGAATTCTTAATATTAATAGTTCCGCGACACATTAACTAATTAGAATCAGAAATAGCATATGCTTGTGCGAAACAATGCTAAAGCCAATAAACAGACGTAATATTTATTCCGTGACATTTTTAACATTTTTCTTCCTTAGTTTTGGATAGTGATATGTCAAGTCCCGTGACAGGACCAGCAGAAATCGTTTATTTTGAAGAAAAAGTGTATCCTTTCATAGCTGTAATTGCCCATTTTCGTAATAATAGTGACAATAAAAACGATTGTTGTAGACTTCAACAATTCAACGTTTGATTGCAAACAATATAAACAAGGAGTCAACTATCACAATAAAATATAACCAAGTACGAACAATCCAAACCATTAGACAAAATTCGAAGTCCTAAAAATCATATGCCCCAATGACCCCATGCCCCCATGCCCCCATGACCCCGTCCATAAATATGTATTCCCAAATTTACACCAAAATAAACAATTTTCATGCTTTAATGCAATAAGTGTTATTCTAAAGTTTAAATTTTACGCTATGCAAATTCTTTAATAATAATTAACGCTGTGTAGTGACTGTCATCTACTGATGCTTGTCAATGAGATGGCGAGTGTCCGTAGTTAATAATAGTTAATGTGATGACTGTCAGCAATTAAGGTGATGACTGTCAGTGGTGACTGTCGGTAATTTATGATTACATCCCTAACAACTCTTATTATGATTGAATTACAATTTTTATTTCGATGTACAATATCAGCTTTAAAACGAACCGCAATTGACTTCTGCTTTTAATGAGATTGATACGCACCTTACTACATGCACCTCTATGTAGCAATTCCATATATTTACACACTGGACCCTTTGTTCTGACTCGGGTGTTCAAGTTACGGATCAACCTGTAATGTGTTGTTTTAGCACGTGAACAGGTGATCATTTGAGGAAAAGTAGGTGTTCATATAAATGAACACCCCAACATACTTACCCGGTGATTGTCAAAACAAACCATGCATTTTCGTGTGTGCACCGTGTTAATTAAAAAAGATAAATACATGCAGTAAAAACAATAAATTAATATTTTTTCAATGTAGATTGTGAAATAGTATCATTGGCTGGAAACCGCATCTAATAGTATAAGGAACAAATAGCGAACTGGATACATTTCTGTTTGGCTATCTTAGAAAATTTGTAACCCTGTAAAATACCTTTCCTACATCATCGCACATGCTATTTTTTCGCACACGGTTAGTTTGTTCTGTATACCAATCCCAATTTTTGAGAGAGAGAGAGAGAGGGAGACAGAGAGAGAGGGGGGGGGGGGGGGGGGAGAGGGAGATTGGGTTTAGCGTCCACTCGCCACAAACTAGATCATTTCGGGACTAACATATGGTTTAATCTTATTTCAATAATTCGCTTGAGCGTGGGGGTCTTTAGCAGTGGGGGACAACCCGACAACCGTACCCCTTCTCACTTACAACCGGGAATTCTGAATATAACGTAAACAGAGAGAGGGGGCGAGAAATGGGGTTTAACATCCACTCGACACAAACTAGGTCATTTCGGGACTAACATAAATGGTTTAATTTTATTTCAATAATTCGCTTGAGCGTAGGGGTCTTTATAATTAGCAGTGAGGGAAAACGGAGGACCCGGAGAAAACACACGAAGTTAGACAGGCGATCATACTTCTTGTCACGTACAACCGGGGATTAATATGTAAACAAAATTACATGATGTATATTAATGTATTTATACCTGTTATAGGTGAATCGGTAAAGCGATTTTAGATTGTAAACATCATCGCCTTCTGTTTCTGATTTCTGTTTCATACAGATCTAGCTAGGGCCTGTGATAATGTTGTCTGTTAAATATCCGTCCATTTTGAACATCTTACACAGACAAAGAGACCAGTATGTAAGCTAGTTATCGACCTTCGACCCTCGGGGTCAAGTTAGATAAACACCCGAGGTCGCGCAATTGAACACTTCGAACGCTAACGCGTTCTCGGTGTTCAACCTTGCACAACCTCGGGTGTTCATTTGTCTCAGTCGATAACCCTTACATATTATATACATCTGAAAGGCAAATTGTTGTAAATAATCTTAACTATTTGTAAGACACCAGCCAGAATATTCAAAGACTGTAGAGGTAACAAGTTTTAAAATATCTACTGAAATCAGACAAGCTTTAGCAATAATTTAATTGGTATTCAATTAAGCTCCTCTCTTATATTTTGTTTACCTTACATTCGTCATTTTATGCAGAATATATCGCTAAAATAGTTTTGAAATTGTTTGAACCACTCAATCTCATTCACAGGTAAGCATGTGAACTCCTGAAACTGAATGATATACTTGGATCTTGTTGGTTTTTTTTAGCTTCGTTATCAAAGAGATAATTCCAATTTTTCCAATTATTAATTTCACCGTTAATAAGTATAGATTTCTGCAGTGAGTTGTTATGCTATAGGCACAACAATTAATGATAAAATGTGGGAATAATCAACTCGTAACAGTTTTCTACTTAGACAAAGCTATTTTTGTATCCCCCCACCCCTTCACGGCTTTTTCAGTACCTATCATTGGACGGTAACAGTCTGACTACCGATGATCTCGTTAGAATTGGTAAAACGGAATATTTAGTCAAGGTAAGGATATTATTTTTATAAGCCTACATTTTCCTGCGGTCTCCCTTGACCGCCCGTTCGTCCGTACATCTATTTGTTAAACATTTTTGTTTCCGGACACTCAAAGATCCCGTTTTCTGAAGATATTGACATGTATCGGTTACAATTTTTATCCGATTTTGATGAAACTTACAATGTACCTTATTATTGTCGATATTGGCGCATTTCGGACTGTAATCGCATGAAGCAACTAATCATGTAGGTCTAAATTTTGTATCAGAATTTAAAAACCTTCTATAGAGGTCATACTTTTTATTTGTTTTTAAAAACTCTCAAGCAAAAATGGCGGTTGAGATAGAATTTCGTGAAATCGAACCAAAACTGCTCGACGAAAGAAAAGCAGCTCCTTGTACGAAAATGTAAGTTAAACATGCATTATGAAAGAGCTAAATCTGCCGCTTATTGCCCGTCTATCTTCAGGCCCAAAATATTATCTAAATTATTAAATAAATTATCCAGACCATAATCAACCCTCGATACCATGGCTAGCCTTCGATATCGACTGGGTTAAAATAATATATGCTGCTAACGGTCATTGATAATAAATCAAAACAATAGATAATCGAGACTATGCTTTTTAACGTATTAACTTTAGTAATGATGAACGAGGCTAGGCGGAAATTTCCAAAGCTGACATCTCGGTTCATAGTTGATCAATTTGACTGAAATTTTCAACAAATTACCTTTACATAATCTAGTTTTAAACTATTATAGTGAGAACTGTCAGCTCTTTATCTAATCTACCATAATGTATCTTTAAACCATATGTTTATAACCCAACGATGTCGGTTCTTGCCAATACTCGCGTGTAACTCCCTCGATTATGGCCCATGATTTTACGAACAATTACGTTTTTCGCTTGTGGATATTCTAGAGGTCATAATTCTTTGTCTGATTTTGATGGAGCTTTAAACATTATGTTTATATCCCAAAGATATTGGTTACTTTTCATATTGTCGCATGTCGGACCCTTTACATCCTGGATTATTTCCCCTGACAATACGAATAATCGCCTTTTTAGCTTATGGACCCTTGTTCTCTGCTCGTCTCTTGCAAAACGTGTGCGTATCTTACATGGCAACCCCTTGTTAAACCTTAGGGAAAATACATTACAGTAGAATACAACACCCCCTTACTTATTATGGAGATGCTGTAGTGTATCTTTGTATATATGTTATGATATAATTTTTGTTAAAGTAGTAATTGACCAATGTCCGAATTGATATCTCACTAATCTTTCAAGTCGTTTAACTGTTTGAGTTTATACTTAAAGGAGCTAAATCGCTAACATTTCGGACCTAGAAATTGACCTTAATGGGTCGCAACGCATATAATAATATAATCTGATTGTATATAAACTGATTTACATTAAATTGTTTCCGTTTTGACTATAATTTCAAATCAGTTATGTCCAGCGAAATACGGCAGGAATCTTAACCAAAGAGGAAATTATAGTGTCTGGTTATTCCAATCTACTGCGCATGCCAACCAGATAAGACATGGCCTCATAGTTTAACAGGAGTTGTTAAATATGTCTAGCCTCGTTCTTTCTTGTCACTTGATACAAGTGACGCT
Organism: Patella pellucida; assembly: GCA_917208275.1. Classification (NCBI taxonomy): domain Eukaryota; kingdom Metazoa; phylum Mollusca; class Gastropoda; family Patellidae; genus Patella; species Patella pellucida. The sequence continues at coordinate 49,877,838 of OU795042.1, read as the reverse complement.
GAAACGCTCTGTGGTACACGATTCGTGTACCAATGGTAAACTGTTTATCTTGTTTTAAATATTGGATATCAGAGGCCTACCGTTTCCAGGTAAGATCACAACATCAATGTTGATTTAAATTGACCAATAATTCGTGTTTTCCATGTCGAAGATTTTCGAGGATTTTGAGTTACGGACTTGGGTCCTTTAATGTAACGATATATATTACGTAATTATAGTTAACACACAATTTTGCTACGTCCATATCTTCTTCTGTATTTAAACATCTGTTTCCTATCTGAAATTTAACATTATATCAAATATTATTATATAATTATTTTAATCCTAAGCTTGTATATATGTTCTGTATTCTATTGTAACTTTAGTCTTGGCTACCGGCTCGCTCTAGCGATACCTATCTCGTTATTGTGGCCGTTAACCAGTTTTGGACACTCGTTATTAAAAGTACAATTTTTATTATTTATCTGAGTTTTTGTCGTAAGTGTTGCAATAAGCTACAACCCCCAGAAAGCAACACTTCGGCAGAGACAGTGATATGTGACATATCAAACAGACAGTATAACACTAATTGCCAGAGAAATGTAACAAAAATGATCGAAATCTATTATGCACTTTGTCACTAGTGCCACAATACAATTGTCTGATATTTGAACATTACCATTGAAATTTTTCTCGCAGATAAGATCCAGTGCGTCACAGGAAAAATGAAAGTGCGGTCGGGTGATTTATAAAAAACACATTGACAGTAAACCTTAATTAAATTGTATATATGCATATACATGTACTTTAAAGATTTTCCGATACTTGTTTTATTAAATAGTTTTAACACATATGTCCATTTTTTGTAAAGAATAGCTTTTCTCAACTGCTTATAGCTAACTAGTGAAGCACAAGAAAATGTCAAGAAATCAAGATTGCTTGTAGAGGATATACTTGCAACTAAAAAAGGCTTGTATCATATCTTAAAAATAAAAGAAACTATATGCTAGTTGTCTTTAATTAGACAATGATGTTGACAACTCTTATTATATTAAATATATATTTGTATGAAATTTACAACTATAGATTGATTTTTTAAAAATAGCTAATTTTAATATAGTTCTTAATCAGAATCATCCGATCTGATAATTTTCAATGTTTATATTAAAAAACACATAACAAATCATAAAATAAGAATCCAATTTAATTATTTTATAAGTTTTATTTATAAATTGATTTTAAAAAGCATATTATGAATAATCTAATTTAATTATTTTTATTCATAATGTAGTTGTTTATGGAATCACAACTGGATTTGGTAAATTTGCTAATGTTACCATCCCCGATGATCAGTTAGTGTAAGTTGATATTTCACATGTTGGGTCTATTTCAATGGCTGTAGAAACAAAATCAAAATCGGAAGAATTAAATATTGTTATTTTCTAATATGTTTCTGCCTTTTTTAATAATTAATATAATATAATTTAGTGTATAATTATTTTTTCAAATGGATGCGTATTAACTAGTTTTAACAATTTTGTGTGTTACAGAGAGCTACAAGAAAATCTTATCAGATCTCATTCTGCAGGTAATATTGGGAAAATCTTTTAAATAATTGTTCATACTTTTATGTAGACGTTTTTGTCTACGCTTAATTTGAAATGTTAGTTTTTTGCACTCAGTATCATAATGTATATCGATATTGGATTACTCCTGGTTTTAATACATGTGATGCAAACAAAGGTCTGTCTTAATCCTACAGGGGTTGGTCCACCATTATCCCCAGAGAGAACAAGGATGTTGTTGGCTCTTCGTATTAATGTATTGGCGAAAGGATATAGCGGAATATCAGAGGAAACATTAAATCAGCTTATAGCAGCTTTAAATGGTAAAAATAAACCTGGTGGTATTGTAATAACATAAAATCTAATGAATTAAAAAATAAATGTTTTGATCTCTTTATAGATTAAGATATAAGACTTTATGTCCATGTTTATGTATGCCTTCATTTATGTTGAATGGTCGATAATAAGATAGCAATAATCTCTCCAAGAAGGAAATGCTTAACGTAGTATACGTTCTGTGGATTTACATACAGATTGAAATGTTATTCCAAAAGGAACTGTTCAGACCGGAAGAAAGACGTCAAATTTATATATCTATTGTCACATTTATCCATTTGATTATCTACTTCCATAGTTAGGAGCTTGTAATTTTATCCACAGCTTCCTGTTTGCCTTGGGTTCCGGAAAAGGGAACAGTTGGTGCCAGTGGAGATTTAGCTCCGTTGTCCCATTTAGCGCTTGGCATGCTTGGAGAAGGAAAAATGTGGAGCCCAAAGAGTGGGTGGGCAGATGCTAAATATGTACGTATTGGTTGCACACTATTTTAAAGGCCCATATTATAAACTCCCACGTCGTTAGACAAAAACCACCGCCGAACAACAATAAATATATTCGTATGTGGAATACAACCGTATGAACCTCTGTCAGATATTGCATACCTAAATATCACGAGAAGACCAATGAGCCCATCCCCACCGTAGAGGGTTGTATTACTGAGGTTGCCGAAGAAAAAAAAATAAAACTTTTGTCCAGTTCATAGACCCACTAGCTACATATTCTTAATATAATCCCTGATATTCGGCTATGGGGATATAAATATCATTCATATTATCAATTAAGTCTCCCTTGGTAATTAAATATTCTGGCTTACGTAATAACTGGAAATTTTATATTTTATAGGTTCTGGAATCCCATCAACTATCACCGATTAAACTGAAACCAAAAGAAGTACGTTTACTATTAATATTGATTGACAAAGTAGTAAATTAGAGTATATTGTTCACTGCATGTACATGTATAATTAATATAATATATAGACATCAATTGTGATAGACTTTAAATAATTTTAAATGAAGTAATATAGATAAGTTAAATGCACAATGGTCGAACCTATGGGAACATGGGCGTGGATTTAGGGTGGGGGGGGCTCTTTGATCTCCAGGACAGATTTTCAGGTTTTTATACACATCTAACCCCTGCCACAGTAATTGATCCTCACGATATCTTCCTCGATAATTGTAGGCAGTCAATTTACCCCTAGTAACAGCATGCGTCGAAATAACACTGCTACAGTAAACTTTTCGTAGGCCTAATTATTATTTTGGTTTGGTAATGAATGGTTCGAAGATTCGCCCCCCCCCCCCCAAAAAAAAGTTCTTACAAATCCACGTCCTTGTATGGGAATGCTTGTAAAGGGTATCAAGTAATTACCTTCTCATTGTCATGTATGTGCACATAGTTACTACCTTCTATTTTTAACTGTAATTCATCTTTGTTCGCCAAAAGAAGTCATGTTCAAGTAGAATTAAGAAACATTATTAAAGGGCGCATGTGCGAGCCCAATACATCACGACGACGTTATGGTGGAACAATTCAAACTATTTTGAATTAAAAAATGTCCGATGTGACCAGAAATGATTCTATTTGGCGAATAAAGAATAATTAAGGCGAACAACAGAAGGTACAGAACCCGAACTAGTCTTAAAACAAAGATAGGGGTCAAATATTATCTTTATTGACTGTTAATAGGAACGGACATGATTTATGTTGTACAATGGTCAACGCCGTGCAGAGATTTATACTTTCGAATGAACTATAATGTTAACACCGGTGCATTCTATAATTGTAGGGGCTAGCTTTGATTAATGGAACACAAATGATTGCGTCACTTGGCGCAGAAGGTAAACAAACTATTTAAATAACGCATTTTCACTCATTAAGAAAGCTACTTAACTACCCGATTGTACGGTTGTAGGCTAAATTAAAACCAATAATTAAAAGTTCATGATATATTTAAAATAGTTTAGAATCTTCTAAATATGTTTCTAGAAAAATAAAGCCAAACTTATATCTAGGCACAAACAAACGTCATATTTTCAAACCAAAGTTACTTTTTAAAACACATTGCTTTTTGATAAAGCCGTGGAGAGAGCAGATTCAATTGCTCGCCAAGCTGATGTTATTGCAGCACTGACTCTAGAGGTGATGAAGGGTACAACTAGAGCATTTGATAGCAGTAAGTATTCATATACTTCACAATTTAATGGCCATATAACATTAATGTTTTAATTGCAATACTAAATATAACTTACAAAACATGTTTTTGTGGTAAAATAACAGATGCTCCGATAATAACAAAGCTTTTAATTTACTAAATATAAGCAATTTTTCTTCAGATATCCAGCGTGTCCGGCCTCACAAAGGGCAAATAAAGGTGGCTCGTAATTTGCGTGCCCTTTTACATTCTGAAACCCACCCATCCCAAATAGCAGGTAATTCATTCATTTTATACTGTTAATTATCAATTCTCTGTAATGTACTCTCTTGGTAAAACTTTTCACGATTTGCACTGCCCAATTTTTTGATCAGAACATGACACATTTCTACTTTCCATTTATTTATCCTCAATAGAAAGTCATAGATTCTGCACGAGGGTTCAAGATGCCTATACGCTGCGATGTTGTCCTCAGGTAAGCACGGGGTTTTACTTATATTGTTTCAGCCATTTATTCCATAGTATATCAAACATAATAATATGTTAGCAAAGTGAACTCCTCTAATAAGAAATGGTATAAAAAAGGTGCACATGGCCCACATCATGCATTAGCTAAGTATGGAGATATAATGTACCTGGTCCTGGAATAGAGAGAGAGAGAGGGGGATAGGGAGGGAGCGGGAGAGAGGGGTTTAACGTCCACTGACACAAACTTTCAATTTTTATTTCCATTTTATTTCCATTTTATTTCCATTTTATTTCCATTTTATTTCCATTTTATTTCAATTTTATTTCAATTTTGTTTCATTTTTGTTTCAATTTAATTTCAATAATACGCTTGCGCGTAAGGGGTCTTTAGCAGTGTTGGAAAACCGGAGGATCCGGAGAAAACCGATGAGGTTGGACAGGTGACACCACTTCTTGTGGCGTACAACTGGGGAATCTAAACCACGCCAGTTGGTCTTGGATTGATATCTTAAGATATCACATCAGAGGCAGAGCTAATCAAATTGACAGCGATGCTGAAACCAAGGCGTAATTAGGCACAGTGATATACATCACATATCACAACTTTGATGCTGCTGTGACCAGGGAATTGAATATGGATAGTTAATTAATCAATACTACCATTTATATTTCAAGGTACATGGGATTGTAAATGATACAATAGAATTTGTTCGAGGAATTTTAACCACGGAGATTAACAGCGCAACAGATAATCCTGTATCCATAAATACATATACGTGTATTACACTTTATCATAAATTCATTTTAATTTGTTATATAACAAGCATAAATAAGTTATGCTTTTACTGAGTTTGATACTAAGCGGCGTTTGCTTGATAAAGACGAGAGTATCCTCGTCGAAACGTCGCTTAGTATCAAACTCAGTAATTGTGTATCCATAAAATTGTATCTTGTTAAGATGTTCAATTACTAATTACCAATCAAAGAATGTATATTTTTATGTTTACGTTACCCATGCTCTATTTAAAATGACTTAACTTCAAAAGATGGTATTTGCTGAAACTGGTGAGGTAATATCCGGTGGTAATTTTCATGGAGAATATCCAGCTAAGGTATTTATACGCCCATTTTTGTTCTATATTGCCGCCTCCTTTTCACGATTGCTCTAAATAGCATGTAGGTCAAGGTACTTGGGATTTCGTTTTTGAAAATTATGGTTTGTTCGAATAGTCCTAAGGATTGACTCAATCGAAGTTCAGAGTTATGTCCCCTGTCACCAAAACATTGTGAACACACTGCAGATCTGAAATTTATGTATTTTCTTTTTCAAACCTGGTGGTATCCTAGCTATTGTCCAATGTCCATGCCACAAAAAAGCTGTTTTTATTTTATAATTTTTAAGCATTCTTTAAAACTTTTTTTGGCTTGATTGGTTATTGTTTCGGCTTTAAATTATTGTGCACATTTCAACATGATTTGAGTTACTGTTTCTTTGACGTCCATACAAATCTGTTGGTAGGCGTGTTTTGTTTCCTAACAACGATAAGATTTAATGTCTTACCAGTAAAAGAATAACCGTTTCATAAACAAATCCAGAGTTAGTCTACCACCCTAGGTATAAAACATAGAAGACCTGATGAAAGAAACACCAGTCCACACAAAAAGCTAGTTGTTCAAGAGAACGTTTTTTCTAGATTGTTTTTTTAGAAAGGGGCTTCATTTTTAAAGCATTGTCTTGTTTTTAAAGAGAAATTATGCTCGATCTAAATTAAATACATTGTTTTAGAGACATGGATTAGACAATACCCACCGTATCTACGTTAAGCAAATTAAAGCTTTTTTGTCAATAAGTACGCCCTAAATTTCAACTAATTACCTTTTATTATCTATGTGTGACCACCCCTTTCTCTAAATATTGCATACTGTATCCTTAACTGGAGCGATAAAGCATTTACAGGCAAATTACACCGAAGATTGCTGTTATACCATGTTGCATTCTAGGCGTTGGATTTCTTAGCTATAGGTGTTCATGAATTGGCCAATATGAGTGAAAGAAGAATAGAACGGCTGGTCAATCCGGGTAAATGTCTTTTTAAATTATATTTGATATTTATTGTTGATTATCGTTAATTAATGTATAATGTGAAGAGTATTTTTGAATATAGGTATTTGTTTTTACTGTTTTGACCATTTATTTTTACAGCTCTCAGTGAACTGCCAGCTTTCCTGACTCCAGATGGAGGGGTAAATTCGGGTTTTATGATTGCCCATTGTACGGCTGCTGCTCTTGGTAAGAAACCAACATATTCTCTAGATATTCTGTTTGCCGGTATTTTGTTCAAGAAAGGGTTTATTTTAATATCTAAAACCGCCATTATACCACTAATGTAAAGCAATTACGTATTTCACTGTTATTGAATATCTAAAAGCACTATTATAGCAATAATGTAAAGCAATAACGTATTCCACAGTTATTTTAATATATAAAACCGCTATTATACTAGTAATGTATAGCAAACTGTTCAGCTTGTTGGCATTATTCCCTAGATACATGTACATTTTAGTTTCTGAAAACAAAGTACTCTGTCATCCAGCATCAGTTGATTCTTTAACAACTAGTGCAGGGACTGAAGACCACGTGTCTATGGGTGGCTTTGCCGCTAGAAAGGCCCTACGGGTTGTGGAACACGTTGAACAAGGTAATGTGCACTTTTAGTTTTATTTCTCATCATTTATAATTCAGAATTACTTATTGTTTTAATTACGACTTGCTGTCATAATCGATTCTCTGAGTACCTTAAGTAAATACATACTTATATTACGGGTTGGCTAGTTCTATTATTGAAAGTGAAGTGAAGTCGGAACATTGAAATTCATATTAAAGACAGAAGTCGGTTACCGTGCAACTTTGGAATTTGCATTTTGCTGCGAAATTTGGATTTATTTCATTTTGTGAAAATGTGTTTTAAAAGGTAGCTAATGTTTCTAACGATGATTTCAGTATTGGCAATAGAGTTATTGGCAGCTTGTCAAGCCGTTGAATTTCTTCGTCCCCTTCAAACAACTATTCCACTGGAAGAGGTGTATAAACAAGTCAGACAAGTAGTAGGGTATGTCTTTTTGTTTTCCAAATTAAAAACGTATATTTGTAAGTCGGATATTAAAGCACGACTCAAATATTAAACTAGGTGAAGTAAAACGCATTGGTTCATTCACATGTAACAAGATATTGATGCTCCAGATATTGGTCATATATTGGTCATATATTTTGTAAGACAGAAATTAAAGCATGACTCAAATGTTATGCTGGATGAAGTAAATCCCACTGGAGATGGAAAAGTCACATGTAACGAAATATTGCTGCTCTAGATATTGGTCATTACAACGGAGGGTTTATTATGCATTTGTATAATTAGCAAATTAACGTAAATGTAAAAAAATATGATGAAATGAGTAGCATAGTTGTCCCATACCGTGTTTCTATGCCAGTTTATTTTTACGTGAAGACATGTCGTTTTTACTTTATAGACCTTGGAAAAAGGATAGATATATGTCGCCAGACATCGATGCCGCAACTAAGCTGTTACAGGAAGAAAGGGTAAGACAAGATTGTGGGGAATCCCTAAATAAGAATTCCTAATTCGTATGTCCAATTTGATATAAAACTATAATCCCTAAGTGACACATTAAAAAACACACAAAATTTATATGGAAAAAAATCACTGGTTTATTCACATATAGCCCGACGCTTCGACAAGTATTTTCATATCGTTTTCTGATGATTACCCTCTGCTCCAATGTATGCCCCCACCCCTACTCGACAAAATCCTGTACCCGGGCCTGTTCGTTACCAGAAATTGCAATGGATCAATTTTTAAATACAAGTGAATTGATATTTGGTGATTTTATAGAAGAATTGAAAGATGACAAACAATATTTTAATAACAATTTGCGATCTGCATCATGACGGAGTGCTTTTATTTAGCATCACATTTTTTTATTTATACATTTCAGATTTGGAGAGTAGTGAAACCCTTAATGGATAACTATCATTCCACCCAATCAATTGAGACCAGAGTCTTCTCGCCAACTGCATCAGTATCTGCCAAATCTAATGGCCCCGTGTCAAAGAGGCGTAAGCTCTCAAAGCATTAGGCCATACGCCCCAAATATTGCGAAATTTGCTTGTTGTGGACCAAGCTCTTGTGGATTGGGAATTGTTTTTGTTTGGGGTGGTTTTTTGTTTTGTAATTTTTTTTAACTAAGACAGGGTGACGTGGCTTAAAAATTAACATTTCTCTCTTCATCAATGTATGTAAAACAGAACGTCATTCACCGAGAATGTTCCGATTGTATATGATTGTTATATTATTGAATAATAACCCTCAGAATAATAAGCATGCTAGTTATGTGATATACTTATCACAGATCGGAGTTATTTCCTCATCACCAATTTAAAGATGTTGTATATTTGAAAACTCATTTTGTAAAATGCTATAACGAATAGTTAGTTCTTGTGGCTCTTGAGAAAGGGCTAATGTATCGGATAGTCCTTTCATAAATCGCGAATATAACTTTCAAAATTCTCGTGGTCGATCGTTTCACCAAGAACTGATAAAGTGAATATTTTGGGGGATCGTAGGAAAGATTTAAACGAATCGTCGTGTAAAGGAATTTATCCCTCATCAAATCATTTGTCTGGCAGAGGGTAACAAAATAGTAGGAAAAATCGCCATGTTTTATACAAATTATATAGTTGAAAGCATCCAAGTAAGTTCAAACGTACCCTTCTCTATAGCGCCAGGAACGACATAAATAAGAAGACATTCAATACAAATAATACAATGTGTTGCTATAAATTAACTGTTGTAAGTTTTTTTTATGATAAAATTAAAATTGTATATTATATTGTTAGCGTTTAATAATGGTCTAATTAAATCTGGTTAAGCTTTTGTGTACCAACATGTTATTGTTATTCTTTGTATTGAATTGAAGGGACACTTTATTGTATTTACTTTTAGCATTAACGGTGATTAGCGCAAAATTCATTGTGATTTCTTTTTTTTTTGTTTTTTTGTCAATTCAGTTTGAATGTGCTTGATTCGACTACATTAAAAAATAAATATTTAAACAAATGCTTCTAGCGTTAGCAATCTTTTGAGCCGTATGTGTGGGTATAATTAAGAATCTTTTGTTCGTTTTGGCCTTATGATTTACATTTTTTTTTATAAAGTTCTAATTTTTCATACCCTCTCAGCCAGTTTCTCTGTAATTCAGAATCATATTATTTTTACCTTTAAAGGTCACTTGTAGAGATATGCCCATCTGTTACGATATCCAATTTAAATAGTTCTAATGTTTGATCAGATATTCGTCCCGAAATGACCTAGTTGTGTTGAGTGGACGTTAAGCCCCATTTCTCTCTCTCTCTCTTCATCAGATATGTTAGCTATATATATTCTGAAAGGTATTCCATCTCCCTCAACTACCCCGAGAAGATACTAAACCGGCAGAGAAAGACAAAAAGAATGAAGTTTAAGTAACAGATTCTGTTGAAAAAATGAGTGAAACCGAGTACACAAACAATGTCCGGTACCGCTCAATAGGAAATCATACATTTCAGCTCATTTTATGTTCATGTTGATCATACAGCCGTCAAAACGATGATCAAAGTTAATATCAGGTATGGCCTCAGCCAGGCTGGGTCAACTTGGAACTCTTCTCGTTGGCTAAATGATCTGAAACTGCTTTTATCTGTACTATTCCAGGCGTGTTCCTCGTCCAAATAATCTGCATCGACTAATCCGTCTAACGGATTGTACTCACCAGCATGCCCCAGATACGTTCCCGATAAAGGTTTTTGGCCGGCTAAGATATTGTAGCAACAACCTCCCAACACAGAAAATCAACAAGACATAGCGTTCATAAAAAATGCAACTCTATGATCTTTCTTTGGCACCGTTGTCCATTGAGATCACCTCGAACCAGTGGGAGCTTACAGCCATATGAAAGTCACCCCTTGCACCGTGACGTGTTAAACAACTATTATGTCACATGGTTGTTATAACATTTTTACCTTTTGTTTCTAGCATCATACCGGGTCTAATCGTCGCCCATGTTCTCTCCTCTTTTCTCTTACATGTACTTGTGGACAGTTAGTTGGTGACCGTTGTCAGCCGTGGGAGTTTCTACAAGTAGTCGAACTTGCTTTCAATGGATTTAAACAGGAGACAAGTAGTTCCTGGTGTTTCGGAATAAATAAAATAAATCGATTCTTAAGGAACATTATTATGATAAAACAAGCTATGCACCTTCTCGCGGCCCTGACTGTAACAAGGAAATGGGTTACGTATATCACTAACTGTATGTCTTATCACTATAAGATTAGTTATCTATATCTGTAGTAAAATTAGTTTAACGGTTCATCAAGATAGGGGTAAGCGTTTGTACTAGATTGTTAACACGAACTGTATAATAAAGTATACACATCTTACTCTGGGCTGGAGTGATTGTTCCAAGTAAAACTGATTTGAAATTTTTTTAGCAACAAGTTGGTAAGTTCCATAGTTAAACGGTTAATAACGGAAATGTATTATATGTAATCTAATACACGTCGCTGTGTTTAATTAGTGATTAAATGAAATGGGGCATATGTCATGCAGTGTACTATGGGGGAAATTGTTTCCTGGCAGCGGCGGCGCTACAGCCTACCATATGAATGTTTTTTACGTGCACATCAATATGTATATCGGACCTCGGGTTTTTGTCCCATCTCAACAACTATATGTTGTCTCTTGCCAGGCCTTTTTGTCTTAAACGACTGGAAAGGATGGAGCAACGTTGGGAAATCCTCATGAACATTTTCGACCGACAAACCAATTAATGACTGAAACTTATGAAATCTTAGTCAATTGATGACCCTTGTTATCCTAAGGTCATGTAGACTATTAGTAGTATGGTTGTAATGCGCAATGTAGGATATGCATATTTCGATTAGAATGCCTGATACTTCTTTTCACTACGTTACAATTTATTTCGACTTTATTACTTACCCGGTAACTTTTTTTTTTCGTTTTTGTTGCTGTTTCCCAGAGATTACGGTCTACATGGTAGTTTCGGTAATATGCAGTCTCTGTTTAATTTTTTGTAGCCCTACTACCACCGAGGGATGCCGTCAATAACGTGACACCCATATTTCATGCATATGATCTGAGTTGTTAATAAACTGTTTTGCTCTACGTATTAGAATCTAAAAGCGAACTATACAAAAAAAAATACTAGTAACCTATATATTGTGTTAATCCCAAACATAACTTGTTTATGTTGAGATAATTAACCAATTATATATCTGTTTTGAATTAGATGTAAATGAACAATAGAATGCCAGCTTACAGACTTCTTATAAAGTCAGCAAAACAAGTAGTACAAGTAACAAACAATGGTTCCCGGATGCTGTATGGAGTAGACATGAGTCGTGTTGCTGTTCTCGAATCCTCTACTAGTCAAGGATTTAGTATTGTTGTTGATAAGTACGTTCAATCAATTGTCAGTTAAGTTACATGAAAATTGTGACGTATGTTTTACCTGATGCGAGTCCGGTTATTAAAAACGTTTTTTTACTAGAATAAAGTTTATTGGAATATTACCGAAAGAAAAAGCCCCAACGATGCATCAACAATAGCTCATCTTGCTCGTATCTACACATGACAACACAAACTCTTTGGCCCGCCATATATTTACCGTTTTTCTATTGGAATTATTCATCAAATATTACCATTAATATATGAAATTAACTCGGGATATTGTTTTGTCTCTTAACTTTTTATTTAAAATAAAATTTCAAGTAAAGGTGATCTGTATTGTAAATTAACATCAGAACGAGTTTGTGATTAATAAACTATAACACATACTAATGGAAAATGGAAAACAGCTACTGATTTATGGAGTAGAAATATTAGTATCTAATTCTCGAAGAGTTGTCTCCCGTTTTCTCTCCTTTTCTGATAACGTCTACTTTTATTAACGGGTGCACTCACTAAATAATTCTATAAAATGACACTTACAAAATCCAGTTCTATACTTTAGATAAAACATTGTTTATTCAGCGATGGAATTATAGTGGACGTAGATACCGATGACGCCATTATGAAGAAATATCGTGGAGATACATTTCAGAATGTAATTGAAGCAACAGGCAAGAGTGTTATACCAGGTTAGCACTTTAGTAGCATTCCCAAAAAATTTTTTACTACTTTATTCTCCAAATATAGTTTGCTTTATTGGTGAATTTCATTCTTTAGGTTTGGTTGATGGTCACACTCACCCGGTGTGGGCAGGAGATCGTGTTCATGAATTTGAGATGAAGGTAAGTAAACTGTGCAAACCAAAATCGTGGAAATAATATTGCAAAATGACATTTATAGATTATGAGGAATATACAATTATACATCAACGGTTACATTCCACAATGATCGTCGTGCTCCAGGACACAATTCTAGTACACTTTGTCCAATGTTAACTGCCGAATAGTATCTAGTTAGCCTAGTGGTGGATCCAAGTGGGGTTATAAAAATTGCCTTAATGTTCAAGTCCATTTGTTCGGGACAGATCACCATTAACACCCCGATATGTGGTAGTCGTATTTCATTTCTTGAAGGAGGGGGGCCCCACCTAGAACCCTATAAACCAAATTTCATGGGCCCACCACTGATTCTTCACTGGTGTTCTTTCATCGAGATTATTCATTTTTATCTAGTTAGCTGGAGCAACGTATATGGAAGTACACGATGCTGGCGGAGGAATACACTTTACAGTTAATCATACATGCGAGGCTACAGAAGAAAGGTTGCATACACTCTTCCAGAGCCGACTGAAAGCGATGGCCAGAGCCGGAACCACTTTGGTGGAGTGTAAAAGTGGTTATGGTCTAGATACGGAAAATGAGATGAAAATGTTGCGGGTAATAGATCGTGGAAAGAAACTAGGAGGGATTGATATCTCCAGCACATACTGTGGGGCTCATGCAATTCCCAAGTAAGTGAAAGCCGAAGATTCTTGCAATTATTACAATACAATGGAGTATATGAATCATAACATACCAGTGGCGGAGTATGTGTGTGCTCAATGGCCAAAGAACCCATGTCACCCTTCCGCCCTACTCCAATCTGCGCCGGGCTCTTATCTTTTCAGAACTGTTCACTCAATGTATATATATATAATGATTTATTTTTTTCCAGAAACAAAACTTCCTCTGAAGCCACTAAAGATGTTCTGGAAAATCAAATACCTGCTATTAAAAGCCAAATTGATGACCAAAATCTGAGGGTAGACAACATTGATGTGTTTTGTGAAAAGGGAGTATTTGACGTTCAACAGTCACGAGATATTCTAACTGCCGGGAAACAAATAGGACTAAATATAAATTTCCATGGTGATGAACTCAATCCACTGGGTTCTGCAGAGGTAGGATGAGCATTGGGCAACACTTATTTAGAAAATCCTGTAAATAAAAAATCGACCAACCTAACTAATTGAGCATACAGTAACAGGAATATAAAATGTCTTTGATCAAAGGGATGTCTCATTCGCATTCCTTAACTCTTGTGACCGTATTTCTTTTTATACATGAAGCTATATCTATTAAAGGATTATAATTGCTGAATTTTCAGATGGGGGCAGAGATTGGTGCTACAGCTATCAGCCATTTAGAAGAAATATCCGATAACGGAATACTGGCTATGGCACGTTCCAAAACAATAGCAGTAATACTTCCTACTACAGCATATATCCTACGGTTAAAACCACCCCCTGTAAGACAGATGATCGACACGGGCGTGCCTGTTGCCCTTGGCTCAGATTTTAATCCTAATGCTTATTGTTTATCAATGGTAATTAATATATTATAACTAAATTTAAGATTAGCAACCACATAATGTATATATGTATATATAAATTATATATATTGCGTGTTATTGCATAACATGGTTGATGATGGTCTTTTAATAGATTGAAAACATAAATCATTTTTGTCGTTTAACTCCATGATCGTATATTGAAAATACTATGTGTCTGTCTATTCTTAGCTAGATTTTAATAATCAATAAACAAGAATTACACACCTCTATCCGAAAAGAAAATGAAACGAAATATGACTTAACGTGCTACTTTTCGGCACAGTGAAAAATGGCATACACCATATCAGAACGCGGCGTACATGCCAAAGAGAAATAGAATGAAATGAAACGGGTTTATTGTCCTACTGGGCTAATGAACATGAGCTTACGCCCAGATTACACGCTGTTCCTTGCCAGGCCCTCCGTCCTGTATTCTTTATACGAGCTTGAGTATGCTCGTTTGATAGCAGCCTCAATGATGAAGGTTATTAAGTTGTGCTGCACAATCAGCATTCCTCAAATTATGTTTTAAAAAGTAACTCTTTAAGGTTTTCAAAATTTCATGTCAATAACTATTTTGATTGTGTCCATTTTCAGCCAACCGTTATGCATTTAGCATGTGTTAATTTGAGGATGTCAATGTCTGAAGCTCTATGTGCCGCTACCATAAATTCTGCAGCATCATTAGGAAGATCCGACACTCATGGTTCTATAGAGAAGGGCAAACTGGCAAATCTTGTTATAATTAATTCTCCAAAGTAAGTATAAAATAAAGGGAAGAGGGGGTATAAAATGGGATTTAATTTCTATAGCTTAGTGTACAATGCAACGAGTTCCCGCGTTCTCGAGACTTTTATTCTATTCACAACTGTCAAGGGTTCCTTAACATACACATCACTGTGTACACAGATGGACATGGTTTTTCGTTTCATCCGAAAGATGCCCCTGTGGCGGAAAATATTAGACAGTGATTAATCAATTAATAATGATATAGTTGTTCAATTCATTCATCTGAGAGTTGAGATCTTTACTTTTAAACGATGAAAAGATAAAACGGTATGCCGACACAACCAGATTTCAACACTGGTTTAATAACATTTTAAAGCACTTTCATTCGTCTTAAATAATGACAATTGCAAGTGAGTTCATGTTGAGTTAAAATACATGCATGTCGCAATAATTAAAATAGAAAGTAAATGTTATTACAGATGTTTTCTCTAATTGCAGATGGCAACATATCATCTATGAGTTGGGTTGTCACAGTGAAATCATCAGTCATGTGATATGGCATGGCGAGGTTGTACATTCTAAACGAACGTGAAATATAAGAATCTTGTACAGCCGGAATTTTTACATTTACATTTTATTAATGCTAAAAGTTGCTATTGGCCTAACTTTATAGCCTTTTTCCATTTGTGTGGGATGAAAAAAGTCGTGGCAATTTGTTGCCGAAATACTGAATTTGCAATAGTTTCAAAATTATTTTTTTACATATTAACATAAAAGAAGCCGCATTGTTTAAAATAAAGATGGAAGGTGGATTAGCCTTAGCTTTTAAAATCTATGACACAGGAAATAACAACACGATTACCTCCCCTGATTTTTTATTGAGAACATGAAGCAGCCATTTTCCAACGTTGAAATGTAAATTTGAAAATGTTATTTTTGCCAATTTCTCAGCTGGCAATAGTGAATTATAGGATTAATATGATTATTCTTTAACAAGGTAGGACTGTTTATGGATGCATTTATTTTAAGGCTTTATTTTAATAAATTTATAAAAGTATGACTTAAAAATTTGAAATATCCACTTTAAAGTTTTAGCTAAAGTCAGGTGTATTTGATAAATAATTCAGCCCTGGGCCAATGTAATTAAAATTAGATTACACATAATTTGTCAGTTGTCTCTATACTATATAAGTTTTACACGACAGGTTTACGCGTAATGTGTAACTATGATTATAATGTGTCTGATCGGGGCCAAATCTTTAAAAATAACGTGTACGTTTACTTTAATTTAAATAATAAAATCTGAATGTAAAGTTTTTATATCTTTTGAACGATGTTGTGTTTGTTTCTGATTGCCGTGGTAGTTATCATCGTGGTGTGCCGAGATTTGCTGGTGCCCGGGGCCAACTCCTCGATTGTATACGGCCAATTAGTCAGGACGTCATTATGTTTTATATATAAAATCAGATGAAATAAACTCTTTATTCAAATTAAATAGACCACGTTGTACACCAGAGTTAAAAGCGATATTTTCAAAAACTTAATATTATTAATCCCGCTCTTTGACCGGTTTCCGCCCTGAATTAACTCTGCCATCCCTACCCGGGCCCGTATCTACAGGGGGGGGGGGGGGTTGTAAGCGCAGTAATATTATCTAATTTTTGTGTCGCATTTTCATGCATAACCACACTGATAATATGAGCTTACGTACTCTATTGTGTTACGGTGTACTAAAGAGCAACTCGTTGTGTGGGTAATTGTGTAATAAAAATGTTATGTCTGTGCTTGGAATGGAAACTATAAGTCTATTTTAAAACCCAAAATGTCGTACTAAATGTACAGAAAATGACATGTTAATGTGACACTAGTTTAATTTATTGGGCTCTGTATACTGTATCTATTTTTAAATTCATTAATAATGGGGTTCGCAATTTGACCTTAATTTTGAGGGATATGATGGGTGTGGAATGAGGCTCTCCTATGTACAAAAGGTTCGTTTTACGAACACTGCTAGTGGGGATACATGGGTTGCAGGCCCAGTGGAGAAGGGGCCTGTGAGGGGCTTTATTCCCCCTCCCCCAATAATTTAGCCGCAAGTACTCTTTTTCTCCAGGTTATTGCGGCCCCTGGACCATCGCCTTATAGGGATCTCGGATGACCCCCCCCCCTCCCAATCGAGAGTTGCTACCGCTTGCCCTTGCCGGTTCCAATGGTCGAGATATACTATTTACCTATTCAGGCTATACAAATGTCTATATGAATACACTTCACTTTACATCATCACATGTGGGAACTGAATCTGGCAAATCTCCACGATTCATCTCACTTCTTTATCAATCAATCAATAAATTGCACTCACGTTGAATTAACGTTTAAGGGTATTACAATCTGCATTAAGGTATAGATATCTACAACCCACCACCACATAATCTGATCGGTATGTAAGTTACATATTATAATATGATCATGAGCTCAATGTATGACGAATATCGCATGTATATAATGTTTCACACATTCGTACGTTCGTTACTGGAGTTTAACGTCCACTATCCACACTGTCATAACATTGAATGTATACACCTTAGCTAAACGTTTACGGTTGAAGTGTTTCTCGGAGTGACAGTTGTAATATGAAAGGCATCCACCAATCGCAGCCAACAGGTACAAAGAAAAGAGTCGGTGAGTGTGGTGAATAACCCATGCCCCAGGTAATACCGGTCACGTGATTTGGGAATACAACCTTCACAACTTCTGTAACGTAGGATATGATCCGAGGGATATATACATGTGTACTTGAATAAGAAAAAACAACATAGGATAACGAATATAGCTTTTACATCGCCGTCATGGCGGGTAAAGGCAAGGTAAGTAAAATGTTTATCTTTTCTATTGATTTATTTGGAGAGAAGTGTCAAACGGGGATAGAGGACACACATTAATTGATTGATATGGGGACACTATAAATGAATACGGAAGTATGAAAAAAACGTTACCTCGATGAAATAATTGTTGAGATTTTAACTGACAGATGGGTTATTCTACGAATTCAGAAATCATGACATTCCATTTAAATGATATCATATATCGCTATAGCTTCGTTTGAAATCCCAAAGATAAAGAAATCACCCATGCGTGATCATGTAAAGATCAGATGTTTTGGCTTTTGTCCTACCTTTCAATAAGTGATAATTAACACTTTTCCCACGCTACATATTTTCATAGTGTCAATGGGTGCTGGTGATTGAACAAATTGGGCAGGTCGTAAGGTTCACACATTGTCGGCGACATCACCTCGGTGGAAGCGGACGTAAAATACAGCTAACTCAAACACAGGTTGACACTGTGTTTTTTCCATATTACAGATATTTATAAAAGCACGAGACACCTGACACATGCTTAAAACTATTTTAATACTTCTACCTCCCTAATCTTCTTTAATTTACTGACCTTTATTAGAGTATTAAGTATCGCTTTGTTAATTAATAACACGCCCGTATATTAAGGTCTTACTCCTTTAATTCTTAAATAAATATGCATCTGCCAGAATTCTTCCAATAACGTTATTGGAAATTTTCTATATTCTCAGAAGAGAAAAAGAGTACATTTTTTAATTTTGAAACAAAACAACGAAATATATTTATAAATAACAAAAGAATATGGTTCATAAGTATTATATACAAACAATCTGTCATATACAGGATATCAAATGTTCGTGTTTACGAGATCCCAGCTTATCATCCCTGTGAAAGTACAAATATTCAAATAAGACTCGAATTAATATCATACACATTTAATACTGACATCCCGTAACATTGTGTAATACACAATTGATAATAACGTGTGAGGTTATAAAAGGGGGTTTGGGATAAATCCTCTGAGTCAATATGATTTACATTATTGATAGGCTTATGTAATAGACAATACCAAATAATCAATAATTGTATAAACAATAATGTTTATAAGTAACTCATAGTAACATATGACCCAATTAGTGACAATGGGATGTTTTCGTCACTGATGCGCAGCGATCAGATAAAGACAATTTTAATGTAATCATTTTACAAGGGATAGGCGAACCGCCGCAAAATAACTAACCCACATACAAAGATGTATATAATATTTCTTAATGCATCGCTAACAAGTTTCCTCATAAAGCGATCTTCGTCAAAATTTGCCTGGCCCAATAACGAAAGAACGACCCACCGTGACAGAGTCTTGCATATTCCAAACATTCGCATAAGGGTATATTAATAATAATAATATGTACATTTATAATATTCATATAACACAACATTTTTCTTTACAGACCACTGCCAACAAGAGTAAGTTGTTATCTTTCTGGAAGAAGAAAAAGCAGCCTCAAGATCCGGTTGAAAATGAAACGTCTATAAAAACAGCAAATCTGAACCCCGGAGTCTTCAATGCCAAAGACAACCTCGCTTTTGAAGCATCAAACACGTCACAGGTAAATCAGTTCAGCATTAGCTACCCCATCAACATATGCTGTCTTAAGCTAGAGAGAGAGAGTGAGAGAGAGAGAGAGAGAGAGATGGGGTTTAACGTCTACTCTACACAAACTAGGTCATTTCGGGAC
Source organism: Patella pellucida (assembly GCA_917208275.1). Lineage (NCBI taxonomy): Eukaryota > Metazoa > Mollusca > Gastropoda > Patellidae > Patella > Patella pellucida. The sequence goes on along the minus strand of OU795042.1, from coordinate 49,858,116 downwards.
TTAGGTATGGTTCAATTTTATTTCAATAATCCACTTGCACGTAGGGGTCCTAAGCAGTGGACGGAAAGCGGAGACCTGGAGAAAACCCACGAGGTTGGACAGGCGACCCAACTCCTTGTCACGTACAACCGAAGATTCGAAACCACGCCAGTTGACTCAGTGACAGGCTTTATTATGATTATGATACAGCGAGCACATGCTAACCATTCAGCCATCCAACTCCCCTAAACGAGAAATCCCTTATAATAAATACTGTCAAAATCTAAACAAGATTGTATAACAAACAGGCTTTCATAACAAACATTAGTTTATAACAAAAACTGGATCCAGCTAAACAATCGTTCATTAACAAAAAGGGCACAGCTAAACAAGCTTTAATAACAGACATTAGTTTGTAACAAATATTGTCTCAGTGTTCACAAACTTTTCTTTGGACACGCAGAGAACTTTATCGGCCAATACCGGGGTCGAAAACTACTGTAATCCTATACTGACAAAATTCAAGCCACCATCTTTTAAAGCATTCCGTATCAACGTTAATGGAAATTACCACAAACTTTTATCCTTGGCCATGTCAACTTCTATATCCATTTCTCGTCCACCAATGTTGTGGTAATAGATCCGTTGACAGTCAGAATGTAATTGCTTTCGTGGTAAAATTTACCTCATAGCCCACTGTGGCGTATGTCCACATACATAATCCCGGTTGGTGCAGAAACGTGAGAGGTTGGACCCCATTCCATTCATTTATTCGTCTCCAAACATATTTACTGATAAAATGTAACCCAATATCAAAGATTGCTATGCAATTTGAAATATAAATTATTAGAGTTGATCAAATGTAACCCAATATCAAAGATTGCTATGCAATTTGAAATTTAAATTATTAGAGTTGATTGGTAGGATTTTCATTATTTTTCTTCTGTTGTATCCCTTTCGTTTTAGTTTTACTTTCCATATCCACTCCTTGGTATTCTATTCCCGTCTCTATAAAATATTTTACAGGGTTCTTTGTTTACCGTTACTACCACCGATGACCGTAAGCAGATATTTGGAGAAGATGAAAATGTCGAAAGGGGTAATTGGACAGGACGATTTGATTTTCTCCTATCCATGTTGGGCTATGCTGTTGGTCTTGGAAATGTGTGGAGATTTCCATATCTTTGCTACAGGAATGGTGGAGGAGCTTTTCTGCTTCCTTTTATTATCATGATGGCAATTATAGGAATACCATTGTTTTTGTTGGAATCAGCCCTTGGACAGTACTGCAGCAGTGGTCCAATGACCTGTTGGCGGTTTGCTCCGTTGTTCAAAGGTATGTCCACATCTTCTCATTTGTAAATGAAATCTCAAAATAAAGTGTGCATAGTTGTTCGGATTTGTATTTCCGGGACACAACCGTGTGAACATTGTCGTGTGTGTCAGCTACTCATACTGGAGTTCATTGATATCCTGGATAATTTACCTCCTAGCTTTTCACGAGTAAATAGTGGGCCTGCAGTTCAGGATCCCCATAGATAGCTGTCTATGTACTTACATGAATGTTAATTGTATATTCTGTGCTCGAATGCCAATTACTGTATCTTTTGTAACAAAACCCAATAAAGTGTGTATTTACTTACAGGAGTTGGAGTGGCTATGGTTATAGTGTCGGCTTTAACTAGTATATATTATAACATGATTTTAGCTTGGGCTCAATATTACTTATTCGCATCATTCACCAGTGAACTTCCGTGGATGTCGTGCACAAAGTCATGGAGTACCAAGGGTAAGCTGTTTATCTTTTTTGTTTTATTCCATTCATGCTTAGAACTTTACGGTGGTTAGGTTCATTATGCTGTCCCATTTTATCGTTCATTGTTGATAAATTCCAATGGACACCATACAACAAGTCCAAAACTCTTACGATTGCATATAGTGTTCGGGGATGGGTTGGATAACCGAATGGTTAGCACGTGTGCGCTGTGTCATAAGGCATTTCAATTGGCGTGGTTTTTCGATTCCCGGGTTGTACATGACAAAGAGTAGGATAGTCTGTCCCCCCTCCCCGGCTTCGTCCAGTGACTGCTCAAGACCCCAACGCGTAGGCGAATTATTGAAATAAAATTGAGATGTTAGTCCCGAAATTACTTAGTATGTTTTATACATAAAAATTGTAAACCAAGCGAGAAAAAAACAGTTTAATATTAATTATACCGCTGCTAAAAGGGATTTTATGCCTTGGTGGATTTAGGATAAACAACTCTTTTACAAGTAAAAAAAATAAAACAAAGTACGAACAATCCAAACCATTAGATAAAATTCGAAGTCCTAAAAAAACGGTATAGGCAAAATAGTGTAATCTGGCAAAATAGTGTAATCAGCATATGGACTGTTCACCGTGTACAAAATACACGACAAACAGTATTTAGGATGAACTACTCTTTTACAAGGTTTTACATTGTTTTCTTATAGATTGCAGTATGTTATTACCATTAGTAAAGACCTGTGGTGGCACTGCTTATCCTAACGGTACTTGTTATAATAATCAAGATTTTGTTGGCATCTGGAATAACACCCTATTTACCGATGTTACAGGAAGAAGGCGCATCTCTCCTTCAGAGGAGTATTGGAAGTAAGCTATTAATATTATAAAGACAACTGAATAAAGGATGAGTAAAGGTTTTCTAGTGATTGTCAGTAAATGAATTAGCATTTACTCATGTAGCGATTTCACATGCTATTTTTATAAACAATATTTATTCAAAGAAAATGGATTGGAGAACAGGCAGAAACTGTGGCAACTGAGAAATTGTTATGCAATAAGGAGGCTAGGAGATCTGATATAACTGCTATGTTCATTTAGAAGATCGGTTAACGTGTACCTCTTCGGGAAAACAAAAATAAAAAAATAAATAAAAGGGATATATACACATTAATAATACCAGCAAGTTTTTAAGTAAATGGTGTCTGCTCAAGTAGGTTTCAGAATCAGGAGTATTTGCTCTCTTCCATCAACAGTTTAAACTGTATTGAACTATAAGGACTATGATTCACAGAAACATCTGCGGGTGATACTTGAAAAATTAATTTTAGGTAATTGGGATGTTATCATATTATTATATTCATGCTCTTTTCTAGTTCGCAGGTATTAAACATCGCTGATAGAATAGACGACTTTGGGGCACCAAAGTGGGATCTTGTTTTGAATCTCATGCTGGCGTGGATTATTTGTTTTTTCTGTTTGATAAAGGGCATAAAATCTACCGGAAAGGTAATTACACCCGTTTTGTTTTTGGTCAAATAAAGACGCAATTTTGATTATTGTTACCTCGGTAAAAACTCCATTTTCGATTTCGATTACCCGAATTAGACTGCGTGTAATCAAATGATATGCAGATGGAGACCTATTGGGTAAAAATACTTTACGTTACAAAAGTACAACATAAATTAGGTAGCAATGTTAATGTCTGGCTTTCGAGAAGCATTTCTACTCTTAAAATAAGTTCTGTTCAAAATTGAACAGTTACTTTTCTTGGTATAAGTGTTAATACCTCTTACCAAATTAGTTCATGAGTTGCCTGACAAGCAGTCACAACGATATCTTCGCTATGGTTATCGACATGGTTATCCAAAAACTTACGGCCAACCTCCACTTGGAATCTGATTTTTTGTATTTCTTTGAAAACGAATCGCAGAGCATTAGAACTAGAATAAAAATAATTGAACTTATGTATATAGGACTCCCCCTTTGACAGAATTGAGGTTACCCCTTTACTAATATAAATATCTTTTCAGGTAGTATATTTTACGGCTATTTTCCCATACGTTGTTTTACTTATCCTTTTCTTTCGTGGCGTAACATTACCAAATGCCATAGAGGGTATTAGATATTTCATCGTTCCTGAGTTTTCAAAATTACTAGAAGCAAGGGTAAGCTATGATTTATTTTTCTCAATCGACCGTCTGGCTTGGGTTGAATTCATTATTGTGGTTGAAGGGGAAGGAAATGGGTTTAACGCCCCACCTTTCTTTAAAATTCGGATTACTGAAGACGGACATACGACATGCAGTGTGCTATGGGAAAGGTAGCATTTGCCCAGACAGCTGCGTTATTTTACGCGTCCATCAATTTGTACACATCCAAACTGACTAGAGGTTATTCCTTCGAAGTCCCCCCCACGTCCTGCATCATTGGCAAGGCGATAAGAGATCTTTCTAATGAACCACAGCATCCCCCATTGAGTCACCGTGGCTCCCCACGCGGTTGAAAACTGCTGTGGTTTACGATCGCCTGACTTACCTCGCTGGTTTGCTTAAAACTAGAAAATTAATTTCCTACCTACCTTCAAACCCCTATTCGGTTTCCATTGATAATTCAAGCTGATGTCTTGATAAACTATGCCTCAGATCACATGTTGATTGCTGATAATGTAGTCAATGGACGCAGAGGGAAATGCGATGTTGAGATTAAATTACAGATGCGTTTTGTTTTAAAGGTATGGAAAGATGCAGCTAACCAAATATTCTTTTCAATGAGCATTGCTGGTGGTGGTTTGATGACTTTATCCAGTTATAACAGATTCCACAATAATATTCTCAGGTAATGCTAATTACTGTTCTGTGCTATGGAGGCTGTTCATGATTTAGAGTAATATTTCTACTTTTTGAAAATAACTGATTAATCATATTTTAAATGTCCATTTAAAGACTCATTGTGGTGTTTTTTTTGTCAGTAAAACGAGGCATATGTTTGATTCCTTGTGAAGTGTCAGTGTCGTAATATTCGAGACAATCCAGTGCTTGAATTATGGACGTCTTATATTCTGTTTACGATTACGAAAGGTACTTACTGTTTTAGAGGTTTTCAAGATGTTTAACACTACAGCGCACGAATTATCAATGCGTCATGTAATATTTATCGAGTCTGGCTCAAGCAAAGGGAAGTAACTGCGGGAATTTCGTTTACATGGATACCCGAATGAATCGTTTGTTCAGATTTTCTTTTGTAATAGTTTTACTAAATTTCACCACGTGTTGTTTTTTAAAGGGATACACTAATTGTTTCTTTGGGAGATACGTTGACATGTATATTTGCCGGCTTTGTTATCTTTTCCTTCCTGGGATTTATGGCAGGAGAAATGAATGTTGCTGTTAGTGAAGTTGCAAAAGATGGTAAGTAACACATTGTTTGTTTTCTATTACCTAGCTTCCATCATTATAAAAATAATCATAAAGAGGCAGCTTTCTGTGGATATTTGATTTTGTATTATGTTGGCTAGGAAGGGGACAAATTCTGATAATAAAGAACGTATGGTGTAGGTCGGTCCACTGTTTAAAGAGTAATTGGCCGAAGACAGGTGATCGGTCAAAACATGCCAAACGATCGCCATTCAGACAAAACATGTCACTATTGATATTCAAACAGTGTTGGTTAGTTGATAAACATTGGTTGACACGTTGTAACATGGTGCAATTTAAGATTGACAGATTAGGCGTCTTACATTTCATAAGTGACCGAGGTTTTTAGGTAAAAATACTTTTGAAAAATCTGCTACTTTCAAATCTAAATCACTGGGGAAATTATACCCGACAAATTCATTCCTCTTGACTGCTATACTTGCATAATAGAGCTGTCTATTTCTCGAATCAGAATACACACTTCCTAATATCGGTCTTTAGCATGGCCATTCTACCCCTTAATCGTATACAGTTTAGCCTTACAATAATACGTCACATCAATCCATTCTAAAACTGTATTTTTACCTGAATTAGGTTATAGTCATTTTAGTACTTTTATTAAAGTTATTTGCTGTTCTATCAACAGGTGCTGGGTTAGCCTTTGTCGTCTATCCACAAGCAGTTTCAAGTTTACCTGCTCCTCCAGTTTGGTCAATATTATTTTTCTTCATGTTAATCTTGCTCGGCCTTGATAGTCAGGTAAGTACTTGAGTTATCTCCCTTGTCATTTCTTTTTTTAAATCCACAATTCAACGGATCTTATCTTTCGTATATTGGATTGGAGCAGCGCTCCTGTGATTTCATTTCGAATACAGAGATTCATTCAGAATGTAATTACACTGAAGTACGTTTATGAACTATAGATACAATATGATATGTGCTTGTTTCCTTAAGGTATTAAATTAAGATTTGGAAGAAATAAATAGATATTGGCAGGAATTAACACTTTATGTTTCTTCTACATGCATCTAATTTCTACACTTTATATATTTTCAGTTTGCCATGTTAGAAACAGTATTAACGGGTATGATGGACCAGTTTCCTCATTTACGACCCAAAAAAACGTATATTATAGCTGCTATTTGTGCAGTTTTCTTTTTAATAGGATTACCTTTAACTTGTCCCGTAAGTTAATATTTCACATGTTTTATGTGCCGTGAAGCTTCTCTGTAAAGACAAGGTTGATTTCATCTGCAGTCATAAACAGAATGTCGTTTAAGAAAATTATAAAGAAAGAATTTATATAATTCAAATTTGACACTCACCAAGTCACACAATGTGATTATTTAAAGGGCATTATACATTAAAATAAGTTGTTTTTGTGAATTTTCTCTTTAAGGGTGGCATGTATTTATTGCAAATGATGGATAGTTATGTTGGAGGCTGGACACTCATGGTAATTGGTTTCTTTGAGTTGGTAGCTGTTGTTTTTGTTTATGGTAAGTGTGGACTCAAATCTAAATACCAGAGAGCATGATATAAACCAATACTAAGCCAAAAAGCAAGGATATATTAATCAAAAACTGATCTCTATTCAAAACCAGTAGACATGGTACAAGGGTTAATCAGCGAAATGGAGGTATGAGATATGTTGTTGACGTTTGGGAAAGTAGACGAGGGAGTGTAGGGAGTGATAGTTAGGTGTATTATGAATGGTTAGAGTGGCTGTGGTGTTACGGTGAAATACTATGCCGCCACCGTAACACCACAGCTTTATGATTTGTTAGACAGGAGTGATGTAATAAGTGCGACAATAATAAATAACATATTTCTGATTTTATTGTCTCTTTTCCCACTTGCACTGGTTGTACGCCATTTTGAAACTAGCTGACGAAGACAGGTCGGGCGGCTTTTGCTCGACTCCGGGCTGCTCTGTCAGTATCTAACAAACGCATTTAGTTCGCGTACAACTTTTAACGAGAGTTGCCAGGCAACGAAACATACGCCCACAGCATCTAAATCGTCCGGACAGTAAACAAGGCTTGTCGCATATTTTACTTTTTTCGTTAATGAAACATTTATAATACACTAAAATATGATTATTAAAGTCAATCGGTTATTAACTTTAGCCTCTAGAGGGTCCACAAGATTTTTTGATCAAGGGCCATAACTCTGACAGTAATTATCGGAAATTGCTGAAAATCAACGGGCTTCTTCGTCACATGACCTAAACTCTGTGTATAAATTTAAAGTCAATCGGATATTAACTTTGGCCTCTAGAGCATTCACAAGAATTTACCAAGCGATCAAGGGCCATAACTCTGACAGTAATTATCGGACATTGCTAAAAATCAATACTATTCTTCGCTTCATGACCTTAAACACTGTGTATAAATTGAAAGTCAATCGGATATTAACTTAGGCCTCTAGAGCATCCACAAGAATTTTTGAAGTGATCAAGGGCCATAACTCAAACAGCAATTATCGGAAATCGCTGAAAATCAATAGTCTTCTTCGTCTCATGACCTTAAACACCGTGTATAAATTTAAAATCAATCGGTTATTAACTTTAGCCTCTAGAGCGTCCACAAGATTGTTTGAAGTGATGAAGGGCCATAACTCTGACAGTAATTATCGGAAATTGCTAAAAATCAATAGGCTTCTTTGTCTCATGACCTTAAACACCGGGGGGATCACGGTGGATAAGGCGCTGGTTCGCTAGCCTGGAGGTCGAGTGTTCGATCCCTGCATTGGCCGAGAAAGTTCATCTCGATTTTCCGACGTGATTTCCCCTTGTCAGTGATGCAGAAGGAGGGCTTGACAAGGACAGCTCAAAACTAGCAATACATTTTATCGCAATGATCTCGTTATCTGCTGTTATATAATATTCAGTGTTAATTATCTCAAACAGAGGATCAGGGAAATTTGTATGGCAGAGATTTTTACCTTTTTGAGATGTGACAATTAGGATCTGTTTACTGATATTATTCTATGTTCTCCGACTCTAGGTGCAGATAGATTTTATAATGATATGGAGTTAATGATGGGTAAAAGACCAAATGTATTTTGGAAGATATGTTGGTACGGCCTAAGCCCGGTTACAATTTTGGTAAGAATTTACAAAATATTTAATACTTATCTTCACAGCTTGCATGGAAATAAGTAACAGAACGGAAAACTGAAATCCTAATCTTATCTGTTGTTCGGTATTTTCGAAGACATTAACCCTCACCTAATTATCATGACCACTTTCCGGTGTATTTGAATTTACAACTTGAATCTATTATTAAAACATGCCAACTGCCAAGTCTGTATTTAACCATTGCATGTACACCCTCTCTGGTATAGATTGTACGGAGAGGAACTAGAGATTCGCGTGTTTCTGCTTCGCCCCATATCCTTTCACTATTCCTGAGATGAAGGAAACGATAGTGAGGTGAATGCAACTAGGGTCTATTAGCCATATTTGTGTCTCCACATTCCAAAAGATATTATGCTTGTGCCCACCAGGAGATCCCTCTTCAGTGGCACAGAAGAATAATTACAATGTTCCGGCAATCGTTCTAGAGCCTGAATAATCCATTGTGCTATGCGGTCCATTTTCCATCTGTTAACGGTTCTTTTCCATGACGCCAATGGGTACTCGTCGAGTAGTACTCGACATCTATATGTATAGTCCTATCCGAAAAACTAGACGTTGACCATTGCCAGGCCCTCTGTCTGCACTAGGCTGAAAAATCTAGATGCTGAGACCTCGCTGATATGTGAGACAGAACCACAACCAGTCAGATAGATAGTATTAATTATGCAGAAGGGAATGGAAGGTTTGAATCTGAATGAAAAGCTTTTGTCGGAATGCAGTTACATTTCCTATGTTTGATCTCCATGGCAAGTCGTATATGTTTAAACTAATTTAACACAAAAACATCATCGTCATACTCAAAAATTGAACACTTGACACTGATAGAAAGATAGTCTAACATTGCAAGACACGATACCAGCTTTATGTTTTAATTAACTGGATGTAAATGGCAAGAAATGTTGACCGTCATACATCGTCATTTTCTTTAAGTGATCTAAAGATACACCTCATAGAGACTCAAAGAGGAGGCTTAAACGGTATCTCCAAAGAAGCACGAGATAATTTGAATAATTATGAAAGACCCTCTACCTACTTTTTTCAAGCTCCCTGAAATAAAACGTATCAATTTTTCTGATATTTAATTATCTATGTTTTTTTAGTTTATATTTTTCTTCACGTGGGTTGATTATGAAGCATCAACGTATGGTGACTATGTTTATCCTGGTTGGGCTGATGCCATTGGTTGGATAATGGCTTTTGGTTCTGTTATGGCAATTCCAGTATTTATGTTCATAAAATTAAATAACGAAATCGATTCCGATACCTTAATTGGGGTAAGTAAATCCGCAGTGTAGATAAAAGAAAATAATTGTTGTTTCTACAACTCTAAAAGTAATTTAGGGTAAATTGAAGAATTAAGTAGATGGGCTATTTCGATTGGTAGGAGCAAAAATCAAAACGTAAAAATGTTTGTTTCGGCTTATTTACTTATTGAAGTTAAGATTGTGGCTTTACTGCATAACTTCACATCACGATTTTATCAATAAATGTTTAATCGAGACTTGCTTGTTATCATATTGATATTATGAATGATGATCGAGGCTAGGCGGAAATTCCAATCGCTTACTTCTCGGTTCATAGTGGATCAATTTGACTTATATTTTCAGCAAATTGCCTTTACAATATCTAGATTTTAACTAGTATTGTGAGAACTGCCAACTGTTTATTTAATCTCCCATAATGTATCTTTAATTTCAGAAATTGCGGCTGTTAACGATGCCATCTGTTGAATGGGGACCGGCTCTTCCTAAACACAGGCAACTGGTTGATTATGTAGATAATTTTGAAATAGATCCGTGGGCTGCAACGCGACCAAAGTCATATTATAATAATGGGTTTTCAGATCAACTTACGAGTTCTAGCAAGGTAAAGTATTATGAATAACAGGATCTCTTAAACTATGTATGGACGTATATATTTATATAGATCACTCTTATTTCATTTTAAAACGACTCTCCTTTCAGAATAATCTACACGGCTCTTCTCACTGTTGAGTTCACGGTGGCTAAGGGGGTAAGACGCTGGCTAGTCCCTTGACAGTTGGAATTCGATATAAGAGTAGGCCGTAGTGCTGCTGTCCGGGCAAAATATCCCTCATAGCACAATGTATGGCGTATGCCCGTCTCCATAAGCACATTTCGGGGCAGAACAGTAGGCCGTTAAACCCCAATTCGTTTCCTTTTCAAATCCCAAACAATAATCCCCGAGCAACAAACTTAAGAAGATAATGTAAATGCCCTTTATCAACTGGTACCTTGGAGTTTTATTTAATGTATCTTTTATCAATAATTTACTGTCTCTATGCCTATCCAATTTGTTTTGCAGGCATACAGCGTTACCTCCCTCTCCAGGTCCGGTATATCTGGTATATCTGGTTATTCAGGAGCCTCGGAAGCCACTCAAGCTTCTTACGAATCTACAGTATGATCAATATAGAACTAGGATTTGTATATAGATAACATTTCATATGTAAATAAGCATGTATTTTCACATATAATTACTGTATTATGTTTTTGTAAATATTCCATGAATAAATAATAATAATAATAATACATAGTTTTCCAATACGTAAAGTACGAGGAAGATAGTAATGTTAAAAGGGGTTGTATATAGAAGGTATAATGGTCATTTTTAACATTTTATTTTTTTATGAAAATGGCATAACATCTGTGTTCATACTCTTTGTATTTTTATTTATCTATGAGAGAATCCGACTTTTCATGTATATATATTTTTTCTTTTTGATGATTAAATATGTTTTATTTTTGTAAAATGTTCTTTTTAATCAATTTATTAAACTGGCATAAATGCACTGCTTTGTGAACGTTCCATATGAAAGGTATCGCATGTTGGGTCTGTATAGTAGTCTTGGTAAGCGATTAAATTGCCTGTCGCTGTTGTTCTTATACTAAATGGATGTGGAATGATTTAACGTATGCCCGTTAGATCATACGGTCTGATATTGAGTCAAGAGAAGTGGCTTCATTCCCCACTTGTGCGGGAGTAGGGTCGCCTGTCCATTTTCGTGGGTTTTCACCCAGTCCTCTCGTTTTCCCTAAGCTAAAGACACCTACGACCAAACGAATTCTTTAAATAATATATAGAACCATATTATGTTAGCCCCGATATGACTTAGTTTGTGTTGAGTGGACGTTAAATCTCGTCTCTCTTAAACTACAAAATGAAATATTACTTTTAAAAAAGCGAGAGTATCATATTCACTTCTCAGAAAATCTTAACCACCCCTTCTGTTCTACCCCTTCTGCTAGGCTGATTATTTCTGTGAAATAACTGGAAGTATGGTTTAATTTCCTACTCATTGAATAGTGAAGTGCTTTTAACTGATATTTTCTTTCGTGTATAGTAGGGTGCTTTGGTCTCATGGGTCTGAGTTGCAAAAATATGTTTGCGGCAGGCAAATTTTATCCATTTTTGGAGTGTAGGGAACACTCACACCTCCGATATTTTATCGGGCAATGACATTTCTTCCCCCTTATCTAAGCTGATCGGGCTCGTACGCCAATTGTAAGATCATGTGATTCCACTTTCAAATGGAACCAAGGCAGCTCGGCACACTGACCCGGGGGGGGGGGGGGGTCAGGATCAATCCATCAAATGAAACGGCAGGTATGTTCCTGGTACACTGACCAGGGGGGATCAATCCCTCGGTTGTTGAAATTGTTGCGCAAAAAAACCTCTGAAGGAAATCACCTCTCGTCGTTCGGTTACGTCTAGTTATTAAGACCAACTGCAGATTGGGTTAAACAGTTCTAGCGTTGACGCCAACCCTAAACGTAGCCCTTACTCCAATCCACATTCTTGTCAACAAACATGTGCCCTAACTATATTTACATATAGCGACCATGACGAAATCTGCAGTCGGCATTGGTATTTAGACTTTATGTATGTAAACGAACGCACGGGAAAGGGAATCAAAAGTTCCTTGATACACACTGCATGACGTAAGACAGTTTTTATTAGAAACTTTGGTGCAGAAAAGTAAGACGCTAAACCCCATTTCGTTTGATTTGAAATCTGCTTCGAAACATTTTCTTTTTTTGTTTTTTGTAATTGAAAGTCTCTTGGGTTTCTTTTTCTCAATAAAATCAAACAGGAGTATCTCGGTTGTTGCCGATTTTCTTGAGTAATACTGCACCTGTTTCACCCCACTTTAATCGACCCATTTAGGTGTTGAATTGAAAATATACCATGTGTTATTCCCGAAATAACCTCGTTAGAGTTATGTGACGTCAAATCCCATTTGTTTCTCTTTTATCTTTAACCGTGTTTACATATCTCTAGGGCGTATTGGCCATTTCTGCACAGGCGCGGAATGCTCATTATTTAATAGCCAAGAGTACAATATTGTGATAATTATAACAAATGGTACCATTTTAATGTCCCTTTTTGACAAGAATAAAAAAAAAAAAATATCTATCTATGGTTTATTTATTAATTTGTATGATCAATATAATACCTTTATTTACTTTTTGACCTGACCTAAAATGACGAAGATTTGGCAACGCCATAGCACGTCTTTCAGAAGACGTATAATGATCGTATTGTTCGCATATTTATGGCCTATAATCTGTCTATTCAATGAGATAAAGCTTTTATATTCGTATGTAAGTAACAACACACTTGTAGAAATCTCCATTTATATCACATACTATATTAACAACAAGCGAAACGGTTAACTGTAAAATCAACAAGAAATGAATTTATTCTAAAAAAAAATAATATATATATATATCACATTTTGGTTTCAATGTCAAGTAAATGATATGTTTTGAAAACAATACATTAATTCGTTTCACATAACGGATGGTTCCTTTAGAATGGAAGAAACTATAGTTGTAAAATATCCATTTCACATAATCAATAATAATAATATGTAAGAAAATATACCTCATTATGTAATAATTTTAAACAGCTCGGGTGTAAATTCAAAAAATAAAACACATTATATTCATTTCTGGCAAATGTATAACAACTATCGCATTTTTAAGAAAATAAAGCATTTATAGTCTATAACACCAACGAAATGGGAAAAATGAACCAGAATAGATTTTATTCTAAAATAATATTAAGAAAACACATTTTGGGAGTTTCAATGTCAAATAAAAGATTTGGTTTAAAATGTAAAAACTATACTTGTAAATATAATAATTCAAAATAGTTTAGAAAGTTAAAAATATATTTTAAATTAAAAAAATCAATCATTTCTGGCAACGATTTTTAAAATGTGCGGCTACAATTTTATTTTAATTTAAGTACACACTTTTAAAAAAAATAAGCATTTATAGTCTGTAACACAAACGAAAAAGTTAAAAGTACAATCAACAAAAAATTAATTTATTCTAAAATGATAATATATTTTACTCCTTATTCGGGAGTTTTAATGTCAAGTCAAATAACACATGAATTCAATTCACATAACCGATGCTTACTTTCAAACGACCTTCTATGCAAAGTCAAAAATAAAACATATTAATTCATATCTAATACTAGAATACTTATTATGGATACAATCACTTGGTTTATTTGTACATTAGGTATTTGCTTGAAAACGACTTGTAAAATATTGTTGAAACGTTGCAGTAAAATAAACCAAGGGATTGTATCCATAATAAGTATTCTAGTATTAAATAAAAATCAATTGCTAAATGCCTCTCAAGGAATATAATTCATATCTGGCAATGATTATTAAAATTTAAAGTAGGAATTTTTATAAAATAAAACAATCGATTTCTTTAATAAAATAATCCCGGAAAGAGGGATGTCGATGTACATTTTGATCGTGTATTAAAAGACGAGCAGGCCCTCTTTCTGCACAACTGACATAAATTCTTACAACTTCAAAGGCTAGTAAAATTTTGTTTGGGTAAAAAATAAAGCTGTAAATTGTATTCACTTTAATGAAATTTATATTCCAGATATATAGTTATGTTTTAAACACATAACGCGACTCAAAAAAACGTATAACGAAAATAAAAGAAGTGAACAATATAATCGGTTGTCCCAGAAAAAGGTTGTACTCTAATTTAAGTAGACAGTATCCCAGAAAAAGTTTATGTAAGAGCAAAAATACTAATTTACAGAAAATAAACTGAGGGTGCACTTGAGATAAAATGAGTAGAAATAAGCTAAGCAGAAATACGAAATTTGATTTTGATCTTTTAGTAACTGAATAGAGCAAAAAACCATAACACATATTTATGGAAGAACAATTACTGATTTATTTAGGCGACGTGTCGAAGAGTATTCTCTCAACGTTTTCAAGCAAGTTGAGAGCATATTCTTCGAAACGTAATTGCTCTTCCATAAGACTTAGTATGTGAATAGTTTATCGAAATTTGATTTCTGGTTGGAAAACACGCAAGACGGGACACACGGTGGCCATTTGTAATCTAGGGTAAGTGACATGGGACTTTTCGGTCCGGCCAAACATAATTTGACATTCGTATTAATTGAACACTATTTGAACAATGTACCTACAATTTGTACAGAGCTTTTTCAATTATCGTTTTTATTATATTTATGGGTAGAGTTTGAAGATCAATTAAATGTTACTAAAGTGTCAACAACTTAGTTATTTTTGAGAAAGCATTCCAATTGAACGATTTGTAGTTAGGTCAGGTTTAAATTCACTTTTTGGTGCACTGACCACGGTTATTGGCTGACCAAGTTTTTTCTGACCACCTGCCTTTCCACCAATCTTTTTATCTGCCCATAAGGTACTGCCCGTCCTCGTGTTATATGCATACCGCTGTTGTTTATCTGAAATTAAAAATATGAACCATATATATATTATATATATAATTATCATTGTTTGCAATACCACTCATTAAAGTCAAACTGACGTCATTGATAATACTCTTACATATTTGTTGGGGATCAACAGTGGCTCAATGAGTAGGACGTTGGCTAGCTAAATATTGGAGATCCCGTGTTCAATCGCTGCATTAGCCGAGAAAGGAACAACGTATAATCATTCGGATGAGACGAAAACCCGAGGTCATATGTATATATTGACATGCACGTAAAATATCACTTGGCAGTTGGAATTTGATACAAGAGTAGAAGGCTTCCTCCTGCCAAGTTTATAGGTAAATCCGATACTAAATATACTCTACTCCCGATTCGCTGACTTTTTTTTTCAAAGACTTTGTAGTCTTTTCTTCCAAAAATGAAACATCTTTAGTACAATTCTTTCGCCTAAACTAATATTAGCAACGTTCGAATCAAATTTGTGAAAGGAACGGAAAGGGTTTGGCGAGCCGACAAAACAATAACTGAATTTGCACTTAATTATTAATGAAATGCTTGTATTGCACTAACACTTTTCAACATAGAATTGTGTAGTATATAATGTTAAGTCATATTAGATATTATTTATTGTAAATATATATTATGTAGTCACCTACAGCTAATGCGGTGTTAATACAATACATTTCAAACCAAACAGATAAGATAATATAAACATGAAAATACGTACCTCCATCAAACCCAACCCCATCATATTCTTTGCCATTGTGAACGACTGGTCCATTGTTTCTCTTGGCAATGCCTGAGGTGTCTTTATCATCTTTGCCGTTTCCAGTTTTGTTTGGATCAATAGTACTAGGCTGTTTCTCTTGTGTTAAAGCCGGCAACGGCCTTCTCTCAGCCGGCTTAGGGCTACTCCTTTTAGGTGAATTATCCCTCGATTTTGTAGGAGTCGAGGCTGGTGTCGCTGGTGACATTGGGGAAAAGCGTGCTGGTGAAACACTCGCAGTGCCTAGAAATAACATATAAGAAAGATTTTAAGAAATATATTTACAAGGTCGTGGTATATACTTTTATTGGTATGGATCCCATCAGACTTTATCTCTGTCTGGTATCCACCGAAAAACGACCATGTTGGTAGATTTGTTTCTTTCAGACTCAAAAAAATTGAAAGTAACGAATCAGCAAATCCCGGTTTGGATTTAAATTTTGTTTTCCAGACAGGATTTGTAATACGTCTGTAATTTTAGATACATGCACTTTTTTCTTGCCTAAGATGAGATTTAAAGCATAGGCGTATTGCAATGTACCATTCATTCATAACTACTCAAAATCTATTTCGATTTATTTATAATTAAAACTTACGCTTTTTACTACTTTGTTTGTCAGTATTGGGTAAACTTGTATCTGCCGGTCCTCTTGACGTTTTTCTAGAAGGTCTGCTTGTTGGCGATACACTTGTTTCGACTTTGTCTTTTTTCCGCCCAGCTGTACTAATTCCTTTCTGAAATGAGAGAATACAATTGTCATCAAACTATGGTTAGTATGATAGGATTCACGACTATAATTTCTCCGAAACAATTTTTGTCGAGATATTCGAACCCCCTTTTGTGTTGATGACATTGAAAATGTTCCAGTACTTTCTAAAAATACCTTTCAGGAATGTCATTTTATTTGATATAAATAAAGATGCACTTTACATAGTTTATATTTTCCATATACTCACAGGTATGACAATTCCTTGGGATCTTTCATTTCTTTTCATATCTACAAGAGAAGTAATACGCTAATTGTAAGTGTGTCATTAAATATGTATGACTACTATACATGATTGAATTTCTGTTTTGAAAAAAACCCACGTATATGAATCTGCTATATATATTAAGACCTATATGTAATGAAGAACCAATAATAACAATACATACTTTCTACAAGTTGCTCTGAAGATCCATTCTTCCTGTAATCAAAAAATTATCTAGTAAATTCAAATATTTGAAAACCGATATAAATAGCAAACAATCGAATACTGTATGTAGTCAACTTTCTTGGAAATGTCTGTAAAATTAGAACATTCAGGATTGTTTTTTAAACATACATTATGCAAGAGCTAAATTTGTCTATATGTCTATCTTTACTTACGCCTGCAATGATATCTAAATTATTAATTAGACATTAATTAACTTATCCAGATCATAATTAGATCGGTAGCCTGCGATATTTACTGGATCCGACTTGTTGCTCAACTTTTATTTATGATTAAATCATGGAATGAATAATCGAGACTATGTTTTTATTGTACCGACTTGGTAATGAAGATCGAGGCTACGCCGAAATTCTAATCGCCATATTCTCGATTCAGAGTGGATCAATTTGCCTGAAATATTCAGTACATTCCCTTTACATTATCTAGGATTTAACTATAATGAGAACTGTCAGCTAATTATCTAATCTCCTAAAATGTATCTTTAAATATTTCTCTCGGCGATTAATAAATTTCTGCATATACGTATCCAATCACTTTATCTTGACTTCATATTTGTTTAAAATTAAATTATAAAGCTCTCACCTTCGTTGGTCTCTCTTCTTTTTCTTGTAAATTATGAACACTATAATAAGTATAAGGAGAAGTAGAACTATAAGTCCCACTACTGCAAGTGTAATCTGACCCTCCAAAGAAGAGAGAAAGTCACCACTATTTTCAGAACCACCCGACTTTTCTATGACAGGTTCAGAATGGCCATTCACTGATATGATGTTATAATTGACGTTTCCTTTTAACGCTTCCATAGGTTCATCATTCGTTGGATCTTTTCTTAAAGTCTGAAGTGTAAACGTATTATTTAAATGTAATGCATCATAACAGGCTAAAGTGTTTACAACTCAAATGTGTATCAAAACCTAAAGATACATTATGTAAGATTTAGATAAAGAGCTGACCGTTCATGCTATAATACCTTAAACATGGATAATGTAAAAGAAAAATATTGAAAATTTAATTCACATTACTTCATTTTGAGCCAAAATATTAATGTTTGTAGTTTTGACAAGATGTGTGCACAATGGTAACCAGAGCATTGGTATATTCGAGACTCGGCCTCGCTTTCGCTTTGCATTTTTAAATTAAATTTTTAAATGGCATACCGTTCTAACTTAGTTAAAATTTTGAATATCTGATGACATCGAGAGTTGATTATGGTCTTGTTTTGTTAATATAAATGTCTGATTAATAATTTATAAAAGATGTCAGGCCTAAACGATAGGCCTGTAATAGGCATATTTATCCCTTACATAATGTATGTTTAACTGGTATTTTTTTTTAATGTGATTAAAGTACTTACACCCATCATCGAGTCACTTGTTTTAAAGGTTCTATCAGATGTAATATCTTCCAGGGTGTTAGGATGCTTTCCAGCCATGACATATACGAGAACTCTTGAACTAATGAAAATAGAAAACATAAGAATGGTAAATAAACTAACATCCTTGTAGGGTTTCAATCATTAATAGACCGTCAGATTACGTTAAGTAATGTTTGTATTAGTAGGGGTTAAAGGGACTGTCGCGATTTGAACAGAGGCTCAAAAATAATTTCTGAGTAGGTATGAAATTTAAGCGCCCAAATATAGAGCAATGTTGTATTTAGCATGTCTCAAAATATCAGCTCAAAATATTGGGATGTTTGGACCTGAACGACAAAACTGCTTATCCGGACACGTAACCCTTTTAAGATTTTTGGTCAATGGTTTCGCTGGGTAAACCTGATAATCGTTTTCCGTTCATTTAGAGGTCTATTCAGTGAATTACCCATGTGTTGTACTTGGTAACAAAAAGTATATTTCACCTACACATTATTTTATAAAATAAAAGTATGGTTTTATCCAGACACTGCATAATACAGCTTGGGACATCGGCCTCCGTTTCCAGATGAAGACTGACAGGTTTAAGTTGTGTGAAAACGTATCACAAATATTGAGTTAGTTACCCCGCCCTAAGGTAGAGGATTTTAAGGGATTTTAACACAAGAAGTTTTATTATCCAAAATATTATCGGGATTGGCCCTTTAAGAGCGACATGGAATGCTAAATTTTTCCATAAAGCTCACCTTGAAGCTAAAAGTCGTCGTCGTGATGTGGTTGTCAGTTGTTGTATTTTCCATATTCTTGGTTCATCATCTGGATAAAAGTTGTTTAAGCTGTCTAATATAGCGTCTCTGAAATTGTATTAGAAATCGCTCAATAAAAATATGAAAATATCATAGTATATGACAGAAGATAAAAGTTTTACCTACACAGTCATATGTAAGTAATGTGATTCATATTAATTTACATCAATTAGAAATGTTGAGCAGATCAAAATCACTTTATCGACGTCATAGATTTTAATGATATCATAACACAACTTACCTGTTACTCTCTAAAGTTGTCTTATCATTGGGAGACTCTAATGAAACCACGTGTCTGTTGGGATCAAAGGTGTCAATTCTTACAAGTCCTAATAAATCTTTATCGTCCGCACTGTTTTTGGTGGAAGCCTTTACAGATAAGAAGAATTTTTCATTGGGTGTCAGATCATCTGCATTTGTCACAGTTCCCGACAGATCAATATTAAACATTTTGTCATCGTTAAGGAAAACATAGTTCTCAGTTTCTACAGGAGCAACTACTCCAAAGTCATCTGAAATTAATTTGGCCACCACTGTGTCGTTTCTTACATTTGATGATATCTCTCTCGTGATATAGATGGGTGGTTTTTCTAAAGATCCACTGTTTACAGTGTTAGCATCAACGACGTCGATAACATTTACTTGAATTTCAACAAAATTTTGTCGGGGACTTGCTCCCCTGTCGGAAGCAACAACCTTAACTGTAATGGTACTAAAATCTTCATAATCAAGCGGTTTCTTCAATCTCAGGGTGTTTCCAATAAGTTCAAAATGTTCTTGTACATTTGGTACTGTATTTTCTATCGTCAAATCCAACTCACCATTATCACCTACATCATCATCTGTAACTGTGAAACTTGTTATAATTAAACCAGCTGGAGTGTTCTCAACAACTTCGACAGAAGTATCAACATTACTAAAAACTGGATCATTGTCATTAACATCTGTAAGGTTGACAGTCACTATTTTGGTGTAGGAAGGAATGGTAGTGTCACTTATATTAATTGTTAATATAAACAAGGGATATTCTTCTCTGTCTAGTAACTCTTTAGTGGTCAATATGCCCGTTAAGGGATCCAGTTGAAAACTAGATTTATAGTTACCATTGACAATGTGATACCTTAAATCAGCACTGCTAGCGTGATTAGATTTCCGAGTGATCATCGCCACTTCATCTCCCACACCCGTGGATTCTTCAATGGATATGGTTTGGTCACTTACCACGCCTAGGTGAAAGGGAATTATCTCAATGTTAAGTATCATATATGAGGTGCGAGATGCTAAACCCTTATCTTTTGCCGTAATAATTAGTAAATATTGGTTGTTTGCATTACTTACTGATGAAATTGTTTTTATTTCACCACTGGAAGCCCCAATTACAAACAAAGGATCGGTGCTAACATTACTGATTTCATATTCCACTGCAGCATTATCTCCGATGTCACCGTCAGTTGCTATTGCCTTGTACACAAGCACACCAGGAGGGTCAAAGCGGTTTATTATTGTATCAACACGTGCGACGTTAAATAACGGGTCATGGTCATTTGCATCCGTGACAGTTATGGTCATTGTCATTGTCCCGGTCTTGATATCTGTCGTTGCGTTATCTATAGCTATTATGATGAGATTGAAGTTATCCTTAGTTTCTCGATTTAACGAAGAGGCGATTGTCAAAGCCCCTGAAACTGGGTCTAAAGCAAACTCTATAAAACTGGACTGTATTTGATATGTTATTTGTCCATTAATCCCAGTGTCTAAATCTGTAGCCTTCACTGTATAAAATGATTCCCCTACTCCAAATGATTCAATGACCGATATGTTGACATTATCTGAAAGAGGGAAAAAGAGAGATAAAGGTGATTATTTTTTTTGTGACTATAATAAAGATACATTATGGGAAATTAGATAAGGAACTAACAGTACTCATTATAATAGTTAAACCCTCGATCATCATTACTAAAATCGGTACGATAAAAGGCATAGTCTTGATTTCCATTTCATGATTAAATCATAAATGACAGTTGAGCGGCAAATCGGATCCAGTAAATATCACGGTTTAGCGATGAAATCGAGGGTTGGTTAACTGGGTAAGTTAATAAATGTATAATTAATAATTTAGATTACATAATATAAACCCCTGCAATAGGCAGATTTAGCTCTTGCATAATGTATGTCTAAGAGGCTCATCTTCAATATCATGTATAGATACTTTTGACAGCTGTTATTTATTGTTTCTACACTGAGACATGTCAACTCATACAACAAACATTTTTTAAAATAGTATACCTGGTGAAAATGCTGGAGCATTATCATTGATATCATTTACCACTATGACTGCGAGTGCTTCTCCGTTAATGACACCTCCGTCACTAGCGATTACTGGAATTCTATACAAATTCTGCGTCACGTAATCCAGTTCTTTTGTTGTTTGTAGCATACCGTTCGTATTAATAGTGAAATCAGATGAACCAAGGAAAGCTCCCAGACTATAGGTTAAGCTACCATAAGGTGCCTTGTCGAGGTCGTTGGCAATGACTTGCCCAACATCTACCGGTTGTGCAGTTTTTTCATCGACATTAAATGTATATACCGGTTTTGTGAATGTCGGGGTATGGTCATTGATGTTTTCTATTGCTATTTTGACTAATGTGGTGTCGGATTTTGTTGCATCCTCTTTACTTCGTGCTTCAATTTCTAAAGTGTAGGCTTCTAGCTTTTCGAAATCCATAGTGGTTGCCGTGAATATTTTTCCATCTGTGTCCGAAATATAAAAGGCATTGTCCGTATTTCCAGATGCTATGCTGTATTGCATTGTACCATCAAACCCTTCTGTTGCACCATCTACTGTGGCATTAACATCAAAAACATCACTTCCGGGAGAAGTATCTTCACTTAAAGGCGGTACATTATACTCTGTCATTGCGAAACGTGGTGGCTTGAATTTTGGTTGAACTTTTATGATGACTCTAGTAGAAGTTGATCTCGGTGGATTCCCTGAGTCCGTTGCTGTAATTGTTAAGGAATATGCGTTGCCAGTATTATAATCCACTTGCACATTTGTTAGAATATCGTTGTTGACTATTTTGAAACGACCGAAAGAATCTCCATCCGTTATTGAGAGTGAGGCAATATCTGCATTGCTACCTATATCACTATCAGTAATGGTGAACGTCGTGATTCTTGTGTCCATCGGATCTTCGTGTATAACTTCGTACTGGTGAACATCTGTTGAAAATTCGGGATCATTATCATTAACATCCAAAACATCTATAACCACAACTGCCGAAACATTGGCACCATCAGTTGTCTCAACATCTACTGTTAGATTATAGTTATCAACCGTTTCCCTGTCTAATATTTTTCTAAGATATATGTCGCCCTTTTCGGCATCAATAATAAAGGCATTATCGTCATTCCCTTGTGAGATCATGTACGTAAAATCGGTATTATCGTCCAGGTCCTCAGCTCGGTAAACAAACACAATCGCACCCAAAGCTTCATTTTCGGAAACGTTGGTAAATATAAGACCATTTACGGCGTTTAAAATTTTGGGTTCGAAGTCATTAATCGTTTTTACTTCAATAACAACCGTTGTAGTTCCCGTTAAGGGTGTATCTCCCTTATCCGTTGCCACAATCACAAGGGAATATTGAGTAATAATATCTACGTCCAAATTTGATTTGAGGATAAGATTTCCGGAATTATTGTCTATTTCAAACGCAGGCCCGTTATTTCCATCCTGTATACTATATACGATTTCCCCATTTTGGTCTAGATCGTTATCCAGCGCAGTCACCGCGTATATTGATGTACCGATAGACACATTCTCAAACACATTTACAAAGTGTAAACTTGTGTCAAATGTGGGTGTAACATCATTTAAATCATTTATTTCTACTGTCAAATCACTCTCAACTGTGGTATTTGTATTCGAATTAATTGCCTTTATTTTATATATGTATGTACTTTGGAACTCGCGATCAAAACTTTTCAGGCTAATAACAGTTCCAGTTGATGGATCTATGGCCACTCGGTTATCTTCATTTCCAGAAACAATCTCATACTGAACGGCACCAAACACACAACAGGCTTGTGTTTGAAAGAGTCTGAGCGCTTGCTGGGTATTCTCTGTAATATTGTTAATAGTAGCAGGAAGAGCAGAAAACGTAAACGACATCTCGGCCAAAATGGTTAAAACAAGGTTAGTGTCACGTGGCGGGTTGCCCTTGTCTCGGATATCGATGGTTAGTGAGTATAAATCTTTGGTAGGGGATTTCTCAAGAGTTATAACGCCGGACATCTCGTTAATTCCAAAAACGGGATCCGTGTTCCCTGAACCTATTTCGTAAATTAATTCGGCATTATCACCTTCATCTAAATCTGTACATTTAAGGGTTGCTAACGTTTGGCCTATTTGATGAGGTAACGTAACAGTAATGTCAGGCAATGGTTCGCATACCGGATCGTTATCATTTATATCTGTGATATCAATCGTAACTGTTGTTGATGTGGTTCGTGATGCTGTCTCTGAATCATCGACTGCTATAACAACTACTTCCCAGGTATCTTTAACTTCTCGGTCCAAGGCACTGCCTACACGAAACAACCCCGTCTTTGGTTCGATAGTGAATGGGTCCATTGAGTTCTGAATTGAAAAGGTGATCTCGCCATCAAGTCCTCCATCCTGGTCTGTGGCATTGAAGTTAAATAAAATTGCACCTACAAAAAATATGATAGTGTTAAATATGTATATTAATAATTATCTTAGTTTCCCGAAAATGAGTAAATTCCAAAATCAAAGGTCATTATTGAATCTGATTGCTGACAGTGTGTCTTTACTATCAGTCATGTCAGAGACGCCTTTGGAACAAAATGAATTAAAAGACAAACGTGACAAAATAAATAAAACCCACAGAATAAATACTACCAGTCATATATACCTGGTTGTGTATCTTCAGCAATATTAATTGCAGCTGTAGATCCTTCAATAATTGGATCATATTCATTTTCTGGTAATATGCGAATAAGTAGAATGGCTGAACCCGTCTGTGTGGGTGTACCTTTATCCTTTGCCAATATTGTCAATGTATGCACGTTGCTCGTTTCGAAATCAACCAATGCTGCAGTTGAGACAACACCATTAAGGTCTACAGCAAAAAGAGTTGCTGAAAAGAGTGATCAAAAGTGAATTATTTATTAGACTGAAACAATAATGTTATAGGGTGTTCAGTGTTGGCATGAACCCTATGGAAAAATCAGATGACTTTATCGTAACTTATTCGGTTGATAAGGGTTATCGTTGTCCGGATCTCCACGTTTAATACATTTACGTCAACGAAATGAATGCAGTGGGAATTAAAGACGGGCGGACCCGCCATGCAGTCTCCGCTGAGCGGAAGTTTGCACGTGCGCTCTATATCACAAGGTATGACATCGGGTCAACTCCTGTGGTTTCGAATCCCCAGTTGTACGTGACAATGAGTAGGGTCGCCTGTCCAATTTCGTTGGTTTTCTTCGGTTCCCGCAAGCGAATTACTGAAATAAAACTGACCCATATGTCAGTCTCCCTCTATATATATATATATATATCAAATTACAATTGTCAAGGGATACGTGTATATAGGACCTCTGTGTTTTGTACCATCCGAACGACTATTGGTTGTCTCTTGTTTGGCCCTCCAATGACAAGGGCGAACCACCCTGGAAAATCCAAATGAATTTTCTCTGCCAACGTCCCTCCATTTACGCCAACACGCTTTTACTGGGAAAATAACTTAAAGGGGCATTTTGGAAGTTAAGAGAAAGAGCTGAATATTTCAGTCAAATTGCTCCATTCTGCATCAAGATATTTGTGATGGAAGTTTAGGCCTAGCCTCGATCATCATTGCTAAAAACATTAATTCGCGATTATCCATTTTGACATCCATCACTTGAAAATGTATTCAAATCCAGTAAATATCGAGCGTTGATTATTGCCTGGATAAGTTAAATAATATCTAATATATAATTTACATAATATTCTAGACCTAAAGAAAGACCTACAATGGTCTTGCATAACGTATGTTTAACAATTGGGTACAGTGAAAGTTTTGCTTACATGTTAAAAAATATTCGATTTCTCCATTGTCCCCTAATTCTGGATCTGTTGCGCTAACTGTTAAAATCGGTGAGCCAATAGACTGTAATTCATTCACACTAACTTGATAAGATGACTGCAAAAAAGAGTATAATTAAAGCTACAATTTCAAATTGTTAGGCTATATTTTTAAAATTTATTAAAATAAAGCCTTAAAATAGATGGTATCCATACACAGTCTTACCTTGTTAAAGAATGATCCTATTATTCAAAGAATTCCCTATTGCCAACTGAGAAATTCGCAAAAATATCATTTCAACTTCAAATTCCAACGTTTGAAGGAAGCTAATGCATAGAGTCAATGGGAGGTAATTGTGCTATTATTTACTGTGTCAATGATTTTTAAGGGTGGGAAATAATGCCCATGGTCGTATAATAGTGAGTCGATAACCTGTTGAGCAAAAGACCTAGAAATAATTATGATTTGACTTTCTAAGAAAATATAAAATTCTCGCTTTAAGTTGTACCAAAATGTCACCAGTTGTCACAAACATAACAAACAATAGAAATAATAAAATCTCTCAAATTTAACACATTTGTTCATCGTCTTCATATTGAAACTTAAAGTTATAATTCCATTAAAGTCTAATAAAATAAAAAACACTAATTTACCTGATTAAACTTTGGCACAACGTTGTTTTCATCTATAATAGTTACGTTTACGGTAATAGTACGCTTGTTGTTGACTTGGTCGGATGAATAAGCGAAAATTTCCATACTTATCCACTTAATGTTTACAAAATCCCTTATTGATTTGGAAAGAGTAATGATAGCTGAAAAGGATTTAATGTCCTGTTAGATTATATTATGAATTTCTTTTTCTTTTTTTCATTTTTTGCGCATCGTTGAAAACAAAATAATCGTCCACCGACAAATTAGTGGAATTCTAAGAATAAATGTAAAATAATTGTAACATAAGTGGAGTTTATTGGTTGCCTACCATAATCTTGGTGATGGAAAATTGTGTACATTACCTGTGTCAGGATCAATTGAAAGACAGTCTGGAACAGCGTTTGTTTGAATTCCATAAGTGATAGTAGATTGAATACCCGGTGAATCGCCATCTAAAGCAGTTGCGTTCAATACCACTGTACCAAGGGGTGCGGTCTCCGATACAGCTTTAAAAAGAACATTGAAAGATCACATGGAATATTAATGGTAATCGACGGGTGTAGTTAATAGAATAAAATACTGATTATTATCCTCACGAGACTACTTTGGGGGAATTCATTTTCTTCAAATGTGTTTTGGGACCTGTAAACTAGATTCCTGCCATGTGAAAATGCCTTAGTCAAGTTATTTTATGCGGAAAGGTTTCACCTTTATTTTGGTTAAGCTATGAGTAGGACATTTTGAGGTGGATTTAATTGGAAATTAAGGAGTTATAGGCCGGTAACTCTTTGTCACCAAATCATGACAGACCCTGCTCATAGGGACTCCTAAGAACGACGGAAGACATCAGTAGTGGAACTATTTATATGGTTGCTTGGGTGAGGGGGGAGATCCCATATCGGGTTAGTGAGCTCACTTCGCTAGTGAGTTCATACATACAGGTCGAGCCGCGTCACCGCGTGAGTGTTGCTATAATTGTTACAAATCTAAAATATCGGTTATTTACAATAAAAGTGCGTATGTCAAAACAAGTCCACCATTTTATAACGACAATTATCGTATGTCAGATTTACACGCAATGAAAAATAAATTAAGCAGGAGGCCATCTACATATCGGTGATTACCAAAAAATTGTAGACACGTCAAGAACCTAGACATCTCTGCTCATTGTGTAAGATTTTTTTAAATTTTAAATCGTGATTTTCGATTGCGAGGTTTTAGAGTTCAACCAACGACATGCTTTATGTCAAGTCAAATGGTATTTAAAATAGTATACTTACAGCCATACAATATGGTTTCAGTCCATTCTGGAATACTGTCATCAAAATCATCCACCTTAACAGCTATTAGAACGGTACTAGTTCTTTTTAATGGCCCCCCATCATAAACCTCAGCAACAATATTATAAATAGTCGTTGTTTCGTAATCTAATCCTGATTTTAATTTCAGTTGATTTAATTCAAACTCAAAAGTGTCTTTAACATCTTGAATATTGCTATCTGAAACAGGATTAAGAATGTATATAACCAAAATCCATTAACTTATTATTTCTTAAATTACAATTAAAATTCCAGATAATTAATTTCTTACCTGCTAATCTGTAAGATAGAGCAGCATTGGCCCCTGTATCGTCATCTGTACAAGTCAGGGTATCAACTAGGGTGCCCAAACCGGTATTTTCTTTTAAGCTGACCAGTTTCGAATATGTGCTACATTCCTGCATTTAAAAAAAATAACCTCAATAAACATAAACATAAGCTTTGGAATGACTTTTACTGTCTCTGATCAATAAACAAAAGCTTGGGAATGACTTTTACTAACTCTGACGAATAAACATAAGCTTGGGAATTACTTTTACTAACTCTGATCAATAAACATAAGTTTTGGAATGACTTTTACTAACTCTGAGCAATAAACATAAGTTTTTGAATGACTTTTACTAACCCTGACCGATAAAAAATAACTTGGTAATGACTTTCAATACATCTGACCAAAATGATAAAACTAATTGTAACTTTATGTTTTATATATATATGCCGTATATATATATATACATATTACTGGGGCTACAGACTGTCGCGATATTAATTTATTCATGGGGATTTTAAAACTGAAAATGTATATCTTACTGGTGAGTGGTTGTTGGAATCTTTCAGTTTTATTGTCAACACTTGTTTGCCAGATTTTTTGCCTGATGTAGGATGCATGTCATATGCCTGAATTCCCAGGTTGTAAGTGTTTTTTGTGGCAGCATCGAATACTGTATTCACATAGAAATCTCCAGTGCCTCTATCAATAACCCATTTATTGCCAGCAGCCGCCGCTGAAAAAAACATGCCATTCTTTATATCTTAATATTTAACCAAATTAGAATTTGAATACTACCACCACCGCCACAGCCACCCTATTTACTTTTTAAAATTTATTTTTTATGTACGTCAATTTTTCTCAGATTTTTATATTGTCATTTAAGCGAACAAGGTGGGATTGGTTAATTTGTCTGTCATGAACATTTTGAAATTATGTCTCGATTTGGTTCTATTTTAAGCGGGGATAGACTTATAACCCCCCTCCCTCAGCCTTACCCCCTACCTCTTACCTCGTGACTAGTGGAAGCTGAATGTGTGTTTTAAACATAATTAACCAAAGTGGATGATAATGCCGGGTGTTTAAGACCAGATGACAGTGCCATAAATATTATACACCTTTGAGCACCTTAGATGCAAATCAGGTACTAACTCGACATTAGTGGGTTGGGGAAGATATTTACTGAGCTATTGGTCAATTCAAACACGACGAAATTAAAACAAATGTCACTATTGTGCCCCTTATTGAACGTGTAAATAAATAACAGGGACGGGTCCATAGCGTAAGGATTGTGTGTGTGTGTGTGTGGGGGGGTAGTGTTTATGTATGCCTACGTAATTTGGAGACGAAGGTGGTATGCAAACATTCCTGGATTCGCCCTGAATGATTGGGATTGAACTGAACATGGTAAATAATCAGTGCCAAATCAAGGGGCTAATAATGTACACGTCATCATGGGCGTGGATTTGGGGGGGGGTCGCAAGGGGGGGGGGCGACGAATATGTCTCTGCCCCCCATGATTTTGGTCGCCAGGACAGATTTTCAGGGTTATATCCACATGCATATCCCGTTCTGAAGGCTATCTAACCACTACGTTGGGTCTTGCAACAGCAATTGTTCTTCACGATATCTTCCTCCTAGTTACAGTTATCATCGAAATAGCACTGGTAATCTGTTCGTAATTATTATTTTGGTTTGGTAATAAAAGGTTCTAGGGTTCATCTGACTCCCCCCCCCCCAAAAAAAAGGTTATGACAAATCCACGCCCTTGCACGTCATAACGACACATTTAACAAATAGATCACGGGATATTTAATTCCGGACGGCATGACTAATTGTTAATTTTTCCCAAAACAATAATTGCCATTTATTTGTAATTTATCCAAACACAGTAACTGTCGGCAATTGTCGATTACATTTTGAACGAAGATATACATGATAGAAGCAACTGCGCAGAGTTGACCGATCAGCACGAAGACTTTTAGGGTGAGAGAGAAAAATGGGGTTTAACTCCCACTCAACACAACTAGGTCATTTTGGGACTAAAAAACTTTTAGGTGGTTAGAAGATAAATTAAAGATAACATATTCAAGATATAGAGAAAAACAGAAGAAGTATCAATGACCACACCATCCCTATAGCAAGGGTGTATCCAGAGACGACGGAAGTGGTGGTGGGGCGGCACTGGAGGCGAAGTTGTACGTTGCTAGTGCCGAAGGCGCGAATTGTTAAAGATGAAGTCCAGGTGGCTTCCCCCAGAACATTTCTCAAAACTTGAATCCCGAAATGCCATTGTTAGTGACCTAATACAAAAATCCACCATTGAATAGTCCGAATAGCTTTTGGTTAATCAATGTTTAGCATCAGTTAAATTGTGAGATTCATTTGATATGAAATTTTTTACACATTTAAATCACTCTTCCATTTTAAAACATTCTGTACTACCTTTATATAACTAATTTCTATGCCCATATCAAAAATCGTAGATTGTTATTAGATCGCTAATTATTACGTGGATAAATGTAGACAAATTATATTATTTTAATTGGAATAAAAACTAAGTATGGCAATATCTTACCTGGCTTAAAGAAATCGACATAGGCAACCCCGCCTAATCCACCAGTTGCTTTGTCAGCATCAGAAAAACTAAAAGTAAAAATCTTCGTACCAATTGGGCTGCTCTCATCAACTTCTATCGAGGCTGGCAAGTTTGTGAAAACCGGCTTCGCTGTATTAACATAGGTAACCTCAACTTGAATAACATTATCGACACCGTTTATTGTCAGCTGAAAGGTTAAAAGGAAAAGAATGAACAGTATTTATGTACGCTTTCTGCCTTTTTGGGGGGTTGTTGATGTTTTGTTGTTTGGTTGTTTTCGGGGGGGGGGGTGCTGCACAGAGGTATATACAAAGTACAATGTTCCCTGCTTTATGGTTATTATTTGCTTTATTAATGTTGGGAGGGTGGGGATGCGGGTAAATCATGAAGTGGATAAATTCAAATATCTAATATTTGTAAGATTACAAATATAAGACTCTACATCCAATTATGTGCCATACTTGTCAGTATAGTAAGTAAAGCCAAATTGAATTGATACTTCAAGAGCTGCTGAACAAAATAGTTCCTACAAAAGTCACAGGTTCGACTTGGTTCAAAGCAGAAAGTTGTCTATACGAAGATTACTCACCTCGTACTTATAATCCAAAGACTCATAAAGAAAACGCGTTGTTATCAGTTTTCCTAGGTTATCGACACTAAACATGTTATTCGTGTCTCCGCCGATTATATTAAAATTCGTTCCTGTACATCCCAAGTCGCCAACAAGCGTACCAATACCAGATCTACCATCCACATTAACGTTAGCATTAGTACAACTGACAGATTGAGACTCTGGAAAAAATAACAAATTATCTCCAAATGGCATTTTAATGTTTCGTCGAGGGCCTAGTACACGAACAGTTTTATGTGTACTTGATCACCAACATATTGTATAACTATAATAATGTACGTAGATACATCAGTGATCATTTCAATTTTTGTTGAAACTGTAAACTGTGTATGATGCGCTTGATGGATGTCATGATTATCTTATCCATCTTGTCTTATCTATTAAAGCTACAATTTCAAATTGTTAACTTATATTTTTAAAATTTATTTTAAAAAAGCCTTAAAATAGATTATCCATAAACTACAGTCCTACATTGTTTAAGAATAATCCCATTAATCCTATAATTCGAGCGGTATGCTTGCGATAATATACCCAATTCAATGCATATACATATAGTAAATTGACTATGTCAGCAAGTACAGTCTCAATTTATATATTGAAGTATGCATTTTTTTTTCTTATTTTCACTATAGGAGCCAAAAATTATAAAAACGAAAATATACTGTAAGCACTCAATACATCATGGCGATAACATTCCGAACAGTACTGATCAATTTGGCATTGCGCTACTGCTGTATGGCTAGATTGCTAAATAACTATCAATAATAATTTGCTTGTATTTGTACGTAAACAATACTATTAATTCATTGATTAATATTCATTTTTAGTCAGCGTTCAAGATGATGAGGGGCCACGGTGACTAAGTGAGTAAGACGATGGCTCGCTAGCCTGGAGGTCGGGTGTTCGGGTAACTAATGCAGCGATTCGTTTTCATTTTAAAATTCCTCTGAAATTTAATATAATCCGATTTAATGGAATTGAACAAGAATATCCTAGGTATTATGTACAGGAAATGAAAGACTTATGACACCATTGTATAACATAATTGCAAATGTTAGGCCAAAATACATTGATAAATTTGTAACTCGCTAATAATATAATCACTGTAATTTTTATGACGAACATGACCTCGATATATTATTCAAAACTATCTGAATTGCGAACAAGAATCCACAGATTGTTCAGCCCTAGGATAGGGGTTACTGTGTTATCCATAGGATTGTGCGTTTATCCCAACTTTATATTTCTGAAAACCGAATAGGCTAACTGGAATATTCAAATCCTGGATATCTGAATCTCTGAGTAATGTCATTAATAAAAGGTAAAAAAGGTAGAAACATATACAAAATGAATACCTGTGTTAAGTACATTCCATTTCTACTTTTAAATATTTAAATTCCATATACCAGAATGTTTGTAATTTAAAACCCCGAACCCCTATGCCTTTATTGTAAATTATGAGGCGTAGACACAAAGCCAAAACCAGCGATACCAATTATATTGAATACAATTGTCGCATGTTTATCATTTGTATCACTAAACCCGAAATTTAAGAGATCCTAATAACGAATCTAGACGTTAGCATTTAGTAACTACATCAACTCCCATTGTTTCAAATATACCCAACCCACAAAACGGAACATCTAGCAAATAATTAGAGATTTTTTTAAAAACTATAACCATTTAATTTGTACATTTCATATAATACTATATTATTATTGCTGTGTTAGATCATTTCACATATCTCCATGCTAACTCATCATGATCATGCTAATTATTATGTAAGTAGGCCTACTGATTAAATATTAAAAATCGGTCTAAAAAGATTTGTACTTAACAATTATTAAAATATTTGGGTTTATGTTTTCTATAAAGGGAGAGTGTGTCATGCCATGATGTTACTTGACATTTGAAACAGCATAATTTGAAAATCTTACCTTGGAAAAGAAGAAGGAAAAACAATAACATAAACTCTAAATAAGTCTCTCTCTTCATTTTTATAACTTGGTTATCTTGCTAATAATATACCGGAATATCCCCGTGTCTTTTACGGTTACTAAACTAGATGATTTTACAAAGCCAACGACAAAAATGGCAAATGAATAATATAAATGATTACATATCCACAGATCAAAAACTCTTATGACGTACTTGGGTTGATCTCTAACCGTCTATCATTGGGCATTGTGTAGGAAGTGGTCTCAATAAAAAGGCATATACTATAATAGACTCGTGTCTTGTATTATCTGTTTTCAGTGTTAAGTGATTACACCTAGATTCAAAATAGCAATGCCCGTATACTTTTGCTAACGACTACCAACATAACTGTTACCCCAGCACTTAAGACGGATCTGCAACGAGACACTTTCTTAAACCGTTCAATTGCATTACATTATCATAGTAATCTTTTTAAAGTATGAAATTTAGTTTTTTCAATGGGCAGTGCCATTATATATCTATATCAAATGAATGGCGTCAATCCTAAGGTCAAAACGGTTGACACGAAAAGCTGGTCTTTATGTTCAAGGTAATGGGTATGATAATGGTGCATTGAACACACTATACGTAAAAGATTACCTATAAATTATTCAAGTTATTGTATCGGATATATATGTTGATAGTGACACCCATATAGGTATAATAGAGTAGACTCTCGTTTACAAAAAAAGGTATTTATCTAAATGGTTAATAATCGTGAATGCTAAATCATTAATCGTCTTGATGATCCGGCCTACTGGTATAAAGAACCTGGAGTGTAATTACGTTTTAATTTAATGCTTAAGAGAGTAACAATAAGCACATAGACACAATCAGACAAAGACGAGTCCTTTATTTTTAGCGCTGATCATGTAGTGCGTGGGGCTCATGGTCTGTAATATTGTTAACGCGTGTGTGGTTTTGTTGTTAAATTAGAGTGACCCGTGTCGAAATGTCAATAATATGTACATAATACCGGTCAGGGGCGCTGGGTAGCCGAATGGCTTAACGTATGCGCATTAGATCACAGGAGCATAGAGTCTTTTGATTTTTACGGGTCCTCCGGTGTCCCCAACTGCTAAAGAATCATACGCTAAAGCGGATACTACAATTAAAATTAAACCATATGTTAGTCCCAAAATGGCTTAGTTAGTGTCAAATGGACAAAAACTCCCATTTCTAAAAAGACAAATAGCAACTTTCTAACAGAAGCTGGGATGGTGTAATTACTGCTTAAGAAGCGCTAGTTAAATAGATCTTCTGGAGGAATTCTAATTGTGGGGAGAAATAACAAAACTTTCTTTCCTTATTACCATCTCGCCTGAGTAGTCTATTGCTGCGATACATTATACCATTATAATTTAATATTTTGGATGACGATATTGGTACTGAACGAAAAGCTAGAGAAAACACTTTTCAGGTCAATGTTGAATCATTTAAATCAACGTGAAATCATTTCCCTCCAATTTTACCCACCCCCTCCACACATGCACGACTGCTACCCCATCCCACACATCGAACAGTTGTCCAGGGGCATCATAAACACTTATTTACAGATGGGCAATCCTAGAAATTCTTGTTTTATTAATATGTCAACATAATGACATCCCCACCCCACCCCTACACACACCCATACATAGACATTAGACCCCCCATATCTCAAAACGCCCCCTCACACGCCTGTTCACCACCCAGATTCGGAATCTACGCGAAAAACTGGTCTATAAAAACTTGGTCTCATAAATTCACAGCTCGGGTGGCAATGCCCCCCCCCCCTTCAAGATTTTACGGTGTGGTTCCCCCTTGTAAGTAATGCAGGACCATCGGATTGGACGAAAACCCGAGGTTTCTGTTAGACATTGGCGTGAACATAAACAATCCTTGTCAGCCAGAATTCGATATGAGAGTGTAGTGCCGCTGCTCGGGGAAAATTTCCCTCATAGCACACTGTATGGCGTATGTCCTAGTTCATTAGCAGAAAAGTATGATGATAAACCCCATTTAATTTCACTTCATTTCCTTTGCATCCGGTTGCCTGTCACAATAATAATGTTTCTAAGTGCTGTAGTGTTAGAGAATAGTAACACAGACAAATTATTTATAAGCAAATATTTAATCACGAAAAATGTTTGGCACTAATGGATTAAAATAGATTATGACAAATAAATAATTTTTAAAAATAACATTCATTGTTCCAAGAATCGTCTCTGTAAACAAATACAGTTTGAACAATATCAACAAGTATTTTAAATATTGATGATGTCACTTCATAAGAAATCTTCAAGATGGTCCATAATTGTGTTAAGAGCAAATAATGTACACTTATTTACAATAAATACCGTTAAAATTGCTTATTTAAAAGATTATATTAAACAAATTTAAATAGAAATAAACACACTTTATGGATACACTACTTCTGAATTTTATAAACATGCTACGTTTCAATACACATACAGGTATCGTTATCAAGCAAATAATTTCCTTGATAACCATACCTGTATGTGTATTGAAACGTAGCATGTTAATAAAATTCAGAAGTAGTATATACATAAAGTGTGTTTATTTTTAGTGCAATCTATTTCTATATGTCTTATAAGGATTTAATTTAAATAGCCTGGCTTGAACCATAGAACAAGAATATTGGTATTAGTATTCTAGTTCTATGCTTGAACTTAGGATATTATTAATTTTATTGCTATAGATAACGAGATCGGCAAATTAAGAATTGGTACAGGGGCGGATCCAGGAATTTTTGCGGGGGGAGGGGGTGCCCGGTACATGAGACAATGTATCTTGAACATTTTTGAGAAATACCGGGTCTCTACCGTCATACTCATTTGGCGTATGTACATATACACTAAGCTTTTTAAAATGAGATGTTAATTTTTATTATGAAATAATACGATGTCATTGTGATTCAGTGATACAAGCACTAATTGTGATATCACATTTGTGATATCATTATTGAATGCCAATCTCAATCCACCATTTGACGATAAAGGATAAAGGACATGCATGACCGTGATACTT
Organism: Patella pellucida; assembly: GCA_917208275.1. NCBI lineage: Eukaryota > Metazoa > Mollusca > Gastropoda > Patellidae > Patella > Patella pellucida. The sequence goes on along the minus strand of OU795042.1, from coordinate 49,822,312 downwards.
TTCTCAAAAAAAGTGTTGTTTTAAAAAAAATTCTATGTAGCTGAGCAGGAGGGGGTTTGGACCCCCAAATACCCCGGATCCACTGTGGTACTTATATATGATAGGTAGACACTGTTGATTTATCACAGTATGGTTTTGACTAAAAAATTAGTCTCAACGCGCAAGAATACAATGTAAACACACTTTATCCAGATCCAACACGACAACTGGATCCGATTTCAAAACTGGTGATATAACATCGACCGTGTAAACACATCCAACTGGCCGAATCAAAGAATGTCTCAAAACAATGTAAAAATAAAACAACAAAATAATATAACAAATAACATAATACTATAAGCGAGAATAAAGTGCACCAAATAACTTAAGATAAGGACGATGGAATAGATCATACGATATTTTAAGAGAGTTTTGTGATTCTATGAAGCAATATTCAATGAAAGATTTTGCAGAATCTACTTCTACATGAAAATGAATTGAACTTGGGGGTGCTGATGTTCAACATCGAACTTTCACAATAGACTAATTATTTAATGTCTCCTATATACCAAAAATGTGTAAAGAATTAACGAATGGTCTACTTTCATTTTTAAAATATATGAGTCCATCTCTTCCGGACACGCCTCTCTACTTATCAATGACAATATTTTAGCTAATAATATAGACTATTATTTCGATATGCGCGACAAATACGATAGATTCAAAGGATCGTTTCGCCTAATGATTGTATACAAAATATGTGCGTTTCACTAAAAGGCGTAAGTATAAAAAAAGGAAGCAACACTTGGTATGCAGGCCCCTCGTTCACAAAACATTCTCAGGCTTAAGTTTAGAATTTACTCAACTTTTCACTTTTTATCATGATTATGAGGAAAAGTCCGATCCAGAAACACAAAACTTTGCACATAGTTTCTCATTGATGTATTTGATACATTAAAACAACAAAAGTGTTATAAAGGGCTATATTTTAGTTTTAAAAAAGGCAAAATATTTTGAGAATGCTTTGTGAACTGTAGGGCAATATACCCGTTTTCATCAGCCGGAATGGAGCAGAAAAGTAGGATGTTAAGTCCCATTTCATTTCATGGTATCTTCTGGAGTAGTAGTATAATACTGACACTATATAGTGAAACGGGGCCCAGAACTACATATTATATATAATGGACATTTTTAGTAATTATTTTTTGTTGGGTGTTACTTTTACGGACCGATTTAATCCGAAATTAGGACTCTCATTCCTGGCTTCACTAACAACGGTTAATACAGGTGTTGGTTTCTTTTTACCTCCCTGAATATCTTTACCACTTCCTAAATTATGTTCTTTTTCCATCCATAATGTACTTCCTGATCGAGTATTATATGCATACCTTTGTTGTTTATCTAAAATATAACAAAAACAATACAATGGTGTTAAACAAATAAAACGATTTTCTATTAAACCAATACTGTTTCATTAACAGAACGTAGCTTTTTTTCGTTGGAAAGGCGCACAAAGCATCTTGTCAAATCTATATGGCTATCCCTATTTTACTCTAAAGCTTGCATTACCGACATTTCGCCTAATAGTTTGGATGCAGCTATGGTGGGTGTGGCGCCAGACAGGGTAAGCTTACTCTCCCGGACACCTGTTGCCACTGCTTGTCGTGTATTTTGTACACGAGGAGCAGTCCATGCGCTGATTACAATATTTTGCTTGAATACACTATTTTGCCTATAACGTTTTTAGGACTTCGAGTTCTGTCTTATGGTTTGAATTGTTCGTACTTGGTTTTACTTTATTGCAGAACTTGGAACAATGTAGAATTATGTACTGTTCCTAGATTTGAAATATGTACTGATCAGCGGTGAAAATTCGCTAGGCCGCTACAGTTACTGATAAGGATGACATCGATGCGGACTTAATGAGCCCCTAATACTAACCTTTTTCCTCCGACAAATTAAATTCTAAAACATTTTTTTTTTTTTAAGAAAAATAAATAATGACGTTTGAAGTATTTGTTGGTAAAAAGTATTACCTATGTAGTGTAACATGGGTATTAGAATGAGTGAAAGGCACCATTCTGCCCGAACCAGTGCGTCTTACAGAGATATTTTAAACTTTCGTAATTCTTTGTGAAACAGATTGACAAAACAGCACTACGAGTCAAAATAGATTCCTCTACATAATACATGACTTTTAAGTCAATTATTATGTAGAGGAAACTGTTTTGACTCGTAAATACATGAAAATCAAAATAAATTTCCCATTTAACCATTTCATTATATTTTTAAAACCATGCATACCCGCATCATACGCCACACCGTCGTACTCTTTGCCTCGGTGTACAACTGTTCCGTTCTTTCTTCTCGTTACAACTGGTGTTTTTTCGCCCGGTTTCTTTTCAACAGTAACTGGTGGTGGTCTGTCTAATTTAGGAGTCTGTACTGGTGGTAGCTCGTTATCAGGTGCTGCCACGAGTGATGCGGCTAAAATAAACGAATAATAAATCGAATTTAGTAAAATGTAGATCATGCCAACGGAGTTTTAAATACATGATTTTTAGATGAGCCATGTCACTTTTCAGAACCCAATTTTTATAGAGTGTTTAAGTCAGGCTCCCGACTTGGGAATAGCCACGGAAGAAAAGATACAGTCATATTTTAATCTTGATCAAAAAAAAAACCAATGCTGTTTACGACCCCGTGATTCATAGTTTGTCAAAAACTAACGAGTTTCTGATAAACAATACGCCATTAATCATGTCTGTGAAATATTTTATAAAGCGGTCAGGTAAGAAACCTATTTATTCTATATCAGTTTCAAAACCTACTTCTTCTGTTTTTATTAGTTGTCGGCATAGCTGTGGCAGCAGGACCAATAGATGTCTTTCTTGTAGCCGGCATTGCTGTGGCAGCAGGACCAATAGATGTTTTTCTTGTGTTTCGGTTCGAAAGAGATTCTTCGTTGTCAATTGAAGGTTTCTTTTTCTTTTTTAATTTCTGAAAATTAGAAAATTTAGATTTTTAAAATATAACAAAGGGCTTTTACCAACCTTATTATGAGTATTGTATCTGGAGAAAAGAAATTGTATTAGTTTAAACATATTTTATTGCAAATAATTTACAAAGGGTTTAGGACAATTTATAAAAATTATGAACCCTATTAGAAAGTTTTAATGACAAAATAACTTACAGGTGGTGGTTTGACGATTTCAATTTTTCTGATGGTCTTAGCTGGTTCTGAAAAATCATAAATTATACATGAAATTTCACAACATGAACTTAATAAAAACCTATTTTTTTAAAAACAAGTCTGTTTAATATCATAAAAATATGTAACAAAATATAAGCTGATTTCCAATACAAGTATTTACTGGAAAAATAGTCAAATTACAGTTTTCAGGAGTAATTGATTAAATCATGTAGAGGTACAGAGCATTCATTATACGCAGGAATTTCAGTGCTACCATCAGATTTGAGGAAGGTAAATCTCTGTGAATTAAGTCAAAGTAAAGTATTGAATTGTGTTGATCTGGTGTGTTATATCGATTAATGTCAAGGCGGGCTTTCTACGATTAAAGATACATTATGGGAGATTAGATAAAGAGTTAGCAGTTCTCACTATAACAGTTAAAAACCGGATAATGTATAAGCGATTTGTTAAAAGTTTCAGTCAAACTGATCCACTTTGAACCGAGAATTCAGCGATTGTAATTTCAGCCTAGCCTCGATCATCATTACTAGAGTCAGTACAATAAAAAAAAAAACATAGCCTCGATTATACATTTCATGGTACAATCAGTCTAGCGATGACACCGAGAGTTGATTTAGATAGCATTTCAGGCCTAAAGAAGGACCTACAATAGGCAGTTTTAGCCAGTTTATCTATTAAATTGTTTGGAAATAGGTAAAAGGCTTGTTTAGTTTAATGTTTAGCTTACTGTACCGACAGTGGATCACAAAACCGTCGTATCCATCTCAACACTGTACACGTTTCATTTTTAAAGAGAGGCCGATATTACCCCCCCCCCCCAAAAAAAAAATCCCCGAAATCGACCATTTTCTTTACTCAGATGTATGCTGTGTTTTATCCCACAGGTTTAAGATCATACCACCAGTTTTTCTATCACGTGACCAAACAAGAGCGTAATGAAAATGTACTTACCTGGTGGCATGAGCTGTTCGGATGAATCACTTCTGCTTATGAAAAAGAAGAAATTCAAACAAAATTGAGGTGTTTTAATGAAACACTTTGCGACATTTAAATTTTAATGATGACCCAGAATTAAAATCTTTTTTTTCTCAATTATTATAATTTATTCTTTGTTATAAATACAAGTTTCATATATCCTGATTTGACTATGTAGGAGTATAGTTATTTACCTTTTTTGTTGTTTCTTCTTTTTCTTGTAAATTAGGAAAACAATTAACAGAATTGCCAGGATAATCAATAAAACACTAAGCATTCCAAAAGTGATATATCCATTTAAAGACGAGGCAAATTCTTCTTGCTGTGAAGCAGCGGTGGCACCATTCCTCAAATCTTCAGAATAGCCTTGTACCGCAGTTATCGGTGTCGACAAGGTAGCTTTGGGAATATCATCGTTTGGGTTTAAGCGGTATTCCTTAAATTGACAAAGTCTTTAATATACACTAAGAATTACCTTCTAACAAACATGTTATTGATATTTCAAAAAAATTCTTATGAATTGTTAGGAAATTGAAATATTTAATAATCATTTGACATACATATAGCCTTGAAAACCCTCTGAGCTTTATTTTTTTATAATTAGAAATTGGTGCATTATTTAAAACAGATAACATGTCATCTATTTTAAACTTTAAAACAAACATGTTAACGAATAGTCGACCAACTCACCCAAAGACAGCTAGCTACCTGTTGTGATGGCAGGCGCATTCATAAATCATGAACTAATGATATATTATTTTACTTTTTTTCAAATATACTGGCAAACAAATGTTAATAATACAAACTTACACTTAACATAGTATCCATATCTGTGAAAGACCTTGGGGGTGCTGTAGTGTCCGGTAACTGGGTTGATGCTGGACGTTTCATGACATACAACAATATTCGTGAACTGAAACAACAGGTAGTAAACAGACTTCTATTAGATTATTACACAAACGGAATTACCTTCATATGTTAGCCCAACGTCCAACATGATATTTTTCAATTTGTAACGTTTCTGGTAAAGGCTGAAAACCCATGCCATAAATAAAGCTAAGCTAACTTACCCCGAGGATGTTGATTCTGTCTTCCATATCTTGGGAACATCATCAACCGTGAAGAAATTAGATAATTTCGTTAGCAAAGTATCTCTGAAATACGAAATCAAGTTAAATAAATAAATTAGAATTTACACTCGTTATGAGAATTTTGAGCTTTTTTATCTTTTATTTTGGTTGTTGGAGTCATTTTTTAAAAAATAATCATTCGGAAGAGAGATAGCATCAGTATATAATTTTACAAACATAGCATCGCTGAAATTCGAAATCAAGTTAAAGAAATAACTAAGAATTTACACTCTTTATTAGAATTATGGGCTTTTTTATCTTTTATTTTGTTTGTTGGGCTCATATTAAAAATAAATCATTCGGAAGAGAGATATAAAATAATGTTTATAGATACCTCTGGGCTTTTAATGAATCTACAGTATCAGTCGACTCCAGGGACACAATATGTTCATTCGGATCAAACGTGTCAATTCGAATTAAACCAAGCCTATTTGTATCATCTCCGTTGTTTTCTGTAGACACCGCCACCCAAATAAAATATTTCCTATTTGATTCGATCAAATCCGGTTTTTGAACAGTGACCACTCCGCTATTATCAATGGCAAAAATTCCTCCACTGTTTATGTTAGTATACTTAATGGATCCAGTTGTGAGGCTGATGTTAAACTCTTCTGGTGTGATTGATGCTACAACTTCGTCTATTTCCACATTGGAAGACGCTTCTCTGGTAATATAAGCCGAGGGAGCCTCTGTTTCGCCATTTAGAAAGACAACATCATCTGGAACATCAATGATATTTACCGTAACCTGGATCGTACCTGTGGATTTTGGGGATCCGCGATCTACTGCAAATATTTCGAAAGTTATCGATTTTGTGGTTTCATAATCTATCGGTTCCTTTATAACAAGAGAATCTCCAATAATCTTAAAATGCTTTTTAGCTTTAGCTGGTGTTTCTGCTAAGATTAAATCGGCCTCTCCATTAGTACCAATGTCTTCGTCAGTTATTTCAAATTTGGTTATAGTTTGGTCGGCGGGGGTATTCTCAACTACAGTAATATGAGTATCTAAAGCTTTTATCTTTGGACTATTATCATTAACATCTGAAATGTCAATGCTGACTGATCTGGTATATTGTTCGTTTGTATCTGAAATATCAATCGTCAAAAAGAACAACCCGTACTCTTCTCGGTCTAGTGCAGCTGATGTGAATAAAGCTCCAGAAGCCGGGTCTATTCGAAAAGATGATTTATAGTTTCCACCAATAATACGGTATTCTAAGTCAGCTGCTCCAATATGGCCACTTTTAAGATTTACGTCACCAACTTTGGTATTTATACCAACTGCTTCACCTATTGTCATAGTTTGTTCACCGGCTACCGCACTATTTATGGGAATAATCAGCGCATTTACAATCATAGTTGACGAACGAATTGGAATACCTTTGTCTTTAACAGTTATCTCCAGGTTGTATTCATTGTTTGCTGCTGTCAGATTTAATGCGGTTTTGATTTCGCCAGATGAAGCATCAATTAAAAACAAGTCATCGGTATTACCGTTACTAATCTGAAAGCCTATTTCCGCATTCTCCCCAATATCTTTATCGGTAGCAGTGACAGTATACAGTGGGGTCCCAGGAGATACTGTACGGTTTATCGTAACAGTTTGTAACGTCTTGGAAAATACTGGTTGATTGTCGTTGAAATCAGTAAGCACTACTGTCAAAGATAAGGTCCCTGTCTTGGGATTAGTTATGTCTTTATCTGCAGCTACTATAACAAGATTGTAGATATCCCTGGTCTCTCTATCTAAAGGAATATTGAAGGTAAGGGCTCCAGAAATAGGGTCCAAAGAGAACTCGGTGGGACTTGAATTTAATCTATATTCTATTTCTCCATTGGTTCCACTGTCCAAATCTTGAGCCTTTGCTGTATAGAAGACTTGGCCTATTGGTATGGATTCAGAGACGGCAATGCTCACATCCCCTGGAAAAAGAATTCAAGGCTGGCATTAGAATATGGAGTTAATTGATTGGCGATAAAACATAATATACTGTTAATTAAAAAATCGTTTTGACAATAATACTATACATGTATATGTTTTATATCCCAGAGCTAAAATTAAATTAAACACAACTGACCTGGTGTGAATGTTGGTATATTATTATTAATATCATTTACAGATATAACAAGCAGAGCTTCGCCTTTACGAACTCCATCGTCAGCAACCACTGGAATGTTATAGGCATTTTGTCTGCTATAGTCTAATATGTTGTTAACCTTTATTTCACCATCGTTTCCAATAGTAAAATCTGAGGATCCTGAAGTAGTTCTGAATTCAAACATTATGTTCCCATACGGAGGTTTATCTAAATCTGTGGCCACCACTGTTCCAACACTATCGGTCAATACTGCGTCTTCCTCAACATTAAACTTATATATGGTACTTGTAAAGGATGGAACATTATCGTTAACATTAACTATATTGATGGTAACTGTAGCACTCGCTATTAAAGACACATTTTCTCTACTCTCGGCTTTAATATCCAATACATACTGTTCTGTTTTTTCAAAATCCAGATTTGAACCTACATGAATGGTACCATCTGATTCAGATATGTAGAACGTACTATTTACATTACCACTCTGTATGCTGTATTTTATTCCTCCAGCTGGTATAGCATCCAGGTCATAAACAGCAATGTTGATAGGTTCGTCCTCCCTGACGTCTACTGTATGTTCGGTGACGAGGAACTGAGGGGGCTCAACTATTCGGAGAACTTTTATGACAACTGGTACGTAGCTAGACCGTGGTGCCAGGATTCCACCATCGGTTGCCTTTAGTGTTAATGAATGCAATGTCGTGGTGTAATAGTCTACTTCTTTATTTGTCCGAATTTCTTTTCCAACTATCTTGAAATCGTTATTATCATTCCCAGCTTCAATTGTAAGAGAGTCCAGTATTCCATTAACCCCTATATCAGCATCGGTTATGATAAATGTATATATCCCCGTATCTGTGGGAGTACCATGTGTCACTTCGAGCTGGTAAAAAGGTTGTGAAAAGGTTGGGCTTATGTCGTTTTCGTCTAAAACATTAACCACTATTACAGCTGAAGTAATTTCTCCATTACCAGTCTTGACTTGCACTGTCAGATTATATTGATCTACTGTTTCTCTGTCCAATATTTTAGATAGATATATATCGCCGCTATCTCCATCTATAACAAAGTTTTCGTCTTCATTGCCCTGCAAGATGGAGTATCTGAGAACTGAGTTGACATCCTTGTCTTCGGCATGAAGAGTAAAGACAGCAGCACCCAAAATTGCTTGTTCAGATATATTAGCTACAGCTATGCCATTTTCTACGTTTAAAATGTCCGGAGGAAACTCATCTACGTTCTTTACCTCAATCACTACTGTGGCAGTTCCCGTTAACGGTACGTCCCCGTTGTCGGTAGCTAAGATTTTAAGGACATATTGTGATAATGTTTCTGCATCAAGTGTTGATACCAGAATTAGCCTACCATCTCCATCTATGTTAAACTTTGATCCATCATTTCCACTTTCTATGGTATAAGTTATTTCACCATTAGCACCAGTTTCTGTATCAATCGCTACAACTTGAAGTATGACTGTACTAGTAGTCAGGTTTTCAGATACAGGTTGATATATGAAATTGTTGGTAAATTTTGGTTTAATGTCATTGACATCTAAAATGTTTATGGTCAGTATGTTGTCTATTTTCAAACCTGTACTAGCGGACTCTGCTTGTATATTCAACGTGTACTGTATTTCGGCTTCATAGTCAAATTTTTTGAGCAGGATTAACTTTCCAGATGACGGATCAAGGATCACATTTTTATCATCATTTCCAGAAATAATTTCATATCTGGTCAAACCAGACACACAACAAGCATCAATCTCATGTATTTCATTCGTCGTTTCGGTATTTTCTGATACATTGATACTCATCGGAAGATTTGTAAAATTAAACTGAAAGTTCGCAGCTATGCTAAAAAATATCTCCACATGGCGTGGTTGAAGCTTTACATCATTTACTCGAATGGTTAATGTATAGTCAGTCTGTGTTGGTGTCTTGGCAAGTACGATTTTACCAGTTGTTTTATCTACAACAAAAGCATCGTTGTCATCTCCATCTTCTTTGATATATTCAAAGTTAGCACTACCCCCTTCATCAGCATCCGTGCAACTAATTGTTGCCAGCTCCTTACCGGGAATATCCGTAAATATAACCGACGTGCTGGTCAATGGTTCACAGATTGGGTTGTTATCATTTACGTCAGAAAGGTTTATTGAAACTGTCACTGTTGAAGATTTTGGATCACTTACAGATTTGTCTTTGGCGATTACACTTACTTCCCACTGAGGTTTGGTTTCTCTGTCCAGTGAATTTCTGAGACTTAATACCCCAGTTACTGGTTCAATAATGAAGGGCCCGAAAGGATCTTGTACAGCAAAGGTTACTTCGCCATCTGGACCCGCGTCTCCATCTGTCACGGTAAAGTTGAATATAGCAAGCCCTAAAAGCAAAGTATATTCTACATTTAAAAAGGTAAAATCCTTAATATTACGTCTTAGCTATTAAAGGGGGACAGCAGCAAAGTTATTTGGTAATGATTATTAAGTATTTTAATTTTAGACTTCTCTTTGCCCCGTTTTGATGTGTGTGGGAGACAGTAAGTAAAAATCACTTCAACTATCACTAACTGCTTTTCAGTGTTTACTTACCTGGGGCTATGTCTTCTGGTACGTTTATTGGACCAGCCGGTCCACTGATCACCGGACTGTGCTCATTTACAGGGAATATATTAATTAGAAGAAACGAATGACCAGAAAGTGACGGAGTCCCTTTATCCTTAGCTTCGATGCTAAAGGAATATGACGGAGCTGCTTCATAGTCTACAGAACCGATGACCGAAACAACACCGAGTGCATCTACTTCGAACACCGTTGCTGAAAAGAATTAAAACGTTGCATTTATATATTTGAGAAATCCGATAAAACCTAACACATGTCTCCAAATTAGTGTTTAAAATTCAATAATGCTGTGGTTGTTTATGCTTTATTCCCTATCCAAAACCTTTGAAATGTAGGCGATTGTCTATTTTCGTTTTATTCCGGTTATTCCCCTTAGTACGTTCACATTTCGATTAAAATATCAATGGGTAGAACCATTGGCAAGAGGTGGTATTGTTCAGAACGCGTTACATTGATTATCAACATTAGAAGAAAACTTTTTTCTTTAAAAAAAAGATAATAAAAGACAAAACAAATAAAAACATTATCATGATCAGTGAACTTACAGTCAAATATATATTCAAATTCTCCATTTATTCCGCTTTCTGGGTCAGTTGCTTTTACAGTAAACAGTGGGGTTCCTGGACTAGAATTTTCTGTCAGATTCGCATAGTAATAAACCTGTTGTTAATACATATATATTATTATGAAGATAACACACAGTTGTTCCTTCTACTGTGCTTATATAAGGGTACAATATTGTTCAATATATTTGAAGAAAAACATTATAACTTGAAGTACTGTGCTATACTCCAGGGGGGGGGGGGGAGTGGATGGCCGAATGGTTAGCACTTGCGTGCTGTATCATAAAGCCTGTCATTGAGTCGACTGGCGTGATTTCGAAATCTTGGTTGTACGTGACAAGGAGTAGGGTCGCCTGTCCCACTTCGTGAGTTTTCTCCGGGTCCTCCGGTCTCCTCCCACTGCTAAAGACCCCTACGCGCAAGCGAATTATTGAAATAAATGTAAACCATATGCTAGTCCCGAAATGACCTAGTCTGTCTCGAGTGGACGTTAACCCCATCTCTCTCTCTCTCTCTCTCTGAGTCTCTCGATCGCTCTCTCTCTCTCTCTCTCTCACACACACACACACTCTCTCTCTCGCTATACTCTAGATGCGTGATCGGCGTTAAAAATTGTCTGGTTGTTGTTTTGGGGAGAAAAGCCGAGGTCCGACCGTGAACATATTTGTGTATACGTAAACAAACATTGTAAAAGTAACAACATAAATAATAACGGTCTGTCTCAACTGTTTGACCGAAGTATAAAACCCCAACGATATAATATACATGTTAAAATGGTCCGGGTTGAAGGCGCATTATTTGGGTCTATCGGATTTCGTAACGTACATAAATGATATTTAATGATTAGCGATATATTAAACCCTAACCCTGCCATAGGAGTCCATAAAAGAGACAACAAATAAGATCAGATTTACGAACCGCTTTTATAAGGAAAATGTCCGTATAACGACGTAGTCTTTTTACCGTATCTTTGCTACTTTTAGAAATGTTGTGCCGAGCGACTTTACTCCCTCCAGTAATCAAAAACTACCTTGACGCAACTTGCCAAAAGTCTCTAATGGCTTTTTTGAACAAGACTTACCTCTTCGAATACAGGTGCTATGTTATTGACATCAGTTATTGTTATTGTCACGACAACATCACTTGTTTCAGTAGTTTTGACTGATGAATAAGCATATACTGTCAAGTTAACCGATTTGGCAACCAACCAATCCATGGCAGAATTTACATAAATGGCCCCTGAAAATGAAAATATACACAATAAACTTAAATAAGCATTATTTAAGAGCTAAATCTGCCTACCGGGGGTCTTTTAAGCTGATCGGATAGCCGTGGCGATAGAGAGGCGGCTTCTCACAAATGCAACGAGGGTTCAATCCCAGCTCAGGGCAAGAACTTTATCGTTGTAAGTGAGAGGGATATTCGGTCTCCCGTCCGATCAGGCAGGTTTCCCCCGAGTTCTTCGGTTTCTTCCTGCAGTAATGATCGAAATCATTCGCACGATCTGTGCCAAGGGCCAAATTGGAAAAAGGCCTCAGGCCTAATTTGCTACCCTTGTAAAATGACGCGATTATTATTATTATTATTTGTTCGGGTCTGAAGTGTTGTATAAGAAAATGAAATGAAATGAGGTTTAGCGTCCTACTGTTCTGCTCCGAACTAGGCTAACAGAGACGGTAAAAATGTTATATAAATTATTACTTGGACATCAATTACCTTACCAATACCATTGTCAACTCTCGATGCAATCGGATGGCTGCGATATTCAGTAGATTTAAAATCGGTTTGTGGTGGATGCGGTTATTGAAAAATGGATAATCTAATCTTACCTTTAATGCCCCTTAAATGGTAATTATAGTATCCATGGTATTTGTATTCACCTGCAGCTATGGGTGTTTTAGTCTCCATGATAGTCTTGTTCCTCCCCATCTTCAAATTATTATTAAGTTTATGAAAGAAGTAAAATAATCACCTGTTTCAGGTTCGATAGCAAACCAGTCTGGAACACTAGGGTACATTCCATACGTAATTGAAGATGCAGGAGTATTTTGTAAATCAGCATCTTCAGCTTTCACAGTATGAACCAGATAGCCCAATGGTTCCAGTTCCGTAATATCTAGTAATTTAGATACAAATAAGTTTTTGTTTTTTACAATTAAAGATAAAATAAAATAAAACCAAGTTCGATAAATCCAAACCATTGAACAAAATTCGAAGTCCTAAAAAAACGGTATAGGCAAAATAGTGTAATCCGGCAAAAAAGTGTATCGGATGGACTGTTCGCCGTGTACAAAATACACCGTAAACAGTGGTAACAGGTGTCCTGAAGAGTAAGCTTACCAGTATAATACATCATGAATTATTTTAATATTGGTATAATTTCCATTGCCTATATTCAAAACAAATAAAACATTAGGTGGCAAATTATTCCTTGACCAAAATTGTGATCAGATGATAAAGCAAACTTACCTCCAGCATCGATTGGACTGACAGGCCATGTAGGTTTATTGTCATCCACATCTGTTACAATTATAGTATATTCCACGGTTGTGGTAAGACTCGGATTTCCAGAATCATAAATCTCAACCTTTACTTTATAGGAGGTGAAGCTTTCATAATCCAAAGGCTTCAGAATTTGCAAATGAGACATGTCTAGAGCATTTAATTTAAAGGTTTGAATTACATTAGCTGAATTATCACCTGCAAAACAAAATATTAACGAGTTCATTTAAAATTCGAAAAAAGCGTTTTAGATCGTGTCTTACCCGAAAGTAAAGTATCTAAATGGCTGATTATCATTAAGAGATAAAAAGAGCTAAATTTATTAAGTTTAATGTTTTGTGTCGCCAGTCAGCATTTCTGCCCTTAAATTTTGAATTAAAACCACAGAGGTGTATAAAACATAACCAACCATTAAAGTGTTTGGTACGTTTATTTTTATATTTGTATTGTAGGGACCAACTTACTAGATAATTTATAATTAACTACACCGTTTGATGCAGAATCAACATCATTACAATTTAGAACAGTAATGTCGGTATCGATAGGTTGATCTTCTGGAATTTGAACTAATCTAGTAGAATCAGCGCATTTCTGTAATTTATAAAATAGCATCCAAAATCTATTATCTTTTTCACTAATCACAATTATAACATCGATGGTGATTTCTTTCTCGTAGAATGTTCTTCGACGTAAAGAGCAAACTACGGGACAAAGCACTATTTATGTCCCGGGGATCACGGTAGCTAGGTGGGTAAGACGATGGCTCTCTAGCCTGACGGTTGTGTGTTCGATCCCTGCATTGGCCGCGAAAGTTCATCCATATACTGAGACCTGTCAGCTCTTTATCTAATCTCCGATAATGTTTATTTAATCGTAAAAAGTTTGTCCTGGCAGGAATCATGGTGGGTAAGACGCTGACTTGGGTCCCGTCTGCACATTGATGTGCACGTACAAGATCCCTTGACAGTTGGAATTCAAGTAGGCCGTAGGGCCGCTGCCCTGGCAAAATTTCCCTCATAGCACACTGTATGGCGTATTCTCGTCTTCATTAGCCCAGTTTAGGAGCAGAACAGTAGGACCTTAAACTCCATTTTATTTCATTTCATTTATCATTTGTGTCCCAAGATATATCTGTGAAAAGATTTCTATTTTTTTAAATTTCGAAGAATATCGAAATCAAATAAAAACTAAACGTGTAATGTAACCTACCGGTGAATTATCGTTGACGTCTGTAACAGTAATCGTAACTGTTTCTGACACTGTTTGGGGAAATGTAGGATCCAAATCATAAGCTTCAATAACAATTAAATGAGTACTCTTCGTTTCAAAATCTAATTCGGCATTCAAGTATAATTCACATGTTTTTTTATCCAAAAGGAAATAGTCCAGGGCCTCTGAAATAAGGGAAAGGCAATTTTACAATATAGTGTCTTATTCCAAACGAAAATAATATTGGTATGAACTAATTGTAAAACATCACAATATATAATACAGGAAAGTAAGTTTAATGCCATGCGAATCTTGTTTTCAGAAGAATACTGGTTTAAGATTATGTGAGGAACCGTCCTCCAGTTTTCTAAGAATTCTTCAAGACAGATATTAATTTAATGAACACGAGACCCGTCGTAACTATGCGGTTGGAAAGTTAAATTAAGGAAACTTCCTGGCCATGCCGCTCTGCGTTTATTAATAAGCCCCATTATTTCATCGGTCTCTTTCTATTTTAAGAGTTTGATTTCTTTCTTAACGGGGGGGGGGGGATCACGTCGCTAGCCTAGAGGTCGTGTACACATTGTCGTGCACGTAAAATATCCCTTGGCAGTTGGAATTCGATATAAGAGTAGACCGTAGCGCCCCTGCCCGGGCAAAATTTCCCTTACAGCACACTGTATATGGCGTGTGCCCGCCTTCCTTTAGCCAATGTTAGGTGCAGAAGAGTAGGACGTTAAACCCCATTTCATTTCATTTCATATCTTTCTTAACGTCTGTAAGCAACATATTAGTTCGGTTTTAGAATAAAAATCCAGTGGATATGTTGTAATAAAATGTATCCTGGCCATTTACTGATAATGATAATTTGTTTTGCCGAAATTAATTCATTAGGCATTTTGTTGTTTATGATGCGGCACAACTAACGGGTCCATAACACAAATTTCCCCTATGCGTCAGTCATAAGGTTGTATTTTTTAAGGTGACTACCCCGAGTCTCAAAAATAAAAGTCCGTGTACATATGAAATTTATGCGCCAAAATATAGAGGAATGGTTATTTACCTTGTCTCTAAATTTCAGCTCAAAATATTGAGTCGTTTGGACGTGAACGTCAAAACCGTTTATCCGGACACGTAACCCATTTAAGATGTCGTTGGATAACCTGATAATCGAGTGTCGTTCCTTTAAAGGTCTATACAGTGCAGGACGAAATGTAAATTTTACCTATACCTTATGTTTATAAAATAAAAGTCTGGTTTTATCAAGACACAGTATAATACAGCTTGGGACACGGGTCAACATTTCCAGATGAAGTTGCGAGATTTTTTTTATAAAGTAATATCTATAAGTTACCTGAATTCTTAATTCTGACTTCAGTTAATCCAGGTGCCGCTACCTCGCCTGTATTAGCAGCCGTGAAATCATTGTCTTTCACGACGCAGTCAATAAGCAATTTAGTACCAACTTCAGTATTTTCTGGGAGTTCGACCGCATTAGTAAAGGTATCAAATCTAGGTGAATGACTATTACTGTTAATAGCTAGAACTGCGATGGTGAGCGTGGTCGAGAACACACTTGGGCCGGTAGATTGGACTATGATTTTTAGCTAAAATAATAAGTATAATTATTATGCAACAATACGGAAATATTAAAAAAAAAAATTGGACAGAATTTACTTAATCCAGTAATGTGTGCGATCGAATTATTACGGTACATAAATTAAATACATATAAATTAAAAACTAAAAGACATATAAGAAAACTCAAATTCCACGTGCATGCACTTTACAACACATTAAATTCACACAGAAAAAAAACCCTGACAGATAGAATGGGTACGAACGTAAAGGCTGGGATATAAAGGAGGATGATTTAATATGTTTAAAAACTAGGCGTTTTTCGATACTGACGTAACATCTGGTATAGCTATATTAAAATTATCTTTATGAGAGAGGACAGGCCACGAATAAAATGTTCGAATTTAATGTTCAAATTTTAAAAAATTTTTGATTATTTCTTACGTGATTTTTCCGTGTTAGACCATCTGCATTTAATTGTTTATTCAGTGTCATAATGCCATCTGAGCTTATTAGGAAATGGTTGAACCTGTTTCCAGATGTAATAGTATACTGAAGGTTGGAACCAGACGTGTCAGTACAATTTAAGTCATAAACCACAGAACTGATAGGTGAAGCCTCACTTATTTCAATATTATGACCATATCTCTCACAAACCAGAGAACTGTAACAACCTGAAATATGATAGATAGACGGAATATTAAGAAGCTAAACAACCAATATGTTTCTGTTCTTATAATTATCACTTAGCCTTTTCTTCATATAAATGGTCAACTTTCTAGTGTGTCTTTTCCATAAAAAAAAATGGTAAACTAAGAATTCTACTTTACTCCAGGCAAATGATTTATAGTGATCCTCGCGGTAACCGTGGGGGGGGGGGGGGTAAACACGGTTTTGTCATTATTCTTCCTATTAGAAATAATTATAAAGAAGTTAATACGATCATCTTTATTAGCCCTATATTTAGACAATTTTTTTTATTAAACTCAATATTATCATCATCACCATTGCTAACGATATTGTTAATATCGGGTGACACCAATAGCACCCCTTTATATTTATACCTTTTTTTATATTATATTGTCGAAATTACCCCCCCCCCCCCAAAAAAAAAGAATAACTAGTTCGGAATGTCAATAATATGATCATTAGAAACCATGGGGTATTTTAATCCAGTATTACTGCAAAACGAGTCGAAAATTAATTATAACAAAAACTGGTGTATTAATAAAACCAGTAAAAGGCGATATTAGTGTTAACCTCAGGCGATATTAGTGTTAACCTCAGGCGATATTAGTGTAAACCTCCAACCTCAGGCGATATTAGGGTGAACCTCCGACCTCACATATTGGTGGATGGCTGCTGGGACGGGCATATGCCCAGATGCGATACATCTTGGTGGCGGCAAATTAATCATCATGTCAGAAATATTCAAAACGGGAACAGGAAATCACCCGCCTTCGCTTCCCCCGAACCTATGTAAACTAATTCATATTTAAGCAAATAGAGAGGGTTATATTATGATTTTTTCCAATACATATTATGGGAATTTTAAGCGGACATTATCATAAAAATGTACATATAACTTGATTTGATATTAGATAAAATGTTAACAGTAAAAAATTGTTTTTTGATATTTCTTTAATCATAAAAAAATCAACTGAACTAAGGCACTGAACAAAGCAGTTACACTAGCAAAGGGGAAGGGGACGTCGCTGAAACCTTTGCCAGGGGGTTCCACTTTTTGTAATGGCCCTGCGCATGTACCAAATTTAAAGTAATTACAAAACTATAGTAATTACAAATATGTTTCGTATGGGAATAATAATTTGTTCCTTATAGCTCCCAACCCACCTCGCCATACTTAAAATACTGATATTATTATTGTTTTTAATAACTCAAAGAATATATACTTACCATTACAGATTAAAAGAACGAAACACAAAATAATTTGATACATAATCGAAGTTCTTTTCATGGTTAAAATCACATCGTTTTACTAATAATCATTTCTGTGTTTCATAAATGTATTCCGTGTGCTTAACAGAAACATGTATAACGTTTATGACAATAAACGTTCTTTAGGTCTACGTACGCTATCATATAATCAAACCATAACCGTAAAAATATCTGTTCAATATATTACAATGCAGTTATGGGTATGTCAAAGAATTACGCCATTATGATTAGGGCGGATTACAAAGAAGGCACAAACAGTCATTATCTATATGACCGTTACATTTACTTCAGTTTTGTAAATGTTTTAAGCGTGATTGCACTTAAAATCCTAGTACCTTGGTTGTATTCCTAATTATACTTTTTTGATGGTATTAAAAATTAATATTGTCAGCGTTAAACTGTTTCAAACTAATCGTAGATTTTATTTATCTTAGAATGTTGGATCCGCCAGATTCAGCCAATTCATTTTTGTATGGAAGCACAATGGAGACTATATATCTATTTATACGATAAGTAGTCGATTATACTCTCCTTTGAAAAGCCATACCTAGGGTCAACCTGATTGATATGATAATCTAGGCGTATGTTAAACGCATGGATATAAGTCGATTTAATAACACATAACGACAGACAATAAAAAGAAACTAACATTAAAAAAAAATGAAAAGCGGATCATATTTTATCACCCTGGCTTTATGACCCTTACAAAATAGAAGTATACGCAAATACCTAGAGATTTAATTGAAATAAGAACTACTTTAGACTGAAGTGTATAAAGAAAGCATGAGTTTTACATTTTAGAAAATAAATCTAAAGAGTGTTTATATTTGTTTATTCTTGTGAATGAAAGGAGTTACTGACACGCCAATGCTTTTTACAGAGCCAGTTAAAGCAAAATCTGGCATTATTCCACGTCTGGTCATTTCTATATTAGAAATTAAATTGAACAATTAATACTGATTTAATTATTCTATAGCGGTACGTGCGTAATCTGTTCAATGGCAAAGATAGAGAACACTGCATTACATTGTGAAAGGTTAAGATATAGAGACACGAACTACTCCTTGTCACATACATACGGGGAATCGAAACGATGCCATTTCACTAAATGACAGACCTTATGATTCCATGCGCACGCCCATAAGGTCAAGATATTAATATATATGGAGAACACTTATGTGATTTTGACATCTTTGTTTGTGAAAACAAAGCAGTTCAACTCATGAAAAGAAAAATCCAAAAAAAGATGAGATATTATAGAAATGAGATGTGACAACATTTCGGGACTAACATATAGTACAATTTTATTTCAATAAATAGCAATGATAGGAAACCGGGGAATCAGGTCACACCCACGAGGTTATCAGGCAATACTACTCCTTAGCACTTAGAATTGTGACGTAGAAATCATGCCAACTGACTTGATCTATTCCAATTGACGCATTAGATCAGCCATTCTCCTTTACGGGATTCTTTAATCTCACAATTACATTATATATTTATGTCATCATATATTAACTGGGTCAGGAGGTCGTACAATAACTGAAATTGACAAAGGATATAATAATATATTCATATAATGATTGGGCGTCTTGCTATGAAAGGACTGTTCTTAAATCAGGGATTGGAAAATGAACTATATTTTTAAAAAAAGGTGAAGCACAAAAGACCATTGAAATATTGTAAAAAAAAAAGGTGCAGTAATGAATATCATTATTGCTTGAATTACTCTTGCTTATATCAAATATGTCACATACACTTGAAACACATCTGATCGTTCACAAAAAAAATGATTTGTTAACTAATTCCTGTTATAATTTTAATTTATTTCGAAATGATATTTACGAAACTATTTCGCACAAAAGTGGCAGAATATGCTTCATCATGAACCATTAAAACTATTTCAATGAATCAACGCCAGTCACTCTGGCATGTTCCCTGTTCAAAAATGAATACTGGGATATACACTTTAGCGTAAGAAGTATAATTGGGCTAAATAAAGGAGAATTAGGTGTGTGGGGGGGGGGTAGTAGTCTAGAGTGTCGCGCATTGACCTGTAGCTGGCTAGGCATCTAGGGCTTGCGGATGTGGTTTCGCTCCGCAATGTGAGCGTATGTGGCTTGGGTTTACTCCAGGTACTCAGGTTTTCCCCACAGGAAAGACCCTTGCGCGTGCACTAAACAAATAAAAAACTGAAAAGGTAAGACAACTTGTCTGCAATATCATCTTCGGGTGGAAGCGGACGTTAAGCACGAGTATTAGGCAAGATTGGATAAAGAGCCAACAGTTCTCGTTACATAGACAAGGGAAACAGAATATTATGCTGATAATTCCAGTCAAATTACTTTCTTCAAGCTATGAAAATGATATTGTTGCTGGGATCCTTACTTCGCCCAGCGTTATTCATAGTACCCCATATTCCTTATCATTTACTTGGATTCGAGTATTTCGAGTAATTAGTCTTGTATTAAAATTTAATATACAGATGTGACGTCATCCTTTGTTGCTGGCGTACCATTATTTCAAATAATCGTACGGGAAGCTTGCCAATCGTACCTTGTCAAATATTAGACTCGAGTGAGGTATTTCACCGTAAACGCACGTGTGGGGCGTCTGTATTTTATTATAAGTTGTTTAATGCTCTCGAGCTTAAGACGTAATATATTGTGAAAACACTCGGACCTCACGGTCCTCTTGTTGTTACAATATATTTCTTAATGTCTCGCTCTCGACCATTAAACAATACATAATAGTCTTCTGTTCACTATATTATTATTCTCAATTTACATTTTGAGTTATGTTTGTGTATTTCAACTTATCTTTTTTTTTAAATAACTGTTCCACTCTGTCATATTACCAATATATCATTTTTTTTCTCATTATACCTGCATTGTATTCCCAATTTCGATGTATACAATATTCTTTTATGCTCTTGTCAATTCACAAAATAACAATCAGCACATTGAAATGCACCTTGAATGTGTCATTTCAATTCACGTGTTCGTCATTGTATACGCAACATACTTCTATATGCGACAGAAAATCAATTACTATGGTGTGAAGCTATGAATAACTTTGCGATTAATTAGGTTTCTTATACATGCTCTTACTAAATACAGTTAATGGTATAGACGAAGTTAGGTAGGGATTCTGTGATACTTTAAAATGAACGAGATAATCTTTCATTATCTGTATCTAGTTATACTAACGAGCCTTGCAGTGACACAGGGTGAGTACATGTTTGTTATCATTTTCACATTAGCTGGTATTAGCTGGATCAAGCAAAGCAATTATTTAAGTAATCAGAAAATCGATTATTTCACAATAAGAAAGTAGTGATTTGTAATCAAAGAAAATATTTAACCTGAACGTAATATTAGACACCTTAAACACAGCTCACTGTTTAAATCAGTTCGTTATTCCGGTAGAAAGACAAAATGTTAGAATTTATTTCGCAAGACTTTTGAAGTTTTATATACCAATTAACTTAATAAAACCCAATTCCCAGCGTATTCCAAATAAAAAACATTTTTATTATATTATTACTTATTCCATATCTGAATAACGAACAACAAACTAGCTAGTTGTTCGTTATTCCGAAAAACGAACCATTGTTTGTTTTGTCTGAAAAATGATAAGAATAACGATGTAGCAACATCCACATCTGTGCATTTTTTCAGTTTCGGGTACTATTAGCTGTCAAGAAGATAATGTCCAAATGAATATTACTGGAGACAAAATGGTCGGCGACGAAATATATGACTTACAATGCAACGGACTGGGTACATTACAATATATTCTTACTGATAATGGAATTTCAAATAGCGCAGATAGCAAGTTCACAATATCTCAAGCGGGTAAAATTACTCTAGCAAAGAAACTCAATGCAGATCTAACATATCGATTCAAAGTAAGTTTGACATATTCTTTATTTAAAATGGTAAAACTTTATTATTGAAATATGTTACACACTTTCATGGATGCTAAATCCTCACCGAAATTAAACGGAAAACGGGTGGGGCATATCATTGGCCCCCGGGATATGAATACTAGCCCTTTTCATAACCCTATTCCTAACGTCTGTCAATCATTTTGCAATGATGAATATAAATCTAGTGTGGGGGCAAAT
This sequence comes from Patella pellucida, assembly GCA_917208275.1. NCBI lineage: Eukaryota > Metazoa > Mollusca > Gastropoda > Patellidae > Patella > Patella pellucida. The sequence continues at coordinate 49,800,354 of OU795042.1, read as the reverse complement.
CTCGTTCCTGCGCATTGCATCATGAGGTCTGTTATTGAGTCAAGTGGTGTGTTTTCGATTCTCCGGTTGTACGTCACAATGAGTAGGGTCGGCTGTCCACTTCGTGGGTTTTCTCTGGGTCCTTAGTCCGGAAATTATATTTGTATTGGTGGACCTTAAGCCCTCCCTCTCTCTCTTTCTGCACTATTTCAGCTGAGTGTTGCAGTGACATCAGATAACTCCGGAGAACCAGACATGACAGTAGAGGTCAATATGCTGTATATTTACAACAATGTGTATGCTCCCGTAATAACCGGATTTGATACCGCGATATCTATTACAGAAGATACAATATTTGGAACAAGTGTTGGTAAATGTACTCTTACAGACGGAGATTCCGTAAATGGGACATTTGCCGGGGAAACTCGAGTTTACTTTGAGAACATAAGTGAGTATGAACCGGTTCTCAATATGCATAAAAATGTAAAATAACATAAATGAAATCGTTAAAGGGACAATAACACTCTTGCTGGCTTGACAGGTCCAGAAAAAAAATTAAACCTAATTTTAACTACTAGATGTTTAAGTGTCCTACCTGTTGTGTAAATTATCCATTACAACCTATCTTACTTGTCTAGAGGGTTCGAAAATATGTTTAAATCCAAGTTGAATTTGAAAGCGCTTACGTAAGGCTTTTCAAACCATGTTACGGCATGTAGTTAAATTTTTCCAATTTTTAAAATTAGGTGGGTTAGGATGAAATTTGTATCATTTATTAATTGGAATATTGTAAAATAGTACAATTTGTTGACCAGAATAAAGAATAAAGATTGGGTAAAATTATTCAGTTACAACAAGAGTGGTATTGGGGCTTTAACAAACGAGAAGTCTTGTGAAAAAGGAGTTTATATATTGAAATGGGACGATGGTGTGGGTTACGATTTCATAAGCCAGACTTAACAGGACATACCCGCACAGTGTAAATTTACCCCCCCCCACACACACACACACACACGCGCACACGTGCACGCACTAGAATAATTAAAAATGAAATTATGCACTTTTATAATTATATAAGACTTCGATTCGATTCTTTATGAAATGTATGACTCATTTACCTTGCCCCATGACGATGTGCTGTTGTAATCTGAGTCACAAACACAGGACTGTATTAACCAGACAAGTAGGGGAAGGGGGAGGAATCGGACGTATAAAGACCCCACATTTAGCATTTTTTTCCTTGATGCAACCCCAATCATGTAGGGGATTGTAAGATGTGATTTTATTCGTGAGGACAGCAGCCCAAACCATTTCAGCGACTGAAAGAGTGTTCTACATCGAAGATTTGAATTTTACTTTGCAGAAATCAAACAATTCCTTTCGTGTGAACACGGGTCATAATATCCTCACTGCAAAAACCTTGAATTCATAATTCTCATATAGAAGTTCAGGCCCCGTCCCTATATCTTTCAATGATATATCGTCCGATCGTTCACCAGTGGAAGATTACAGTCACAATACAATTGACAGTACATTCATTGTACGATTGTGCTTCTACAAGAAACCAAGACAAACAGTTTTGGTAAAGAGGTACAGTGCTACAGCACTAGTTCTAGATCATTCCATCTCTTATTTTAAGGCCGCATACTGGTCACGGGTGGTGCGGTGTGATTCTGCCTAATTGGGGTCGTTGAGGGGCCGCCGATACCCGATAGTCCGATATAAGAGGAAATTGTAACGTGGATTTATCAGCTCCCCGTGGGCACGTTCGGAACTCCTAAGATCAAACCAATCAAGCCTGATCTTTTTTTGCGGGGAGGTGGCGATGTAGAGGACACGAGAAACAAACTGGTTACATTTTAGAGGGTCAAATAGGCTATTTACGTTTTCGCTAGTTCGAACTGATTTCAGCTTTTCAATCGGTTAAATGTATCTCGCTCCTTTATTTCGCAGGCAGAAGAGATTCCAAAAGATGGGTAATTAATTCAAAGACCTGTGAGATATTTGTGAACACTTTGTTCGATTATGAAACTTTAAAATCTTATAAAGTTGGTATCATTGCATATGATCTGGATCCATATGCACCAAAGACAATCACACATACCGTGAGCTTTGTGATTACAGACATCAATGATAATGATCCGGTAAGTCGGGTCATCTCTTTTTTAAATTTTATTCAAATTTTTTAAGATGTTTTTATGTTTTCGAGTGAGGATAATTATCGATATAGCCTCACAACAGAACCAATTATATATCAAAATTATCCACTAAAGAGAGCTGTCTTGCCAATTTCTTTGCCCAAAGACCCAATAACTAAAACCATTTCATTTCAGGAATGTACAGAATATTATAAACTGAAAGCATTAAGTGAGGATGTAGCAATAAATTCCCAGGTTGTCACGTTATCGTGCTCGGATAAAGATTCGGGGCAAAATAAACGCTTATTTTATAAATTCTCGGGTAAATATATTCCGCCTTGTATTTTCTATAGTTAATGTAATACATGATATGATACTACAATACCGTTAATTAGTTACCAGTATTTTCTATTGTTAAGGTAATAAATGATATGATACTACAATACCGTTGATTAGTTATAAGTATTTTATATAGTTAATGTAATAATTGATATTATACTACAATACCGTTGATTAGTTACCAGTATTTTCTATAGTTAATGTAATAAATGATATGATACTACAATGCCGTTGATTAGTTACCAGTATTTTCTATAGTTAATGTAATAAATGATATGATACCGTTGATTAGTTACCAGAAAGAAATAAAGATTCGTTAACGGGATTTATTTTATGACTACTTGTTAAGATAGGCCATGTTTGATTCTATGTTTTTCTTTTTTCCATTTACAGCTGATTTTTAGTATATTCCTCTTTTCCCAATTTACAGATAATAATTTTGAAAATATCACAGACCAATTCACTATAAATCTAAATTCTGGGGAAATACGGCTCGACAAAAAAGTGGATTATGAAACGGCATCTTTTTATGAAATCAAGATAGATGTTTATGATGGTGGGGAACCTTCTCGCACTACTACTGTTATTGTTGGTGTTGTTGTTACGGATGTTGATGATAATATACCAGAATGGCCTGAACCGAATATGAAAAGATGTATGTATCGTTGAGATTTGAATTTTCGGTCTTACGGCCTGCACACAAAAACGATTATTTGTCGCCGCAGCGCATACCAATTTCGCACCACAGACGGTTTGGCATTACCAGAATACGTTATAACCGCCATGTTTATGCCGATGCTTCCCTCATTCAACGAGTTGTAGCATCCATAGTAAATTTAGAAATCGTGGATAAATTGTCTGACTGTAAAATAAAAGTAGACCTATATGTATTCGTCGGTGTTAGAAATCGATTTCCCAGTTGTAAGTCACACGGAGTTGCGTCGCCTGTCCATCCTCGTGGGTTTTCTGTGGGTCCTTCGGTTTCTTTTCACTGCTAAAGACCCCTACGCGCAATCGAATCATTTAAATTTAATTTGAACCATATTTTAATCTCGAGTTGATGAACGTTAACCCCCATTTTACTCCCTTCTCCGGTGTTGTAAAATGGCAAATATATAATTATTAGTGTGTGCAGGTCCTGATTATATGATTTTAACCCTATAGAACAATTCATGAATAAATTGTTTAACTAACAGTTATATTATGAATTGAGTGCAGGTACGTTGATAGCTGTTATTATGTAATTGTAATTTTTTATTGTTTGATTTTACGAATGTAAATAATACAAAAGTTTAATTGTAATAGTCCAATTAATCTTAGGTGTTTTTGTTAGTAAGTATGTTTTAATCATTATGATTTAGTCATAATTATATATTAAATTAGCATATAGTTTATCTGAAAATATCTTTATATGTCACATAATATGTAATAAGATGTCTTTAGAATCACGTATAAGTAATAACATGTCTTTATAATCACATATAAGTACACTGTTAAAAATGTGTGTAATTAAAAACTATAAGCAGTGTTAATTAAGTGTAAACTTTACACCACAGCGAGCGTTTTTTAAATGTAATACCTTTCCAAGGGTAACCAACTAAAAGAACTACACCTAACAAGTGTAACCGATATTCATGACTACTTAACACCTGAATAGGTGTAATTGTAGGGTGTTTTGGATTAGTTACACCACTACCAGTATTATATTGCATTGACACCAACGGGTGTAGCTATTATTGGGGAATAAATCATAGAACAGTGTTATTTTTACACCGTTTATTGGGTTACAAAAGTGTAATCGATAGTCATGAGTACTGAACACCAGGATAGGTGTAACTGTGGCCGCTAAAGGGTGTTTGCCATGAGTTACACCTCTTCAGCTTTTTATTGCATTTACACCAACGGGTGTAATTATTTTAGGGAAACATTCCCCCGAATAAGGTGTCAATTTTACACTGTATCTTGCCTTACAAAAGCTTTTGTTTGTTAAATATAGCGTTAAATGCCCTAGTAACATAACTATAACTCATTTTAGAATGTTTACTGATAACGAGAAAAGTAAAGATTGATTTAGCTTGTATTCACCTTAAGACGTGTAAACGTTCCAAAATATTACCAAGTACAATATCTTAATTAATTATTTTTAATTCAGTTGAGGTGCCCAAATGAATAAACCACATTATATAGCTTAGTAGTAAGGATATGCGTATTGATTTTCCCCCATGATTTCTATTCATTATAAATTGATACAGATTGTCTAATTGCCCAACAGCAGTTGAATTTGAATCAGTCTGGTGGGTATCTGTCAATTCAATGTGGTTGTAAAATGAAGAGAAGTAGCCAACGGTCTATATGTAATCTGGGTCGGGCTAAACGCCCTATACTAATTATCAAAGTGACCGCTAGCCAATTTCAAGTTTTCTGAACTAAGAAGTCGTTGGCTTGAATTAAACTATCCAGCCAAACAAATTACATCCGTTTTTGTGTAATAATTTTAATTTACAAAACATCCTTGAGGTGTAATCCTTAATCTACACCAACGGGTGTAACATTACACTGTGTGAGTGCATCAGGCAGGTTACACTACCGGAAGTGGCAACTAGTTTCCACCTGAATTGGTGTAATTTTCTACACTAGTTGGGTGTTATCAGTTTACACCACTGAAGGCTAGGAGTTATGCCTATTTAGGTGGCAACTAGTTGCCACCCGAATTGGTGTAAACTTCCTTATTATTTTTAACTGTGTAATAACATGTCTTTATAATCACGTATATGTCGTAATTTACGCTAATGAGCTTGTAAAATCACGATATTGTATATGATTAGCTACCTACAATTTGCACATTCCAAATAGATTTGCCATATGCACATGACTAATTTTTATTTCTGATTTCGAATCCTAGGTTGGTATAACAAGAAAAGTGAAATTTAAATACCAACCTTTCGTTTCCAGTTATAATTTATTATATTTGCCTTAAAATGGCGATCGGACCTCGCCCTTTGATTATTTTAAGATGTTTGACGGTCTCGGGAAAGACATTGCTTATTTATGTAAATATAAATTATCATTATATTACTGATATATTATGGGAGATTAGATAAAGAGCTGGCATTGCTCACTAAAATAGTTAAAACTAGATAACGTCAAGGTGACTTGCTGAAAATTTCAGTCAAATTGATCCACTCTGAACCGAGAGTTTGGTGGTTTAATTTTAGTCATAGCCTCTGTAAGATAGAAACGTGTTATCGATTATCCAATAAATAACACAGGCTAGCGTCAGGATAAGTTAATCAATGTCTAATCAATAATTTAGATGACATTTCAGGCCTAAAGAAAGACCTGCATTAGGCAGATTTAGCTATTGCATAATGTATGCCACTGCTTGTGCCATGAAGTGGCCAGATTATCACAAAGTGTTATTTTATTTTTATAGATGTAAGCGAAACAACAAAACTTGATACGCCAGTTTTTACCATGACAGCAACAGATCGCGATGAAAATAATACTATAACATATGGGCTTGTCAGTAAACCTGTTCCAAATTGGTTCGATATTGACCCGAAGACAGGTTAGAAATTATTTATTGAAAAAGACAGAGTTCTTTAGATAGAAAAAAAACCATTATATTTACAAATAACTTGTATATAATCCTTTATTGAATATACATCTGCTGAAATGATATTGTGGGGTTAAGGGTCCTACTTTTCTGCTTTAACCATGCTTATGAAGACGGACACATACCATTATAAATGTATCATGCAATGTATTTTGCGGGGAATTAAGCCTGGACCGCGCCCATTCAATTTCAACTGTCAAGAGTTTTAGGCGCTTAGGAAATCAGTCTGGAAAACCGGGGCATTTTGTTACACTGAGCTAGTGAGTTACTGACTGGGCCACTGTGGCTCACATCATAGTATTTTGGGGTGTTAATTGGCTCTCAGTTTAACCCGTAAAACGTTATTAATGATCTGTGCAAAAAAAAAGTTATTTTCACACCAAACTTGACTTAGACTATTGCCATATTCACTTGTTGCTATCATTTTTCTCCAGCACCAAAACAACTGCATTGGTTATATGTTCAAGCAGTGTCTGGATGCGATTAAATGAATACTTCGAAGTATCTGTATGGTCTATTATTACTTCCCATCTAGACAGTTACCATCAATTAATCAGAAAAAATGTGTGTTTCTCAGCAAAAGTTACATTCTTTTTGTGGTCAGTCTTCCCACACATTCATGAAGCAATGGCCCGGGAAATCCCTCTCTGGCCATTGCTGGAATGACTGATGATAATTAAGCTTTTGAGGAAGTGTGTCTATTCTTTCTCTTTAATCAAATCTATTCCAAGTACATCCCTTTGTTTAATCTAGGGTCTCCCTAAAACTCTGCACAGTGATTTAAGATATTAAAAACGGTTAAAGTATTGTTCGTCTCGTCTCTAAACAGCATTACTACCATTGTATCCGTGTTGATAGCCTCGTTTGTCACGCAATATATTCTGCTATGCACTGGTTAATTGGGCATAATAAAATCGTTAGTCATGACATAACGTTATGTAAACATAATAATTTGGTCCAATTATTATGTTTGGTCAAGCTATGTTTAAAGCGTAATGCTATTGTTACGCAGTTAGCTTCTGGTTGTTAATCGGACTGTTGATCAGTCATATTTTTTTTCCTTTACAACAGTGTTAAGTGGGATTAGCTCTAATCAAACGAAACACTGCGAGGATTATGGTCTTTTTACAGAAGTCCAACACCCAGTTAGTCGAAATTGGACATGAACACCCATTAAAATTTGTTTAACTGAATATAGTGTTATACATTGGTACACGCGGCATGGGTACATTTTGGGGGCTTAGAGCTATATAAAAGGGCATATATAATTATTTTTTGTAATTTTTATTATGGAGGTTTTTAACCACTAATGTATGTCTAATTACAGGAAAAGTCGTTGTTATAAGCGCTATGAACTGGTTAGAAGCCCCGTGGGTGTTGTTGGAGCTATATGCTTATTCTTCTGACATTGACCATAAAAACGTTACAACAGTTAACGTTTCCATTATTGACATAAACAATGTTGCACCCAAGTTCGTTGAGGTAAATATTTTTTCGTAAGCTTTATTCCATATAATTTCAAAAATGTATTTTTTGTTTTTAAATTTTTCAAATGACTGTATGTTAAACAACCTAGATTTACCTGCATCTATCCGATTAGAGGGGTTGGTTGACCGAATGGTTAGCGCGTGTGTGTTGTATCTGTCATTGAGTCAGTTGGCGTGGTTTCGATTCTCTAGTTGTACGTGCCAAGAGGTAGGTTTTCCTCTTTAAATTCGTTGTTTTTCTCCGGGTCCTCCGATTTCACCCCACTGCTTAAGAGTAAGACCCATACGCACAAGCGAAATATTGAAAAAAAATTGAACCATAGGTTAGTCCCGAAATGACCTAGTTTGTGTCGAGTAGAAGTTAAACCCCGTTTCTCTTTCTCTGTGTAAACCAACCAATGTGCACCGCATAGATTTAATGTAAATTTCCCATTTTGACGTATTCTTAACCATTCCTTTATCTAGTCCATTTACAGAGGAAATGTCTCTGAGGATGCACCAGTTGATACTACAATACTAGAGGTAAATGCAACTGACCCCGAAAATGGACTTAATGGAAGAGTAAAATATTTCATAAACTGTAAGTGATATTATTTTTGAGTTTTTGAAACAAAGCCAAAGTCTTGCAGACTTGTTTTTAATAATTTTCAAAACATTATACCGCAAGTATATCTAATTATAATACTTCTTTGGTTAACACGACACGTTTAATCACTTATTGATAACTTATCTGTTCTCTTTGAAATCTGGTTGATTAGCATGACGATCACTGGCAGTTCAATAGGAATATACCGTAGACTGTTTGTAACTTTTAACATAATTAACAAATAATAAACGAACAATTTTAATTATACTTGTAATGAAGTATATTATCAACATCCAATATTGTAATATATTGCAGCTGAAGTATTCAACGTTCACGAAGATACTGGAATCATTTCTCTCAAGAGAAAGGTAGACTTTGAGAATAAAACAGTTTTTTCCTTGGGTATAGAAGCAAGAGACATGGGTACAAATCCAGTATCACTCTCCGGTTATGCGTTTGTACTTATAAGTGTGTTACCTGTCAACGAATTCACGCCTAACATAACTGGCCCTCCCGGTAATTTAATAGTTAGGGAAGACACACAACCAGGTATGTTAGAATGCTCCATCCGCACTGATCGATTTTTATTCAATGGACAATCATACAGTTACTATAATTGTCATGACATCTTAAAATTAGTTTTTTTTTCTTTTGGTAATTTTCATTCACGATCGTATGTATTCAAGCTTCTTGGTTTTCACCATTAATTTTCTTTATACTTATCATTTCTAACAGGTAGTGTACTCTTCAATTTCACCGCAACTGATGACGATGCTGGATTTGATGGACAACTTACCTTTTCTATAGTTGATCCATTGGAACCATTTACTATTGAACCAAAGACTGGATTACTCCGCGTAGGTAGCAAATTGGATCGTGAAACTATGTCCCGCTGGGATATTGTCGTGAATGTGCGAGACAACTCCGAATCTTTACAAAGAAATGTATCCTTTCCGGTAACCATTATCTTAGAAGATGCCAATGACAACAGTCCTATCTGCGAACCTATTTCAAACACCATTATAACTTTACCTCACGTATTAGGTATGCAGCTTGCTACCATAAATTGTACTGATGCGGATGAGGGAGTAAATGCACAATTAAGGTACCTGAAAGAATCAGGGGATTCTCGAAATGCCTTCGAAGTCCACGAAACGTCCGGGGTTATCAGACTCATTGATTACCCTACAGAAACTGAATACACATTAACCCTGAAAATCGAGGATAAGGGAAATCGGACGCGTGATGTGATGATTTTTTATAACATTATTGCAGAACTTCAATTCAATTTTACAAATCTTCCAGCATCCGTAAATATCACTGAAAATACTGTTTTAGCATATGAACTGTATGATGCTGATGCTTGCTGTGTTTTTGGCTTCACAAATTACACATTAGTTTCAGGCAACGAGGAGAATCATGTATTCCTTGATTCGTCATCTGGAAAGCTAATTTTAATGAACAACTATGATCGCGAAAAAGAGGACATTTTCATTTATGAAATTAAAGCCGTTTCGATTGATACCAATTCATCAACAGTGGGCTTCCTCACGATACAGGTGATCGATTCGAATGATATAACCCCCAAATTTAACACAGGCTTCCAATACATATCTCTATCGGAAACGTATAATGTCGGTGGCGAAATATTAAACGCTACCGCTATTGACGAAGATCTTGACGAAAACGGTCAAATTGTGTACAGTATCAATCCGCTTTCGAACATAGGATCTGTCTTTAAAATAGACGAATCCGGGATGCTAACACTGAATTCGTCTCTTGATGCCGAAAAAACAGCCCAATATTCATTGGAAATTATTGCAACGGATAAAGGATCACCAGCACGAAGTGGGAGTACAACTATTTTTATTCGGATACTAGATGTTAATGAATTTATACCCCAGATTCTCAATATCAAGGATGGTCTTGTATTTACTAATGTATCAGAGGATGAAGCATTAAATGCTTCTATATTTACCATTCGAGCTGTAGATGAAGATATTGATACCATTTTTAAATACACCATCTACGACGGAAATGGTGACAGAAACTTTGTTATAGATGGTAGCAATGGTGATATATATCTAGTTAAATTATTGGATAGGGAAAAGGTTGACCAATACAATTTAACAATAGGCGTTTCAACAAACCAAGGTGATAACGTTTCGACTTTGGTGGTTATTGATGTATTGGACGTAAATGACCAAGACCCAAAGTTTTACCTTGATTTATATCCGTTGGAAGTAAGTCACGAAGATCCCGTTGGAACATTTATTACAAATTTTTCCATTTCGGATGCCGATATTGGTACAAATAAAGAAATAATCTCATTAGAAATCATTTCTGGTGATGATGATAATCATTTTATGGCTGTAGGTACTACTGGGATACAGACTAATAAACCTATCAACTACTACAGCACTGAGCTGTATTCACTGAGTATGAAAGCAACCGATGGCGGAAACCCTCCAAGGTCTGATTTCACTCAAGTTGTTATTAAAGTCATTCCCAAATTCAAGCCTCCCAAATTCAATAATTCTGCCTACTCAGTATCCAAACGAGAGGACACGTCTCCAGCAAGCGTCGTATTCGACTTGGATGCTACCTCGAGTGGTGGAATCGAAGGGGATAATGGTACTTTGGTATATAGTATACGTAATGGTAATACTGGCAACAAGTTTTACATTTCAGAGTTTAGTGGCACCATTTATTTAGCGGCACAACTGGATTTCGAAAGCCAACACCAGTATATAATTCTAATTGATGCACGTAGTAGAGAAAGTCCCGTTCTTTCAGCAAGTACAACTCTTACCATTGATATAGAAAATTTTAATGAACATACACCAACGTTCAGTCAGGTGTTCTATACTTTCCGTGCTAGTGAAAATTTGACAATTTCCTCAGAAGTAGGCAGAGTGAATGCAACCGATTTGGATGGAGAACCATTTGGAAATATCACCTATAGATTGGGAAGTGCAGTCGGTGCTACTGATTTTGGTATTGATATTGGCGGAAGAATAACAGTCCTTCAACCATTGGATTATTTGAGGCAGAATGTTTACAACATACCCATCATTGCTGACGATGGATATTTCCTCGAGGGTGAAGCACTTGTTGTTATTTCTGTTGAAGATGTAAATAACAATGCACCTACATTCAACCCAAGTAAGTATACAACTGCATAAATTTCAATATATCGTATTCTATATATAAAAAAAACGAAAATGAATAGTACATAGCATTGTCACTATATCAGCGTATTATTCTTTCTTATATTCTTGATATCCATTGTGTATGCTGCTTATGAAAAAAATAAAGGAGCAGTATGACTTGATGAGAAATCTAAAAGTTTAGCTATGAGTGATTTCTAATAACATTTCCCTTGCCATTCTGTCACAACTAAAGATTTGAAAGTATAGGTTTGTTGGTCGGGCATTGCATTTCTACAACTTTATTATGGTAAGTCGATTAGAAACGGAAGCTCAGTATCTGCCATTATTCCTATTTATTTTGATGAACTGTTATTTAGTAATGAATTCTTACAATATTTAACAATTTGTTTGTTGTTACAGGTAATATCACTATTAGCATTTTGGAGAGTATGCCTAAGGAACTTGTATTTTATACGGCAAAGGCAACAGATTTGGACCCAGGAACTAACGGACAAATAGAGTACAGACTGGTATCATCAGACGTAAAATTCAATTTAAATGCTTCCGGTGCCCTAACGTTTAATGCAGCACTAGATCGTGAGGTCGAGGACAGCTACGGTCTTGTTATCACAGCAGTAGATAATGCTACAACTTCTGCCTTGACAGGGACTTTATCATTGGTCATTAATGTCATCGATGTCAATGACCAAACACCAAGTCTTTCAAACCAACCATCAGAAGTGATAGTAAATCGTGGCGATGCTCCAGGTACCACTGTCCTGACTATTACAGCAACTGATAATGATATAGGAGAAAATGCCGCTATTGAATATGAAATCACAGATGGCGATACTGACGACCTGTTCCTAGTTGGAGTTTCAACTGGGAAAATTATAACGTCGTCGAGTCTGTCTGCAGCAAATAATGAATACACATTGGTAATAACTGCCAAAGACAAAGGTATTCCTTCGCTGTCGGTAACGATGACTTTAAGTGTCCAGATTAATCCGCCCATTATAACTGGTTCCGGTGAACAGACCATGCAAATCTTAGAAAATGGCCGCATTAATGCAGAAGTTGGTAATGTTAAACTAAAAACGGGTCATTCTCCCACTTCTATCATAACGTTCAGCATCAGTGGTGGTAACATTGGTAATACCTTCACAGTAGATGAAAAGAGCGGAATGATATCCAATAATGTAATTTTAGACAGAGAAAAATATCCTAAATATAACTTGAAGATTGATATATCTGATAATAATAATATCTCGTACACCAAGCAAGTAACAATAGATGTCCTAGATGAAAACGATAACACTCCTAACATAACAACTTTAGATATCAATGTTGCTGTAGTTGAGAATACTCCTGCTGGCCAACTTGTAACACGATTTACTGTAACGGATGACGATATTGGAGAAAATGGTGAAGTAGATTTGAAGATAGCAGATAATGCAAATGCGGTTGCTAAGAAACATTTTGAAATCAGCGGCACGTTTCTGAAAATAAAGGAACCTCTAGATTACGAAGTCACAAAATCCGTAGCTATAGACATAGAGGCTGTAGATCGTGGGAGTGTAAGTAAAACTGGTTCTATTCAAGTAACAGCTACTATTATAGATGTTCAAGACACTGGTGGGTCTAATATTACTTCATCTTCACAAGGGGAAGCCCCATCTGTGTATCTGACAGCCGAGACTTCATCTACCGCCTCTGTCGGTGAATTCGTCATAACGTTGACTGTACGGAATCTGAATCTGGACGTGATCTCTGGACCATTAAACTTTCAGAGTGTGAATGAGGAAGGAATTTTCACCATAGATACAACTGGGACCGTTACAGTTAAAACTGTTGAACTATTAAAACCCGAAGAGGTCTATTTCTTCTGGTTTTTGGCTTCTGCTGATAATGCCAGTGATATGCTTGGATTACTCCGAATTGACACCTTCAATCCAGATCTCCATCTAGTATCTCTGGAATCTGCATCTGAATCCTCAGAGTTAAACCCATATAAGTAAGTCATATTTTCATCTCATTTCTAATATGCGTCTATGTTAGGCTTTTCTTAGAATTGAATACCGTGTTGCATTGATGTATATACATGTATAAATCATAGCTGATATTACGTACTTGTTGGACATATTTTAGAGAAGAATTCCTAAAGAGCTTACAAAACTTCTACCCACTACCAGATGTGATAAAAATATGGAAAATCCAGGAGTATGGAACAACATCATCTAGGCGCAGATTATTAGACGTGTTAAGGTATGGTTTTTAGATACAATAACATCAAGTAAAAAGTTAATCCACACAATTTATAAAAAAAAAAAACTTATGGACACTGTGAACATTTCAAAACATTCACGTTTTACAGATCTCAGACATTGGTTTATGTAATTGAAGCTCCTGTGCCGAATGATATAGCGGACTTCAAAACAAAGAAAGTGTTCAAAACCTCTAGGGATTTAGAAACCGTAAGTAATAATTTTTCGCCTTTTTTCTTTTTTTATTTTATTTTATTATCACAGTAATAAAACGACTTAAACATAAAATATTACATATTATAATAATAAAAATAAATATATGAATACGGTATACTACTTATTAAATTTCACAAGGATTTTAGCATCAACAATTTCTATATATGGATTTCATTGATATAATAGTTGAAACTTGTGTAATAATCCATGACGTTTCATATAAACCGTATTCATATGTTAAAATTAATTTAAATATCTAATTCTACACTTATCATCTTTTCAGACATTACGGGAGAATCATGATGAAGATATACCTGATCCGACACTAGCCACAACTCATTATCTAATTCAATCTGTAAATGCCTACAAAACACCGGCGTCATCTGAGACCACACAGCCTTTCACATCATCTTTAGGCGGCTACATATTTTTTGCTCTTCTGGCACTATTATTATTAATTCTCCTTATTATTTTGTTAATATTTTGTATCTACAAAAAGAAAAAACGACAACAGAAAAGGTGACTAAATTTACTCTTCAATAAGTTAATGCTTCTTTCTAGTCCTCAAATATCTCGTTTTGTGATATAGTGGCTTAATATTTTGACAGTTTGCGAGGTGATTTCGGTCTGTAAATCGGAAAATGTTCTATATATATTTGATAAATGGTGTGTGTCGGATAAGTAAATTGAGCACTTGTATATAGTTTTGATTACTACGAGATTCTCTCAACATCCATCGGAGAATGGTTTAATATAGGCTATAGCTATTCCCTAATCCCAATTCAGATACCCCAAAACAGTACATTTTATAAGAGATATATATAAAGAAACAATTTTAATTGATATTTTTAAAATTTATAATATTTGTTCTTTAATTGTTTAAATCTCGATACATTAATAAATATGAAATCTCTTTTTATGTTTTACGTTAAAGATTAAACGAATCTACCCAGAGCTTAGTATGTCAAGGTAAGCTGGAATTATTTTGTGTTCTGAACATAGTCAACGGGAGGAAAGGGCAACAGGCGATAGACTTTTCATAGATACTGCAGTTTATATGCATTTTGATTGTGTTAATCATAATTTTATGAAGGCTGCATAACACATAACATTTCCTGTGATCCTGGGCGTATTTTTACTTTACATGGATGGTAATATTTTGCTCATCTGATTTCAGAACCAACGGAAAGGCCGAGCAAGATAGATGCTACGAAATTCGAGGTAAGACATTTGACGTTTCTGCAGTTACTCTTATTTGTATCGATGTTTGATTATTTTACAATCTACACGTATAATAAAGATGTTAACTTTCAAATAAATGATGTATTTACATAGCAACAGTTATCAAAAGAAAGTAAGAGTGTAGCTTTCCAAACACAAGCATTTAGCCATGGCAAGTAATCACCATTATATACTAGTAATAAGGTTGGTTAACATTAAATTTAAATATATTCGGCTTGCTGTGAATTTCAGAAGAGGTCTAGTAGTAGTAAAAAGAAATCCACTGGCGCAACAGATGTTGATCTTACTTCTTTACCACCAATAAATAAAACGACGAGACGATCATCTCAATTTCAAGATAATATGTTGATGCCCGATTTCGGTGGACAAAGGGGTGGTGGTAAGTTGAAGTCCCTGGCGTCAGTTATTCATCTGGTTTCCCGTTTTCATAGAACCTATTTTACAAAAGTCATGAACTGATTTATCAATTTGCTACATTTTCTTTCATTTTTTTATGAATACAGATGCTAATCAAGAGGGGGTGCGATGGCTCAGTGGGTAGGAGATCGCGTGTTCCATTCCAGCATTGCCCGGGAAAGATCACGGATAGGAAAAAAACAAAGATCCCGTGTACACATTGGCGTGCACGTAAAAAATCTCTTGGTACTTGGAATTCGATATAAGGGTAGGTCGTAGCGCCGTTGCCCGGGTAAAATTTCCGTCATAGCAAACTGCATGGCGCATGCCCGTTTTCATAAGTCCAATTTAGGAGCAGAACAGTAGGACGTTAAATCCCATTTCATTTTATTTCATTTTCATTTCAGCATCTATAAGTGGGAAAAATCTACAATCTCGGTTTCCAGCCATGATGCCTCCAGTAGAATCAAATATAGAATCACACAACCAGCCAACCCTGAAGCCAATAGACAAAAGGACTATTTTGGTACCTCAACCAATACCAGAGAGGCAAGCAAGCACCATAGATCATAATGACATAGACTGTGTTACTGGTACTGGTACTGGTACTGGTATAAGCAGTAGTCACTCACCTGTCATTGCTAGGAGATCGGATGTTCCACATATACAACGTGATCATAAATATGATGGTTTTGGTTACGATACAGGTAAATATACTGAATTATTGCCACACTGATCAGCAGTGAATATTCGCTAGTCCGCTAAAAATCACTGACAAGGATGACATCGATGCTACTTAATGGGCCCCAAATTTTGGCAAATATCAACTTTATTATTCCGACAAACTAAATTCTAAAACATTTTTTTCATGTATTAGAAAAATAAATAAAGTTTGAAATATTTCCTGTTTAGCGTAAATGGGTATTAAAATGAGTAAAAGGCAGCATTCTGTTCAAAACAGATCGAGATCAAAACACTCCTATTGCGTTTCGTTTTTTTATACTTCAGTTTACTTGTATCGGGTAGTGAAGGCCAGTATAAATAAACGAAACGACATATAGATCTATGTTCAATCAATCAGACAATACAACTTGAATTTGAAACTGACATTTTTATTTTACAGATACACATCAGCGCTATGCCTACAATACACGAACAGGAAGTACATTATGGATGGAGAAAAACAATAACCCGGAGTCTGACCGATCTGTACTTGGTGGAAAGAAGAAGAAAAAGGCCACACCCCAACTTTTTGTTAGTGAAGCGAAAAGTGAATTCCTTCCCAATCTGAATATGAATCGGTCAATTAAAGTCGTTTCTTCTGAAACTAACAATTAGACTTTTATAGTTGGGCAATGATTTTCAGAAATATTACAAATTCAATTTATTCAGCTTGGGCAGGGAAAATGTTTTTTGGAAACTTTTCGTAATTTCGTTTTTATATATTTGTTGGTGATTAAACATGATTGTGTAACCTCTTCGCAAAATGTTAACACCTAACGCACTGACGCAAAGCACTTTACCGTCCAAGAAAGTTTATTGAGATACATAATTTGTCCGTGACTTCTAGTTATCATCGCAAATCCATAATTAATGACACCTTTTGTCTGTTTTTTTACTAGGACTTTTTATTTTACGATTTTAAAGTTAGTGGGTCCCCTTTCCCAATTACAACTTCCATTCTCTATTAAGTTGAATTTGCCTTTTCTTGTATTCAATAGTATATTAGTCCGTTGTCTTTGATATCTTTTAAGATATGTTATTGTATTTTTATTGAGTTACTCATTCTTGTATATATTTTTTTATAGATGTCCATGCTTTCGTGTTACCCTCTTTTATATATCTCGCTAATTGTATTAATGTTGTTTTGCAGTTCATATGAATTATTAGTACAAATAACCAAGGGTTTATAGCGTATGAAGTATACATGATAATATTTGATTGCTTTCTCGGGTTCATATAGTATGATTGCATTATTAAGAAACAATGATGGGTATCTCTTTCTCTTCTGGTCATTGTGTTTTAAGATTATAGCTTTAAAAAAACGTGAAAGGTCACACATTGTTTATATTGGATTCCCAACTTATTACTTATATATAACGCAGGGACTATTATCACATTTATATTATAACCCCTGCGTTAATGGGTACTTATTTTTTTTATAAACAATTATTGAATTTTGATTCAAATAATCTGAATAATGCACAAGAAAAACACATACATCAAATGCATCATTGTTATAGACACGCAATATCCTTTCTTATTAATGATTTATTAGTTTATAGGTTGTGGGACAATTTCTCTTGGTAATATATTTATTAAATTCATAATGTCAGAGTTTTCAGAAGTGACAATAAACATATATTTTAATCTCTGGTTTTCGAATAATTGATTGGCTTATGTCGAAATTATGACTTGTAATAATTCTCCCCACCCCCCACCCCTCGACAATTTACCTCTCAGATGTTTTCATTTGGAAACAACGTATCAAAGTAATTTAGAGTGTGTCACGTAGATTGATTATTTAACATTTAATTAAGAGCGAAAAAATCAGATATTGATTTAAACAGACCCATTATTTTGATTTCGCGAAACATAAAGATGAGAGAGAGACAGAGAGAGAACTGGGATTTAACGTCCACTCGACACAAACTAGGTCATTTTGGGACTAACGTATCGTTTTAAATTTTTATTTCAAAAATTCGCTTGCGCGTAGGGGTCTTTAGCAGTCGGAGCAAACCGGAGTGCCCGGAGGAAACTCAAGAGGTTGAGAAGGCGCCCCTATCTGCATGTCACATACGCTTACACTAGGGCTCGAAAAAACATAAAGATGATGGCGGGCTTGTTTGCGTATCTGACATAGATAAATATAATTCACTAATATTCCCCTTTTAAAGATCCAAAAGATCAAATCAAGCGCACAGACGAAATTCGTGACTATAATTCATCCGCTGAATATACTGGGACGGTTTACTTTTGTATGAGTTATCCTTCCGAATGTTTTATTATCTATGACGAATGCCTTTGAAGATACATTTATGTGCTTTTATTGACTTTACATTGCAAAGTAGCAACAACATAAATACTATATAGATTTGGTGAAGGCTAAATGACCGTGACTATCGGCCAATTCAGCTGTTTGTTGTAGAGTCACAGGCAATAAAGTAGAACTCACTGACATAAAAACCAAATCCACCAGTTGTCAAAAACACAAATAATAATGGATAATAATAATCCTGTAGTCCTCTGGTGATTGATACATGCTATTTACCGGCGATGATGTCAAATGTTAATTGATTTTCAACAGTGGTTTAAGCGAAAATGAACAAAATATTTCTGGCAGTGCTTTTGGTGCGAATTTATACTCAAGGTAAGAAACCCAAAATGGTTAAATCATTCACATATTTCATGTAATAAACACACTTATAATATAAAATATAAGCGCAACGGATGGGTTTTCATTTCTGTTGTTTGACTGCTTTCATATACACAATGGTTTTCCCTGAGTTATATTCCTGATTGTTTTCCCATTTAAGTGTAGCCTGTACCATTTTAGCCCCGGGACTGTACAGCGCAGTGGACACTTACCGCTAGCCCCCGGGTCCATTCACTGAATCTGATATGTTCATTTGTTTGTAATTGCTGCGTACTGTGTCTTGTGCCGTAGATATGTTTATGTGCACTTATTATTATTGAGAGAGTTGGAAACTAATCCGGGTTTGCTACAAGTTTGATTACGTATTGGCAGAGTTGGAAACTTAATGCGGGGTTGCTACAAGGTTCCACGCTGTGTAGTGTTCAGTTTTTCGTGGTAACAAACGAACTGACCCACCCAAAGAAAAAAGTTATATTGGTATTAGTGACTTTATGATATTTTGCAATATGATACATCGTAAATTAATAAGCCAACAACACTTTTATAGGGATCATTTATCTCCTTCCATCAAACCAGGGGTGATTTTACCAACAATAATAGGGTTGCAGAAGCCTTACATTTATGCTCTCATATTTCATTTATTACATGGAATCAGAAAATGATTGAAGGAAATTGGGCCCTCAAAAACAAATTTATAAAATTACATAATTATAAGCTCCTTCAAAACTATAAATAAGAACTAAAGTACACATAGACGTTAAATATTTTATAATTTTAAAAGCAGAAACAAATTGGAGAATTGAGAGCCCGCATCCTGCACTTCGGGGAAGGGGTTAACATCCAGTCGACATAAACTATTAAATCCAAAATATCCCTAGGATTGTGTATCAATGTATTCAAAGGCAATCCCCTATTGTGCTTCGGACAGTGGCTATAATAAAGGCGTCAATATGGGCCAACCAAAATTCACCCACACCTATTTTCAATCTTGTGATATTCATTTACGTAATGTCCTTTTTTAAGACAAACGAATATTTCTAAAGTAGAAACAAATCAAATAGACGCTGTCCGTCTTGTTTAGAAATATCTCCCTCTATATCGTTTTCTATCGTGATTTTCTTTTTCTTCTTTTTTTAACATTCTCATATGTCATGATCTTAAATAATGAGGGTATTCTCGGGTATTCTTTAATATAGTTTGAATTGGCAATTGCGTATTGATGTTTCATAGTATCCAGGTTATTTTCTCATTACCAACAAAAGTCACAATGGCCGCATTCAAACATATTGTAACCATGAATGACGTTTACACTGTATTGATATATGCAGAAAAAATGATCACAGGCTTGGATCTGTTCATGGTTAAATATAACTGGGGGTTGTAAGAGTTAACATAGTACTAGCGGCCATGTGTCAGTATATTTGACGTATTTAGTTCCTAATTATTTTTGTTTTCTGGACATATGATATGCAAGTGCTTGGATTACGGATTTACAAAAATGGAGAAAAACATTATTTTTAATATTGTTCTAGTCATACTAACAGTTTCACAAGGTTAGTAAACAAACTGCATTATTATTTTTTTAATTCAGATGTTATTACATATTAAAATAAATTACTGTGTATGTAATTAGATCAAATTGTAATTTATTGGATCCAATGTATTTTATGGATCTGACAATTTGTATTTTTTTCTTTAAACATTACACATTTCACCTTGATTATCTGAAATATATTCAACCCGAGCGATGTCATTACGATTATAATGTTAAGAGTAAAATGCGATTCTTTCTACTAATATTATATTTTTAAAAAGGGGATTCTAGACGTTAAACAACCAGTGGGGTGTATTCACAAAATCAAAATAATACGCGAATCTAATAATTACATGTATATTATTTGAGAATTGTAATGGATTTACCATACAACTTTAGAGAAGCAACGGCATGGGTCGTTATCGTTCGGGTTCCTTTGCTATATGTATGTACATTTCAGTTTATTTCAAGTGAATTAAGAATCTAAATAATTTCTAATGTAAAATCAATCATAGTCCAAATGAAACGTATTGATTTCTTAATCAATGATTAGGTTGTAGTAGCACTAACTTCATTAGTTGTATTATGAGTACTATCGATAACACGGAGAGAGAGAGAGAGAGAGAGAGAGAGAGAGAGAGAGAGAGAGTAATGTCCAATTAATATAAACTAGATCAATTCGAGATTAAGATATGACACAATTCTATTTCAAAAATTCGCTTGAGTGTGTGAAGAAACCGGAGGACCCAGAGAATACCCACGGTGTTAGACAGGCGACCTTACTCCTTGTCACATACTACAAAAGAATATGATCAAAACCACTTGACTGAATGACAGACCTCATGATCTATGTGTTTAGACCACCCTGTACCCTTTAGTTAGTTGGTAATAAAGTTAAACGAAATTTTCCAATGTGCTTTGTTGTCATTGAGAGCATGTCTACAAACATATTGCGTCATATTCATGTTTATCAGGATTCCAACACACCCGTTAAATTGTTGCTCTCGAAATAGAAATTTCAATGCAAAATACATTGCAAAGGACAATTAATAATTGTTCAGTTTTTCATTATTATTATTTTGAATTGCCTTTTTGGGGGTTTCATTCAGATGAAAGGCATTTTAAAATCTGAGTCGATAAATATTATTATTATTGACTAATTTTTATTGATCATCAAACAAAAGAAATATAAATGTTTGATTTTAAATGTGCAAATTATACCTATGTCATTATAGATTATGTGATATCCTTGGACTAGATATTGTGGTCAAATTAAGATATACAAATTGGCTTTCGGTTAAACTATATTTGCATACGGAATGGGAGAAAGAGATTCGGTCTAACGCCCACAAAAAATAGATCATTTATGCTATATCATATTTTTATTTCAATAACTCGCTTACTCACAGAAGTCCTTTAGAAGTAAGGGGAACCGTAATTCACTAAGAATAGTCACGAGGTTATATCAAGAGACTTAACTTATTGTCACGTACAAGCCGGTAATGATGATGAACATCATTAATATTCGGAATCACATATTAAAGTCGCTGATCGGCATTCGGACATTATCTAATTTTTCACGGCTTACTTTATGCTATGATTTAATATTTAACATTGAACCAAGAAAACGAAGTCTAAATATCAAAGCTAGATAATACCCTGGCTAAGATTAAATAGAGGCCCATCAACAGATTTAGCAAAGATTATACTAGGTGCCCCGCTACACGTGAATGGGCGTAGGGTGGTGGTCTAGCGTGTGCGTTTACATTAAATGACCTGACATCACGATCGGGTCCCAACTCGATAGTTTTTTCCAGGTTCCCCTCCCCACACACACACAGAGGTATTAAAGTGTTAATATAATCAAATAACATATGTTTATGTAATCAAATTATTAAACTAGAACTGCGATGCAGTAATGACGGGTTTCACCGGTGCCACGTTTCGCTTAAACATATTTCACATCGATTAAACAGGTTTCCACATAAGCATTGCACACATTAAATAAAATGGACACAGGATCAACCAAATCCAGCAATATCAATTCATTTTATACATTTGTTACGCGTGAGTGCACAGTACTTCCGGTGATAATGAACATGTTCAATTAGTTTTATGAAATCAGAAATGGCATAAGGCATCGCGTGGTGAAAATTTTATGTAAATCGAATAATATATGCCATTTTTATAGACCAAAAACCTTGAAAAGTGACTTGTAGAAAATCGTCTATTTCTCTGCAACCGTACAAGTTAGAAACCATTTTGTGGTATCTGTATGATCGCGTGGGTTCAATCTGTGTGTTGATTGGAATCAAATATCATAATTATAAAAACATTACAAATCAAAGTCATTTGAATAAAATATCTGTTTTAAAGGCTAAAAATACATGACATTATTTCCGGTGATAATCAAAATCTTAAATCCGTAAATTTATCATAAACAAAATGAACATACATTCTGTCTATTTGTATTTATCTTTTTTTTTAAATTTCAGTTTCGGCACAAAATTTTCCAACGTGTAAATCGAATGGTGTGACGTTGACAGTTAGTGAAGACAAACCAGTGGACTACCTGGTGTATGAACTTGGGTGCACTGATCCCGATGGGGATACATTAACCTACTTCCTAGACACCAAGGGAAATACTTATTCAAAATTTAAAATAACACAAACTGGTGAGATTAGGCTGGCTAAAACTCTCAATGCTGATTTTACATTTAAATTCAATGTGAGTTAGCTTTGTTTTAATATAAATGTAGAAATGTATATCTTGTGTGGTATCGTTATTTGTTGGGGGGGGGGTGTTAGATAATGGCTTATATTATCAATTGTATTTGTAAAAAAAAAGAAATATATAATATTAATCGTAAATATTTTAAAGTGCAGCAAAATGGCCCTGTAAATAACGGTATCAGTTACTGATAGTGGGTTTTTTTAATAATAATTTTAATGATTGGGCTTCTTTCAAAATTCCATCAATAGAAAAAAATAAACCACTTTTAACATTTTCTTTATATTAATCGAATAATTGAGATGTTGAAATGGTCTTGTGCGGTTTTTATCGGGACCGATGCAGGGTATCCTAAATATTTTTAGAACGCTTGTTATTTTGTGAATGCGGTTCCGCTAGATTAGTTCCTTAATTGGGTTTATGTCATACAATGCGCATTGATGGCACTTCTGCCTTGAGAGCGAGAGCTTTAATGTGGTTTCAATGATGGTCTAATCGGTTTTCCACCCAAACGAATAGACGTTTTTCCATGCCAGTCTCCACTTAGCACCACTTAAAAGGAAAACGGTCAACCATCGCCGTACTTACCAATCTACCGTGGCGCCTGATTCAAACTGACCTTTAAAGCCCCAATACCACTCTTGTTGTAACTGAATAATATGTTCCAATCTTTATTCTGGTCAACAATTTGTACCATTTTACAATATTTCAATTAAAAAATGATACAAATTTCATCTTAACACACCTAATTTTAAAAATTGGAAAAATTTAACTACATGCCGTTACATGGTATGAAAAGCCTTACGTAAGCACTTTCAAATGCAACTTGGATTCAAACATATTTCCGAACCCTCTGGACAAGTAAGGTAGGTTGTAATGGATAATTTTACACAACAGGTAGGACACTTAAACATCTTGTAGTTAGAATAAGGCTAAAAAAAATTCTGGACCTGTCAAGCCAGCAAGAGTGTTATTGTCCCTTTAAGATAATTATATAAACATTTAACTTTTATTTAAATTTTAGCTCCATGTCACTGTAACAGATGATAGTGCCAGCGCATTTAGTACAAAAGTTCTTATTGGGGTGTTTGTGTCGAATGTAAATGACAATAGCCCAGTTATCAAGGATCTGCCTACTTCTATTAATTTATTTGAAGATAAAGCCATCGGGACAAAAATTGCAAAATGTACAGTTAAAGATAAAGACGAAAAAAATGGTGCCCTTCCTGGACAAACTCGAGTTGGTATTATCAAACCATGTATGTACACATATCATTAGTTTGTATAAAAACTATTGTTTTTGTAAACATTACTTTTATGCTTTTGCTTGCAACCTTTTTTAGGAAAAAATACGTACCCTAAACAAATAAATTCTATACAATCTGAAAATTATCTATATCAAGAACTTAAATGAATAACTAAAACTTCGAAAATGTTATCAGGAAGTGACGCCACTGACGAAAAAGACCAATATTACACATCAGAGAAAACATTTTTTTTTTTTTTTTTTCATTCAAATTTATTGATGTTTTCACCAATATTTATGTTACCAATGCTATATTTTTTTTCTTTCTTACAAGTAGACAAATGGTAATCCTCTAGCGATCTGGAACAGTTACATACTAGTTTTCTTTCTCCATTCTCTGCAGGTTGTTAGGATCCCCTTGGTATTTTTGGTGGAGAAAATGTCTGGTTTTTCGGCTATTTAATTAGGAACTGGATTATCGACAAGCGAGTGTATCATTTATTTTGGGATTCATAATGGACAGATTTTGGTTTTGGTCCATTTATGTTGATATTGGTCAATATAGGCTCATAGAGAGAGAGGGGGGGGGGGGGGGTCTGGGGAGTCACGCCATGCCAGCCATAAATGGCCTTAATTTTCAATAGTAGTTGCGCAAAAATAACTTGGATTGAAACTGAATAATTTAGATTTCTCTCTGGGCGTGTATAAAAGCTATAGGGTGATTTTGTTTTTCAGACTCGGCTGGTGCAAGAAGATGGGTTATTGATTCAGAAACTTGTGATATTTACGTCAACACAATACTTGACTATGAAAAGCACAAGACCTATACAATCGGTATTATAGCCTTTGATTTGGACCCCACGGCACCGAGAACGGTAACACAGAGTATGACAATTAATGTTTTAGATGTCAATGACAATTACCCAGTAAGTTAAGTTCATGATATACCATAGATAAGGTCTGGAATAGCAATTTTGTCTGAAGTTGACTGGACAATTTAAATTAATATCAACTGCAATAACTTTCATATTTTTTGTATCATTTGCTTGATAAAGACAAGAGTATCCTCGTCGAAACGTCGCTTAGTATCAAACTCAGTTATTGGTTATCCATAAAATTGTACCCTGTGTTGCATTAACCAGGTTTATGCCATCAGCTTTTTTTTTAAATAGCTTTGTGTGATATTATTATTGTTTTTATTTACTACCAGGATTGTCTCAATCATTATAAATTGGAATCGATACCAGAAGACCTTGCCACAAATAAAGATATATCAACATTATCGTGCACTGATGCTGATTCTGGTGCAAATAAGCTTATATTCTATAAATTATCAGGTAAGTTTGGGTTACAATCATCATTTTTAGCGGTACTGGCCGATTCCCCGTGCTTTCGATTCCCTTTCTCTATTACTGTCATTTTTGTTCTGTTATCCAGGGTCTTAAGAAGTCGCCCAGAAGCTAAAGATCAAATAAGTTACTGTATAATTCGTGGTTTTTGTGCGGTTATTTAGCTTCCTTTATTAAGACCTTTAC
The DNA here is from genome assembly GCA_917208275.1 of Patella pellucida. Classification (NCBI taxonomy): domain Eukaryota; kingdom Metazoa; phylum Mollusca; class Gastropoda; family Patellidae; genus Patella; species Patella pellucida. Next base: position 49,774,517 of record OU795042.1, on the reverse strand, counting down.
AGATGCTACACTTTTAATTAAAAACTAAATAAAGATCAGGGGTGTTATTTGGGTGGTAGTGATTGAGAAGATTTAAAAAAATAAATGCAAGTTACATCATTCAGTTACATCATGCGGGTAAAAATCAAGTGTTTTACTCGAATAATTACAAAGTCATAACAATGTCATGAATGCTATAGAAACTAGTGGACATGATAAGTTTGGTTGATCAATTTGAATTATTTTATGGCTGTTTATGATAAATTTATCTTTGATTATGTATCGGCTGGTGCTCCCTATTGAACTTTTATTTTGGCGCATTTTCCCTTTAAGCATAACTTGATCCCGAGAAAGCAGTTGATTAATAAAAAGCCGTGCAACAATTACATGTATAGGCTTGTGCTCCATATTGGACTTTTATTTTTGGCGTATTTTCCCTTTAAGCATGACATCGTGATCCTGAGAAAGCATTTAAGTCAGCGTTTCTCAACCTGGGGTGAATTCACCCCCAAGGGGGGAATGGCTTGCGTCCAGGGGGTGAATGACCACACCAGGAGCAAATTTCGCACTGAACTGGAAACAACTATTTTCATTCAAATATAAATTTGGTGTTCATTGAATCTTAACTTCGATCTGTATTCATTCCATATTCAATATTGTTTTGTTAATGTGGTCAGGGGGTGCAGGCCCGTGCAAGGATCCGTGGTTCATGTCGGATGGCTTCTATAGAAAAGCGCCATTTTCAAGTTCCTCTGAAACGCCTGGAAGAGGACCTGAAATGGCTGGAAAACACGTTTGCAGGCTCCAATTTCTAAAAATTTCCTTGGGGAGACCCGCCCCAAACCCTCCTCGGTGGACGACGGTCAGTAACCTCCTCAAAACTCGGGGGGTAAATGGGTCGGTTGGGAATTAATTTAGGGGTGAACGGTGAGAAAAGGTTGAGAAACGCTGATTTAAGTGATAAAGCGTCGTGCAACAATTACATAATTTAGTCATATGCAACTTACATAAAATTAATCCTTGATTTGCAGACGGAAACACTCAAGCTATAAAAGACATTTTTGAGGTTACAATAAATGGTGGTCAACTTCGACTAATCAAGCAAGTGGATTACGAAACGGCACCATTTTATGAAGTAAATATAGATGTTTATGATGGTGGCGATCCTTCTCTTACTACTACTGTTATTATTGGTGTTGTTGTTACGGATGTTGATGATAATATACCAGAATGGCCTGTTGACCCAATCCAAGGAAGTACGTAATCTGTATTCTGTTATATATTAAAATACAATACACTGTGGATGTTGTATTGTTTTGTTTGATTTGGGGGTTTGTTTTTGCTTTTTTGTTGAATATATAAATGAATCATGTTTAAGACAAAGCGCAGGCGGATACCACTGTTAACTTGCTGTTCCTAGATTTCGTTCATTGGATTTTTACTTTGTTCCCATCGGTGTAATGTTTGTGCTTCTTATCAGAGAAAAACCAATAGTACTAAATATAGGATGAGACAAAGATATGCGAGTTTGTAGAAGTCCTTATCACCAATGTATATCAGTAATTTTGTAGAGTTTAAGCTTAAATTTGAATTCTTTGAAACTATGCAGATATTGTATGCTGCTGTGTCAGTATTCAATTATTAATAGTAACTGCATGAGAACAGCACAACACGCAAAACAAAACATAAAAGACAAACCGGCGGATAAATATTGCAAAAAATAAACAACAAATATCATGGATATAGTCTGTTTGTTTGCTTATTTGAAAAACAATTTTCATAACAAATGTTTAAATCTTAGGTTATCGTTTCGGTAAGAAATTTCAACATTTTTAATTTAGATTTATATATTTCTTACATTAACTGTTTATTTTCAGCAGATATAATTATATTTTTTTAAGGATATTTTCTATATATGATCTTATATTAACGGTTATCGAGTATAGTAATGAACTTTTAAGAGATTCTAAAGGTTTCACATTACTTGAATACTAACCAATCATTATTTAGGGTATCTACAATAAGTAATGACATGGATCATTGTGGTAAATGACATTTATTTAATGGAATATATCAATGGTGAAGGCAATCTGATAAAAACACAGATCCTATTTCGTTTCGTTTTTATAGTTCAAAATTTCGTTTTACTTGTTTTTACTAGACTAGAATGTGGAAGAGTGTTTATCATTATCCTGGCCAGTGAAAGGGTCTGTATAGTGTGAGGTATTAGCCAATGAAGGGGTCTTTCGCGACGAGCTTTAGACCTGCTTTGCACGGAACTGCGGATAAGCATTAATGATGATTGGTTAATCAAATGTCTGACGTGATAGGGTCAAACGCCGCTCGTATGACTTCTGACGTGATTTATCGCAACAACCGGTCAGATGTTAACGTAGTGTAGGCCATCGAAAGTATTAAAAAAAATGAAACAAAATATAGATCTGTATTTTAATCAGATTAGGTGGAGGGTACCATTCTCAATTTATATAATCATTCCATTGCTGCGTTCTTTTAAAATAGTAAAGTCATTACAACCTCATAATGACAGTTTATGTTTCGGGGGAGGGGGGGCACGGTGGCCCAGTGGGTTGGTCATTGGCTAAGGCTTGCTGACCTGGAGGCCCAATGTTTGATCCCTACTTTGGCCGAGGGAGTTCTCCCCCGGCGTGGTTCTCCCGTGTCAGTAGTTCGGGATGAAGGGCCTAGTAAGGAACATTGTATAGCCGTCCATGTACAATTTGGCGTGCACATAAAATTACCCTTGGCAGTTGGACTTTAATACAAGAATAGGACATAGCGCCACTGCCCGTACAAACCCGTCTTCTTTAACTCAGTCGGAGCAGAACAGTAGGACGTTAAACCCCATTTCATTACATCTTTTTATTTTGTCTTTGGGATATCTTAATATGGTACTTATTTCATAACATTGGTGGAAGATACTAATATCATTAATTATTAATTTATGATCATCTTATGATAAAATATGCAATACATTGGTCTCAGGCCTATGTATATCTTTTTGGTGGACTTTTGGTAGTAGAATATTCTATTTTTGGTGTTGGATAACGTTTTAATAAAATAACATTAAGTAGGTTGTGGTGGATTCTAGATGGTTTTAGATAGAATTATTATTTTCATTGTGAGAAATGCCGTCTAAAATATATGATTACAATATCAATATATTTATATCACCATATCGTCGCATTGTTATTCACCGTTTTGTGTGGCTTTTGAATGAGAAATTATTACAGCGTGACTTACACTTCTGATAATTTATTTCTACACATGTACAGTTAGTACATACCGAAGTTACTTCAAATTAATTTGCATGAACATTTTGGTAACTACTGTTGATTAATTAGCTAATCGTAATATTATATGCATGTTAGTTCTCTGTGTTAAAGCTGGGATTTTATTCAGATGTTACATTTTACCATATATCAGCATGTTTGGAATTGCATGAAAAATCCCCTCTTAAAAAATCCAACCCTCTGACTCTGTTTGAGGATGTACACATTTTAATACTCAGTAATCACTATTTTTTATAGCTGTACAAGAAACGGAACCGCTTGGCAACGTGTTGTTTGCTTTGACGGCCAACGATCGTGATGAAGCGAATACCCCAGCATCTACTATAAAGTATGGACTTGTGGCAAAAGCTGATCCAGACTGGTTTGATATCGATCCTGAAACAGGTAATCCGAATAATGAACTTGTCGAAAAAAGGAATTTTGTCATACTGAATGATTTAAAGAGAAGAGGTCTCTCTCTCTCTCTCTCTCTCTCTCTCTCTCTCTCTCTCTCTCTCTCTCCCTCTCCCTCCCCCAAAAAAAATCCTACTCCATCCTCATACTATTAATAGGAGTAAATTGTGCCTCACCTATTCATTTTGGTTGTTCCAAATATGGTTTACCAGTGCATATTAATAACGAAGTTGTTTGCTAACTTTATATGATAGTAGCCCCAGCGAAGCAGTTATACCTGATTACAAATACGAATTATGATTCTTTTGAAAATGAAACCTCACCAGGTGACAAGTATTATAGGCTTATGAATAACAATAACTATATGATGTTCACGTCTAACAACAATATATTATGGTAAAAGTTACACACTTTTGTTTTTCAGGTGCTATCTTTGTGACGAGTATTATGAACTGGCTAGTCGCACCTTCGGTGTCATTTGAAGTTTATGCATATTCATCTGATAAAATTAACGCTAGAAACACTGCAAGAGTTAATATTACCCTGATTGATAAAAATAATGTAGCGCCAACCTTTGATCAGGTAAAGTTGCTCGTAATATCTTTATTTATTTATTTATTTATATTTATTTATTTATATTTATTTATATTTATTTATTTATTTATTTATTTATTTATTTATTTATTTATTTATTTATTTATTTATTTATTTATTTATTTCAGGTGTTTTATCAGGGAAATGTTTCCGAGGATTCTGAGATCGATACAGTTATTTTAACAGTCAGTGCCACAGACCCTGAAAACGGATTAAACGGGGAAGTAACATACAGTATAGATTGTAAGTACCAAACATCGGAATACGCTTTGCTACTCAATCAATGTATTCAACGTTTGCTTGGGGTTCAAGACGTGTCACTAAATATATAGTTCAAGAAAAGATAATAAAATGTCGATGGTCCAGATATCGATTCTGACAATTATTTCAGATATCTCTGGAAGCAGGATTTTAGTGCAAGATATATACAAATTTTCCTAAATTATTTATATACACACACTATTTAGCAAGAAATGGGTGGTTAGTAAATATGTTTTCTAAATTTCTGCCGGATTTACAGCTTCTGTTTTTTTAGGCAAGGTAAGCTCACTCTTTTTTTTACAAATTTAAGCCGTATACAGAATGTTTCAAGTAAAACTATACTTTAAACAAATCTGCAATCAGGTGTCGTATAAATGAAACATTTGTCATTTAAAGCCACTGTACATGATGGCATTGTTTTATTATTTCAGCCCCATATTTCAAAGTCGATGCAAGTACTGGAGTAGTTTCGGTCAAACAAAAAGTAGATTTTGAACAGAATACAGTGTTTTCTTTAAACATTAAAGCAAGCGACAAGGGACAACCGACACAATCGGGTTATGCCTTTCTTCTGATTAACGTGATACCTGTAAATGAATTTACACCAGTTATGAATGTGCCTAATGGGGGCATAATCATAAAAGAAGACACTGAACCAGGTATGCTTTTATAAAGATATACTTCTTTACGTTTAAGTATCTATAATAATTATGTACCATTAACATACCCGTGTACACGTGTTGCATAGGTGTATGGTGTACATTATTTGTGTTTATGTTTTATATCTGTATTGCATGTATGTGGGGGAAATATTCATGAAATTGTCGACTTATAAATTAGAAAATGTTCCTTCTTAGTATGTATTTTAGATTAATGTCTAGAAATAATGTATATTTTATCATCCAGCAATTTCGCGAGTATGGTAATACAATATAACCAAGTACGAACAATCCAAACCATTAGACACAAGTCCTAAAAAAACGATAAGAGGATACTTGTCGAAACGTCGTACTTTTTTTTATGATTCCCATAAAAACTGTGTTTTGTTAATGTGTTTCCCAATCACTTAATGTCACTTAAGGTTAACGAAAATGCATATTCATCGTAAATTTAAATGTAGTATTGTCTAATAATTCTATTAATACCACCTTCTCTTTTATAGGTACCATTCTCTTTAATTTCACTGCAATTGATGGGGATGCTGGGTTTGATGGTGAAGTCACGTTCTCCATACTCGACCCACTTCAACCATTTACAATTGAACCAATAACAGGGGTGTTTCGAATCGGAAGTTCCCTAGATAGAGAAGATAAACCAACGTGGGAAATAGTCGTGATTGCCAGTGATAACCCAGAAAACCCTAACTTTCGAAGGAGTATGACGACAACTGTAACTGTTAATCTACAGGATGTTAATGACAACAACCCAATTTGTGAACCTCTTTCAAACGTTGTCGTAAAATTACCCCATGTAATTGGTGCAAAACTTGCCACAATTAATTGTACGGATGCCGATGAAGGCATCAATTCAGAATTTGAATACATTACCTTTTCTGGTGACCTTGCGGGTACCTTCGAAGTTGATAACAACGTAGGGGACATTAAGCTTATTGGTCCTCCTACTAAAACGGAATACACACTTACTCTAGAAATTCAAGATAAAGGAGATCCAAAACGTGCAGTGACGATTGTGTTCAACATTATTGCTGAACTTCAATTCAATTTTACAAATCTTCCAGCAACAAGGAACATATCAGAAAACACGGCATTGGCGGTTGAACTGTACGACGCAAAAGCTTGCTGCGTGTTTGGCTTCATAGAGTACCAACTTATCTCGGGTAATGAAAATAACCATGTGCTACTTGATCCGTCATCTGGAAAAATAATCTTAGTGAACAGTTTTGATCGTGAAGCGAAGTCAAGCTTTGTGTATAATATCCGGGCGACCTCTTCTGACACAAATTCAGTAACAACTGCTTCGCTGACAATCCTAGTAGACGATTTTAATGATATTGTTCCGAGATTTTCAGCAAGTTTTCTGTATATAGAAGTTGTAGAAAATCTGGCCAGTAATACCTTTATAATATCTCTGCCGGCTGTGGATGGTGACTTAGCAGAAAACGGAGAAATTGTGTACAGCATCACAGATAGTTCGAATGTAGGAAGTGCCTTCGTTATAAATCAAGCCGGAAACCTTAATCTTAATAAAGATCTCGATGCCGAAACAACATCTCTATATACCTTGGAGATACTAGCTGCAGACAAGGGTGCAACTTCGTTAACAGGAAGTACCACAGTTATAATTGGAGTTAGAAATGTGAATGAATTTATGCCAGAATTCGTGAACGTTACAGATGGCTTTATTCTTTCAAATGTTCCAGAGGATAAAGCCTTAGGTGCCCCCGTGTTTAAACTGCTAGCAGAAGATAAAGATATTGACACAGTGATCACCTATACTATAACACAGGGAAATGAGGGCCAGACATTTGTAATAGATGGTAGTAGTGGTGATATATATCTTGCTAAACTTTTGGACCGAGAAAATATTGACCAATACAACCTTACGGTAAACGTAGAAGCACAAAATGAAAGTGTCTCCGCTGTTGTCATTGTCGATGTTTTGGATGTAAATGATAATGATCCCAAATTCGACAAAGAAGCATATGAAGGTGATGTGACCCACGAAGATGAAGCTAACAAATCCGTGTTATCCTTTGTGATTACTGATGACGATATTGGGAGAAACGCAGATATTTCCACGATACAAATCACCGATGGAGATCCTGAAAACTATTTTAAGATAGTAAATAATACAGTAGAAACTAATAAACAGGTTGATTACTTCGTCAGAAGAATTTATTCGCTGACCTTAACTGCTACTGATAGTGGAAATCAGTCAAGATCTGGTTTTGCCCGAGTGGTTATAGAGGTTCTTCCCAAATTTAAACCACCACAATTCCTTACAAATGAAACTGACTATACAATTTCTGTTCTTGAAACGGCTGTCGCAGGTACCACTGCCTTCGATGTTAGTGCTACAGCAGCTGGTGCTAAGGAGGGAAACTTTGGTACTCTGAAATACAGTTTACGCAGTGGCAATGAGGAAAATAAGTTCTATATATCGGACGCCGATGGTACTATTGGTATTGGGGCTGATCTGGACTTTGAAACCACGAACCAATATATTATGATTATTGATGCACGTAGTAAAGAAAACCCAGCTCTATCCGCTAGCACAACAGTTACAGTCAACATAGTAAATATCAATGAACACTCACCAACGTTTTCGAAGGCGTTTTATAGTCTCAGTGTTAGTGAAAGCGTGGTGACTCCATTTGAACTAATTAAATTTAATGCCACTGATTTGGATAGCGAGCCATATGGAATTAAAGGCTATAGTTTAGGCATTGCGACAGGTTCGTCTGATTTCAAAATAAACGGAGATGGAATGCTGATAGTGGACAAGAAATTGGATTACAGAAGACAAAGTGTATACAATATCCCAATTATTGCTAAAGATCTCGTTCTCGAAGGGAAAGCATTGGCTGTTATTTTTGTTGAGGATGTCAATGATAATGCACCTACATTTAACCCAGGTAAGTCAAAAAACTGTCCTTAGCTGCACTCATAATGCATACGTAGTTTTTAATTTAAAGCAGATGATTTATTCTAATGTTCTTTTTTGTAGTGAGTCTTCATAATTACCTTCGATAATACTAACAATTTCTCCTTATTTCCATCTTTTACAGGTACTATAACCGTGGGTGTGGCAGAGACCATGCCCCAAGGTCAAACATTTTATACAGTAAAGGCAGTTGACTTAGATACAGGGATCAATGGGCAAATAATGTACATGTTACAGTCGACCACACCTGAATTTATTTTAGATTCAATTACAGGATCTCTGATAGTCAGTACAGAATTAGATCGAGAGACTAAGGATAGCTACAATCTTGTTATCATAGCTGTAGATAATGCTACAACCAGTGCCATGACAGGGACATTATCGATAACTGTTTCTGTTACCGATGTCAACGACCAAGTTCCTGAATTCTCCAACCCAACATCAGAAGTGATAGTAAATCGTGGCGATGCTCCAGGTACCACTGTCCTGACTATTACAGCAACTGATAATGATATTGGAGAAAATGCCGCTATTGAATATGAAATCACAGATGGTAATACTGACGATCTTTTCCTAGTCGGGGTTTCAACTGGGGAAATTATAACTTCGTCGAGTCTTTCTGCAGCAAATAATGAATACAGTTTGAGAATAACCGCCAAAGACAAGGGCATTCCCCCACTATCGACAACGATGACTTTAACTGTTCAAATTAATCCCCCCATTATAACTGGCTCTAGTGTACAGAACATGACATTTCAAGAAAATCTTCCCCCTGGTGTTGTGGATACGGTTACTCCCCGTGATGGACATGCACCAACCGGCGCAGTGCATTTCAAAATCAACGGAGGTAATTTTGGGAATAGTTTCAACATTGACGAAAAGACGGGGATGGTGTCCACTCTTGTAAATTTAGACAGAGAAAAATATCCTAAATATAACTTGAAGATTGATATATCTGATAATAATAATATCTCGTACACCAAGCAAGTAACAATAGATGTCCTAGATGAAAATGATAACACTCCTAACATAACAACTTTAGATATCAATGTTGCTGTGGTTGAGAATACTCCTGCTGGCCAAATTGTAACACGATTTACTGTAACGGATGACGATATTGGAATAAATGGTGAAGTAAATTTGAAGATAGCAGATAATGCTAATGCCGCTGCTAAGAAACATTTCGAAATCGGCGGCATGTTTCTGAAAATAAAGGAACCTCTAGATTACGAAGTCACGAACTTTGTGCCTATAGACATTGAGGCTGTAGATGGCGGCAACCCAATGAAGACCAATTCTATCCAAATATCTGTAACCGTGATTGATGTGACAGATAACACCATTATTGAATCACAAGGTGAAGCCCCTTTGGTTTACATTACAACAGAAACATCGTCTAGCTCTGCTCTTGGAGAATTCGTCATAACACTATCCTCGACGGATCTAAATCTCGGCCAAACATCTGGGACGTTAACGTTTGCAAGCGTAAATAGTCAGGGAATATTCAGCATCGATTCATTGGGGAATGTTACGGTTACGAAACCAGACCTATTACAGCCAGAAGAAATATATTTCTTTTGGTTTGTGGCTTCCTATGACAATGGCGTCAATATTACTAATGTTCTGAGTTTATTAAGGATAGATACATTTGATCCAAACCGCCATCTTGTGTCTCTAGAATCGCCATCTACTGTCCAGGACCTTGAACCATTCAAGTAAGTAATATTTAAATTGCTTTATTTTAAAAATTAAATTATATTAGTTTGATTTCACAATATTTTTGTTATGAATCACTTTCGTCCATATCATCTTTACAATACATTAGGTGTGGCTAACTATATTTTATTATTTACAGAGATGAATTAGTTAATAGTCTAGCAAATATTTACCCATTGCCGAATGTGGCTAAAGCATGGAAAATTCAAGACTATGGAACAATTTCTAGACGTCGATTACTAGCAGACTTAAGGTACTCACTTTTACTGAATCAACGATTTAATAGTTGAGATTATGTAATATTTCAATATGTTAGTGCTGTATTATATTAGCTAGCAAACGTTCTTGAAAACAAAATAATTTATAGGCCTACAGAAATCTTTAAGATACTTAGGAGAGATTGTTTAATTATCAATCGTTGGCAGCCGAGAATCTTCACCAAAACATCGATACACGTACTTGTAAAACTTAATTTGGTTCCCTTTCATTTTAAATTTTCTTTCAGATCTGAAACTTTAGTGTACGGTATTAAAGCACCAATACCCAATGATATTGGGCAATTTAAAATTAAAAAGAACTTTGTAGATTCCGGTGAACTAGCTACTGTAAGTATTCAATAACTTAATTGATAGAATATGAATAAAGCACGCCAATAGATAATTCAACCATGGCAATAACCATAAATCCAAAAACAGTAGAACATATTAAAAGAGTTAATTTAGTTTAATATTCATTTATTATTTATTGTTACTCTAATTATTTTTCCATATTTGCTTAACAGCCGAGATTTAGATAATTGTTGTTCAATATGATGACATCATTGGTTTAATAGTGTCTAAATTACATCCTCCTTTGATTTACAGCTTTTAAGACTGGTTCCAAATCAAGCTGATCCGCGCTCAGATCTTGCAACAACGAATTATCCTGTTCAATCTGTAAATGTGTATTCAATACCAACACCACCAGCGTCTTCTGGATCCACTCAAACGTTTACATCCTCGACAGATGGCTATATAGTCTTCGCTCTTCTAATTCTTCTACTACTTGTGATTCTTATCCTATTGCTCGTGTTCTGCTGTTATAAAAAGAAGAAAAGAGAACAGAGAAGGTAAAATCAAAGAATTGTTTTTAAACACAAATTGGTTTCAAAGTTCCTAAAGATATTTCTGTAAATAAAGACATCTTTTTGTATTGTAATTTTTTATGTGTGTGCTCTTTTTAGGATTGGTGATTCTGCTGAAAGTTTGGTTTCACAAGGTAAAAAAAAATTCTTATTTACAAACGTTTTCTAAAGTGCCTACATTTTATTGTATCTGCTTTCGAATCAAATTAAATTGTAACAAAGACACCTTTTTATCTGTTTGATTATTAGATGTTAACGGTTGTTATTTTTTTTAGACACAAGGCAGAAGCATGTAGACGTTAAAAAATCGGTAAGCATTTGAAAAGATATTTGTTCATTTTTTTACCCGTGAATATAATGAAATGTTATTTAAAAGAAATGCACGTGCAGGATCATTTCTTTATTAAATAAATGATACAATGGACTGTTCCCGTCTGTGCTTAGGATATAATAATGAGACTAATACATTTCATACAGATAATTTTAATAATGTTTTTTTCAGGAAAAATCGGGTAAAGCGAAGTTCAGTGGATTTTCTGCAGCAGAATTCGGAGATACTATCCCAACAAACAAAACAACGAGGAGAACTTCCCAAGCTCCATCAAGTACCTACTTACCAAGCATTAGTGGAAACAATAGAGGTTAGTTGATCGAAATAGATATACACCTTGAATACATCCTAATACTACATTTTAATACCATACAGTGACAATTGAACACTCTGAAAACATCAGCAGATTCCACTACCCTACATCTAGCCTCGGCTGTATGACAAGTGTATCCGATTGCCTTAGACAAGGACAAATTCGCACTGAAAATTTTCCGAAAGAGGCAAGTTTTCCTTATAAGTAAACCGGTGTCGCATCGCAATTGTATAGGTGTAGGTACATATCACTTACTGTCATCCAGCCGAGGCTACATGTAGGGTACCGGAATCTTCCGAGGTTTGCCTAGTGACAATTAAACCGAGTTAGCGAATTTTCAACGGCTTTAATAGCGACGTCCGTGACTATGATATAGAAATACTTATGAGTTGTATTGGTTTCTCAGTAAATATCAAGAAAAGGTGGTGTAAGTATAAAATAAAACCAAGTACGAACAATCCAAACCATTAGACAAAATTCGAAGTCCTAAAAACGGTATAGGCAAAAATGTGTAAAATCGCAAAATAGTGTAATCAGCATATGGACTGTTCACCGTGTACAAAATACACGACGAACAGTGGTAACAGGTGTCCTATGAAGAGTAAGCTTACCCTGCCTGGCGCGCCACACCCGCCATAGCTGCATCCAATCTATTAGGCAAAATCTCGGTTTTCGGATATTAAAGAATGCATAGTGTCTAATCTGTAATTCTTGCTATATTTGTTTATAATGAATCAAATTTATCTTTGATAGATGCGTTTAAAGGATCTGCAAGTGCTACGGGTCTGGCTGCTCAGTTATCACCTATGATGACACCAGTGCAGAATCCACAACGACAGCCCGACGTCCACGTAGAGCCTCTTGAACAATCACACAAGCGACCAAAACTGAAGCCGATAGAGAAGAGGGTACTTTCTGTACCTCAACCAGTAGATGAAAGGAAAGCTAGTACGATAGATTTAAGTAAAATAGGTGTTGATGATGATGGTCAACCGGGCGGTGAAACACATATTATTAGTAGAAGACCAGTTGGTCCTGTTGTACATCGTGGTAAAGAATATGATGGAGTTGGTTTTGATTCAGGTACGATTATGTTTTTGATTAATTTTAACATAGTTAGTAAAGCTTTATTTAAATATTTTTCTTACAATTAATTTGGATCAGGACTACTTCAGAACATACGGTATGGAAGTTGTTTTTCGGGTCTTTTGAGTTTTTAATGATCCGACATCTGGAGAAAAAAAATCCGGTGTTCTGAATGATTCATAATGATTCAGTTTTAACCCTTAAAATTAATTGATCCGATCTTATCCGATCCATTAGTGTAATTAATTTTTAATTTTGATGTATCATAATTTTCCTTAGATTCAGATATTTAATTTTCATTTATGTTTTAATTAAATTTTAAATTTTATTTTTTTAATTTTATTAGTAACTAACCCATTTAAAGTCTCTGTGCCTGATTTGAAGGTTACAGTTGTCTATTGCAACTACAATCTTGTAAAAGTTGAATCTCTTATATGAATATCTGTCAAACAATAGTTACTTCCGTTCAGTATTTACAAAGATATGGTGAACTGAAATTCCATCGGTCTATTCTTCAGGTCCCTCTGTAAATGGTAATCCGCCATCTTTATGTATCGCGCGATCTAATTGATGGGTTTGCTTTTAATCCGATTGAATTCAAGCCGATGTATTATCTAGCATTCTTTTTTTGGATATGGTCAAAAAATCAATCTGGATAAATATCAGCGTGAAATTAACCTTGAGAAGTTTGATATTTTCCTAAAAGTACAAATCCTCACAGTTACTTTAAATGTAATATATAGTTCGCTTATTTTTTTTGTAATATTTATTTAAACGTTTTGTTCATTTTAATATTAACGAATTTCAGTTTCAAAAAACAGTAAAACAAAAGACAGGTCCCATTTATCCTCTGCGGATTCGGATTTATTTGGATGGTCCGATTCAGAGAGTGAAGAACCTGTATCTAAGTACTCAACGTACAATGCAACTGACTCAAGAATATCTGACACGCGAACAAATTCGGTGCCAAAAAGTGAAAATCGACAAAATATTGACTTTGATGAATTTAACGAACTCTCGAATAGTGAAACAAATTCTGTGAGAACGGAAAGCAATTCCAAATCAAGTGGATATTTCGGTTCACATAAGTCATTCTTACAAATTCCCCAAGAAAGGATTTATGGCGGAGATAACCCATTTTTCACAAGAAGAAAGGCTTTACCATTTGAGTCCCAGGAGAATAAATCTTCGCTTAGGGTAGGCATCGATAAAACTACTTATATCAGTGTTGTCGAGACCAAATCCAGTGCACCATCAGCGTCATTAGATACTTCTAAACATCCTCCTAGCCACCATCCATACCGCAGAGATCCCATTTCAAAGGATCCATTTTATAGTGATTGGGTGAAAAGTATTACCAGAAAACCACAAGATCCATTCAACAAGTTCAGACAGCAATTTCAAGAAGTCGAAGATGGTGATGATGAAACCATTGCAGAAAAACAGTTAAATTCTATAGCCAAATATTCATCCAACATCTCGGCAAAGATACCTCCTCACCTTGCCCAATACCGTTTAAATAAGTCAGACTCGTCGGATCAAAATTAAAGAAGTATTAAAAATATAATTTTTTAATGAATATTTATCATCGATTTGATGGCCACATTTCCACTTTCATGCACACAAATTTAAAACGAAAACGAAAATCTCAAATCTTTCCTCGATTTGGAGGTCATTTTTCTACTTTTATGCACATACATTTTAAAACAAAAACAAATCTCAAATCTTTCATCAGTAGAAAACAGGGCTGCACACTAATTGCATGATCACTTCACGTCGTAACCGGTTGCCTCGTGTGGTTTCTCTTAATTTCTATTATAAATGTAATTCCTAAATTCTGTATTTTTTCTTACTAATACAAATACATATTTTCTTTATATATTGTTAACCGCAATATAAATTTTTGTTCTTGCCCATGAAATAAAGAGTCACCTAGCATTGAATTTTTCGATAAATAATATTTCGTGAGATGTGGTGTTTCATTTTACAAGATTCACATTTTGCTTATAAATTTCCAATCTAATAAAAATATAGATCTACATTTCGTTTATTTTATACTTTCCCATGTAGATCTAACCAGTTATAGTGGGAGTTCACGCTATATGACGTCAGGTACCGAAGAAGCGACGTTTGACCCGATAACTCAATTATTCGATTAACCAATTAGCGACCGTCATGCTTTTTTAAATCTACGTTTGATTTTTTATTATTTCTATCGATGGTAATGTCTACCCACAGTTCCGCGCAAAAAAAGAGAGACACTCGATTCGACAGACCATTTGAACACGAGTTGAATAACAAGTTTTCCAGATCCAAGTGTAGTAATGACAAGTAAAAACGAAATTTTGAACTATAAAAAAACAAAACGAATTAGATCTGTGTTTTAATCAGATTGCCATATTTCAGTATTTAAATAAATGCCCATGTGTCAGTCAGAATTGAAATATTTATTCTGTAGTATTGAGACAAAAAAAACATTGCCTTAATTGAGACCTTAATTTTATTACTTACACGTATGTCATTTTTTTTCAATATATGCTCACTCCTTTTTACTGCTTAAATTATTAAAAATATTTTTTCATTATTAACCGTTGGCTTAATTTGGTAATTTTATAGTGTTGTAGTATTTATGAGCTTAAACTTTTTTTATTTTTTCTATACTGTTCTTTTTATTGTGTCATTATATAAATAGTATTGTTTTGTAAAATCATAATCGATAGGACATTGTTTCTTGACTATATGTAATTTCTTCGTTAAGCCAAAAGTTTATGTTTATTTTATTTACAAGGATGATTTATATTTCTTATGGTGACTTTTATAATGTTTATTATTGCTATTAATTGTTTGATTTTGCAGAAAAACACCAGCGTTATGCATATAACACTAGAACAGGCAGTACTTTATGGGAAGACAAGGGTCAGAATTTTGGCACAGGCAAGGGAATGGCTAAGGGAAAGAAAAAGGCCGCGCCCATGCTTACTGTAGTAACAGAGGCAAAAACTGATTTTCGACCAAACCTTAATATGAATCGTTCGATTCAGGTTGTGTCGCCTGACAATAACAAATCGGAATTCGAGGGTTTACATATGTAAATTAAATGTGTAAATCCGAATTCATACCCTTGTGTTAATTTCACTATGTTAAGATAATATATTCAAACAACAATTTTGGATTAAAGGGCCAATCCCGATAACTTTTTGGGGAATAAAACTGCTTAATTTTGTGTTAAAATCATTTAAAACCCATTATCTAAGGCCGATCAACTAACCCGATTTTTGTGATACGCTTGTAAATAACTTAAACCCGACAGTCTGCATCTGGAAATGGAGACCTTTGTATCATACAGTATCTGGATAAAACCAGATTTTTTTCTATAAAAATAATATGTAGGTAAAATTTACCTTTTGTTATCAAGTACAGTACATGGGTCATTCACTGTATAGACCTTTCAAGAAACGTAAATCGATTATAAGGTCACCAAATGAAAAAAATGACCATCAAACTTAAAAGGGTTACGTGTCCGGATAAGCAATTTTGGCGTTCACGTCCAAATGACTCAATATTTTGAGTTGAAATTTTGAGACAAGGTATATACACCATTCCCCTATATTTTGGCGTTTTATTTTCATACATTCTCAGACTTTTATTTTTGAGCCTCTGTATAATACGGGACTGTCCCTTTAATCTAACAATGGACAGAAGAACTGATATTAACTTCGTAATTTTCAGTTCTGGGGAAGTAAATTTATGTTATAACTATATTACCGTTATACTATATTATGTTATACTATATTATGTTATAACTATATAAGTCACATCCAATATTAAGGATTAATTGCGATAAAAAAAATGTATTCAGTTTTGTGTTAAATCATATTTTATTTATTCTGTGTAAATTGATTGATTTAAAATGCAAATCTAAAAATGAAATACTCTTTATATTGAGAACATGCATATAATTTTTTTTAATTTACTTATACATTGTACTTAAAAATGGTATTATAATAAGAATGGGGCAATTCATGATTTAGGGTCATTACACCTGTACGTATTTTGTTTACGCGGATTATAGTACAATGAAATCAATCTGGACTCAAAAATGTAAATATGACCATTAATGCTATACATATATTGATATGAAGTTGTTTTCGACCCGATGTATTATTTTTCGTGGTAAAGGAAATGTCTATATTTGTTATTTTGTTTTCACCGCATATGTTTTAATGTTATTCTTGGGAAAGGTCAGACAGGGTGTTGTACTGTAGCTGTACTTATTATTATAGTTTGTTAATAACATGTGTGTTATTAATATTTTCTATATTCTACATGAGATGAAAGGACAATAGATAGATGGCAAATACGGCGAAGAATATTGATATTAAGACCTAGCCTCTGGTGATAAATTTGTATTTATATATTATACCGATTCGAGTAGATATTGGCCTGATAAATGAACTGTGTTCTCTAAACATAATAATATTATAAGGGGAAGGGACGAGTCGAAGGTCGGTTTAACAAAAGAGTTTTGTAATTTGTTAACTATATATTAAAATGCTCATGTTATATTTAAATTGTATTCATTTAAAATACATAGTGCCAAATGTTATGACAATAAACGTATATTTTTGTACTGAAAACTATTCGTTCAGTTATTCCATATTGAAGATGATATTTTTGAATAATGTTCTGGGAAATTAATCCTGGTTTCAAATAACGTTTCATTTCGATTTCCGTTGTTGAACTAGATAGTTAATGCATCTTTATATTGAAAATGGTTGTGGTGGGACATTATAATTTGATCATTCATTTTAAACAGAAAATAAATAAATGGTCATTAGATATTCTTTGTAATTTAGGTAAATGAACAATATTTAAACCACCCTTTTCGAACCCTAGGCCGAAAGGTCTATTTGATGTTTTAAATTCTCAAGGTTCGTGTAACTTGGTACGATATATTTTATTTCATATAATAACGTATCTTACTAACTATAAGTGGGGCGATATAAAGTAGGCCTTGTATAATATACTAATATACTTACACATCAGCTCATAAGTTTATACACTAGACATGAATGATTTCTATAATTCCATTGAATAGAATACACGGGTAATAAATAAAATTATATGCATAATGGTAACATTGTTAGCATTTCAAAGACAGGTGATTCGGCTTGTATTTTTATTCAACTATATAAAGTAAGCTCTGTGTATCTAAGGTATAATATGTGGTATCTTTGCTTAAGTATGTAATAGCGTATGCGCTTAGTGATTTTGTATTTCATAGCTTATAGTCAGGCGTGCCGTTAATCCCTTCATTATAGTTTATCTGTACATGGGTTAAACCGTTATAAATACCATTTAAAGGATTTTATTTGGCATAAATTGTCCTTCAAATCCATTATGCATGGTGTCGATCCTTGTATATTTCTATTTAATCGGTATAATTTCACGTGGATTATTAATGGCTCATTACCGAATTGGAGACAAGCCTTAACTTTATGCGACTAGAAATGAAAGAACATTCTATCAAACCCTTTCAAGAAGAATAAGGTGTATAGCCAACATAAAAACGAGTATCCAGTTTTAATTGTCTGATGTTTTAATTAAGTTTTATTTACAGTTGTTATTTCTTGTTGCTATAAAGGAATGGTGGATCCTAGGTAATATAAAATGATAATAAACTGAGATTCCTCCTTGTGCAATGTCGCCCCTGGCCTGAAATTGTGATCCTCGGCCCGTCAAGTCACAAGCAAACTGCATAATGTTATTGGTCTATTTGAATGAAACTTGCCGTAATTAGTCTTTGTTTCAAAATTATTGTGACATGAGGTATGTCCTATTTAATAGTAAAGAATTGTATTACCCTTGCCCCTTGCCTCATAAAAAAACGTTCAAATTTTCTGCTGACAGTATTTTGGCTGAATTGGCCAAACTTTCACGGGTTTTACTGTAAGGTCTTAGAGATAATATTGAAGATTTGGTAATTAATCTTGGTTTTACGTGTGCTTTAGATCACAGGTCTACCAATAGGTCAACTGCTGTGCTTTCAATGCTATATCTATACGTGCCAAGTAGCAGGGCCGCCGGTTTATTTTGAATATAGTTTACCATATTGTAGTACTGGCTTCTGTTACAATATAATGGTTACATTTGATGGGATGCTATCGATAGGTTGGTTGCTGCTGCACTGAAGGCCAACGATGAGTTGGTTGATGTTAATGATACGGTGGAATCTATAAGTGATTTTAACTTTTTTCCCATTGCGAAAATTTAATCCAATACATTTAAATATGTCGCATGGACAGGTATTACACATAGTAAGTAATTTTATTCAAGAAAATATATAATCCCCATACATGAAATATAAAATTACCTTAGATTAATATTCTCCGCGTTTTTTTTATATTCTTCTCAACACGTCAAGATATGACATACATATATAAATATCAAGATATACTAATAGAAGCACTAAGCCTTGAATAGTAAAACCACTTGAGTAAAAATCGTTATAAATTTGATTACTTTATTAATCTCATAAACTATAATTTCTAATATCAATGGACAATCGAAATCAGAAATAGTTGAATAATTTTACTAATATACATAAAATAACATCAGTGCCCAGTCCATATCGACTAATTACGAGACACTTTCATCATAGTTCACTAAAATCAAATAATTAAAATAAAGAAAGAAATAATAAAACTTCTTATTCGTTTTAACAAATTGAAAAGATAGTTAGTTAACAATTAATGATGAAAGTAACTCGAATTTACAAAATGTACCTGTCCATGCGAAGTAATGCTCTCTGGTCGTGATTAGTATCAACATAATTAGTAACTGTCCATTAAAAATACTAATACACAATTAACTCTTATCTTCAAGCAAAACATGCGTAAATTTGATGGATTCTCTAAAAAGGGTCGCCTGTCCAGCCTCGTAGGTTTTCTCCGGGTCGTGGGTTTCCTCCAACTGCTACGCGCAAGCGAATTATTGAAATAAAATTAAAACCATATGTTAGCACCGAAATGACCTTTTCTGTGTCGAGTGGACGTTACCCAAATACTCTCTCACCGAAATGACTTTTTCTGTGTCGAGTGGACGTTACCCAATTACTCTCCCCCCCCCCCCCCGCGATATAGCAAAGGAAACCGAAAAATAACGACCCATGCCGATGCTCCTATTATGTTGTATGAGAAATCCATTACATTTCTCAAATAATATACGTGTAATTATTAGATTCACTTATTATTTCTCTCTCTTTCTCTCTTCCTCTCCAATCTTTGTTAAACACAATCGAAAACGGCGGAAAATAGATGTTTTTTAACAATTGATTCTTGTAATTGGAACCATTAAGTAACTTTAACAACTGTCATTAAAAAACAGAAAGACAGTCAACAGATAGACAATCAAGTAAATAAAACATTTTTACGGTACCTAATGAAACCTAATAAATTATAATTCCACAGCCACATACTGTGACTATTGTTGCTTTGTCCCATCCCGACGGTTTAGTTTATAACACCAGAAATCCATATGCGTATATTATATTGTGAGCCACTGTTACAGGGAGATAACAACAAAATTAGATAATCCCTTAGTCGCATTTTGCGATTGGGAACATATCAAAACTAATAATGCTTGCGTACTAAACTTATAAAAACCTTTAAAAAGTTTTATGGCCGTCATATTGACTTGATTGGTAAATATAACATGTCTCTCTCGGCTATTATTCTACATATTCGTCGGTGGGCGATCAAAACCGCGTATATCGGTTTTTGGCAAGTTTTCAGGGGGAACAAAAAAAAATCTGCGCCCCCGGATTTTTTATTGATGGTGATGATAATTTTAATTTATGAACTAATTTGTGGAACATATACATGTAATATGGGAAGATTTTTTTTTGTTACTTTAAGGGGTTTATGTGCTGTGGCTATATACGACATTTTGTCTTGTGAAATGGCGGCGTATGTGATATACGACGTTTTGCTCCCTAGCTATAAGCCATTTTCTGGGTATATACGACGTTTTGTTCTTAATAACCTATTTACACAGATCACTTTCTTACGGTAATTTACCTAGTACATTGGCGGACGCAGGATTTTTTAACGACCGGGGGGGGGGGGGCAAATCGGGAAAAATCGGGGTGTCAGTGGTGGATTGTGAAGCCATTCAATTTCATCAACTGCATCCCCCAACAATGTCCTGAAATGTACATGTTATTTTGTATACTGTTATTTAAGGGAGCGGGGGCGGGGCACCTCGATCCGCCACCTACCAATAGGTTATCCGTGGCCTAGATATATCCCCCATATAAACCAAGGTAAATTAAGCGGGGTCATCCGATCCACTACACAATTCAAGGTAAGTTACCCGGGGCGATGGTATCCACGATATTACTCAAGGTTAAGTAACCTATAATAGGGCTGTAATTTTCGCGACATAATTCAAGGCAAATAACCCCGAGCCATAATATCCACAACATAATTCAAGGTAAATTACTCAGGGCCATAGCATCTACTACACATTTCCAGGTGAGTTTTTTGGTAGGTAAATAGCCTTGGGTCGGTTCTGGTAGGTAATATATAGCCTTGGATCGGATGATACTGACTACACAGCCTAAGATAAGATGTCAATGGTCGTGATATTTATTCCATACACAGGAACAACAAAACTCAATGTACGTTTAGCCAGGAGCATGGAATATATTAGAGAAAAGCTATCGAATTTGATTTTTTAAAATATAACACTTCATAAACAAATGAACAATTTTTATACGCCCACATGGAAATATATTGTCGTCGCCCCCGTCCGTCCGTCCGTCCGTCCACAATTTCTTGTGAGCACTCTAGAGGTTAAAGTTAATAACCGATTGACTTTAAATTTATACATAGTATTTACGGTCATGGGACGAAAAAGCCTATTGATTGTCAGAGTTATGGCCCTTGATCACTTCAAAAAAAATCTTGTTGACGCTCTAGAGGCTAAAGTTAATACCCGATTGACTTTAAATACACTGTTTAAGGTCATAAAATGAAAAATCCTATTGATTTTTAGCAATTTCCGATAATTACTGTCAGAGTTATGGCCCTTGATCACTTAAAAAATCCTTGTGGACGCTCTAGAGGCTAAAGTTAATAACCGATTGACTTTAAATTTATACACAGTGTTAAAGGTAATGAAACGAAGAATCCTATTTTTTTTCCGCAATTTCCGATAATTATATATCTGTCACACATGATGTTTTTCAAAATACTCTATCGCCTCAACATAAAATAATGGAATAAAATTGAAGTCAACTTGATCAATACGAACTTTGTAATAGATTTTCAGAATATATATGTTATATCTCGCGTGCAGTAACCTCTGTGGTTATAGCTTAGATACATCTCTGACGTCTCTGTGTTATTTTGGCCATATGTTTGAAGATATCGCACCCATTCATTTCACCGTGCCTAATATTCAGATGAACACAAACGATCCATAACACTCTTGTGTCCCCAACTTTAGTTCATAACACACTTTAAATTTTGAAAGGTTCATAAGTTTTTGGCACCTCCAAAACATTTTATGATTAAGAATTCGTGATCATTTTTATAGTGAATCACGAATACCTCTGATACAACCTCGATACAAACCCTTTATGAAAACGACCTCCTGGGGTATAACTAATGTGTTCAGTGTAGGATAAAGCACGAGACCTAGGTTATGCTTGGGAAAGAAAGACTGAAGAACAATTTTTTTCTTAAATCTTTCTTTCCCAGCAAAACCGAAATCGAGAACTTTATCTTGCTTATAAACCGTCTCTGTACGCAAATTGAGAATATCCCTGGAAGAATATCCTGTTAATGGTTTAAAGAAAAATTTCAGAAGAATAGCCCCAATTTCCACTTTATATATCCAAATCCGCCCCAAATTTTGCAAGTCTTGTATTGCTCAAAAATCAACACCACAAAAGGGGTATGCGCATAGCGCCAACCACACAACGAACGCACACTATAACGGTTTAAAAGATATGTCTCGAGGTTTGATTTAAACGAACTTAAAGATAAATTGCCGTGTACGAACCAGGTGATTTTGTGATAAAATTGGACTTCAAACATACTCAAACTAATTAATCAATCACAATTTTGTTCTAAATCGGTCTCAAAACATTGCTGTAAACAGGAAACACCAGAAGCTATAAAAAAATCTATTTTAAGAGTCCATGTTTGTGACGTGGTTGAGCGTCACGGAAGGGAAGCAAGCCGATGGAGAATTCGTTGAAAATATAAAAGACGGTGCATCGCTGCATACATGCCTGAACTGTTACATTGAGCGCTCCCTCATACAATGACCTCATACAACCTGCGCGCGCATCCCTTGACGTCACGCATGGGTGTTTCACTAATCGTCGGTTTGTCAATTTGGGATACCCTGACATTTTTGCATAGTGTTTGCCCCATCGGTGTTTTTCAGGGGATCCAGTATTTTTCTCGTAAAATTGGATGTTTCTACTCTCCATATATACGAAAATTGCCATACTTTTATTAGAAATAACCACATCTGGGAACTCATCTTTAATGTTTTAACACTCTTGAATTTCGATAGCAAATCATTCCAAATTGTTGCAGGCGCGTAGTAAAAAGACCCGAGCACCAAAGGTCTTTAAATTATAGTATTGGGTCTCAAGTAGAAATTGCGCAGAAGAGCGCAAACGTCGCGATGGAACATAAAATATGAGTGTTCAAGTTCTTGTAGATGTTGGGGCAATTTTGGACACTGATTGTTAGATAACGCAAAAATTAATTAAATTCGATTATTTCTGAACTCCTAAGCCAGTGGAGGGAATCAAGGAAAAAGGATACATGTTGCACATTTATTCTGGATTTGTTGAAGACGTTGAATTTGAAGCTGGGGCGGGGAGAATAGAGGGGGGGGGCTATAAAAAGACTTGCCGAAATCAAGTCTAGAAATCACCATACACCGATCCAAGGTGATAATGGGATATTTTGCACAAGTAACTGACTTGTGTTTCCATTTTTAAGGAAGGGTCAATGTCAAATGAAGCGAACGGAATGATGGATTCATTTATATTTAGGAATTGTAATTTACAATTGAGGACAAATAAGAAATTCTTCAGTTTTATCAGAATTCAGTTGTAACCTGTTATCGTCCATCAATTTCTGGACATCATTTCTACAATTTTCAAAATTGACGTTTATGTGATGGGAGGACGCTGTTGGGTATAATCAACATAACAGTGATGTGTGATCAGTGTCGATTTAACAAGGTTTGGTGTAAAGACAAAATAGGATTGGTTCAAAAACAAATCCCTGGGGTACACCACATGTTCGTGTTACAGGGAATTGACACATATTGTCCAATAACAACAACAGTTAAAGGTGTCATTATGGTTTTAGGGATATCAGATACTATAATTAAGGCAATCATCTGAATTGGTCTGTTTATATTTTTGGATTAATCTACAGTTAATCTGGTGTAAATCTGATGTCAGTTTCTTTTAATTAATAAACGCAATAATGCTAGCTTTGTATAACTTGAATGCTGACGATAACTTAATCCAATGGCAAATATCTTTATTATATATATATATATATATAAATAAATGGATTATCATTTAAATGTGACACAATTAAATCTGAACTTATATCATGCATTTTCTTCATTTGTGCTTTCGAGCTCTTAAAATTTGTTGTACAGTAACCAGATCTTCAGACTGATAATCAGGTGCTAAATGTATGTTTGGCACCATGTGATTATTCTTACTTAATGTGTACATTTTACTAAGCCAAAAAATATCTTGGTGGAGTACATGAATTCTACGCAAGTATTGAAGCAATATGATAACCGACAATCATCAGATATTTTGTTTAGAGGGGTAACCTGTATTTGAGCGATTGTTGTAGCGGTTTCGGGTAAATCCTGGTGTAAAACAATATGGTTATTATGTCACATGTTTTTTTTTATCACGTGACTGCTTTAGAGCACAAAAACTTCGTTAACAGCTATAAGTGCGCATAATTAATCTTGAGTTTTCGACGCATGGTAAGAAATTTTTACAGTTATTATGATGATTTAGTAAGATGACTTTGTCACTTTAATAAATTGAAATTTGTGTCTGTTAATTATTTTACAGAAACATACCAAACAAACTAAGTAAAAATGAATCTACAGCAAGGTAATTATCATTTATTTGTACCTATCCAGAATGTTGCTTCCCCCCCCCCCCACACACACACACACACACACACTATTGGAGGGTATATTGAGTGTAGACAACAGATTTACTCCAGAAGCCAATTACCCTATAGGCAGTGTAGACAACAGATTTAACTTTCATTAAGATTTGGCCGATATTTTCGTCGAAAAGTGCCTTTTTTTCTTTACGTTAAGGCCACTTATTATATTTTCTACAAGGGCTATGTGTGTAAGAAATAACCACGACACACTGATTCACAGAACAGGAGGAGTGCCGCACGTTCTAGTGTTGAAGTAGGTCTCAAGGTTTATCTCAGTAAACCGAAAGACATCTTATTGAGCGACAAAACTAGAAAACTGCCACCCGTTGTGGCAATTCTGAACGACACGGTATCGCAAAAGGCTCAGCTGATCAAACTGCTGGTAGTGCTTGATCCGCCTTAGAGTAAATATACGAAATTCTTTTCATTGAGAATTTAAATGGTTAATTCACAGACATAGAAGGGAGTGGGTGGAAACTGCATGGTCCCTCCATGCTGTAATATCCCGGTTTTGGCCTTTTAAGGGCGTCTAAACCAAAAGGCTTTATACCGCTTCAAGAACACGAGTTAATGTGGTAAATATGTGTATTGACTATCCCAGTAATGTGGTTAATATGTGTATTGACTATCCCAGTAATGTGGTTAATATGTGTATTGACTATCCCAGTAATGTGGTTAATATGTGTATTGACTATCCCAGTAATGTGGTAAATATGTGTATTGACTATTCCAGATGTACTAAGTTCTCCTAGTTTGATGTCCGTTCCTAAACACCTTTCACGTGAACACACTTTATCTATATTAATTATTTTACATTTCGGTTTAAAAATGCCATTTTCGTGGGTTTAAACATATAATTATTACGATCTGAAGACCAAAAATAAGAGATATGGTTTGTAGTATTTGGTATGATATCAA
This sequence comes from Patella pellucida, assembly GCA_917208275.1. NCBI lineage: Eukaryota > Metazoa > Mollusca > Gastropoda > Patellidae > Patella > Patella pellucida. The sequence goes on along the minus strand of OU795042.1, from coordinate 49,748,626 downwards.
AATAAATGTCATTGCAGGGTCCATTATATGGCTGGTGACACTCATATGTGGTGTTGCGGCCAAGGAGCAGTCGGCATATTCTATGCCCAACGCCGCCCAAACTGTAGTCGATGCCAAGTAAGTAACCTCACAAAATACGCTATATCGAAATAGTTACCGTATAGAGAAACGCAGTAAATTGTTTAATAAGTCTCAAAGTGATAAATGATAAAGATTATAACTTTCTTAGTCTTTTACATTCCTTATATACTTCTGTTAGTTATTAAACAACTCTTCTAATATATTTATTATCGTTATGTAAAACATTTGTTTTGGATTTTATGCATGTAAGAAAGTCCCCAGGCCGAATTTTCTACCCTTTTGAAAAAAAAGTGATTATTATTATTATTATACCCCTTTCCAATTTTAGATGCCCTGCGTTGGCAAGGTGTTCCAGGTGGAGTTACATGAACTTGTTTGGCTCCTACGATTACGCTGATGGTATGGTTAAAATGTTTAATGATGTCATGCATTCTATAGCAGACGACGATAAGCTGAGAACTCGCATGGTCTGGACAGCCTATGTTGATAATGTGACTGTATGTGCTCATTTAGCACCAGTACGTCGTAAAGGTTTAGGAGTTGATCCGAGAAAGAAACTGGATAGAGATGAGCCCACAACTTTAGACAAGCCCCTATTGGGTAAGAGAACTTTTTCTTGGTTTAATATCAGGTGATATTGATAGTTTCTATTACTTAGCCATCAATAACACTTGAAACGACTCTGCATTCAAGAATCAGCTGAATTTAGTCTATTCTATTTAAAAGTCATACTTCCCAGAATATTTATGTCGGGATGCTTCAAAAAAGCAATTTCTTCCAAACATTTTTCAAATCCATCCAGTATAACTTAAATTATAGCAGTTTACAGATTAAATTAGTGTCTTGTCCGACTTAGACACATAAAGAAAATTATAATTATAATATCATCTTTTTCTTAACATACACGGATGTGCTTATTGAGAGTGTGGTAACATCTTCACATTAAATAGTACATTGTTTTTACTCATTTGAATTATATGGCAACGATTTAGCTTGTTGTCCTTCCACCTAGAGCTATTTACAGTTTAAGAAAATAAATAAATATGTTCTCGCAGAAAATGTGTATTGTAAAATGTTCTCGCAGAAAATATATATATGTATTGTAAAATGTTCCTCTAAAGATTATTGCATTCATTTCCCTTGTTAGTACGTTAATTGTGTATCGGAAGAGATACTCCACCTCCTTGTCCAGCCTAAAGAATATATAACATTAATATGTTGTTTATATCATATTATAATCATAATATCAGAATATTATTTAGAGTAAATGATATAAATGTTGCATTACGTAATTATGTGTTATGGTATATCACTGTTCAGTTGAAAACGATTAAAGTGTGAAATTTCTTGCAACAACTGAGCTAATGCAGACGGACATACGCCATAGAGCGTGCTATGGGGGACATGTTACTAGCAGGACATCGGCGCCACGATCTACCCTCTTTTTGAATTCCGACAGTCAAGGTGTCTTTGGCGTGGACGCCAATGTATTCACGGAAGCTCTGTTTTCGTTCCATTCGAACGACTAGACTCTGTTCTTGTCTGTCCCTCCAACTTGCACTACTAACAAGTCGAAGCGCACTGGAACATGGAACCTCCAGTGTGTGCCAACGCCGTACTCACTGCAAGGCTGGGGCCACTACATTGCCTATATAATTAATTACATTACCATTACTTTTTAAATGTAATTTTTACAATTACTTTCTTAGTTTTAGCAATGCACTTAATTACCATTACCCATTACATTGAAAGTAATTAATTACCACTGCCCGTTATTTTATGATTATGACAAAAATGGTGTATGACTTGAAAAATGAATCGAACGTATTTTCTTAACGTAATTAACTGTATTTTCTTTTAAGTAATTTTATAAAATTCTTAATCAATTGAAATAGTTTGGATATGAAAATTGTATAACTGATAACTTTTTCAGCATGACTCTAAAACAAAATATATTTGTTTCATAGTAAGAAACTATGAAATAATGAGATACTTGAAGATCATTGTTTGGTTTGTCACTTGTTACCTTGAAATTCAGATTTGTAGTATGACCATTATCTTTTAATCTGACTCATTGATTGATTGCCTGCAAATTAGCACAAATCTTTCATTACAATATACATATTTTCAGAAATCTACTTTTTAAGCTACATGTCTAAAAAAACGGGCCGTACATAAAAAAAATAATTTAAGAAAATCTTAAATGCCTTCTTCTTATTATTTTGAATGTTAAAAACTGATTTAAATCTTCTTTTTTTTAAAATTATAAATGAATTGGATTTCTGAAAGATACGCTTAATTTACTTCTTAGGTGCTATAAAATTTGGGGCTTGTTTTATTGGAAATATTTATATGTGCCACAAAATGTAATTGAAATGTATTTTACCATTACATTATTATTACAATTCGTTAATCATTTTTTTTGAAATCTTCCGTTAATCATTACAAGATTAACATCTGTGGATTAGGCTAATGTACGTATAGAGAAACATTTTAATAAAAAAAGAACACCTATGGTCTAACTTTGGAGCAGAATCAACTCTAGGGGCGACACAGAATCAATTAGTAGCATAAAATAAAACCAAGTACGAACAATCCAAACCATTAGACAAAATTCGAATACACCATTCATTAGAACACCGTGTTGATTTTGATTTTGTAGGTTCCATCCTTGATGACCAATTGAAGATGAAGGGACAAGATAAAATGGATGAAATGAAGGACCACAAGAGACAACCTGGAATAGGCGACATAAAATCCCCGATTCCTTTGCCTGATCATTTGAAATCATTTGATCCTACTCATCCTTTGACACGGGATCTAAAAGCCGCCATTGAAGGCATTCTTTCTAATCATGCAACGGCAATTATGGAGAAACTTAACATCACTGGGGAAGGATATACCACCGACAAGTTGATACAACAGCTTACTCTCATTGATCAATGTAAGTGCTAGGATACATAACCGGACAACATCATAATTTACGACATCCTTTCGACATTTCCCAGGTATCTCACTGGATGGTTATGACTATGAATGAGCATTAGATAGTTTCATTGACTAATGGTTAAAGGGACAATAACACTCTTGCTGACTTGACAGCTCCAGAAAATTAAAAAAAATTTAAATCGAAGTTACATTTGAAAAGGTTTACGTTAGATGTTTCAAACCATTAAGTTGAATTTGTCCATTTTTTTAAATAAGGTGTATTAAGATGAAATTTGTATCATCAATTAATTGAAATATTGTTAAATAGTACAATTTGTTGACCAGAATAAAGATATTTTTCAGTTACAACAAGGGTGGTATTGGGCCTTTAAAAAAGGCTTTTTACTCCATGTCGGTTCGTGATAAAAATACATCTCATACATTATCTTTCCAGAACTGATCATACAAATCCTAGGCTTTTGACAATTACACAAAGGTAACACATTCTCTAGAATATGTATATTTCTTGTTTGCTCTTTCAGGTGTTATGGAGCACAAGGCTAACAAAGCACGTGCGTATATTTTCATCCATATGAATTATATATTTAATTAGTTATATTTTGATTGGTTCATGGATATTTTGTTTCCGTCGTGCAGGAGGGGGGGGGGCTGTTCATTGGACAGATTAAATATAAAACAATTTTAATACGTTTACACAAAGGGCCGTTCTGCTTTGGTATGTTTTAAAGGGACAATAACACTCTTGCTGGCTTGACAGGTCCAAAAAAATAGCCTTATTCTAACTACAAGATGTTTAAGTGTCCTACCTGTTGTGTAAATTATCCATTACAACCTATCTTACTTGTCCAGAGGGTTCGAAAATATGTTTAGACCCAAGTTGCATTTGAAAGTGCTTACGTAAGGCTTTTCAAACCATGTTACGGCATGTAGTTGAATGTTTCCAATTTTTAAAATTGGGTGTGTTAAGATGAAATTTGTATCATTTTTTAATTGAAATATTGTAAAATAGTACAAATTGTTGACCAGAATAAAGATTGGAACATATTATTCAGTTACAACAAGAGTGGTATTGGGGCTTTAAAGAAAGGGGTGTTCAAAACTGGTTTAGGGATGGTTTTGTTCATACACGACTCTCGGACCGTGGACATATTTATTACAGTAGATAGTATGTAATTACTGTACACGTATAGTTTACCTATAATTATTTCTGGATTAAATATTAGGTATGTGTATAATTACTAACTTACTGATAAATAATACACATAGGTAGAGTTGTATTTATTCTATCTGATTTAATTCCTGAAAAGATTTACCAAAGCATGATTATATTATATAGTGATAACATATATTGATAAATTTAACTATGGAGGTGTCTATGTCACCACCATGCCGTAATTGTTATCTTATTATAATCACATGTAGATTATGTGTTAAATAATAATTATACGATTAAAACGAAACAAAAGATTTGAAGTTACGGGATTTGTTTTTGGTTTATCAAGAGTTAAGAAGATATAAAACTAATAATTAGGGTTTATATATGTGCGGAGTTACCGAATTGTTTTTTTTAAAAACAAATCACATTTTTAAGTTTATGATAAATATTTAAAGTTATAGTAATCATGCACAGTCAATGGCACCTCCAAAACTGTAATCCCCAAAATTAAATTTTCCTCTTTGAACCGTCAGAATTAATATGTACCATAGACATCCAGAAACTGACTACTAGTTTTAAAAAGGTAAATATGCCAACAACATGACTCATAAGATTGTGATTGACGTCAAATACCAAGAGCTGATCCGTAACAGCTAATCCACAATATCTACTATCAAAACGTTAACTGTGACACGTATATTCTGAAAATTGCTCAAACGGGTTACACATAATAATTTTTTAAATTTCAAGACCAATAGACTACGATATATTAAACGAGCTTCTTTTATTAAAATAGAATGTTTTTGATCGAATATTAAGCATCACCCAAGGCATAATATGGTAATCAATTTTGCGAATCCAATAATCTGCAACTGAGCAATTAAACCCAAATTATTTTATTTTATTTAGTCCGGTTTTTGTTTTATTTTATGTAGAAATCGAAAAGGTGTCAGGAGTTGGAGATGGAACAAAAATAATGGAACCAAAAGTCGGTGGTGCAAGAAAACCCAAAGCCGGTGGTGCGAGAAAACCAAAGGGGCCAGAAGCCGTTACTGCAGGCTTTACTAGTACTGGTAATGCCATCGTGACAACAAGTCTGTTAATTCCAGGAGCGCTCTTTTTGATTCGTTTATGTTAAGCTATGTGTGTTTATATATCTACAAACTTCACCTATTAATGTGTATTTTTTAGGAATCTCTGTAAATACCTAATGAGTATTAATGTCTATCAATATCTGTCAAATTCGCAGATTATCAAAAACGTCATAATGGCATGGTTTCTGAAACAGCTATATTATTATTAAAATTCACTTGTTTTCAGTCCACATAACTTTAGATATCCACAATTGGAGGTTGTCGTTTTGGGTCAACTGAAAGAGATAGAGAGGGTGGGGCAGATGAGCCAACAGTCCAGGCATCCATTTCAAAGGGAATCTGATCAGAAAGTGCATGAAATTAAATTAAGATTTTATATTTTGAAATTATCGCTGTTGTTAACTTTGTTCCACAAACTCAGCTACTTAATTAATTTATTTTATCTTTGAGATATCGCTCTTCCTCACATTATTCGAGTCCGGGGGCATACATCACCAAACCATTGTATACACCTGCTTCAATTATTGCAAAATCTAATTTGTGCCGCTAAATAAAACAGATTATTGTGGGCTCTTATTTCATTTTCTAATAGCAATATCCGACATAGTAATGATCTTATTTGGAAAACTGAAATGACATACAACGAAACGTGTGGGGTTTTTTGGCACGTCAGTAGCTAAATTGCTCCAGATACTGTGGAAAAACTGATTTTTATTTTTAATTTGTAAATTAAGGTATTTTCATATAATAAAATCCCAATATAGTTTAGCGAGTTTGTTTTTGTAATATGAACTACTCTTGGCCTTAAAAGCGATTTCCGTTATGAATGTTTTGAGCCAGGAACATGGCCACAAACGCTACACGTCTTATTGTTATAGTTGCTTTCCTTTTTCTTCTTGGGGGTAAAGTTCTTCGAAAAGCCCAAGGCTTCATTGGATAATTTCACATCGATTGACTACACGGTCCCTGGTCTATAGGATGTTCGTACTCGTTTTAAAACAATGAGAAAACAAACACCAGGATTATCAATAATCCCTATGGAGCGTGTCGCAATACGGGACGGGGGTCCGTGGCACATTTTTACTCATATTTGCATCAAAATAACATCGAATAAACAAATGTGCGAAGCCTTAACGACGTCTTGGTCTCACCCCCTCTACTTCTATATCCTCATGTATGCTCGTAATTAAATGAGCAGAAATAATGTTTCAAAATTTCTGATTTCATCACATTCTCTGGTATTACATAGAACTCAAGCCCCCCCCCCCCCCTAGACACGCGCCTGTAATGCACCCAATAATTCAGCTAACTGCATTCAGATATATCATACCGGTAATCATAGGCGTACGAGGTTTGGAAGGGGGGGGGGGAATCTGACTTTTCGGGCAGACACAATATAAATCCAATAAAAAACTAATTTTCCTTTTCTTTCAATTGGCAACCACGAGTTTTAACTTACATAATTGACTATGGATGAATAATTTTGTCTAGGGCCACTCTACTTACTTTGTGCGACATTTTTCGGCCATCGATTATTATTTGTGCATGGTTGGATGGTTGGAATTCAGGTGAACATAGTGGGATTTCGGTTACAAAACCATTGGACGTCCTTGGAGTTGCTTATCTCACGCTCTAGAATAAGAGAAAACGCATTTGCGGTGGTTAAATTTTCAAATTTTTCTCTGGGAGGACGAAGACCCCATACTCCGCCACTATTGATTGGTTGTTTGGGATTCGGGTCAGTCCGGTAGACTATATTGGACCACAATGAAGTTTTTGTATTCACTGGCTGGAATAGCAGGACCCCTCTCCTCTAACTGTCATCGAGCCCGCAATAATTTTTTAATAATTTTGCTCGAAATAGTGAAGGGGAGTTAACTCTGTTGTGGTTTGCTATACAATAGAATGTCTTCTCCTGTAAAATCCCTTTAACACCAATCTTTGTATAACAAAGTCATATCACAATGTTCTGATATGAAATATTGACATGGGCTTGGTGTGTCTGGTGACAGAAAATGTAGATTCAAACAATATTCTTCGATTCCAGACTAAAACGTCAATAGACATGCAAACCTCTATATGAATTTGTAAATCATGCCAATACACTTATATAGAACATAATAACATTTTCGCCGAATACCTTTGGTGGTATATGCTTATATTCAAATTATTCTTTTAGGAACGATGCCTAATCGGACGATGTCCTATCATCGTTTCTATTCGTCTCTATTAGGGAGCTGCGATATAAAAATATCGTTTTACCCGCATTTCTGTTCTAAGGCTATTTTGGAATCCGTGCCGTCTATTTTTCACCGTGATTCTTCTGAGTTTACCAAAAGGGGTCATTTCTCACCACATCTAACACAAATTTAGAATAATTCCACAATATCTTCAAGTAGAATTTTGAGAAGATTGAGAAAAAGAAGAGAAAATATCGGTATTAGGTCATTCTCCATTAAAATGCCTGCTTACTTAGTTTATAAGCGATGCAGAAAAGCGAAGAATTTTCGTATGTCAGGTCAGCTATGTTGCCTTTACATATGCATAGAATATATACACAATCGAACTATAATCCATTGTTAATCTTAGAATGGGCCCAGTCGTTGGTATAATCATTGATCTCAAAGCTACATGTATAAAGATGTTTAACGGGGTTTTGTTTAACTTGAGACAGCGTGTATACCAATTGTTGATTGTTGTCTTTCATGGTAAGTGCAGGGTGGCTGCACCACACACCAAAAATTACACACGACAGATTTACGGACACAACACAATACGCAGACATCACAAAGAAACGTACAAGAAAATCACGAGAAGGCTGTGGGTATGCATGCATAGAATGTGGTTTGGCTTCTGTTTTCTGGACGGTGGAGTGGTTATCTAGGGTAACCTTGTATCAAAAAGAAGGAGGACTGGACCCCCTTCTCTGTCATTTGTGATGCTTGGTGTTTTATAATTTTACAATGTGGCTGGCTCTATATATCAGAAAAATATCAATTAACAGACACCAGCCCGTTTTATATTTGCGTTACTAAAAAAATAAAATATCTCCTAGCTAAAAATTCAGCGCTTCCTCTGTGAATTTAAACAAGTCAAAAAATCTCTACAACTACGCAGGAGTATTCTTTTTAGCACCACAATGGACAGTTTCAGATAAAACAAAAAAATTCTATTAAATCAATAAAAGAACCACAGGAAGGAACGACGAACCAACAAATCCAACTTGTTTCCTCATTCCAATATAGCAACTGCCATGTAAGATAAACCTGTGTCTCAACTAATAAAAGGTATTTTATATACACTGAGAATAAAACTGGATAGGCCAAGGGAAACAAATAGTCTTTCATGACCATATTATAATTGTTTTGACAGGTCACGATTCAGGGCCTATGTATAATGTAGTAAAACAAGCTATACACATGTACCTGTGTTGTGAATGGTCACGACTAAATGGGCCATGATAATGTATAGTACAACCGCCGTTGTCAGGTGAATATTCAGTATTTATGAGATGGTATGGTAATTTATGCCGGATATCCTGAAAGCACAATGATAAAATACCATAAAGGTTATCTAGGTTACCACTTAGATGAGAAAACAAATGTTTTAATCTCTTAAATTAAATCGTTGAATGGCTGTGCTGTCAAAACGGTTTACAGTTCATAGTTTAATCACCTATAAACTATAAACTTTTGGCTTCACAAAAACTATAATTATACGAGTGTACAATATTATACATGCATGTACAATATATATCCTCGATTGAAATAGAATTGACTATGTCCTTTACATGGAACGTTATCGTATTTTTTTTTCTTGTTGTTGGAAATTTATTTGCGCATTCATACTAAAGGCATGACTTAAAAGATACACCTTGTATTAAACCATTACTCGAATGAATAAACGTAGTTTTTTTTATATAATCATAACATAACCATTTTTTGTAAGTGTTTGTTTTTAAGTTGTAGAACACGAAACGTGATAATTAATTGATTTCCGCATAATATATTATGTAAACAAAACAAATTGCCCAATCCAAATATGTTTATCATGCTTCGAATAGCTTATCTGCGTAGTGAGGAGTTTAGTCATATTTGGAAGGCAGTGACGTATGACAGTATACATTGTCTATGTTACGGGTCACTGATTTTATATTCTTAATGGTTTCGTGAAAGTTAAATGTTTGGGTCTGCAATAAACGCACTTCATATCAGAATTTTCCATGTTAAAGGTGAGATTATCTTTGCTGTAACCATTTAAATATATGTTTGTAAATATTCATCGTTTTTTATTCGTTTTTATGCATTTCATCTAGGCTAATGATGGGACGTCAGTATGTCACTCCATATTTCATTCACTTGACATACGATTAGGAGGTCTACATTAACGTCTTAACTGCTGTTCTTTAAACATGTATAATACATGGTCATTTGTGTAACAAAATTTGAAATTATTATCTTCTTGACAAATACAACAATATTATGACACATTAAAAAAATGTATTGCATAGAACAATATTACGATCGTGGGATTGTCTTTTGAACCACAATTAGTAATGAATTATATTATGTAGTTAATGATCGATTACTTTCCTTATTTCACTCATGTGGTTTAGTTGAAATATCTAATGACACCTAATTCATCTTAGCAACGAAGGAGTTAGATTGTCTGTACATTGTATATGCAGGTGTTTGGCACAGATGAAATTCCTAGTTATACTTCTAAAATTATTAAACATATAATTATGTCGATAAGCGGGATATACCAGATCTATTGACTATCGGTGTGAGAAATTCTGTATTGATGATTCTCGGGATGTTTGGGGTCATTTCTTGAAAATTATGAACTCGGTTCTAAACTGTATTCACAACGTCGACCACTACTATAAGCTTGAGCTACAAAGGACAAAGAGAATTTTGTCGGAACATCCAGGTACTCTGTCTCTGCTGTATAATACTACGGTGGAATTCTACGAACTGTTACTATTTAAAGAACTGCTTACCTTAGGAGCTAAGTACAAAAAAAATAATTATAATGTCAATTTTTCTACCGTATTACTAGAACAACTTGGCCTTTATATCACATATTGGTACAAGGAGAAAGTTTTGTTTTTTTTAAGAAATGCACACCAGGAAAACCACCCAATTGGTCTTATTACAACGGATAGATAAGGTGCAAAAACGAACGACTAAGTGGCTGTTTTAATCATATCAACCAATCAATCAATCAATCAATCAACTTTATTTGCATATTACGTCCATTAAGAACAGTATACAAAACATACAAATACATCAACATTATTCAACATACATGCATACAAAAAAATAAAATAAAGAAAATACATTTGACATGGAATACTATATTGGGATAATGGTATTTATAAATAATGAAAATATGAGATATATCCATGTACAAGCAGGATGACACCAACGAGAATCAACAATGAAAGTATGACAATGAAATTAAAATATGGAGTAAAAGTATACCCTTGCATAAGAATGTGATTAAAGCACAACCGAAATATAAATTTAAAAAAAGATTCAGCTTCTCAGCAAAAATAATATAAACAATTGGGTGAGTTATATTGTAATTTGGCAAACCCGATATAGCAATAAATGTGTTACAATGGTTACAGAAAGGGTACCTACCGTGCCTTCGTATTTTATTACATAAAATAAAAGCTAATAAAAAGAGACAACGTGATATTTTGAGATATTGCCGTAGGGCAAACCTTGATCATAAACATACATTGGATGGTAATTGTAACAATTTTGTTTCATTTCCCAAGACCATGTCAGACACCTTTAACATACTTGTGAATACTGTGATCATGTGTGATACTTCTTTATGGGTTTGTGGGTTTTGATGGTCTTTAATTACAAACTCCAGTACTATGAATATTGTGTATTGTAGTTTCTAGGGAGACGAAAATGCAAATAGGATTAAAATTAAAGGAGATGAATTAAAATAATGACAGATTATTTGAAAAAAAAATGGAGTGGATAGTGTTCTTGTTCTTGTGTATTACAGGTAATTATCTTGAATTATTTCAGTATTTTTTAAAGCTTCATGTACGTTTTGATGGTTATTTCTAGCTCATTTGTTAAAAGAGCATATTTAAATTCGATTTGCGTCACCATAGCAACAATTATATTTATATATCTTTCCCGTAGAAACGATATAGTTGGCTTAAATGTGGTCGAAGACTTTGGGTGATATGGAGTTGGAGACTTTAGCTATTTTAAATTAATAAAACCGGTTAACCATAACTTTTTCTCTTTTTATAAATTTATCTCTACGTAACCCAATCCACGAATATTAAAATTTTAATTCACAAGCTGTAAGCTATCTATCTCGAAAACCAATACATGTTTTGGTAAAATGAAACTGGGGATGGCCTTTGATGAGTGTGTATTTTAATTTAAAATATTATAATTGAACGCTTTATTTACAGTTGCTGTACCAATGAAAGGGCAATTTGATAATGTCAATGATACACTTAAAGGTATAAATCTTACATATTAAAGATGCCTTCCCGGGTACAAACTTTGTGAATTGACGATATATGTGGACTAAAAACATATTCAAAGTAACTAATCTATCAAAAATTTGCTTCAATTCCCTTTCAAAACTTTGCTTTCGTCGTGGATACCCATAGCTATAAGTAAGCTGGTGTTTTCGCGTAATCCAGTATTTTTCTAGTAAGATTGGGTGTCTATAATTTCCATATATATCAAATTTGACACTTTATTGGAAATAACCACCCGATAAATACTTTGCTGGGAACCCAACTTTAAATAAATCTAATAGATGTATTTTAGGTATATTCTTACTGAACATTTCTATAAAAAAAGCACCTATGCCAAATGGTTTAAGATAACATTCTTTGTAAATTCATATAGCTAAGAACTTGTGTTGTACTTTTGTGTTTCAGTGCAGGAAATGAGAAATTTATTTAGGAATTCTTGTTGTACGTTTCAACCGACTGTTTGTAATACAATTTCATTGGACTTATATTTTGGCGACTTTTATGACGACGATTACCAAACGAACTTTGAGAGGTAGGTAAAGTTTAAATATAGAAACAGTTGGATATAAATTTTGTGGTGTATAAGCTTATCGTGTAAATCGAATATTCGTGTGCATTACTAGTATATCGTAATATTTTATTTTTAGCCGCCAAAATTGTGTGTAAGTCAGCGCTACGATTTGTTGTTAAAAAAAATTGTTTTTACCTGTCTGCACTACACCCTTAACTTAATGGGGGCCATCGAGAGTATAAAAACCCTTAACGTAATGGGGGCCATCGAGAGTATAAAAACCCTTAACGTAATGGGGGCCATCGAGAGTATAAAAAAACGAAACGAAATATAGATCTGTATTTTAAGCAGATTGGTAAATCAATTCATAACCAAACATCCAGCACCGTATTAATTACATGGTGTTCTATTTAAGGTTTGGAGAATGTCTGTGTGCCGCCAGAAATAAACCCCACTTCTGCCGTTTTACCTTTAAATCTGAAACGGACGATGATGATGAAGATGACAATGATAGTAATGATCATAGTGCTGATAGTGTGGATAACAATAATAATGATGATGCTAACAATAACAGTGTAAATAATAACAATGATGATAGTATCAAAAATGATAATAGTACCAATATAGACAATGTTGATAGTGTGATTAATGATAATAATAACAATAATAATGAGACTGATACTGATAAAGATGATGAGGACAATAACGAACACGATAAATATAAAGATAATGATTATGATGATGATGATGATGAAGACGATGATGATGAATCTGCAAAAAACTATAAACTGGTGTTTTATTGGCATGAACAAGTAAAAGGTAATATAGTGAAATTATATATTCTGCCATTTTTATTGGTATATCTTTGCATAAGTATGACATTAAAGTCGAAAGAGAATCCGTTAAAGCCATAGGTTGTGATTGATCGCTTACAAAAAGGTTGATTTATCTCCAAGTCAAATGTAGCCCACTTCGATCATTGACCCTGTTCGTTTGTTTTAGTCTTTCTACAGACTTATGTTTTTGGCTTAATGTAGGATACTAGTATGCTAGTAAAGGGATAAAGGTGATCATTTTCTATATTTTCGAATGCCATTTTGCCATTGAACATAATAATATAACACAGCTTAGCTCTAAGTCATATTATCTTACTGTTGGCGGTTTTACATTTTGCATGCACGTCTTCATTAGCCCAGTTCGAAGCTGAACAGTAGGGTGTCAAACTTTATCATCAGAAACTATGTCATTTCGGGACTAACATATGGTTTTCAATTTTATTTCAATAATTCGCTTGCGCGTAGGGGTCTTTAGCAGTGGGAGGAAACCGGAGGACCCGGTAAAAACCAAGGAGGTTGGACAGGCGACCCTACTCCTTGCCGAATACAACCATGGATTCGAACCCACGCCAGTTGACTCAATGACTTGCTTTATGATACAGCGTGCACGGGCTAACCATTCAGCCATCCAACCCTGGGATTGAAATAATTATATAGACATGTGTGATCAAAGACGGGTTAATGGATAACATTCACTATAGGTTTATTAACTGCTACGTTTCAATGGAGACCCCCCCCCCACTCACACCCACCCACACAGCGTTATCACAGAATGATATAATCAACATGTTACAGAAGGTTATATACAAGCGGATAACAATAAACTTATTGACATTTTTCAAGCCGAAGTCATTTCTTTGTGTGATATCACAATTAATGCTTTGCATCAACGAAATTGAATCACAATGTGGTCCTATTAATTCATTTAAAAAATGGCATCAAACGAGGTGTTGGATTTCTATCTACAAATCACCTCTTCTAAATCGAAGCGATACTAGATTGCCCTCTCCGACATTTAAAAGTTACGTCTTTAACACATAAAGGCGAGGCCTCGTGTACAACTGCCAATCAAAGTACTAATCTTATCTGATCCGAGGTACTTTATTGTAAATATTTGCTGATAAATGAAAGTTATTTCAGTAGATTGGGCTACCTATGTGTAATAAGTTCTAATAATATTAAAGTAGCTATGTCTTTAACTCAATATCGTCCAAAATCTTCGACAATGAAAACACGAATTATTTGTCAATTTAAATCAACATTGATGCTGTGATCTTACCGGGAAAAGATGGGCCTCTGATATCAAATATTATAATGCGTTTCGGGTCCATTTTTGAAAAAAAAAAGGACTTGAAGAACGAGGCTAGACAGGGACGCATATTCTTATGTGGAGAGCATTCGCAATAAATACAATGTTGACTGGAATAACCAGACGCTAGATATTGACATTCGATTGAGACTTCAGATGTATTTCGCCGAGCATAACTGATTTGAAATTAGAGTAAAAACAGAAACGATTAAATGTAAATCAGTTTATATACATTCATATTACATTATTATGCGTTGTGGCCTATTTGTGTCAATTTCTATGTCTGAAATATGAGCGATTTTGCTCCTTTAAATTAGCCTTTTTTGAAGGTGCTATATGCATTAATATACAAATTTGGTTAGACTGGCCCAGTCTCTTCTATTTATTTTACATTTCGATTTATATAAAAGTATTATTTTTTAGTAAACCAACACTTTCGTTTCCATTTGTATAAAAAATTTTTTGAGTAAACCTGTAACCAGCACCAGAGACTGGACAATTTGCGAGCTTCACAATAAAATGGGCGTTCCTGTCATGTTTTACGTTGTTCCTTATTTGGAATGATTGACAGTTATCAAGCAAGCCCCGAGTCACGTGACATGAATCATGCGTCTCGACTGCAGTGCAAAGCAGTCATGCTTAGACCGTCTGAGGGTTGACGTCACGTTGTTGTTAGATATGTCGTGATCACGTGCACGACGTCACACGACCTACATAATGCAGGTTGACCTACTAGATGAGAATGAAGCTCTATTTGCCCAGTCTCTAGAGATTACGTTTTTTTGTGGGTTTTTTTTTGGAGAGGACTGGCCAATTTTTCGTGTGTGGAGGAGACTGGCCACCAGTCTAAAATTTGGTTTGCCAGGTGAAACTTAAGGCTCCAAACCGTAGCTAAAAGAAACACGAAGCCTAGCAAACTCCATCCAGCAAAAATTGTTGGAACCGCCCCTGAAGTTGTCGGATATTCTGTGTGATGTTTTTCTATTAGTAACATTTTTTCTTTTTATCTTTCCACAGTATTCTTCTGTCGTTTTGAAGAAAATACAACAGTTGAATGTACATTTGGACGAACAGTTCATATATCGAGAGCAGTTCAAAATGATGTAGAAGAGATATATGATTTCCCTGAATCTCCTCGAGAAGGATGCACGTAAGTCACTTTGTGAATAAGATTTGGTTGAGAGTTTTTAAGCCCACTGCACTTTGATTGGTAGATTGTTTGGAAGATAAAATTTACGTCTAGTGGGTGGACAATGATAAAACTTAAACTATATATTTATTTTTATAGTGAACTGAACACCAATGCGTACATAGTGTAACTTCTGTGATCAGTGTTCTGAAATGCAATGACTTTACCCCTTATGTAAAGATATCAAGTAAAGTTGTTAATGTTATCTGCACATATTTTAGCAAATTAATTTGATTGGTATGTCATTTTAAACAAATGCTATTCCAGTTTGAAAAATAACTGCAAATAAAAATAAACCATCAGTATAGCAGTCTCTTCCAAAAATTCGCATTCTGCAGATAATTGGCTAGTATGCTATAATTTGATTGCTAAATATGGCGTATGTTTGGTGTGACCTTTCTTTCCTGTGAAATTTCAGTTTGTTTTTATTATTTTAAAGGGATATCTGTAAAGGTTTTCGTTGTGCTTATTCGGCCAATTTACAACCTGGTTATCCTTTCACTACCTACAAAGATTCCTATGACAAGTGTAAGTATATACTTATAATATGCTTCATAATTTATGTTTGTTTAATTTTTTACAATATAATTTCCATCAATGCTAAATTGTTCCTTATTTGTCTTAACCTTCCCGCTATTTGTAGGTCATCTTTGTATTGGAGATTCAAATTCTGAATCCTATATGGAATGTCCATGTTTTTTGGCTTTATTTAAAACACGCTAAGACATTTTAGCTAGTTAAAATTATTAACATGACCCGCTCCCAACTTTTATTTTGTTGGCTTTCTGTTTGTTGTTTCTTCTCTTTTCCATTCTTTGTAAATTATGGCCAAAGCTAGACTAATATAGAGTGCATCCTATTATAGCGTCACGACAAGGTGAAATTTTACATTTATAAGTTCAGTCTAACTTCATTGCTTTCTACGTAGATGAAATGTGTTAATGCCCTTAGATTATGAACACGTCATGGATGGACGTAAATTGAATAAGACAGAGTTGTGAATTTATTGATCAATTAAACTATAGCCAGTACACGATATTTTCTATTATAATTTTTTAAAGGTATGAATTTTAGTTCAGATCCAGATATAAAGCAGCCTTTCTTTTATCCATTTGACGATTATCCAGAAGAAACCACAAACCTGCCTACAACTTCATCAACACAAGTAGTTAATGGTAATGGGCATATTGTTCTATTTCTTATAAATATTTAGCTCAGATTAATTAAAGGGGGCTTGGTACATTCTATATAAACATTTTATATGAACATAGCGTATTGTTTCAATTACATTTAAGGGAAATTCCCAGATGTATTTCAGTGATTTAAACAACTCCTTAATTCTATGTGGGAATCCTTTATTCTAGTTCAGTGCAAAGGACATACCATCGTGTAGTTGTCAAGTTGAGATGTAATGATCTTTGGTCGTATTTTTTATACGGTTATTTAGCGGGGGGCGGCCCCCTCGCCCCCCCCCCCTCCTAGATCCGCCCCTAGATTTCTCCTTATACTTTCCGGTTTTCCCACAAAATGGTTAATAGTATTTTGTACATATTATTGCTGCATTTCAATTGCTCCTAACAAATATAACGATTGGTATCAAACGATATGCAACTGTCTTATATGTTAGTTTATTTGGACCAAGCACTATCGGAATCACTAGAATTATTCGAGTAATAACGATTAGATTTGGATATTTTTAAAGACTGATAACACTGTATTAATATCGCAATGAAAATGGATTCTTTTCCAGAACAGGGCAATAACGATGAAGTGTCAAGGTCACAAGATGTACCAAGTATAAGTGGTATGGTTGGTGGAATTACGGGCGGTATTCTTATTATAATAATTCTTCTTATTGCCGCCATATTCTATATACAACGACAAAGAAAATACAAGTTAGTAAATATATAACCAATTTAAACTGTATCGGATTTACCAATAGGCTTCGCTGACTTAACAATAGGGTCCTAAGATATATATTGTTGGGGATTCTTAAGCATCTCTCATCATCATCGACTCTGTTTTATTGTATTTAAAACACGTTTCCAATGGGTGAGGATGAGAGATGGCAGGGCCTCATAGGTGGAATGGCCCAGGGTCTCTCTTTATCTAAATCCGACTCTGAATTTACGCAAACTATAACATGAATACATCTGTGAAATTATAAACACGGCAAAAAATCCAGCACTAGATTCGTCCACATGGTCCATAGCTGTAATTTTCCATCAGGTAATCACAAAGAAGTTGAAGTTTTACAACGCCAACCGTGGAGTTCACTTCCGCTTGCCTTGGGAACCAGATACAAGACAGGGTTCTTGATTAATAGTTCAGGCGTGGTCTGAAATGTCCAGTGACCGGGGCACAGTAGACACGTGCTTTTGAGTCCGCCGACGAAAGGGAGCCCCGTAGTCATGGCTACCAAAAATGATAGGAACAAATATGAATAAATTGCTTCCTGCTGACAATCATTACAGAACCGTCAAAACGTCAGATAAATAGTCAAACATTTAGAACAACAAAAAGACTATACCCGGGTTAACCCATTTGTAACGTTTTTGAAACGCAAAATATTATAGGTGTATCGCAACAAACAAAAGAAAAATCATTAGACTGTCGCATTTTTTTTATTTCAGGCATAGACGTCGCGAGAGCCTCCAAAGACACCATTCAGTTGTGCAAGAAACTTTGAGTGAAAATGTGTATTCTATTAGTGATGAACCGGTAGGCCTAAATCTATTTGTATTTCTTTATAAATTTAATTTTAAAATATCGATTTATATAGTTACATACATTAAGGAAAGTGAAAGGATATCAACCAATGATAAATAACGGAAGAACCGAGGACTCTGAATTAAAGATCATTCGTGTCTAAAAGTGTGAGACAAAAAGGGGGTAATTTTGGACCTGAATCGAAGGGAATCTTTTATCATGTTGCTTTAGCTGCCGATTATCTCGTCTCGTGACAATTGCGGCTTAATTAATGTTTAAGAATATAGAACAATCTTCCATAGCAACACATGAACAGGTTTTGAAGGAATTTAGTATGCCGGTGCGGGCCTGGACAAACCGACTGTGCGGGGACCCCACTGTTGTTTGTTCAAATTGTACGTACTGACCGCGGATCGTACGGGTATGTACTCCACCCCCTTGAGTGCTGGGGTGTTTTCCTCCAGGATTTACTTTTTTTAAAATTAGGATTAATTTCAGTGCATCTGAGACAATTTAGGCAGCGATTTCATTGACGTTTAGAATTAATTTACTTCACTTTTAGTGCAATCCGGGATAAAATATTAGTAGGGCCAAATAAGGGGCAAATAATGAATAAAGGTCTTATTCTTCTTGTAACTTTAACGGCAGGACAGGACCAATACAATCTGGTTATAGATATTCTTCCGTCGTTGACGCAAGAAGATACACGTTCAAACTGGGAGGACTCGCTGCGCTCATCATGCATCGTGCCAGGCATTATAATCTAGACGAAAATAATGAGGCAGTGTTGAAAGTATTAAGAATTTGTCTTGAGTGGATGCATATAAAAAATGTGCATATAGTTTTGAAGTAATCGTCATTTTATGCCTTAAACGTTGTCCTTAATGCTAATAATAAATTATTTTAATTATTAGATTTATGCAGAACCAGAGCCCCTGAAGTTTGACTATGGATCAGAAGCGGTGGTTACTGGAACCTCTGCTGATTATGTAGAGCCACAAACTCCAACTACAGTGACGTACTGCAAGTCCAGTGATCCAAAAATATCCTCTGAACCCATTTATCCTACATACGAAAACCGAGTGGAACAAGTCCCGGAAAATGACAAATATGAAACTTTGGGAGCGGCGCCTTATCAGATAGGATATCCGCCATATAGTAATAACACCAATAACGAATCTTCGAGGCGGCAAAGCATTCCACCTCGACAAACTGTTCGCAAAGATTCGAGTGGATACAAGTATCCAATTAATATTAATGAGGAGCCTTATGAGACTCCTGTTCCCGATTACCTTCCTATAGAAGCAGATCCGGATTATTTGATAGCCAAAAATGTTTAAAGTACCAAAATCGGACTTAACTATGTACTGAAGAATTGTATTTCATAGGAAATCCTAAAACCCTTTGCAATCGCTAAACAACCAACTATGGTCGTTCACAAAATGACTTCTGTTTTGTCTCAGACACCAGACATCTATTTACTTTTTGAGATTTCTGGAGTAAATCAAACGGGTGCCAAAAGTATATATTATCTTATAAAGGAAGTGACTGTTGGATACCAATAATATTACTGTGAATATATTGTTCATTCGTTTTATAAAAGAACATACTTTTGATTTATGTGATTATCAGACCAGTTTTGTTAAAATGAGGTGTAATGTGTGTTTAGAAGAAAAAAAAAACGAATTTATCCGAATAATACGTCATATACAGTATAGCTTTAAACAATTCGTGACTTTGTCTACCATTACCATTATATCGGACTAAATATAGATATTAATAAAGTATAAAATGGGAATGATATTACATAAAAATGGCAATAATGTGACAGCAAGAAAAAATTGATAAATCAATACTGTCACATAAATAATGTGTCTAAGCTCTAGCTATGTCAAATTAATGGGAGATTTTTTTTAAATTTGTAGATTTTGACTAACATGTACTTGACTGAACCTAACATATTTTCACTGTCTCAGTTGAGGTAGGCAATCCAGACATGATGTACGGTTATGGGACTAAAGCGCATGACAAAGATCCTGCTTATATTTTTTGATTTATACAGTGGGGTTTTACTATATTTAGCAAATTTCTAGCATATTTAATTTATTGTTCTAGTGAATCTTGACCTTAGAAATCCATTTCATTTGTAAATAAATTTTTGTTTTTTTGTTATATAGTTCTTTATCATTCTGTTCATTAATCAGAACTGTTAAAAGCGTGATGAACTGTTTTGGGATAGTTGAATTTCGTTATTATCTATTAACTCA
Source organism: Patella pellucida (assembly GCA_917208275.1). Classification (NCBI taxonomy): domain Eukaryota; kingdom Metazoa; phylum Mollusca; class Gastropoda; family Patellidae; genus Patella; species Patella pellucida. The sequence continues at coordinate 49,727,996 of OU795042.1, read as the reverse complement.
TAAAATAAGTTACATCTAGTCGATTGTATTGTCGAGGTTCTAGGATCTGGTGGTTAGGTTTAGAGATTGAAGTTCTTATTAGAATACAGATTCCAAAATGGGAAAAAGGGCGGTTTGATTAAAATATTCTAATAAAATTCTAATGTTTTTTTTTTCAAAGTGTGTACTATATAATGGGGTCTTCAATCAAAATTCATAAACATATTATTTTTGATTGATTATACTAAAGGTGTGCTGCTGATTTCATTTTCTGCACATCTTGACTAATGATCTTGTTTTGATGGTTTTACTAAGCGTCGCTCTATCAATGATACTTCATGTATTATGTTTATTTTGCGTACTTATGTTGATTGATTAGAGTTACGCGTATAGTTAATGACACTTTGTCTAACTCGTACGAGAATGAGATCACTGCCCTAGTTGTCCTCGATTTAAAACGCTCACGTGGTCGTTTTGGGGCGGGACTAAACGACTTGAGTACGGCTTTGTGTAAACAACAGAGTGAAAATAACCCGACCGAACACGTGTTTTATGTAAACACATGTCATTGGCAAAAAGTCAACTTTTGTCACTCCAGTAAAAGGGATACATAATATGTGCAACTTGGAAAATTCCGGTAACCTACATCATATCTCGGATGTATATCATTGAGTGATATACCTACGCCCATACATTTGCGATGCGGCTACTGGTTTACTTTAAACAGGAAAACGTGTTGTTTTTTTAAAAAAAGTCTCAATTTGCGTCTTTTGTAGAGTGTATATTATACCTAACTGAGCAGAGATATTGTCACAAGGCTGCTGGTTTGATCAAATCCCCTGGTAATGCCAAACATGACGTTTGTTGATATAATACACTCTCCTCCGAAATCTCCATTAGGGCAGCCATTTTCCATTCGGAACCTTTCAAATTTGGCGGAAATGGTCAAACATCCGAGATTTGATTCGTAGAATCTATTGAGGTTTTCCGAATGAATATGTGCTAGTGGATAATATTGCAATACACCCTTTGCCACTGTAAACTGCCTTAGAGTTTCAAGCTGTTTATCTTTCAAGACAAGGTTAGATACTCCTAAATTTGTCTTCGCAAACAGAACAGCCTCTGTGAAATTATCTTTCAATGGGCGCTGCCATATTGAATAATTAGAGGACTATTTTGTGATTCGGCTTTGATCAATTTGACATCTTTCATACACACAAAGGCTATTCTAAATAAACATATCTAATTTCAATCAATATGACAATAGATGAGAAATAAATACTTCTAAAAATTGCTAAAAGCATACTATTACTCAGTGTTTTCGACTTAAATCGTCGATGTAGGAATTAATAAGGTTAGGGACTGTTCTCAAGCGGAGCTGCTGTAGATAGGCAGCCTATGTTTGGGATGTGTCCAGTTGGTGTTACTTGGGGTATCTCGGCCTGATGATATTGTGTCCTAGTGGCCAATAATAATTTGAACGTTTGCAACGCCATTAAAATTTATTAACTTGGGGGCGCTTTCATATTATCATCTCAGATGCCTTTTATTGTATATACAACTTTCGGTTCGCACAGTCAGATAATCGTTTATCTGACCATATTATTACATTCTGTCTATTATAAATCCTTATATACCCGAGATAACTTGGCTCGGTCCTCCGTCAGTCCATTATGGTTGGCAATGTTATTCCGTTCCGTTATGCGACCCTTTCCATAAACCTTATGACTGCGATAGAGGTTTTCAATTCCATGTCAAGCATTGACTTACGAGAGGACTGGAGCAATCAATCCTCATCCTTAGTATTACCATTGGGCAGATAATTTGAATACGTGTCTACCCCATTGATTGGCCCAGGGGTTAGTGGAATGGAACGGAGAGAGACAAGTGGGGATACCAAGGTTGTTCGGCATTAAGCAATCTTCCTTCCTTCCAAACATTACTACCCCAATGCTCACCCCCTTTGCGGAAAACTATTGTTATCGTACTTCACTTGGCCAAAATTCTTGGGAACACCATACAGACTACAGATTCTAACAGATCTGGCTATGTCCGTGTACATGTTGGCATGCCCGTAAAAGAACCCTTAACAGTTGGAATTCAATAAAAAAAGTTGGTGGAAGTGCCGCTGCTAAAGCAAAATTTCAATCATAGCACACCGAATGGTAGATGCCGGTCTTCATTAGCCTGGTTGGGCCGAAAAGTAGGACATTTAACTTAATTTAATTAAAATATCTGGTATAGTCCCAAAAAAATAATCTAAACAAATATTTAATAGCCTAGATTTATTATTACAATATATACATGTAATAGAAGTCTATGTTTAAAAATACTTATACTAGAAGTAAATCTAAACTCACATGCACATTACATTTTGGCTACGGTAATGGGCTAATGAAAATTGTTCTTGCAACACTTTTTAGAAACATTTTTTTAAATGGTTGTGAGATGTTTCATTGTGCTCAATATCAATGGACAAGATTTTAGTGCTCAAACAATCAAAATTGAAGTATCTACTGAAATTTGGATTTTATCTTTCCTTAAGATTTTGAGAAACGGGGCCCTGTTCCCATTATCAAACTTTGATTAACACAGAAACTAGGAAAACAATCTATCTATACCCAATATTTAAGCTATAACTGAATACTGGACAAATAACAATGTAATTAATTATCACAAACCTAAACAAATATAAGTATATGTTGGCAGATAATCATTTTCAAAAAAGGCATAGAAGTGTTTTTTTAAATAAAAATCTGGATGATTAAAACATTGATTAGATGACAATTAGACCTTGGTCTTCATGGATAGTTATGAAATACAATTTGGGTCTTGGTTAGAAAAAACAATATGGATGAATGTAATCAATACAAGTAAAGGGAAAATTAGATGGCCATAACTTTTGCCAAGATTGATCAATTTATATATTTTGGGGACCAATATACTTTTAAGTAACATTACTTTTTATTGTGAATAGTCTAATGTCTATATCTGCCTTCTAGTCCGAATATTGTTTCTTTAATATAAATATATGTATATAAACAAAACTTGTATAAAATACAAAATAAACCTTGTATAACATAAATAAAAACTAATGTCAAATAAATAAACAACATTTTGTATATCATAAATAAAGTCAAACATTTGTAAAATTATAACCACTAATATTTATCACAATAATTTAAGATAAACATATGTATTAAAGCTGTATTGCACATGGAACAATAATAACAAAATGAATATAATAAAACAACTTTCAAGCAGGATTATGTATAGTAAAAGGTACAGTTTATATCTATACTTTCATTCGCTATAACTAAGATGACATGCAGGAATTAAACATAGATAGTGGTTTGGGATCAACAACAATACCTTCTTATCATATGAATTTGAAACTACAATGTACATACATAATTATAGATCATTAAATATGACAAATCCTTAACCACAATAAGATAGTCACACCCATTTTACAATAATGTAACTATGCATCTCTCTCTGAAAACCTGTTTTAAGCGGTTTGTGAAAACCATACTCCGGTTTTAGAGAAAGTTCACATACTCATCTGGCAAAATGGTCCCTCATGATCACTGTCATCTTTTTTCATTCTGAAGAAAACTTATATTGGGATTAGATAACACACACTTTAAATTGTTGGAGAAAATGGCGCCACTTCTACAAAGTGACAACAACATAATCTGACTGCTTGACAATTTACCTCAATTGGCATTAATTGCTAAAGAACAATGCTTACACTATATTAAATCAGAGTATAAAGTTCGTAAATATTTATGATTTCGATGTAAATTTTAATTTAATTTCTATTTAAAAGCATAGATACATGTTACATGTATTCTATATAATTAAAACAGATATTATCATAATAAGACTAGATATATAGGGTAAGTAAACACTAATATGTTGAACAGCTCCATCAAAAACTTTTGGATCATATTTAAAGCAATTCCCTTCTACCACACTAAAATCTTGTGCCTCACAAAATGCTGTTCCATTCGCATATTCAGTTCCTAGACAAAAACAAATATTCAATAGAAAATACTGCTGTTTCATACTACTCAAGATTTAACAACCATGAAATGTAATGGGGTTTAACGTCGTACTGTTCTGCTCCTAACTGGGCTAATGAAGACGGGCATACGCCATACAGTATACTATGAGGTAAATTTTGCCTGACAGCGGCACTAAGGCCTACTCTTATGTCAAATCCCAACTGTCAAGGGATCTGTTACGTGCAAGCCAATGTGTACACAGGACTTTGGTTTTCTGTTCAATCCGAACGACAAGACAGCTGTCCTGGTCAGGTCATCTATCCTGCATCACTGACAAGGGGGAATCACGCCGAAAAATCTGGATGAACTTTCTCAGCCAATGCAGGGATTAAACACTAGCGAGCCAGCTTCTTACCCACTTAGTCACCGTGAACCCAATTTAACAACCACAAACAACCTGATTGACCAAAGTTGACATTGTAAGCTAGCTGACTTGAGTGACAGCTAGCAGCATGAATGCTCAGACTATACTCAAAACTCCCAAACAGGGTGGTTACTGTCACAGTTCATCGTTATGAGTGCCAGTCCAGTTTTACTAAATGTTAGCTTGTTAGAATCAATCTCATATGAATAGACACTCATTAATTACTTGCACATTGATTTATTTATAAAGTACCAAACAATCTAATTGCTTATCATAAGGCATTTTAAAACTGGTAATAGACACTCATTAATTACTTGCACATTGATTTATTTATAAAGTACCAAACAATCTAATTGCTTATCATAAGGCATTTTAAAACTGGTAATAAAAAAAAATAATTAAAATTTGTTTTTTACCTAGTTTTTTTCCATTATATGATGCTGCTTTACATTCTTCATACAAATTAGTACAAAAATCAGTACAAACCCTAGCTCTCCTGAAAAAATAAGTAAATGTTGTATGATTAGAAATAAATACTTTGATATTGTATGTCTTTACTGGTTTTCTATTGCAGTCAAATACATGGATATGATCGTTTTACCTTTCACTAGCCCAAATTTCTTGATCTCTTGTCAAGATTGCTTTATAACTAACAAACCGTTAGTCACAATTACTTTAATTAGAACTTCATGTACAATACAATAAAGAAGATCGTTAGTCAAAAACAACAGTACCCACTTTTGTACTTCAAAAGTCAAAGAACTGACAAATCTTTTAAATGTGCTGCCAATAGTTGACATATTATTATTAACAGCATGTGCTGCCAAAAGTAACCGTGGGAAACCTTATGTATTGCCAGCTTGCAAACCATAAGAGCGATGTTAACTATATAAGACAGTAACAGTCACAGTTTTGGGGGATCATTGTCCACCAGCTACACAGATAATGTGATGTAATTCTAGTATATCATCATGCAAAACATATCAAACTGCAAATAAACCAAAAAGAAAAGTTTGCAATGGACTATTTTGAATTTATATGTTTTCCCTCAATCTTAAATTGCACCAAGTACCAGATATTGGCCAGGTCAATTTGCGGTCCAATAAGGCCCCTGATCAAAACAATTGGATAATGTTTTTAGTATACGGTACTATTTTTTATCAGTTTGGGCTTCTTCAATCTACCAGAAACACAATCATATAAATCCTGCAGTAATAGTAATAGAAATAAAATTATTCCCTAATGGTTTTTTTGTGTTAAAACTCTATAAACTCTTTATCTCAAGAGTATTTTTTGTTGAGATTGTTGTTACTGGAGGTAACGGTACTTGACCCTTGACCCCTATGATCCACGAGAATATAGAAACTTAAGATATCTTCTAGAGGGAGACAGAGAGACATGGGGTTTAACATCCACTCAACACAAACTAGGTCATTTTGGGACTAACATATGGGTTAATTTTTTTTCAATAATTTCCTTGCGCATAGGGGTCTTTAGCAGTTGGAGGAAACCGAAGGACCAGGAGAAAACCCTTGAGGTTTGACAGGGGACCCTATACAACAAAGGATTCGAAACCACGGCAGTTGACTCAATGATAGGCTTTACGATACAGCGTGCGCACGCTAACCAATTAGCCACCAACCCCCACCCCCCAAAATATTTTCTAGGGTCTTCTCAGTTCTTGTTAGGATCCTACATGTACACTTGAGGTCCATTTTCCTTCGCCAACCAAATTTGTGAAAGAAAGGATTTTACACCAACAAGGCAACAAATATACAAATATGTTACAAATACAAATATAACACCAACTTACTGCTTATACCAAATATGTTGATCAGGACTACAGAAATAACACATCAAATAGTTCATCATATTAGAACATGTTTTTGTGGCTTCATAAAGTGGATACATTTTGGAAAAGACTGAAGTTACTTCTGTTATTTTACAGCAAGCCTTTTGTGAATACCAGGAACAATTCGCTAAACCATGGATTGGAACAGCAAAGCGTTGATATTCTTTATTCTCCACTGTAAATATATATAAAAAAAATATTAAATTTTTTTCAAAATTTATTATGTTTTTACATTTATTAACTTTGTAAAATAATCAAATTTTTGGGAAGCAAGATATTGTAAAAAGGTATTTGTGTGAGGACAAGAAGTACCTAAGTACAATGTACAACAAAAAGGCCTCTTTAAAATGAACTTTTTACCGCTTGGTACATTTTGACTACCAAGATTGAAGAAAAGTAAAATATTAAACCTGTAGCCTACACTGGGCACACCTAAACTGTCTGAAACTGATGTTCATTAAACCAACTCAAACCGCCCCAGATATGTGAATAGCTTTCCCACCATTCATTAGTTCGTGGGAGTGTAGTTTGGGCAGTCTAAGGCGCGCAAGTTAGGGCGGTTTGATGTTATCTAATTGACATAAAGGTGAGCCTATAACTGAATCTTTTCAAAGGTGAAGGAAACAGTTTGAGAACAAGCAGCGTTATTTTTGGCCACGGTGTTGTAGTGCCCACACGGCATTTGCTTACTAACACTCTAACAGATATGATAATCCATTCATCAAATATTGATATGAGAATCAAAGATAAATATCACAGAATAAACCAAGAAAGTAACATTTACAGTGTAGTAAGAAACCGGTGGTGTGGTAGATGAATAATCATTTCTCGCCACATTTGACAAAAACAGAAATAGATGAGATTTGGTGAGAAATGATTTCTTAATTGTTTGGTGATTAAGACGTAGGACAGTGAAAAACAGGTTGTAAATGTAATCAATGTAGAGCTTTATTGTCAATTATTTCATATTGCTTGTTAATGGACAGAAACGGTCAGAGGACTGAATTCGTTCGGACACCGATCAGATCTAAAAGGAACAATTACAATCACTAATTTAAACCTAAAGGTAGAGTAAGAGTGAGTAGGCCTACCTACAGCACAGTCTAGTAAAATAATTAAAATATGCTCACAAAAATATGGACAGTTTTGTTTATCTTCTTCATAGATTACATGTACCTCCATAGCTGAATAAGCTTGTGGTAAAAAATAAAATAAAAACAATCCAGCTGAAATCGAGTTTAGAATACCCATTTCTGTTTTATGCTAAACAGTATCGATCAGCTGCGTTTTCGTTAGCTATACTTGTTTACTTAGGCCGATACAAATTTGAGAATCAAAAAAGAAACGGGATATATTTAAATACGGGTTTTTATAATAATTATGAATATTTGTTACACTAATTGAGTATATTAATATATAAGGATGATATGTTATGAATATTTTATTTCCCACGAAGAAAATAAATTCATTCACAAAAACACGAATATTGCGTTCCGGTTTCAAATTTGATTATACTGATTTTCAATATGGCAGCCTCCATGAAAAGGATTCCTGACAAGGATAAATCATCTAGATTTTCAATTTATCGACTACAAAAGTTTGTTTTTGACCCGAATTATGCGATACCAGTTATGTTGTTACTTCTGTTTGCAGAACTAGTCGTAAATATAATTGTTATACATAAAATTAAATGTAAGTAGTAAGTACCGTAGTGAACGTGTCTTTCAAACCTTATCGAGTTACAGAACAGACTAAGGGAAAGAACTCTTTTTATGGACATTTTTTTTTAAAATTCAAAATATTAAAGAAATCGAACATGATTTTAAATGTTAACTTCATTCAGCAGTAATATCTGAACCATGCCCTTAATATAATGGTTACATGACTGAGTGGTCGAATGGTTTATTGCCACGCTTAGGGCCTTAGGTCTGTCATTGAGTCAAGTGGCATGGTTTCGATTGCCCGCCTGCCTACACAGTGTATGGTCGACTGTCCAACCCGCGTGTCCTACTGCTAAAGACCCCTTCACACAAGTCCCAAAATGACTCCATTTCTCTCTCTCTCTCCAACCTTGTGGGTTTACTCCGGTCCGGGTTCTCCTGTTTCCTCCTACTGCTAAAGACCTCAAAGCACAATCAAATTATTGTAATAATTTAAACCATAGTCCCGTAATGACCTAGTTTGTGTTGAGTTGCCGGGAAACTGCATTTCTCTCTCTTTCATTGAGTCAAGTGATGTGGTTTCAAAACCACACTTCAAGTCACTACAAGAACAGAGTTTAAAATCTTGATACATGTAGCCTAGATACTGATGTGTTTGTTTTTCGATACGATATAAGGCCTTTGGTTTCACCTGGCAAACATTCTTAACAGTAATTTTATACTAGTAGGACCTATTAAACATACCCGGCCCAATGTAGTAGTGACACAACTTTCGTTTATCTGAAAATATTGTCAGTAAAGTTAATCAAGCAGTGTTTTTAACATTCATATTTATGGTAAATTAATCATGCGCGACTCCTACTAACTTGTGGTTTTATGTCAGGTATCGTCAAACGTTAAGCCTACCCCATTTAAAAATATTGGGCAAAGTCAGCTTTTAACGCTTTAAATGCTTTAATTACCGATAAATAACCCTTCCTTTCATTTTGTGAATCCAATACTGTTAACTATAGGACAACAAAGTTTATTCCAACAATTGCCACAACCAAAATTCATCTGATAATTTAATTATACAATGCAACCTTCCTTTATCACATTAGATATCATATTTTAGCAATCCCTGTTACTTAATAAAATCATTTTTATTTTAAAGATACTGAGATAGATTGGAAAGCGTACATGCAGGAAGTAGAAGGTGTTGTCAATGGAACATATGATTATTTAAAGTTAAAAGGAGATACCGGACCCTTAGTGTAAATAGAAATTGAATTTTGCTTCAAATTTTGGGGGTTTGGCACAAGTCTGTGCATAGAGAGAGCGTAAATGTGATTTCTATGTTTTTACTTTTACAAGATATTGAGTACAAAAAAGATAGAACAATTAAATGCTTTATTAATCTAAGACACATAAAGATGGTGGATTGAAATTAATAGATATCTATCTAAACTTTAAATGACCATATGTAACTTAAAGATTCATTATGTAAGATTAAGCCGTTCAAAAATAGATACTGCATACAAGTATATTGAAATTTTCATTGAGATTACTTTATTCTAAGCAAAGTTATCACTGTTTGAAGTTTTAACAAGTTGGACATAGATGTTTATTATTGTAGTAATAGTACCGTACTTTTATTCATGACTAAGCCTATTAAATCATTGAATGATTATCATATAATGGTCTAGAGAGATGATTATAGGCTTGTCGTGTGAATAAATGTCTTATTATTAATAGCCTGTGGAACATTTGAACATTTAAAGCCAAAATAAAGACCTGCAATATGTAGATTTAGCTCTTAAGTAATGTATCTTTAAGTTAGAACTGATTTGAATAATTTTTGTACAAGAGGTTTTAGTATTAGTATTATTACTATTAAATATCTGTTAATTTGTTTTATATGATATTATTTGTATACTTTCAATATTTGTATAGTCTATGTTGTCTTATTTCAGATATCCAGCTGGTTTTGTTTATATCTACACAGCTTTGTACTATATTACAGACCATGGTACTAATATAAGACTAGCACAATATATATTTGCTTGTCTATATATGTTAACACTTCTTATTGTGTTTGATATATACAGATATGCTAGAAGAGTAAGTATAACACAGTTGTTTATAATTTTCTTTAGATTGACTGGTACTGGATATTGGATTTTTATCATAAATCTGTTCTTTTAATTCCCAAGTCTGTACGTGACGAGGAGTAGGTTTGCTGTCTAACCTCATGAATTTTCTCTGGGCCCCCAGTTTCCTCTCACTGATTACGACCCCTATGCTTCAGGCGAATTACTGAAATAAAATTGAACAATGTGTTAGTACCGAAATTACCTAGTTTGGGTTCGAGGGGACATTAAACCCCACCTCCCTTGAAGAGATGAATTTAAAAATGATAATATTGATGCAACTTTTCGTATGTTTCAGGTTCCACCATATGTTTTCTTCTTCATGTGCTGTGCATCGTATAGAATTCATTCCATCTTTATTTTACGATTATTTAATGATCCAGTTGCCATGATATTTATGTATTTAGCAATAAATCTGTTTCTAAGACAACACTGGACAATAGGATGTTTTATGTACAGGTATGTATATGTATTTTTTCTCCTAAAATTCACTTAAAATTGTTAGTAATCAGTTTGTAGTCATTAAGTATGTGTTATGCTAAGGTGTTAAAACTGTGAGTATTGAATGATATACACCACTTATCTACTATTTTTATTTGTCATGTTTGTGTATTCAATTGTGGTGGGTATTGGAATTAATCACACTTTCACACTAGAAGTGACATTTTTTACAGCTAGTTACACACTTGCTAATTAATGACTACTGTATAATTTCTATCCACTTTCTGTTCATACTAAACATTAGTTTAAAGTAAGTAAATGACAAAATATTTCATGAGTAACAAGCTTAGGTTTAGAAGTCAATGTGCCAGATTCCCAGTGTAAGTGCCATTTATGTTATTTGTATACCTACTGTTATAGATTTTAGGTAACTTAAGAGAACTTAGTCCAGTTGCTGCCGATCCTAGATCTATGAAAACTGTAATTATAGACTTGATTTAAAAACAAAATGGCAGTAATGCTAAAATTAACAGAAACTTTAACACTTTAGGCGTCTGTAGAAACCTTTCTTTGTATTTGATGTAATATGCAGGAACTGAAACAGTTAATACGGAAATCATATATTGGTTGTGATACTCCATGCATTCAATTATAGATTAAGATAGTGATGAGTATTTAAGGGACAATATCAAAACTTCAACGCTTGTCCAACCGACGTGGGTTATTCATTTGGATGCATCAGTTTAAATCTTGTGACAGTCACTTATGTAGTTTGGAATTTGGATGTATTTACCAACAGACTGAAAAATTCACAAGGATTCACAAATTATTCAATTAAAGGATTTGCAAACATCACTGATATGATACCACAGGCCCCTTGTACACGATAACAATACCACAGGCGGCTCTATGCTAATACACGGATGCATTTGCTTTGTAGTTTAGGTCAGTAGGGCCTATCTATCAAAATGATACTGTTATTATTGTTTGTAGTTTGGGTGTATCTATCAAGATAAATCTGTTATTATTGTATTTGTAGTTTGGGTGTATCTATCAAGATGAATCTGTTATTGTTTTCACCAGCTGTATTTATCTTATTAATGGTTTCCCAGGGTACCTTCGGAACTATAAAACACCTGATAGTTTGTGCTCTTCCCCAGGTAAATATTGAATTTCTACTTGTTTTCTGCAAATAAACTTTTTAAGTTATTTATATGGATAAATAATTTTAATATTGTACTTTACTTATTTTAAGTAGAAAATATGTCAGAATGCAATTTTGATAAATTATAAGCGTGTTTCAGTAACTATTTTAATGGTCGAAAAAAGCATTCTGAAAGAAATTAAGCTATTCTATGATATAATGCATTTGACGTAATTGCAATGTGTCTTTAGATATTTCTGTAGTCAGTGGAATAATTATTTCAGCAAAAGCATTAGTTTGCTAAGATTTCCATATTTTGTATTGTATCTCTTTTCAGGTTGTTTTAGCTATACCATTTTTGAAAGCTAATCCAATAGGCTATCTTCTTCGCTCATTTGATTTCGGTCGCCAGTTTTTCTACATATGGACAGTTAACTGGCGTTTGGTACCAGAAGAAATATTTTTAAATAGAAATTTCCAGTTAGCTCTTCTTGCTGGTCATGTGTTGGTTCTATTAATGTTCATCTTCTTTAGATTTAAAAGGTATTTAAAAGAATATTATGACAAAATAATATAAATAAATGAAATGAGGTTTAACGTCCTACTAATATAAATAAGATTTCAAGTTTAAAGTCATAACTTGTAATAACTTTTTAGTGATTCATAACTACCAGTACTAAGAATAGATTCAACTTTATTTCATCCTAACAAGAACTGCTGTCTAGTCGTTTGGATATGACGAAAAACCATGGTCCTGTGACCAATGGCGTGCACGTAAAAGATCCCTTTTCAGTTGGAATATTCGATATAAGATTAGCCTGTAGAGCTGCAAAATTTCCCTCATAGCACACTGTATGGCATATGCTCGTCGTCATTAGCCCAATTTAGAGCAGAACAGTAAGACGCTAAACCCTATTTCATGAGTTGAATATACATGTAAGGATAATGTTGGTTTTTTTCAAAGGTTATATCCAGATGTTTGTAAAGGTTTATGGATGAAGGCGAGTTCTAAAAGATTGAATGCTAACCGTATCCTTTCTTTAATGTGTTGATGAGAATTTTAAAATTCAATAAAAATGTATGGAATAAAAACTGTCGATCAAAAATATTTCATTCACAACTCTTGTAAATACCTCAGAGTTTTGAGTTTTTGAGACATTCTCCCACTAGTGCCTGATTTTATAAAAAAATATGTTTTTCCTCCTGAAAATAAGATTTTAAAATATATTGCAGTCGGTTGAATGGATCGCAATATTTTGCAATAGGGTTTTGGGTTGTAATACACAGTCTTAATAAGGAGGTATCCTATAAATATTCAGTGTCATGTATTTATTATTCACAGAGTTCTTGCCTCAGTTAACACATTCTTTTAAATGCTCTACATTCATTATAGTTTTCAAGATGAAGTTAATGCTTGTATGACTTACATCACATACATAATGTTATTCCTGCCTCCCTTCACAGTGCTGCTGTTCAACTGTTGGACAGTGCCATGTTTCAAACTGCTCAACACACTACTCTGTTTGAAACTGCTAGACAGTGCTATGATTAAAGCTGCTAAACAGAGCTATGTTTGTAATGGCTGAACAGCTCTATGTTTGGGCATAAAATCAGCTATAATGATTACAGTACACATATTTGACTATTATATTCAATTCTTTGAAAGTTGTACTTGAAACTTTATCCAATGATTGTTTTGTTGGTGTTGTCATTCCTGTAACTGTATAGTTTGTGCTTTCTTTACTTAATGCTATACTCCATTACATTATTAGCAGATTTGAAACTGTTATCAATCCTTAATGCTTGTTTAAGAAATCGTATTGCCACTTTTTACGTCAAATTTTATTGGCATGTGTTTTAGTCGCTCCCTTCATTATCAGTTTTATATCTGGTACTTTCATGGTTTACATTATCTATTATGGACGACACCCATACCAACAGTGTTAAAGTAAGTATAATTTATTATTAGTTTCCTAATATATTACAGTAAGTAGAGAGGATTTCTACACAGATGTATGATAAATTTTGCAAAATATCAGAGGTTCATTTAAAAAGAAATGTAGTGTAGTGGATTTTATCTTAAAGATGCATTATGTAAGATCTATATCTGTCTATTGCAGGTCTTTCTTTAGGCCTTACATGTTATATAGATTATTAATTATACATTTATTGATTCGCCAAGACCGTTATCAACTCTTGATACCATCGGATGCTCTAGTTTGAACAAATTTAAATATGATTGTCAGTTAATGATATAATTTAAAATTGGATAATCAAGACTTTGTTTACTATCGTAGCAACAGTAACAATGACAATATGAGACTACATGCTCTGGTATCCATGATAATCAAGCTGTAGTGTAGATTGTTTATTATCATAGCAATATTAACAGACTATGGGGATTAAGTCTGTTTTATCCATTTTATAGTTAAATCTTGCAGGTATTGAAATCCATTTAAATTGCACCCATCCAATGGATTAGAGAGTTGATTGTAGGCTTGCCATGGGAATAAATGAAATGAAATGGGTTTGACGCCCTACTGTTCTGCTCCAAGTTCATGTGAATAAATGTCTAAATAATAGTTTATATAACATCTGAAGCCAAAATAAAGACCTGCTCAGATATAGCGCTTACATAATGCATCTTTAACTTAGGATTTTTCTTTTTCTTTTCAGAGTATTAATTTTAGGAGTGATTGAATTATCATGGAATACATATCCTTCCACCATATTGAGTAGTTCCTTATTACATGGTTGTCACGCTATTTTATTACTCGGCCTTTGGTTCAGTTTATCATTTGATGAGAAGGCAAAAGAAGAACCAAAGAAAGCAAAATAGTTAGCTATTCATTTTGAAAAACTTTTATTGTTATGAAATAAATGAGCTGTAAATGTAGACCATATAGTTTGTATCAGTGTTTCGTGTATGTTGTGTGTTAAGTACTAGTCATGTTTTCTTATTATATGTGGTTTAATTGTCGAGAGCAAGACATTACATAATATATTGTAACAACAAGAGAACCAGGAGGTCCAAGTGTTTTTACAATATATTACGCAATATCTTAAGCTCAAGACCTTTAAACGACTTAAAATACAGACTCTCTGCAAATGTGTTTACAGTGAAATACGTCATGCCAGTCTAATGTTTTATAATGTATGCTTGGCAAGTTGTCAGTACGAATATCTGATATAATGGTACACCAACATTAAAGGGTATCAGACATTTTGTAACACAATAACTGTAATCGAGGTAGACTTCTCAAACTTGTTGTAGATGTTCATTAGTGGGTTTGATGATGAGCATTTTCTACTTGGGCACATCAATTTGATTTTAGTTGAATATCTTGACTAAGTTCGATAATGATCATTTTTTACTCAGGTTAATTAGTCATAAGCAGTTTGATGATTAGTTGATCCTTTGTTGATAGATAAATGTGCAAGTTATTAATGTGTGTCATCTAGAAGCCTATATATTTTGTTTAAAGCATTTTCTACTTGGGCACATCAATTTGATTTTAGTTGAATATCTTGACTAAGTTCGATAATGATCATTTTTTACTCAGGTTAATTAGTCATAAGCAGTTTGATGATTAGTTGATCCTTTGTTGATAGATAAATGTGCAAGTTATTAATGTGTGTCATCTAGAAGCCTATATATTTTGTTTAAAGCAATACACTTACTGTTGGTTTGGAGACTCTTAAATATTTGTTCTTCATTTGTGCATTTTTAGTTTATCCGGTAGTTTTTAGTGCCTTAATTCTGTAAAACTTTTATGTGTGCCATAACCATTTGATTTTGACAATACAGTTATTTACATCTGTTTTTAAGAATGTAATATTAGAGATTTGTATTGAAATTAAGGTTAATGATGAATTTCATGATGCATATTATAGTCTTCCAGATAAATTAAACCTTTTAAAACATTTAAATGTTGACTTTAATTTGAAATTAAATAAGATAAATTCATTTCTCATAGAGAGAAAATTGGACATCTAGTATTTATTTATTTATGCCATAGGAACGAACTCTCTTGAAAAACAAGTATTTTCATTTCATAATGCTCTTGTCTTTTTCTTCATCTAACTTCTATATAGATCGATATAAGATTTTGTTCTGGGAGTTAAAATAGCAAAAACACTATTTTGATTGATAAAAAAATTTCCCAGAATTACCCACCACCCCCATGACAAAATAAATTGCACCAAGTAATGACAAAATACTAGATTCAATAGCAAAAGTTGTTTATTTGACATACTGTTTGTACATCATATAATGTATGTATATAGCACAGAAATAATTACATATAAAACATCAACATTATCAGCCAATTAAAAAAACAAAAATAACAACAAAATACATCAATAACATATACTGTCATTATCATTAAACATGTTGACAGTTAAAATATAATAATAATCATGAGTCGCTAAATAATAAACAGATTGTCTTCTCATTTCTTATATAGATATATTACTCTGTAAATAAGTATTAAAAAAACCCTTAGATTTTAATAAAAACAAAAGATGACTATAAGCTTGATTTTCACTGGTATCATATCATAAATTGAAAGATGGTGAAATATTGGTCCTTTAAAGTTTAAACACATCTGAATTCTTTTTTCGAAATAGTTGTGGATATTGGAAGAAACAAAAAAATAGAAATTTTCAAATTTGTCAAAAGACTTTTGTTTATAACTTACAAGTTCTTAAAGACATGATTTAAAAATTATACAAGACTTACATTATGACTACTAGTAAGATATAAGTACAGGAAATAAAGACATAGAAGGCAACATAGAGAACTACAGGAAGTGAAAGCACAAGTAGAAAAATATAATACAAATAAATAATGACATTGTGAACACACATTATATATGTATTATTTTTTAGTTTGTTTGTAGGCGTTTTATGAATCAGAATTGCTTGTTTTAACCTAAAAGATTACTATGTATGGAATCATCCCTAATTCCGTTACCGACCAATATCATAAATTTTGGCAACTAGGGTTAACAATCGGAATGTGTCTAAAATATTTGTTTACCCCATCTGGTTTGTAATATCTATTTAAAAGATACTGAATCTGAAAATGCAGTGTCATACAATTACAGTAAATTATAAAATTCCTCTGTTAAAAGCAACAAATAATTTGAAATGTACAGCTATTACTCAGCTATCTTATCAACAGAAATTTAGCTATATGTACAATTTGTTTATTTACAAATAAATAAAACATTTTAGTAAAAGAACACATTTGCTGATCATTCAAAATTCTTATAATAAAACACAATATCATAAGAAAACGGAGTAGTGGAACCATGTTATACTTTAGTCCCTGCTTCAACTGGAATGTTCTATGTTGTTAGTTTGTTACTAAAGATATTATTTCCATTCTACTTCTAAATTACCCCTAATCAGGTCCATATAGAAGAAATACTGGATTAATTCAGAAGAATAAAGCAAAATACTACTTCTCTTTACTTTGTTATTTTTAAAAAGTACATTTTTAATTTTTCATAATGTATTAATTATATTCAGTTACACCAATACATATTTACATAAAATATATATTTACATATTATCTATTTACTTATACACAAACATATTTGGTTTCATTAGATATGCATAATTGTTTGATATGGTTCGATCAATGGTTTTATATTTCTTTGGCAGTCCACTGACAATTTTAGAAACTTATTTATATATACAGTGTACTCTGTTACTTCCAGCTTTTGATCAATCCGCCACTCGCCTAGATCCGCCCAAAACCTCTGGTCCCGATTTATTTCCTTCTTGATTGCTTTTAAAATGTTTTGTTCTAACCGCCATTTTGTCACTTCCGCCTTTCGCCATCGACTCGAGGTCCGATGAGTGATTATCCATTGTTATTTAATCCTATAATCCGCCACTGTTAACTCCCCAATCACAAAAACACCACAGTTTATCAGACACTAATAATTAAAGTATAAACAAACAGTACTCGACAAATCTTTAAGGGTTCATTGATTGGCAACCATTTTCAATAACTAACGTTAATACTATAGCACCTATGTCGAGCAAAAATAGTTCGCGCTAAAAATAGACCTTGAGTGTCGTACAATAACAATACATTCACTGAACTCTATTGAGCATTGATAATCGCCGATAGCCTGATGTCCGAGAAAAGATTATATTTTGATGGCACATTGTCGGATTTATTATCATATTTTGAATGGGATTTATGTTTTTAAATAAGTAAATAAACACGCTAAGAAATGTTGACGTTTATTTCGATTGGAATGACGTAAGTTAATTGTTTTAGATGATAACACGTGCTATAGTCGAGTGCAATTATTTAGCAGTTAGTGTCACTCGCTCGTTGCATTAGAGCGACGTTAACTAGTAAACTACGGCTTACATGTTATTTTTTTTACTATCTGTATATAAATCGAAACGCAGTATCAGACGAATGTCGGACATTGCTGAAAAATGTACCGACGTAGGATACAAAATATACGGTAATTTTTGGGGAGTTTGATGTCATGTAATTTTGTACATGTACTGTAGGAATATTATTGACATAAATTTGAATACCGAACGCGTTTTAAACATGAAATATATAACGAGGTGCGATCCGACAAATATTCCATTCACATTCACTTCCTGTTATTGGATAAACCGCCACTCGCCGACATCCGTCATTTCTATTTGGTCCTGCTTGGTGCTGGAAGTTACAGAGTACACTGTATCTAAAAGATATACGGTATACCGGTATTTGTATTGGCTAATATAAGGAATGCACACAAGTATACTAGTCTTTGATTTCCTACTTCTACAATAGCCTTGTTAAGGATTATTATAATGTCAAGTTAATACACACACGACCAGCAGTGCAGTATTTTTATCTTATCCATTTTGAAACTTTTAATTTGTAACAGACTGGCTGATGAAATACCGGTATTTAAAGATATAGACATATGCTTTAAATTAGTATTAAACTTGGAAGGATGATTTTATATTTAAAGATACATATAGACATTGAAGGGTGGCAGTTGTTGGATGTAAAATGTATTTGATCTATTAAGTTTGATAGTCATTCTTATATTTTTTTGTACATATATCACAATTAACAATTTAATACAATTATAGAATAATCATTTAAGACATTAAAATATATACAAGTCCTTCTTTAATGGTTTTTTGTTCTAAAAACTAGAAAAAAAGCTATCAGTAATAATTCATCTTTACTATCCCTTTAAACCATACAAGGTAGAGGGGAAAAAGAACATAAACCTTATTAAAAATGAACAGCAACATGTATTATTGTATCCTAATATCATCATTCAAAAGATGTGAGTTCTCTATTAATAACTAAAACTTGTACCTATTCTATTTGTTAATGTGTGATTTTAACAGTGCAGGAAATCTATTAAACTAATATTGCACTGTTTATACTTCATGATGATTGATGATCTAAACTCATTAAGTCGACAGTAAATGTATATTACACAAAATGCGCCATTTATTTCAATTACAAACTAGCTTCAGTCTATAATTAATATTATTATGCTTGATTGAAGAGAAATATGAATAGAAATGAAAAGAAAATGCCATTCATTATGTACAAGATATAGACATTCGTTTTATCAATGGATAGTATGTAAGTGACATGGGTTGTTCCAAATGAGCATAGTTTTAATAAAATTATGTATCGTCTATAGATTTCTTATTGAAATCTCTTAAATTCTACATCTTAATTTTTAGGTCAGTAATATCCTTGAAATCTTTCAACGTAAATTTTTTTTAATACAAAAACATTCTCCATAAAAAAACATACAAAGCTAAACAAACAATAAGTACACTTATAAAAGTCAGCGTAGTTCTACATGTAGATATATATATATATATAAAATCAGCGTAGTTAAGCAAAAAAAAATCATTGTACAGAAAAGCACCATTATTTATATATTAATATTCTTGGAATATATTTACAATAAAAAAAACATTTTGCATATTTATATACATATATACTGACGAATGCACAATAACTTTATAGTGAAAATGAAACTTTGTATGCGTAAAGTCAATTGCATGAAGCTGTGTTTTCTAAATACAGTATAAACATAACAAATATTGTGATAAAATTCGCCCACATATCTGTTAATCATTTACATAAAAAATATTTATTAATATAATTTCTATGTTGAGCTGGGCTATACTTAATATTGAATATTGAGCTCTATGTATATCTACTGGTCTCCATGAATCAGATTGTCCGAGGAAAGTGAGCTTAACCTTTTTAACATCATGGAACAAAAAATATTGACCAATGGAGGTTACTTGAGCATATCGTCATCTCTGTTTGATTATAGATTATGAAATATGAAATAATCTACTGTCTTTATACTCTTCTGATGCTTTGATCAATAAACGATATCGAATCTTGAGATTACGAGCACGAACATGTGAGTTGACAATCTCTTCTGTATGATCAACGGGAAACCAGCCTCGTTCACCATCATGTATTCTCTCCCCTTCAAACATACCTACAAATAATCAAAATACTATATTACAATTCCATTCATAAATTCTATTTTTAAAAAGAAACGATATCTACACTAGAAAATAACTATATGAAAACACCTTGTGCTTTCTTAATATCAACTAAAGTAAATATATCCATGAAAAAAGTTATCTCTAAATAGCAAGGACACTCAAACTAAAATTATTGTGTAGGAACTTAATCTAAGATAGAATGGACAGAAAGATATGTCTAATACTTCATGTTAACACCCATCCTGTAAGCAATTGTTTTTAGATTTTTTCACTTTCTTTTGCATTTGAGTTGAACCTAAAACAGAGTATTTCCCCTTTATTTCGGTTTTCATTCAGAATTTTCTTAATTTCCCATGTTAGCTCATAAATTTAGACATAAAATTAAGCATCTCTAATTATTCGAAGAAAGTCTGGGGCAAAGAAAATTCAAGTCAATTGTAAATTCAGGAATAAAAGTCTGTTCTCTGAGAGCAAGTTTGATTTATATTTAATTAAATTTTACCATCTTTTGATTTCTTTAAAACATTGACAACATCGGCAACTTCTAAAGATAATTCATCTGATTCTCTAGCTACATATTTCTTTATACATTGTACCTGAGGACAATCTGTAAACGAACAATCAATAACAATAAATAAACAATTAAGTCCAATAATTATTTGAAGTAAGGGGATGCCGTCTCCCCACACATGCCTATAGTATCAATTAATGTAATCTAAAAATATTGTGTACCCTGCTCCTATCCAAAAATCCATTGATTATTAATCTCTACAAATTTCACAAAAGTTGTAATCAATGGGTTAATTGTAAAAATAATAAATGAACCACATAAATTAATGGCTCACACAGATTTCAAGAAATGTTTTTGTTCCATAATTCTTTGAAAGTGTTATTCCAACTAGATATTATTATACTGTACTATTGTTACAAAAATATAAATTACCCCATTCTTCATAAACTCTATCTGCATCACTTGTATCTTTAGATGATGTTACAGCATCAATCCATCGTGTTCTATCACTCCTGTAATATCACAAATTTATGTATATGTATACCTAATTATAGGTTCTTCTATATAATTCATAATCTTTAAAACATCAAAACTTGGCACCATACACAAAAAAATTAGGTTCAAAAATCATTATTTTACGATTAATTCCCATTTAAGTTATGGCCATTTAGAGTTCATATTTGTTTCTGTTTAATTACTCCAAACTTCTATCTTTGTGTCTTAAAAGTAATAATAATTTTATACAAACCATCTTATTATTAATAACTTTAATTTTTTATTTTTTATTTTGTTTCATATAAAACAATAAAACTTACGGTGAATTACATGATAGGACCATCTCTAACTGTTTATCTTCATTATTTTCTAACATGACCATTAAGAAGAGATTTTTACATCCACTAGGTATACCTAATGGTAGATGTGGACATTTCTCTACGTTATCTATAGATTCAACATGTATAGAATTACGTTGGCAATAATTAGTCACTACATACTGGTTGCTGAAATAAAATCAATGAAAACAAAATAATTACTCAAATCTAATATTGGTCCCTCCATAAACTTCTATGCTTTAACACATGGGAGCCAGGATGGCTCAGTGATGCACTGGTATCTTGAAGGGCCTGGTTTCTGTCCCAGTGCTGGCTAAGAAAGTTCCTCAGGATGAATGGCCTGAGAAGGGCTATCTCCTAGTCATTCAGATGGTACAAAAAATCGAGGTCCTGTGGACAGTAATTCGAACTAAAAGAGGAGGCTCTAGCTCCACTGTCCAGGCAAACTTTCCCTCATGGGACACTGCTTGACATAATATGCCTGTCTTCATTATCTCAAAGAAAATTTTCTTTAACAGTTTTTAATAATCTGAAATCCATTTACCCTTTTTTCTTTGTCAGTATCATCAAATCATTGAAGAGGAACATACTGGCATTTTGTTTACTTGCACCTTTTTTACCAAATGGCATTCTACTACCAGTATCATTTATAACTCGTACAAGATCTCCTTTCTTTACAAGATAACGTGATGCTGAACGAATTGGAAATTCCTGAAATATTCAGACATGTATTTATATATTTCATGATCATACTTAATATCCTGTTTAACAGATAATTTTATTTACAGCTATTTGAATGTTGGACTTCTCGCAATATGATTTACAGTATTCTTTGCATTATTAGTATTAGTGTAATGTTTATTATTACAATATACTTTGCATATTAATATTTACTGATCAATAAATTGAGAAATCTATGCTCATCATTACACATAACGGTAGTAATCTTTGTTTATTTTTAGAATAACCTTTGTTAATCATTACACATAGTAATCTCTTTTTTTTTATCATTTTAGCAATATTTACTTTCATTACATCATGTCTTTAATCTTTGCTTATTATTGCATAATTGCTGTTTATCACCACAGTAATCTTTGTTGACCATTACATACATAGTAATCTTTGTTTATCTACCATTACAATAATCTCTACCAGTCATTGCAATAATAACCATCAGTTATCTTTGATGACTCTAATACAGTAATCATTACCCCATATTCCTGAAGCAACGGCCCGAGAAATCCCTCTCTGGCCATTGCTGGATTCGGTTCGGATTCTTGAACTTTTAAGTAAGTGTGTCTATTCTTCTCGTTCAATCAAATCTACCACTTACGTACAGTAACATGACAGTCCATCGTTTAATCTTAGGTCTTCCTTAATATTTTGGACAAAGATTTAAGCTATTAAAAACGTTGAAAGTCTGTTCGTTACCATACAGTATTGTTTACTTTACGTCAATACCGATAGCCTTGTTTGTCACGCAATTAGTTTTGCTGCTATATTCTGCTATGCGCTGGTAAATATAGCATAAAAAAACCGTGCAGCCATGACGTAACGTTATGTAAACACAATTGCCCTAATTAAACGTTCTGTTTTAAAGGTAATACCTTTGTAACGAAGTCAGTGATTGGTCAGTAAAAGGACCACTGACAAGTCATAATTAGTGACAATAATACCCACTCAGTCCAGCAGGGAGTAGAAGGATTAGCTCTAATCAAACGGAACACTGCGAGGAGGATGTCATTACCCGTGAGCAGGTATATACTAACCTTAACTTTATTAAAATCTAACTGATTGGCAATTAAACACATCTCTTCGGTTTGCTGCATTTTCTTAGCTCCCTCATTACAACTCTTTACAATCTGATAACAATAAAATTTAATACAGATATAAATATGCTTGCATAGGAAATAAAATAGGGTTTAATATCCAACTGTTCTGCACTGACTTGGCTAATGAAGACAGGCATATGCATGCACCACAGACAAGAGGCTGACAACGTTCGAACAGGGACCTCCAGGTTAGTGAGCCAATGTCTTACCCACTTAACCACCCCAATTCCTGTTTGCATAGGTCACTGGTATTAGTGCCGGCATGAAATATTTTTGAATCAATATATCTTGATTTATCCTCTCATGATTCTCGTAATTACCAACGTCACACAATATCCAACCATTCTAGAAAAACCAGAAGAACTTTCTTGATCAACACCGGGATCAAACATGGGACCACCAGGTTAGCGAGCCAATGTCTTTTAATTAAGCTGAATGTCGTCCATTCTAAACACAACCATTCAAAACACATAATTTCAAGTTAAATAATGAAATATAACAAACCTTATTAAGTGTCTCAAGAGCTTGTGATGCTGATTTATGTAATTCTGTATCGGGTTCTAATCTATGACATATGGCATCAACCAAGAGAGGAAGACGAGTTATTCTCTGCATGGGTAACAGTAAAAATGAAGACATGGGTAGATTTTGGCACTGTGGGTGTGATTCTAGGCGACGAACAGCTTCAACATATTCTGACTTTTTTCTATAAAAAATAAGTAAAGATAGTTTGCCAGGTGATGAAATGAAATGAAATAGGGTTTAACATCCCATTTTCTGCTCCGACTGGGCTAATGAAGACGGCCAGGTAGTGAAACATATCCATTGAAACTGGGATTACAACATTGTACAACCACATTTCAAAGTAGAAGTATAAAATTTAAATTTATTTTAAAATATTTACATGTGATCAAATTTCATTACATTCTTTTTCAAGA
The DNA here is from genome assembly GCA_917208275.1 of Patella pellucida. Lineage (NCBI taxonomy): Eukaryota > Metazoa > Mollusca > Gastropoda > Patellidae > Patella > Patella pellucida. The sequence continues at coordinate 49,703,710 of OU795042.1, read as the reverse complement.
GATACATTAAAAATATTTGTATCAAAGATATTTTATCAAAATATAGTATCTTTTTTTCTCCTGATCTGTTTGTTCGTACAATAATAAAATATTACTTACTTAAGACCATCTAAGACTTGAGTCTGAAATTTTTGATTACTACAATATCTCACATAGACTTGGAAATGTTTAGAAGCATGTTCATATATAATATCACAGATGTCTTTTAAAATGTACGAATCTTGCCATCTCTTTTCTAAATCAGCTAGAAACCTGCAATAGACCAACATTATAATTTATAGCAAATATTACAGCACTTCAGTCTGTTATCAGTCTATATTTATTTTCAAATTCATGCACCTGCATCACAAAGTAAAAATAAATTTAACCACTGTTACCAGGCTAAGCCCAAAATTCCTTAAATATATATTTGTCGAGTTTTGGCTTCAAGTTCACATAACATCTACTTGATCACAACCATCTTCATGAGATATTTCTGTGTACTTAAATACTACAAAATGAAGTTCAGTCGGACTAAGAGAATAATCCTGTGGGAAATTCTATAGAATTAGCCTCAAATTACTTATCTAAATTTCATTCCTACATTAAGACAACAAAGGAATGGTCAAATGTCTATTATGAATCTGTAGCATTTAAAAATCACAAGCTTTTACATTTTCACTTATTTAAAGAAATTTGATTACCTTTCACTTGTATCTCTTATGGCACCAATATTAGAAAATAAAACAGTTCTTTCACGTTTAGTAACAACACATCGATCAGAATGATCTGAGGAAAATTCTGGTGACATAAGGAACACATTTATAACAATATTCAAACTTTTTAAGTACGATGCCTCTGAAGTAATAATTTCAAACATAGCTTCTTGTATTTTCTTATCCCTGTCTGCCATTTTTTCTAGAACACCACTTCGTACAACCTAAAATAGACAAAATTAATTCAATTACATCAATTTTAATCAGATAGTTTTCATATTGTTTTCTGTAAATTTATATTACGTATTTCATATATGATCATAATCAGTTTAACTTTACATCTCACATGTTTTATAACAGTAGTATGTCCTGTAAACATCCAATATGAATACAACTTTACCAATCACAAGAAACAAGCGGTTCACATTTTGAAAGAGATTGACAGAGAACAAACTAAAAAGGCACACAATAAGGGGCCACAACATGTGTCAATATCAAAAGGAACCTAGATATGTGGGACTAGGATATAAAAATACATGTTAAGTACAATTAAAATAGGATAAATATTGTGACCTCTTGAGTGTCCACAACCTTGGCATCACATACTTTTACAATATTTGCATATGTGGAGTGGCCATTGTCAGACAGTTTTGGTCCAATTTTCACTCAACTATCATTAGGGTGTAACGGTGGTACATTTGAACGTTTTTTTTAAAATTTGATAACAAATGGTTGCCATACAGGATATGCCCAATTTTTAAAAAAGGGCATAACTTCAGAACAAAAAGTCAATCCAGTTCTTTCTCTTATGACCATGATGATTCACACCAATTTCGAAAAATTCTAGCCTCAGTTGACAATTGACAGACCTTCAGAAAGGGTGACAAAGATAATACACCTACACTGAAATTTTGATACATATATTAACTTAATTCAAGAAATAATAAAATTGAAGTATCTACCTCTGGCATTTCACACCAAAGTGCCCTATGAAGAGAACCACCTTTATTAAAATCGTTTCGAGGCTTCTTCAATAATTCTTCTTCAACAATGGATTCTGGATATTCATCTTCATTACACCCAACATCTTCATATATACAACCACCTGATTATAGAGAAAACTTATTATAGATTACATGTATCTACTATATATACTTAAATAATATACAATAATGTCTTCACAAATATATTAATATTATTATACAACACTTATATAGCGCTATCTTTCACATACGTGTTCAGGTGCGCTTTACAATAAATACATGTATAGAAAATATAAATATCACTAAATAAATAAAATCAATACAAAACTAAATAAATATCTACAAAATCAGTACAAAACTCAATAAATATCTATAAAATCAGTACAAAATTAAATAAAATATCTATAAATTTTTTTTATAAAATCTAAATATCTATAAATAAGGAAAGATAGATTGCGTACGCCCACAGCAGCTAAGTTATCCGGCGGTCAACAAGAGTTGCAGCATAACTCTGGTAGTAATAATCGCAAATCATTGAAAACCACTAAGCTTCTTGTGACCTTAAACACTCTTTTTAAATCTAAAGTCAATTGGATATTTACTTTGGTCTCTAGAGCAACCCCAAAATTTTTCAAAGCGACCAAGGGTCCAATTTATTGGAAATCATTGAAAATCAATAGACTTATTCGCAAAGCTCAGGCCCAGGGCGCTGCGGTTTAGGGGGCCCTGTTGGTCATGACAGAAAGAAAAAATTCCAGATAAAAGTTTCACTGTAATCGATCTGGAGGATTCTAGTCAGGCTTAGGGCCACACTCCGGTTAAGCTGGGCTTTGCTTCTTTGTCTCATGACCTTAAACACTGTGTATTAATTTAAAGTCAATCGGATATTTAACTTTAGCTTCTAAATGTCTACAACCAATTGTGGACGCCAGGCCGACAGTCAGAGGTAACGACAACATTTCAATGTCGACGTGTAGTAATAATGAATAAATGTCTATAAAATCAATGAAACTAGTAAAATATAGATATCTATTAAACCAGTAAAATATAGATATGTATGAAACCAGTAAAATATAGATATGTATGAAACCAGTAAAATATAGATATGTATGAAACCAGTAAAATATAGATATCTATGAAACCAGTAAAATATAGATATCTATGAAACCAGTAAAATATAGATATCTATGAAACCAGTAAAATGTTACAAGTCTAGATTTAAATGTTAAAGAAATATAACTGCATTAAATGGTAAGAAATTCTCCTGCTTTGGTGCTTGACACGAAAACGATCGTTCTTCATAACTTGAAAATTTGGCCATCTTTTCCATTCACTGGATGACCGTATTGTACTTTTTGGAGTTTATCAATAATATGACATGGAAAGGCAATCAAGAAGGAGTTGCTACTGTCCAGTCTGGAGGTAATTAAGACACTTAAAATTGTTTGTATGGTGTTGGTTGAGAGGTTTTTACGAATTTTACTAATATTATGTAGGTGATAATAAGATAATTTACATACATTATTTACATGAGACCCTAGGTAGTGGGGCGGTTAAGCAAAAAATCGTGCATTTTTGAGTAAAAGCATGAAACTTGGAACATAGATGGAATGAACCCTACTGATAATTTTTGGATGTGGATCCACCTCAGCAGCTCCCTCTGGTGGACGTTTAGCAAAAAATGGGGCACATTGTGTTAAAAGAATGAAACTTGGCACATAGATGGCATGCAGCCTACTAATTATTATTTTGTGATGTGGATCCACATCAACAGCCCCCCCCCCCTGGTCGTTACGGCCATATTTTCCAAAATGGCGGCCGATAGTGTGACGGTTAAGCAAAAAATCGTGCATTTTTTAATAAAATTAAGCATGAAACTTGGCACATAGATAGAATGAACCTTACTGATTATTTTTGGATGTGGACCTACCCCAACAACTCCCCCTGGTGGACGTTACGGCCATTTTGTTTTCCAAAATGGCCGCCTATAGTGGACCAGTTAAGCAATAAATCGTGTACTTTGTGTTAAAAGCATGAAACTTGGCACATGGATGACATGCACCCTACTAATTATTATTTTGGGATGTGGACCCACCTCAGCTGACCCCCCTCCCCCTGGTGGCCATTACGGACATATTTTCCAAAATGGCCACCTATAGTGGGCCGGTTAAGCAAAACATCGTGCACGTTGGGTTAAATGCATGAAACTTGGCACATGGATGGCATGAACCCTACTAATTATTATTTTGGAATGTGGATCCTCCCCAGCACCCCCCCCCCCCACCGGTAGTCGTTACGTCCATTTTGTCCAAAATGTCCGCCTATCCATTGAAAATCATATAACTTTGGAACTATACATTGTAGAATAATAATGTTAGTGTCCATGTATATAGATCTGGGGTTAACACAGAAGAAACATGACTCCAAATACAATCAAAGAAGTAAAATCATTTAATGATAAGTCACTTTTGATAACAGTTGACTTCACAAAGGCAAAGAGAAGTGCACTGGAGGCTGGCCTTGTGACACTTGCACAAACCCCTGCATGCCTTTCTGCAGTTGCAATGAATTAGTTCATAGCATGAATCTGAGCTTGACCAATGGTGGTCCACTTTGGTTGCCATGATCCATCACACTTGTTTTATCCCCAATCTGTAGGACTTGGTAGCATGGGCTCTTTTTGCAGTACATGTACTTGCCCCAAACATGCACTTCTTGGTAGGTTGCCCTTAGTATATGCTGCATTAGTGCTGCTTCTGTTGGATGGATATTCTCCAAAGCTCTGGATCGTCTTGCAAAGAGATGCTGCCTTGCCTCATTCACTTTGGACAGTCGACATTTCCTGTCATACATGAGGACAACATATTTCTCCAACAAAGCAAAGGTGTTGCCAGGGATAATTAATGGAGCATCGGCAAGTAACAGGAATGCATCAGTGACATCTTGGAATACAGCCCATGTGCCCCACACTGTCTTTTTGCCTTTGCCATTAAAAAGGGATGTATTTGCCTTAGCCTTTGCCATTAAAAAGGGATGTGTTATCACTCCCTGTGAATGCATGGAACATTGCCAATGTGGGTGCTTTAGGTGGGCGTGTTCTTTGGGTGCTTTATATGTCCTCACCGTAATTTTCTTGTGTCCTACATGTGCAGCATCCCACAGCTGGCAGAACAGCTAAAAAGCACTGAATTCCAAGGCAAAGAGGTGTACAGCACTCGAGGGAACCAGGTACTATCAACACTCTGGAGAGATGACAAAACTTGGATAGAACCATGCTCACACCACGAGGAGGCGGATACACGATTGTTACTGCATCTGTGGGATGTTGCACATGCAGGACACGATAAAATTATGGTATGGACATCCGACACTGATGTGGTGGTATTGATTCTGTCCAAACTTCACAGCATTCAAGTTAGTGAGGTGTGGATATCATTTGGAGTAGGGAAACACCACAGATACATTGCATCACATGATATTGCTGCTACCCTTGGTCCATCTAAAGCACCCGCATTGGCAATACTCCATGCATTCACAGGGAGTGATAACACATCCCTTTTAATGGCAAAGGCAAAAAGACAGTGTGGGGCACATGGGCTGTATTCCAAAATGTCACTGATGCATTCCTGTTACTTGCCGATGCTCCGTAAATTATCCCTGACAACATCTTTGCTTTGTTGGAGAAATATGTTGTCCTCATGTATGATAGGAAATGTGGACTGTCCAAAGTGAATGAGGCTAGGCAACATCTCTTTGCAAGACGATCCAGAGCTTTGGAGAATATCCATCCAACACAAGCAGCACTAATGCAGCATATACTAAGGGCAACCTACCAAGGAGGGCATGTTTGGGGGCAAGTACTGCGGAAAGGGCCCATGCTACCAAGTCCTACAGATTGGGGATGAAACAAGTGTGATGGATCATGGCAACCAAAGCGGACCGCCATTGGTCAACCCCAAGATGAATGCTATGAACTAATTCATTGCAAATGCAAAAAGGTATGCAGGGGTCTGTGCAAGTGCACTTCTCTTTGCCTTTGTGAAGGCAACTGTTATCAAAAGTGACTTATCATTAAATGATTTTACTTCTTTGATTGTATTTGGAGTCATGTTTCTTCCGTGTTAACCTCAGATCTATACACATGGACACTAAAATTATTATTCTACAAAAGTTATATGTATTTCAATGGATAGGCGGCCATTTTGGAAAAAATGGCCATAACGACTGGTGGTGGTGGGGGGGTGCTGAGGAAGATCCACATCCCAAAATAATAATTAGTAGGGTTCATGCCATATATGTGCCAAGTTTCATGCATTTAACCCAAAGTGCACGATGTTTTGCTTAATCAGCCCACCATAGGCGGCAATTTTTCTATGCTTAAATGGTGATAAAACTGAATCTATTTTGCTTGGATCTAATCATAACCTCAACACCATAACTGATTCCACTTCGATTAAGATTGATGGAAATGAAATTACTTCTAGAAACTCTGTTCGCAATATTGGAGCTTATTTTGATAGTAAACCCATATAAATCCTGCTACTTTCATATCCGTAATATTGGCAAAATTCGTATATTTCTATCCCCTGATATTACTTCAAGACTTGATACTTTTAACTCATTTACCCAATAAATTAATATACCAATTGCAAAAAGTTCAAAACACCGCTGCACGACTTATTACCCTCACGATCATATTACTCCCATACATAAAAAACTTCACTGGCTTCCCATTCCATATCGTATTCAATTTAAGATTCTTTTAACTGCTTATAAATGTTTTCACGGCTTAGCCCCATCTTATTTATATCATCTAATTGAAAAACAAACAAATGCTCGTAGTCTCCGTAGTTCAAATGACATTTAGTGTCTAAAACCAAGATCTGCGAGAATGGTTACATATATGGTGAAAGATCGTTTTCATTTCTAGCCCCAAACCAGTGGAATGATTCAAAACCATCTGGTTCTGATACTGATATTCGTTCCAGCCCCTAATGAGTACAATCTTTTAAATGTGCTCTTAAAACTTACTTATCTAAAAAAGCTTTCAATTAGATATATATTATTTTATTATATTGCATCTTTTTGTAGTCTTTTAATTGTTTTATATATTTTCTGTTTTACTGGTATAATATGATTTTAAAGCGCTTCTGAACACCGTCGGTGGAATTAGCGCTATATAAATGTTTTAATAATAATAATAACAATAACGGCCACCAGGGGGATGGGGGGGGGGGGTCTGCTGAAGTGGGTCCACTTCCCAAAATAATAATTTGTAGGGTGCATGTCATCCATGTGCCAAGTTTCATGCTTTTAACACATAGTGCATGATTTATTGCTTAACCGGTCCACTATAGGCGGCCATTTTGGAAAACAAAATGGCCGTAACGTCCACCAGGGGGAGCTGCTGAAGTAAGTCCACATCCAAAAATAATCAGTAGGGTTCATTCTATCTATGTGCCAAGTTTCATGCTTTTATTAAAAAATGTAGACGATTTTTTGCGACCCACTTTAGGCGGCCATTTTGGAAAAGATGGCCGTAACGACCACCAGGGGGGGCTGCTGATGTGGATCAACATCACAAAATAATAATTAGTAGGTTACATGCCATCTATGTGCCAAGTTTCATTCTTTTAACACAAAGTGCACCATTTTTTGCTTATATAACCGGTCCACTTTTGGCGGCCATTTTGGAAAAAATGGCCGCAACGTCCACCAGGGGGAGCTGCTGAGGTGGATCCACATCCCAAAATAATCAGTAGGGTTCATGCCATCTATATGCCAAGTTTCATGCTTTTACTCAAAAATGCACGATTCTACCAAAAATGCTTCCTTAACCGCCCCACTAAGGTGAGTATAAAACATTACACCAATATTAATGTTTCTAGCACTTTTTACTGGCTCTACAGATATGTCACTGAGAGAAATATTAATATTATCAGATATTTTTGCTTGAACTGTTGGTGAGCTAATTAAAAGATACTAGGTTTTAACATCATTCCGCTTTAAAAAAATTGGTTGACATCCGCTGTCGAATTTCAATGATACAAGAATCTAAATGTTACTTAGCTAAAACTACATCTTTAACAATCGCTTTGAATGAAATTTACAGCTGAGTATCATCTGCATAGAGATGATACTGGATATTATACTTTTTAATTATTTTACCCATAGGCAAGGTATACAAGCTGAACAAAGTTGGACCCAAAACAGAGCCCTGCGGGACACGGTATATAGGCTAAGATCTTCAGATGATTCACCATTGACAACAATAGATTGATTTCTATCTGTTAAAAAAGATCTGAGAAGATTGATGGCAGAGCCAGATAAACCTAAATCAGATATTAAAGGAGAAATTAGAATGCTATGATCAACAGTATCAAAGGCACTAGACAGGTCTAACAATATGAGGAGAACACAATTATGATTTTCTAGTGCATATACTTCAAGAAGTTTGTTGTCAGAAATTTAATTTTTTTTAATTGATAAGCAATGCGTTTCTAAAGGACTTTTGAGATAAAACTGAGATTGGAAACCAGTCGATATATGTAGTTCCTGTAATGATTTGGGTCAATAGTTGGCTCTTTTATAAAAGGAACAACAACTGTGGTTTTTAAAACTTACAAAAGAGGATCTTGAAACATGTTGTATTAAACTATTAAACCAGTAAAATATAGATATGTATGAAACCAGTAAAATATAGATATCTATGAAACCAGTAAAATATAGATATCTATGAAACCAGTAAAATATAGATATCTATGAAACCAGTAAAATATAGATATCTATGAAACCAGTAAAATGTTACAAGTCTAGATTTAAATGTTAAAGAAATATAACTGCATTAAATGGTAAGAAATTCTCCTGCTTTGGTGCTTGACACGAAAACGATCGTTCTTCATAACTTGAAAATTTGGCCATCTTTTCCATTCACTGGATGACCGTATTGTACTTTTTGGAGTTTATCAATAATATGACATGGAAAGGCAATCAAGAAGGAGTTGCTACTGTCCAGTCTGGAGGTAATTAAGACACTTAAAATTGTTTGTATGGTGTTGGTTGAGAGGTTTTTACAAATTTTACTAATATTATGTAGGTGATAATAAGATAATTTACATACATTATTTACATGAGACCCTAGGTGAGTATAAAACATTACACCAATATTAATGTTTCTAGCACTTTTTACTGGCTCTACAGATATGTCACTGAGAGAAATATTAATATTATCAGATATTTTTGCTTGAACTGTTGGTGAGCTAATTAAAAGATACTAGGTTTTAACATCATTCCGCTTTAAAAAAATTGGTTGACATCCGCTGTCAAATTTCAATGATACAAGAATCTAAATGATACTTAGCTAAAACAACATCTTTAACAATCGCTTTGAATGAAATTTACAGCTGAGTATCATCTGCATAGAGATGATACTGGATATTATACTTTTTAATTATTTTACCCATAGGCAAGGTATACAAGCTGAACAAAGTTGGACCCAAAACAGAGCCCTGCGGGACACGGTATATAGGCTAAGATCTTCAGATGATTCACCATTGACAACAATAGATTGATTTCTATCTGTTAAAAAAGATCTGAGAAGATTGATGGCAGAGCCAGATAAACCTAAATCAGATATTAAAGGAGAAATTAGAATGCTATGATCAACAGTATCAAAGGCACTAGACAGATCTAACAATATGAGGAGAACACAATTATGATTTTCTAGTGCATATACTTCAAGAAGTTTGTTGTCAGAAATTTAATTTTTTTTAATTGATAAGCGATGCGTTTCTAAAGGACTTTTGAGATAAAACTGAGATTGGAAACCAGTCGATATATGTAGTTCCTGTAATGATTTGGGTCAATAGTTGGCTCTTTTATAAAAGGAACAACAACTGTGGTTTTTAAAACTTACAAAAGAGGATCTTGAAACATGTTGTATAGAATAGCTACTTAGTAAAAGGGCAGAAATCCTTGAAGAATGACCATAGGAATTAGGAACTAAGTAAGTCAAGTCTCAGTTATCGCACATATATCAAAATCATTTTCATGTATGTAATCATAAATGAGGGAAGTTTTATTTCTCACAGAGCTGGCGTTGATAAGACATACTTGTAGATTTGTATCTGGTCAGATAACCAGAGTGTGCCTTTTCAGTAGTTTTACTAAATCATCAAATTTAATGTTTTGCTTTTAAGGGTCGATTCAAATTGATATTTTCATAAAAATTAAACTATAATACCAGGAAAACTTCAGCTACAGATTCACTAAAACACACCGATACCCGGTATATACAAGTTAAAACTTTTGATTAAATAAAGACAAGTAATTTACAGAAAAACTATAGAGCTAATAAGGAGCAGCCAAGAGGGCTTCACCTATAAGAAAACTTATATATTACATGTATCTACTATTATTATAATATTATATACTCAAATTATTTACCATAATGTGTTCCTACATATATTATAAATATATACGGTACATTAATGAAGGAATAATCCAAGGTTAGTATTGAATCAAATGAGACCTACCTTTTATTAATTTTTTGCGTCCTAAGGCAGCAGAAAAGAAAATTCAGGAAGTTCATAAAACTCTATTTACTATGTATATGTATAATAATAATAGTAAAATGTAACAATATCAATTAAAAGTCTATCTCATTATAGTCTATCTTATTATTTCCTGCTTCTTCATCTAAATGACATGTACAATATTTGTACAAGTAACCAGTGTAAAGCTAAAACTGACTAATAAGCAGCAACAAAACACTTATGACTCAAGAAACATAATCTAGATTCTAGCTTATACATTTACACAGAATATGAAGCAAATTAAATAACAATTGTAAAGTATATATTTAGTATTCAAACATCTCTATCCAAGTGTATTATGGTTCAATGAACACAGTATAAAAGTGTAAATAATGATACACATTAAGTGAATGTGTGTAGGCCTACATGAATTGAATACTCCCACACATCATAATAATTGATATATTATTTTGGGTATTGGTGGGAATATTTTAGAATACAATCGATCAAATAGATTAAAGTTTACAATTAATGCTAAACCAGAAAAAGTTATGACTGTACAGTATTACAGAGAGGCAGACACATAAGATTTAATACTGACAAATGTATGACCATGCAGCTTTTAGATAGTAATTAGTGTGTCCTTGGTAATTAGGGTAACAGCTAATTATTGTTATTTATGTTATGTCTCTAGTGCTAATCCTGTATAGTATATCTGTTGATGTAGCCATTAATTAATAGTTAAAATATAAAAAGACTAATGTACATTGAAAGGGTGAGGGTGGGTGGTATGGCCTAGTGTGTTGCCCTTTGGCTTACGGTTGTGGTTTTAATCCCTGGAGTACCTTTTTAATCTAGAGGGTTTACTACGGGAAAGCCCTTGAGTGTGCGCTAAGTTATAATACAATAAGACAACATGTCTGCGATATCACAAACGATGTAAGCAGAGTGAAAGAAAAGAAGTTTCAGTAGCAGCTACATCGGTCATACACTGTAATTGTAATGTAGATCGTTCGTATTTGAATTATTGTATTAAGTTTCCATAATAAAAAGGTTGAAAAACCATTCAAGAATTATTATTAGCGGCTATAAATGCACTGTATATGAATATATAGCTGCATTCTTACGTCCTTGGAACGAAACTGGATAAAGAGAAATTTTGAGAAAATTGATACAGTTCAGCAGGCAACCCTACTGCTTGTCACAAACAAGCTTGGAAATGATCTACAATAATGGTAGATTGGATAATCTAAAACTTGCATGTTAGATCAGTCCGCCAACCAACCAAATATATCTCAACTGATTATGTAATTATAAAATAGATAATCAAATTTAAGTACACATACCATCTTCAAATTTACTGTCATCATCTTCATCATCATCACTTTGAATACATTTCTTTTGTGTTGCTCGTTTAACTTTTTCTTTTGTATAATACTGATAAAGAGGTTCTTGACAAAACTTTGTAGAATATCTGGTACAACCGAGTCTACCATAAACTTGTTCTTCATTCTAGAGAAAAGAGTTATACATGTACAATCAAAATGATTGATGCAAGGAAGTCATACGGGTATAACATTTCAAATGTTCGTATTCAAAACATCCACATGTAATTTCTTTGCGCTAAAGGACATAATACCAAAACTCTATTTTGATGGGTCCCGTCTTCAATTAGCCCAGGTTCGGTGCTTATTAAGCGTAGGACGTTAAACCCCATTTCATTCATTATTTTAATGGGAGGGGGGGGGGCAATCAGTACGTGCGTCATGATCGAGGCTATTCCATGCCCACAGGAATTTAAAGACATTATATCTTTCTGTGTATTTCATTACAATGACAAGAGTCTCATAAAGTATATGTGTTCTTTGGTGAATGTATCAGCTACCATTCCTTGGTTTAGATGACAGATATGATACAGCTTTATCACTTCCTGTTTATGATGGACTCCCGTTACTATATATTCACATTCTGACTACATTACTTATCACCTATTGTGTCATGTTCATCGATAAATAGTGGATTTTAAATCGCCAATTATTGTTCATATTCAAAGGCAACCACAGTTACCACACATAGTTTTACAGGACAAATTTTTGACCTCACTAAATTTGACTAAATAATTATTGAAGTGTGTCATTATTACTGATGAAAACGCACATGCGGGCGAGTCATGAGAAACAAACAATTAATTAACCACAGCCTAAATAACTTACTGGTTCAATGTAAAATCTATTGTCATCATTCTTTATACTTAGAGGAATAATTGTATCTAGATCATCTGATTCAGCATAAGATGATGAAGATGAAGATGAATAAACAGATTTATCATCAGCCATAGAACTCTTCCTGAAAAACATAATACACAATACAATTATTAATCACTACTGCATAAAATGTAAATACCTCATGTAGCATTCCAATATTTGCCAGTTATTTCCACATGTAAAGAAAGGTTTAAAATTGCCATGTGCTAGCTGGATCAATAATCACTCTTTTCAAATCAAAGCTTATTCTACATTGTAATTATCTACGTTTTTATTAGATTTCTCCAATAGAATTAATGAGAAATTGAAATCATAGTCTTTAATGAGTTCTCATCTTTCTTCTAATGGATCATAAAATTGATTGGAATATTTTAACGAGTTGATGTTTTTTTAAATAGATGTTAGTGGTTATGAGTATGCACAAGATATTTCAATTTAGCTAAAACACACGGTTTATATGGGAAATTTCTCTACTCATTCCATCCCCAATACTAATGGACACCTGACACAGTCACTTGGTTAGGGATACATTCATTTAGTATGACTTAAACAGGTCATTTTTAGATGATCTCTTGGTCTTTAAAAATGACTCTAAATTAATTCAAAAGTGATTACATCCATTCTTTACAAAAATTAAAGGCAGATGTACTTTGACTCATATAACAATAAACAGAAAACAAACAATGTAGCTGTTTTTTGTTCAATGAATGTGCTGTGATAACAAAACAGTAAACAATCATTTAGCTGTACAATAAATACGAAACATTATTTACGTAAACAAGAACCTTGATTGTTCCAATAATATAGATCAATGTCGATATCATGTGACATTCAAAATGATGATGATTGACATTCCTAATTCAATGCCAGACCCTCCCATACTAAGGCTAATTTCCTGATACATTTACTGTACTCAGCAGCCCTTTTTTAAATCATTTGATATTATGTGATCTTTTTTTGGATGATAAATGCAAAACGTTACACAAATCTGTTTTCTGTTTATTTGAATAATGTTTACCCTGTTTACAGATGCATTATGTAAGAGTTAAATCTACAATTGGCAGGTTTTCATTTTAACTTCAAATGTTCTATAACTATTATTTAGACATTTATTCACATGACAAACATATAAGCAACTCTCTAGACTATCGGATATTGGCGATTTAAACAGGTTGAAGCTACATCAAGATGTAATGATTTAATTCAAAAATGGTGAATCAAGGTTTAGTCTCCATCAACAGGAACTATTACTATGATAATACACAATATATATGCCACATCAAAACATCATTGATAACTTCATTCAGAATAAAGAAATTAGAATGGAACTTTTAATATATTCATTTTGCATTATTTATTTTTTTAACTAGAATGTACAATGTATTATTATTATAGCAAGAATGCCCAGTTCTATTTCTAAATCTTACATAATGCACCTTTCAAAGGGGTAAAATTGAATGACATTTGCAATAACATCTATCACTCCAAGTAGCTATTAATCATGCACAGAGCAGGGTATCCTCCCCTCTTGCTGTTACCTGGTACCACTTTTCATTTGAGGAATTGATATAGCTGACATTAGTTTATGACATAAAATCATAACTTGGTTAGTTTTTTGTCTTTACTTTAGTATCTTTAGGGCAAGCCTAAAAACATTTGGTAAAACATTCTTATAATCTGTGATAAATATTACAAAAATAAATATCAGGCTTTTTTACTGACAATTAGATTTTCTGCCTCAGGCCTAATTAACTTTTTAGATCTGACAAAAAATAATGTTCCAAATCGTGAAAGAAAAATCAGTTTTTTTAAAAATCAATAAGCATCCAACAGTTATAGAACTATAATGACATTCTGTCTTATTCGGTGGTGATAACTTAACGTGTCAAACTTGGTTGTGTTTGGACAGTCACAACAATACAAGTATAATCTAAATGTAAATATCTACAGATCATCATGTGATGAAAGTCAAACAAACTTTGTACTGTTCCGATCAGGAAAACTTACATACATGTAATATAAGCAACAGAGGTTCACCTCTATTCAAGTATATTTGTTTTTTTAAACATTTGAAACTTGAAAAATATGACATGTTATTCTGGAAAGTAATAAATATCCAACTATTTCAACAAGTATGACTTCAATTTAAATATAATTGTCAAATGACAAATATGAATCATAAGTGGTCAATTCTGAGAGAATTTTGATTTACACTTGAGTCTGTATTATTATAAAAATACATGCCTGTCTGGCACATTTTAAAATATACTTCAATCAATATTTTCCCCAACAAAATTGAAACAATTATTGTTCAGGTAGAATACTGATGAAGGTGTGAGTGTGTGTGTGTGTGTGAGGCAATAAAAAAAAATTAGGTAATATTAATAGTCATTAACAGTCAGTAAATATGTCTCTCTTCTTTTATTTGATTAGAATGTTTTCGAGTTATTCACTAGTCCCGGAAGTTTAAAGTGTTCACAGGGACTGACACTCAACTGTTTAGCCATTAGAAGCATTCATGAATGTATTGGACGAGTGTAATGAGACCCCTGTTTACAGCTGAACTAATTTTGGGGTTGATTTATTTAAGAAGTGCAAAGGAAAAACAACATTTTAATCAACTTGATTTCGATTGACATTTCTAATTTACACTCATTGTGGTGTTAATCCCGAAATGACTTAGTTTGTGTCAAGTGGACATTAAACCCCATTTCTCTCTTCCTCTCTTTGCACTGTCTGGTGAACAATTACCGTAATCATAATATATGTTTGTTAAAAAAGCAATCTGGATAACTTCAGTGTTTTGAGCCTGACATTTGTCTACTTCACACAGATTATTTTGGCAATTGTTATAGAAAAAAAATCTGACTGAAGTGAAATGCAAAAGTAAACAAGTTGTGTGTTATATGTCAAGTCAAGGCTTACTGATTTTTCTATTATATGAAGTAAATGAGACACTGTAACTGTGTTGTAACAAGAAGCCAATCAGAGGCTTGTTGAACATGATAAGAATATAACACATCTTTTAAAAACCATTACTACAGAACCATAACCTAGGTCAGGTCACCATGCACCTGTCACCACTAGCACATGCATGTATGAATAGGCTTTTAGCCAACACATTTATTAATAAACGCATCAACTTAGTGGCATGGCTTTGTTTTCAAATATCACTTGATATAACACAGCATATGACAAATACTTGTGAATATATATATATATACAATATACATGTATACAACTAGTTACTAAAGTGCAATATATTATCACCATTTAAAGAAATTTCACTCGTAACCAGATTTTTTTTTAGTTACTATTCTCATACATGGAATAATTAATTGGTTAATGTTGATATATTTACTTCACTATGCAAATTAATAAATGATAAAAATAAATAATCCTTTCGTATTTTTCTTTGGTTATAAATCTCAAAAAACTTTACACAAATTTTATGGAATAATTCATTTGTTAATTTCATGATGCAAATTAATAATTATTAAAATTAATAATCCTTTCATAACATGAACATCTATTGTATAAAAGTTAGTGTTTAAATTCTCCTACTATATATATAACATCCGTGTGCTATACATGTACATCGAAGCAAGCAAGCTACACTCTGTGTTGGGATAGTTTAAGGATTTTCTGGCAATTAAAATAAATCATATTTACAGCTTTGCAAGAAAGTTTTGTGAAATTTTATTCAATCTATTTATAAAAAAAAGAAAGAAACAAAAATGACAACACCTATACCAGAAAAGTACACAAAATAATTATGACTTTGAAATGAAAAGAAACTTTTCCAATACCATATAAGCTCACACATATATAGGTACATGTAGGTACAGCAAAAATAAGAATAATATATTAACTTAATTAACATATTTTTTGGGGAGAAAATATTTTTTAAAGAAACACATACACCCACAAGCAGCTTAACCCTCCAAGTTGTTTATGAAGAGTTTTTTTTTACTTTTATTCCAAAGTTTAATGAAAAGGGTACATGTATTAACTACAAATGATTATGACCTCGATATGGTTCATCCGTTCTTATCAATAGACTAAAAATCACAAGAAGTTCACCATATGGCATAGAAATCTCAGAAACTTTGACCTCAACAGTGAAACAGTGATTGACGGTTTTGATGACAAGAGAATTACTCTTTAAATAATTAATTCGAAAGGGTTTGGCATTATAACTAGTCAAACAATACCAGCAAGTTTGAAACAAATATATTAAATAACAATGGTTCATTCTTCTCATTGTCCAATGTCTACAAAAAACTCATCTTATTCTGAAATGTAGAGCAATTATAAGATTTTGATGACACAGCCAATAACTCTACAAATGTCTATTAACTTTGAATAACATTGTCAAGTGTGAACAAAAATCTCACAAATTTTGACGTGTAGATTGATTATCGACGGACTAAAGGGCCAACAATATACAACCACATTAAAATGTTGACGTAAATAAAATTTAAACCACATTCACCAACGGAAAAAAAACTTAAGATATAATTATAACTGTATTGTATTTATCAATAAACAAGTGAATAAATTTAAACTCAATTACACCCCTTTAGAAAACAATAACTTTACTATTACCATACAAAATTGAACAGAAAGAGATGGATCATAAACTTGTTTATGTGGAATTACAATTTGTAAATCAGGGGTTTTGTGCACCATGCTTTACAAGCAAATACTCACCGAAACACACTAGATGACTTTTTCTTTTTTAAAGAATTTTTAGATTTGCTGCTATTTATAAGAATAAGTCAAAGATAGATATAATATACGTTTAAATAAACGATGTTTCATATATAGTTAAAAGTAAAGCAACGCAAGTAATGTATATAAATACTTTGAAAAATAAAAATCAACAAGCTACACAAAAAATTTCTACAGCTTGTCAAAATGGAGGGATATTTCAGAATAAATTTCAGACGGGATAGAGACTTTTATAGTCTATGTTCTTGTACACAATTGTTCAGATAACAACAAATTGTTCAGATCACAACAAATTGTTCAGATCACAACAAATTGTTTAGATCACAACAAATTGTTCAGAACCTGCCATTTTCCAATATAATTAGCATGTTTGACATCCAAGATTTTTTTGTTCTATTTTAAGGACGAAACATTCAACTTAATTTAAAAAATATATCATTCACTAAATAAATGAAATGTATGAAAGCAAAGCAAAATTTTGAAAGAAAACATGCCTAATAAATTTCTACAAATCCGGAATTTTATTACAGAGAAAAGACATAATCATAGAAGGTGCAATATACATATATATATTGTATCTTGTAGAGTATTTGAATATATAATCCTAAGGGTAATTATTTGCAATGAAAACATGATATAATCATATGATTGATCTATAACCAATAAAACAACAAACTTACTCTTTTTTATCAACTTTGCCTAGAGCAGGATCATACTCTAAATAAGAATCTAAAATAAAAAAAAGGCTTTTTAAAATGTTACTCAAAAATCAATACAATATTTGATTTATTTGAGTATTGAACAAGAATGTTTCAAAAATTTGATAATTTTAATAGGTCTCTCAAAAAAACGTAGATATATCAATATACATATACTACAATACAGATCACCTGCAACTAAGTATTGCAATACAAAATATGAAATATAGATATTTTTACTTTACTTACATTTTGTTGGCAAATAAAATTTTAATTGTTGTGCCTGTGTATCAAAACACACTTTCTAGCATTTAATTCATAAAAACACATGGTACAATTTTATGGACACACAATTAGTGAGTTTAATACTAAGCGACGTTTCGACGAGGATACTCCTGTCTTCATCATTTTCTTGATAAAGATGAGAGTATCCTCTTCGAAACATGGCTTAGTATTAAACTCACTAATTGTGTATCCATAGATTGCATCTTGAGTTAATAAGTTCAATTACCAAATGCCAATCAAAGAAGATAATTCATACAAGTAAACAGTATCTCAAAAAGAGTGTGCGCGCAAATCATTTGTGACTTCAAACATTTTAGTTTGGTGTTCTACGTACTATCAAACATTCATATCTTAAATTTCATTAGAAACATTCTAAGAATATGGGCAAAATTGTTGTTTCTGTTGAAGCTTGACCGAGTGTATTGCTCACTAAAGCGATATTTTGCAATAAGCTTGTCAGTATTGCAATAATATTTATAAACAAACAATTGACATAAAATATTCTACTTCATTCATACAGGTTTACATAGACATTAATTTCTACAAGTAGGCAAGGATGCTACATTACAAAAGACAGCATTACGAATTCCTAATGTTTAAAAGTATTTGCATTGAATTCCTCATCTAACAACAGTTACCAGAGTCTAGAAGCCTCCAGCCAGGTATCATATAAAACTTACCATCCACAGATACAGGATCATCATCATTCACATCACCAGCAGATGAAGCTTTCATCTGCTGTCCAAATAAATAACTTTCTTTACCAAAACCAAACTGACCTTTTTTCCTGTAAATTCAGTGATAAAGATAAGGACCCAGCTGAAGCTTATAAAATTTGAAGAAGAGACATGTAAGTTGTGTACAATATTATACAAGGTAAACGCGTTCCAGTCAATGTGCAGTGTTAGTCAAATGGTAGTATTTTACAGTTCTTCAAATCATCGTACATAGATATGAAATAAAATGGAGTTTAACGACTTTCTTTTCTGCACCAACCGGTCTAATCGATACAAGGATACGTCATACAGTAACAGTGTGCTATAAGGGATATTTTGCAAATAACAACTGTAAAGAGTTCTTTTCGATGCATGCCAAGGTTAACTATACACAGGTGTCCGGATCTTGCTTTTTCGCCCATCTGTACGACTAAACACTGCACCACTAACAAGGAGAAATCGCAGTGGAAAATCTTGGTGAACACTCTGTATAATCTGTTTTCAAATGAATCATGAATTGTTGTTTTTTTGGATGGATAAAATACTAATATATTCATTAGGAACTTTTAGAATTTAATATAACATTGTATGGAATGTAACCCCAAAAACAAAAGTAAGAAAAAAAGGCAACTAACCTAAGATCACCTGTAGATTGTGACACAATATTAGGTGAAACTGGTATAACCATGTCTAGTGATAACCTGGGATCTGTATTTCTGGGTGGTAGTGGTGGAGAATTTTCTACACTTGGTTGTTGAAGAAGCACTGATGCTCGAGGTGGAAGGGGAGGTGGAGTAGGAGATGACATCCCTTCGTCTTCCGATATCCTCAGATTTTTAGTGTCGCTTGTTAATTCTCTGGCTCGTTTCCCACTACTTCTTTCACTACTACTTCTAGATAACGAACAAGATTTACCTATTTCATCACTTACAGAAGATTCCTCTACAACATCAGCATCAGAATCTGTAGCAGACACACCAGAATCTGTGCCTTTAGATCGATTCTTACCAAATTTGGTAAATTTATTTAAAACATTTGAGGCTTGTGATGTTATCTTTTCACCCAATGTTTTTCCGTCTTTATCTTTTGATTTCTTCTTGTGTGATTTGGAATCTGAGTCTGATTCGAAACCAGCCTCTTCATACAGATTTTCGTCATCAACTGGTTCATAGGTTGTACTATTACTGTCTGTTTCCCAATCTTCTTCCTCACGTTTTGTCTGAAAAATATTCAAAATAAATAAATAAATTTGACTTTTAAAGATAGGTTTCTTTGAGCATGAATAGGTTTCAGTTTTATCTGAAAGTAGGATATTTGTATATCACAGCAAGCACATGCTAACCATTCGACCATCCAATCAGGCAATCCCCCAATTTTAGACACAAACTGTTAACCACTCTGAGACCTTTTGAATATTAAGAGTCTGCTATCCGGGCACAAATGCATTTTACAATCTTCATGCCAATCATATGTAGGGCGGCTGTACAAGTATTTCTCAATTCAGCAGAAAGAAAATTAATAAAACTGTCAAGCAAGTTATACACATGAGGGACAGAGGCAACTACATGTAACATATATTACGGTCTCTTTTCAATAACACGCTTGCATGCAGGGTTCCTTAAAAAGGAGATATAACCCATGTCTTTCATATATACCAGTAATATCGCTCTTTGAAACAATGATTTAAGTTGCAGATATTGGGAGATGCAGGTTTATATAAATGAGTATTTTGGGAAATACAAACCCTTACCCTTTTTGAAGGCTAAAATGTGAAATAGATCCAAGACTAGTCTTCTAAAAGGGGTTAGGGTTGGTATTCCCCAAACCGGCCTACATTTAGTATCTCCCATAGATATTGATCCCTTTGATAACTACAATTTGTGCTTTATAAATGTACATGAATGAAGCATTCCCTATAAATCCAAGGGTCACACTACTTGATTGACTAAGTGATAAATTATTGACATGTATTTCCATACATATATAAGCTGACTCGACTCTTTTAGATCAACAGAATAAATCAATATTAAAAATACTGCTTTTTCTTCCCCCTATATTTCTCTACATGTCTACCATTAAAACTTCAAAGGTACAGATACAATATCATGTACGCTTATACTGTGAAGTATTCCTCTAGAACTGTGCTTCCACAAAGTATTTCATGTAGTTTTCACTCAAGTGTATTATGGAAACATCAATGTTGAGTGAAATATTTCTGTAAATTTCTTGAGATACAATTGAATTTTTCGAATTAGCAGTGGAAATACTTGGACCAAATGTTTCTATGCACGACATTTACATGCTATGAGCTATTCACTTTGTCTGGGTTACCTGACTAATGACACTTTGGAAATATCTTGTTTATTGCAATTGTATGGTTCAAGAAGACATTTCAGTGAAATTGCAAAATCAATTTGTTTGGCAACTTGAACCAGAGAAAAGTTGTGTGTATCAAAGCCTGTTAAAACCAGGCTTATTCTTGAACATTCAAATAAAAAAATCAGTAAAATTTGTAATTTTTTTATCAATAAATTAAGATTTTCAATGGTACTAATAGTGGACCGGCATTATAATACTTGTACCGGATTCTGGAATCAAGATGTCAGAAGTAAACATCTTCCAGCTTCCTATATCTACACAGTACATAACACTACATGTACTGTACAGACATACCACTGAGAGATTTCTTTAATGAATATGATGAGAGACAATCAATACATGGTTGACAAGCTAATAACAAGGTAAAAACCATCTGTACACTGATGTACTCTCCAACATTAAGTAGACTTAAACATGTGAATGATTGAAGAATGTCCACAGTGCAGTTAAATTATATTTTTAGTAACAATTAACCATATAATATTGAGCAGGAAGTTTTTTAATAAAAGAATTTAAGGCTGTATTTGATGTTGGAATATTGATTATCAACACTATTTTATAAATTACAATTTAAATACTGTCATGACAGATGCTAAACATTCTTAATTGTAACAGTACATGTACTCAATACAAGCCAGATAAATGAAATGTGGTTTAACTACTCTAATACAGAGAGAGAGAGAGGGAGAGAGAGAGAGAGAAAGAGAGGAATGGGGTTTAAAGTCCACTCAACACAAACCAGGTCATTTCGGGACTTACATATGGTTTAATATTATTTCAATAATTTGCTTGCGCGTAGGGGTATCATCAGTAGGAGGAAACTAGAGGACCCCGAGAAAACCCATGAGGTTGGGCAGGTGACCCAACTCCTTGTCATGTACAACCGGGGATTCGAAACCACGTCAGTTGACTTAATGACAGGCTAATCATTCGACCATCCTCACCCCCCCCCCCCTAATTAATACAAACCAGCTAAAATATGTGCTACAGTTTATCTTACTGTAAAGTATGTTATTCTATTGTAAATAAAAAAACATTTGGATTATCAATTTTCTTCAATGAAATTGGGAATATTTTGTGGTTAAAAAAAGAACGCACAAAATTGTTTTTTTTTGTATTTTTGCGGTTTTATAGAAAGCTTGAGCATTTACAATTGAGTAGAAGATTGATTAACGTCACAGTGGTCGTCAATTCTTCTGATTTTGGTCAAATTTCAGGCTATGGTGTGGGTTTTTTTTGACAGTAGGCGATGAGTTCGAATCATTTCAATTTGATAAAACACATTGCAATGAGCTTCTTTTGGGACTAAAATTTGGTTTGACATCTTTTATTTAACTAAACTACATGTAACAGTGTTATGCTTGTTTCAGGAGAACAACCACACATGACTGATTGATGCCAAGGACAACACCGTACTTCCCTACTTTTCCTTTTGGCGGAAACGGAAATCTGTCAAAACTGAAATACAAAGCACGAAGCCGTGTTCGTACTGGTTGCGGATCCTCTCTATTGCCTAACTCTCATTCTAGCAAGTACCATGTTGAGCTTGGACATATAACCAAAATAATGAATTTGTGAAAAATTATTGATTATTACCAGGTGCAGTTATTAAGTACACTATTGAAGGTATTTATGACAAGGTGAATATAGTCCTAACATTAACATGTAGGTGGTGTTGAGGTCAAAGGTACAGTAACCATTAACATAGATATGTTATAAATTAAGTTGTTAGTGTTAAATATAGTCTACAGGTCAATCTAACTTATCAATGTCACCCTACAACATCAATCATATATTATAACACGTTTTCAGATCCGGGTTTCCAGGTGATGTGATACCATACACACTAAATAAATGAATAATAATGTTTCCAAAAGGAAATAGAAAATATTTTTGAACTTGCTCATTTTAATGTCCTGATGGGATTTGTTATACATGTATTGCTGTAAATGCACCGTAATCTAAGAAAATAACAAAATGGCACTAGGAAAATTCACCCTGTGGACAATTTGTCCCAGGAGTATTTGTCCCCTACTAGGACTATTCATCCCCTACTAGGACTATTCATCCCCAGACAATTCATCCCCGTGGACAATTTGCCCCCTGACAATTTGTTCTCGGACTAGAAGACGAATAGCCCGGGACCAAATTGTCCAGGGAAGAATTATCCAGGGAGGATGAATTGTTCGGGAACGAGTTGTCAGAGGACAAATTGTCCCGTACCCAAATAAAACATCTAATCATATTTAAAAGAAAAATAAATAGACCAGTGATTCAACTGTTACAAGGTTATTTACTTAAACTCAAGAAAAAATTTAATTTAATTTATATTTCTACAATCTAATCAAAGTTATCTAAATGAAAATCAAGAAAATTCAATCTTCCATAAAAAATGTGTTGATAGAAGTTTGGATCAGATTTCTAGCTCAGATGAACACACATCTGAACTTTTACTCAACTTGTGATTTCACAGTTTTTTTCTACATGTATGTCAAACTTAATCTGCTGACCTAAATAAAGTTATTGAAACCCGATCTTCAGGTAAAAGTAGGCTAATATGCCTTTTAAGTTTACATACTCCTTTACTTACCATAAGCTTAGTTATGTTTATATAAGTTTAATATAGGGTACATGTTAGTCTTCAATCTTTATCTAGATAACTATCTGCATTATAGATAGGTATTAAAAACCAACATTCCACCCTATTGTAAACAAAGACCACAGATAGCAATGTCCTGTCAAAGGTTATAAGAGCAAGGGTCAGAGACGATAGCCAGGTCACAGGTCAGAGGTTAAAATTTGGAAACTTCATTCTTATCCTTTTATAAACAGACAAATATTGTGTATCTAGAAACTTATACTATAGATTATCCTAATGAAAACATTCAAACGAATGCTAAATATTATTACAAAGACAGGTGGTCTTTCTATTCTAATTCTAATGAGAACATCGCTTACTCTCCATATGATGGTGCTTTATTAGAGTTAAGAAAATCAATGTATTTCTCATTTACTCATAAATCTCATTTCATAATTGTTCTATTAGCTAGTTATAATTATAACTCAATGATATGTTCTATAGTATTAACTAGTTATAACTCAATGCAAGCAATCCAATAAAAGAATTGAGATTTTAATTTTAATAAGAGTAAAAGGTAGAGTGACATAATCAAATGTTGAATACTGCACCATTTCCTTTATTCTCACGCTCGGTTTCAAACGTTAATTACTTTATACATGTCACACCTACATACACTTGATTAACAAACTTAACATTTCAATTAATCGCTAAAAAAATAGGGTTTTTGATACTGGTACATGTATATACCATTGGTAAATTAAACTGCATTTCATGGAAATTGCCAGGTATATAGTATGATTGTTTGGGGGGGGGGACTTACGAAAGATTCTTTGGTTGGACTCAGCAGAAGAAACAATTATAAATAATTTTTAGTACCTTTTTTATATGATTACTTTAATAATGAAGATTATGTTTGATTGGCATATTGTTGTTGTTTTGGGTTGATATAAACATACAATAGATGCCTACCGGCTTCAAACAGCTTCATTAAAAACTCCCAGTATAATTAGGATACTAACATTCATGCACTAATTCTTCATTTTATGTGATTTGTGTGACAGTAATAATTTTTTTTTTTTTTTTTTTTTAAATGTGCCTGCAATTTTTTTTTAAAGGCAAAATGTGCATGTGCACGGAAATAGCGATGCCTGAAAGTACTTCTTTTTTTATGAATAAATAAAAATAATGTCCAGGCAAAAAGTTCTCCACTTTACTTCATTCTGACATACATTAAATCATATAAGCTAGATGTCTGCATAGGCATATATATATTTATGTCTCCTAGTGTAGGTGTATTATAAGGGAAGTTCAAACAGGTAAAAAAATTGTCTCCCCCAGGCCATTCAAGAGTTGTAAAATGCTACTCTTAGAATTATCTTAACTTACATCCGCTACCATTAGCATTCCTGGCCACTTTAATTGATGAGCTGCCACCCTTACAAGATTGATTGAATTGTCATTAAAACATGAGTAAATACATTAATAATATACATGTACTATCTTATTCTTTTCCAGCTTCTGAATATAGAGAGAGATGAATATCACAACTTCTCTGAATTGCCAACACCATATGCTGGGTACTTGCCACCCACAAAAAATTTTATGGGATAAATCCTGCTAACGATTCTTTAATTCCTTATACGTGTGTAAACTTAGAATTTCATCTGAATGTCAAGATTTGCGAATTAGGACAATTGCAAACAGTAGTCTTTCTCAGCTAGAATGTGCCAGTATGCGAATATAGAGTTGTTTTAGATAATTTATAAAGATAAAGTCTATGTATGTATTGTAATAGAACTGATTTATTATTATGTTTTAGGACCTAGTGTGTACACATACAATCTAAGTATTTAATTAACATCTCAAATGTCACATTAAGACCTCCTACACTGATAGTAGTCAATTAGACATTTCTCTAACCTGATATCAGACTTACTAGTAGTTACATGTATATAAAAACACTATCTTATGAAAAATGAAACCAGGACATGCTACTGACGTCACTAACGAAACTATTTCATACACGCAATATTATTCATAAATAGAGTCTTCATTAACCCAGTCAGAACAGAACATTAGGACAATAAACCACATTTCATTTCATTTGACATTTCATAAATAGACTAGAATTTATTAAAGGAGGGGCATACTGTAATTTGGTCATTTCTTTACAGAACAACAGTGCATTTATTGCTTCATTACTTATTATAATATTACACATATGGAATCACATACAATTTACTGGTAATTTGTACGAAGTTTATAATATCATTCTAAGCCACATGTAATTTCAATGAAGACCCTCACACCCTTAAATTCTGGAATAATTCTCATCAGGGTGGGGGGTAGTGTACCTCCTATTTCTGGGAGCACCAGCTTATCCCTCATACATGTATTTTGGGGACATTCTTTTATTTCAGGGACACCTCCCTTATGTTATACATTTACTATAAAACATATATTCAACATTGACTATGTCAACCACGAGAATTATCTATTGATCTTAGTTCAAGAATGAATAGCAATATCATTATACATTGTAACTGGAAGAATGCGGGGATCAAGACAAAGGAATATAATTAAATACAAGTATCATATTCTCTTTGCATGTTTATCAGCCAGACATCTGCTAATAAAATACTGGATGTAAGGTCATTGAGATCAATTGATTTGTTGACCCTGTCAATCCTAGAATTTGTGTCATACATACATTAACTATGTCATCATCTCCACAAGATCACAGAGTGTATTAACATGCATAATATATTATAAGCCAAAGGTCAAGAAAATGTATTCTACCAGTGCTTACGGACGGACATGGGGTTATTGCATTTAAATTAAAGTGAAAATTAGACAGAATCAGAGTCGAATCTTCAGTTTAAGATTAAGATTATATACAATCAAATAAAAAAAAACAATCACTATATATACATAAATAGTGGCAATACAACTGTATGCTTAGGCATTCACCTGCAGCAGTTTGAAACATATTTATTACATATTCGTTTTCATTTTAAAAATAATGAAGAAAAGTTTTATGTACCCTCTCTTTAAAACCAATCCCTGAATCTACAGATAAGGCCATGTTACCCATAAAATCATAATAAAAATATCAGTCAATTGTCAATCCTTAAATAAGTCACATACGGTAATCCTCAATGTTTAAATATGTACAAATCCTTATTTGGTCATGCATGTACACAGTGTATTGAAAACTATACTTACATTTCTCTGTTGAGAGTTGTCTTCTAACGATGAAGATTTCTGTAATTTTTTATTCCTGGGAAGTGAATTACTTTTAGTCTTAACTTTGAAGCTGGCTTTTTTATAATTGCTGCCCTTCTGTTTTCTGAAAAAGAATATTATTATTATTATTTATCTTGTTTACATACATATATACCGGTACATCGGGTGTTGTAAGTACAAATGTACATGTAGGTCTATTTAAAACATAAATCACCTACTTGTTCTGCAACCACTTACTGAATGTAAGCCTAGACATGTAAATTATCCAAAATTTAACCAGGTTGTTATAATAAATGGATGTGATGAACATAAGAAAGCTA
Organism: Patella pellucida; assembly: GCA_917208275.1. NCBI lineage: Eukaryota > Metazoa > Mollusca > Gastropoda > Patellidae > Patella > Patella pellucida. The sequence continues at coordinate 49,676,275 of OU795042.1, read as the reverse complement.
TCTTTCAGATATTTATAATTAAGAAACCAAATGTTAAGTTTCAGAATAAATAAATATTTTGGTAAAGTATTAATAATTGAATGGGTGGGTACTGCTGAACTACAAGCCAAGGTCAGATAAATAATGACATACATGTCAGGGAAAAATAAAAGGAAGAGGCATTCAATGGGAATCAAGGGTCAAATACAATCCCGGATTCAGCTCATTTTTTAAAAAAAAATTAATTCCATACAACAGTTTTAGTAATTAAGAAGCATAATTAGTGAATATAAGATTATCAACATGAATGCACTCTGTATACCAAAACCATTCCTTGCATGCAATCTATAACCCTAACAAGAATGGATTTTGAAAATCTTAAAAAATGGAACATCATCTCTAGTCTCTGGATCATTAATACATGTATCAATTTCCTAAAATATAAATACATTTGGCTGTCACATATTTTAGATTAATGTGTAAGCCTACCAATAATCCAAAATAAAAATGTAAAAAAAATGACTAATCTTTGTGACATGTGACCCCTGATAAGCCAGAAAAGCTGAGTAAATATCTTTAACCATAATGTGAGCTAAATCTTTGTGGAGGATCATATGATGTAAAAGCATTTTTTTCTAGCCTACAGGAAGAATAGTATGTACACTTCAGTAGAACATGTTCATGATCAAATAACATGGAAAGTAGTGAAATTTCAGGAAAATTACAATTAATTAATATAATCTACTTGAAATATAACTCATTATTAAATCATATACCCTATACATTGTAACTTAATAACCTTTATCTACTGACTCAACTCAACACTCTATACAATTGATTTTGGTTTTGGTTTTCTTGAATTTCCGAAATTGTCAATAATTCTCCTCTTTAGTTTATTGTACGAAATAAATCGGATTTTATTTCTGCCACTGAAGCCAAGTAGATCATGATCACTTGAAAATGTTCTATGACAGCTTCGCAGAGTACCAATTTGATCATTTGAAAAGTTATTTCAATTGCTTACAGATGTAGATGGACATAAAATTTATACCGGTACATGTAAGTTTGTGTCATACATTGTATTTAGTGGTCATTTTTATGGTGGGCTGATAAACCAACATAGCGAGTTGTAAATCTCAATATGCTGACGTCAGATATGAAGATCTCAATATACATGTACCGGTACTGACTTGTATATCTTGAGATAGTACTTGTACATGTACTTAAAATATACAACTCAATAGACTGTAAAACAAGAAATTAATGCGTATTGAAATTAATATGACTTGTGACTATGTTCTCTCATTGTCTAAACTTTAAGACTGCATATACACTCACACCAGGGCACGAAACCACAGCCGCAAGCCAGAGGTGGCCAGCCAGCTAGTCTAGGTCAAAGCGTTGCACTCTAGACTGCTAGGCTATCCCGAACCCCCCTCACATTTAGCACATTTTTTTCAAGCTGACATTAATTTCTTGGTTTATAGTATTGAGTTATATTAAGTTATAGTGTACAATTTAAAAAGTAAATAGGTCAAATAGAGACTTTTGTATACTTCCTATGCTTGTATGCACTGGTATGTACATACATGTATACAATCCAAATCAAACTCGATTAAAATGATCTGAATATTTTACAATGTATATTACCCTACTGACTATCACATACATGTAATGTACATGAATTATAAAAGCCTATAACCTGTCCTTAAATAAATCATACTAAAACCCTTTTATAATGTATCCCAAAGCTATCATTATTCTTTAAACATTTATATTGTAGACTCAACAATACTTAGTTCCTTTATCTCTCATGTACAAATGTGCAGAGCGATAAGCGGTACATGTAAAAACCAGTAGCAGTGGCAGTGCAGTAACTAAAGGTTATTTGTTACATTACAATTAAAGTTTAAGTTTGGTTTTCACCTTAAAGATACATTATGGGAAATTTTTATAGAGAGTTGGCCATTCTTGCTATAACAGTTCAAAATTAGATGATGTAAGAAGAATATATTGAAAATTTCAGTCAAATTACTTTATTCTGAACATAGTTGTCATCATTGTAATATTTGACTAGAAATGGTAGGGAAATGTGTCTTCACCTTCAACCAATCGTTTGATTGACAGGCGTTAACCCCACCTATATAATCTCGATTATCTAGTAAAGTTTTCAATTGCATGCAGAATCACTCAAAAGCAGCCTCGCTAAGTAAACTCTATCATTTAGCCTCGATCTAACTGATGACATAAACATAACGATTAATAATCTCACCACGGTGCGTCATATTTTATTTAATTAATCAGTGAAATCCTATCTGAATCCAAGTTCTAGCTGAGCCAACTGTGGGTCTACAGAGTTGATTTTGGGCTTGTTGTTTAAATAAAGATCTAATTCATACATGTAATAACTATGACATCTGAGGCCTAAATTAAGACTTGCAACAATCAGATTTAGCTCTTGCATAATGTATCTTTAAGTCAAACAGACCTTGAAGGAAATGAAATATCAAAAACCACAGATAATGAACCGTCTCTGGCCCACTCAAAATTCTGCTCTTCTAAATTTCCACTGCGACTTGCTATAATCGCTGTCCACTGCAAATTTGTTAAACCACTAAGGAAGTTAACATGTACCCATGTCATCCCCCAAAATTTAATACATCAAACTTTTCACCCACCACCATGTAGTCTGTTTAGGTACATGTATCAGCAATTAACGGAAGCTGTTGCATTTTGTCACAATGTCTGACATCAACTCCAATAAAACTTTACAATGTTTTCGAGGGACAAGGATTAGTGTGGCCCAGCCTTAAAGTTCATAACAAAATACATTTACTCTACTTGTAAATAAATAATAAAATCTCAAGCACAGTCAGTAATATTTAGTGCAGTAATCAAACATAGGTTGCCAGGCAACGAAACATACGCCCACAGCAGCTAAATCGTCCGGGCAGTCAACAAGAGTTGTCGCATATTTTACTTTTTTCGGTAATGAAACATTTATAATACACTAAAATCTGATTAAAAGTAACTACTCATTATGTAATTATCAGAAAATCATTGGAATTTGTTTGGCTTTGATAAAGTTCTCCTCAATGCTGTTCAAGTTATCTAAATTCATTGAAACTCAATATACTTGTTCGTCTCATGACCTTCAACAATTTATATAAATTTAAAGTCAATCGGATATTAACTTTAGCCTCTAGAGCGTCCACAAAAGTGATCAAGGGCCATAACTCAGTCAGTAATTATCTAAAATTGCTGAAAATCATAAGGCTTCTTCGTCTCATGACCTTAAACACTGTGTATAAATTTAAAGTCAATCGGTTATTAACTTTAGATTCTAGAGCGTCCACAAGATTTTTATAAGCGATAAAGGGCCATAACTCTGACAGTAATTATCAGAAATTGCTGAAAATCAATAGGCTTCTTCATTTAATGACCTTAAACACTGTGTATAATTCTTTGAAGTGATCAAGGGCCATAACTCTGACAGCAATTATTAGAAATCGCTTAAAATCAATAGGCTTCTTCATCTCATGACCATAAACACTGTGTATAAATTTAAAGTCAATCGGTTATTAACTTTAGCCTCTGGAGCGTCAACAAGATTTTTTAAAGAGATCAAGGGCCATTACTCTGATTGTAATTATCAGAAATAGCTGAAAATCAATAGGCTTTTTCGTCTCATGACCTTAAACACTGTGTATAAATTTAAAGTCAATCGGTTAATAACTTTGTCCACAAGATTTTTTTAAGTGATAAAGGGCCATAACTCTTACAGTTATTATCGGAAATTGCTGAAAATCAATAGGCTTCTTCATTTTATGACCTTAAACACTGTGTATAAATTTAAAGTCAATCAGTTATTAAGTTTAGCCTCTAGAGCGTCCACAAGATTTTTTGAAGTGATCAAGGGCCATAACTCTGACAGTTATTATCGGAATTCGATTAAAATCGAGAGTCTCCTTCGCCTCATGACCTTAAACACTGTGTATAAATTTAAACTCAATCGAATATTAACTTTGGCCTCTAGATCGTCCTCAAGATTATTTTAAGTGATCAAGGGCCATAACTCTGACAGTTATTATCGGAAATCGCTGAAAATCAATAGGCTTCTTCGTCTCATGACCTTAAACACTGTGTATAAATTTAAAGTCAATCGAATATTAACTTTGGCCTCTAGAGCGTCCACAAGCAATTGTGGACGCCGGACCGACGGACGGACGGACGGGGGCGACGGCAATATACGACCACATTTCAATGTGGGCGTATAAAAATGTACAATGTAAGTCAATGTATTAACACAGCCATTGGATTCATCATGTGGAAAATACACCCTGCCTCAGGCCCAATACCCACTAAATGTTTATGTTTAGCAAAATATCAAGTTCAATAAATTTGATGGCAATGTACACATTCAAAAATTTAGACATGATATTGAAACTTGGTATTTCTTCAATGCTAATCAAAACACATTGAGTTCAAGATTCTACTTGATGTATTTGATAAGGATATCATATTGTTTTTTGCATGCCTTGAAATAATCCACCTGTAATATCCTACACGAATTCCTTTTAAGCATAATTCATCAACCATCTTGTTATTCTGCCATACAAAAATATTTTTTACTTATAATGCATACATGTCACAAGAAATAGGCTGGCGGCTGCCAGGCAGAATACTCCTACATTTTCGAGAGATGGATAGAGAACAAGCAAAACAGAAAATTATTTTTTCCTACATGTACATACATGTACAAAGGCCATAATTCTTTTAGTTACAATTTGATACAGTATCCGCAAATATCGAAAGGAATCAAGATCTTTGGGTTATAAACATGCATTTCAAGTTTCATCAAAACTGGTTCAAAATTGACCACAAGCTAAAAACGTGAATTATCGTACAATCAAGGGGCATAATCCATTAAGTTTCGATCCAATACATGCCAGTTTCGAATGCAGCCAAGGTCTTTTAGGGATGAACCTATATTTCAAGTTTCTTTAAAATCGGATAAGAATTGTGACCTATAGAGTGCACAAACAATTGTGGACGGACGGACAGGGGCGACGACAATTAATATATACATGTACATCCACATGAAAATGTGGGCGTAAAAATGTCAGATAAATGTACCTGCATCCAGGTTAGTTTATTGTAAGTTTGTATATCATAAATAAATGAATTTGCAGGCCTGAATATTTGCATGCTGAGGTGATGGTACAGTATTACATTCTGTGTTATTACTATATTATGCATGTATACAGTGTACATTTCTTTTCTTTGAGCGTCGATTTGATTCTTTCAGGATTTAAAACCCAAGAAAACATTGCTTGAAAAGCAATCATGCTGCTAAAGAAACACAAAGTTACAAACATACATGTAAGCATGACCATACATTTGTTCAATAGTGTTCAATACAATAATGCATTTGGAAAGCTAAGGAGCAACTGGGTAAATAAAAGTGCCAATAACAGAAGTAACTAAAATAACAGAACTTTAAAATAAAAATAAAAACATAACCAAATTGCTTCAATATCTACTTACAAAATCTTGGTAAAATTAGCCATTTTACTGTGTTTCAAAAAAATGAAAATACAAAAATGAATAAATGATAACACACAAATAAAAATTGATGCATTCATATTTGAGCATGCATAACAAATATAAATCTGTTCTGATACCGCATGCTAAACGTTTTCATGGTCGGGGTTCATTGGGTGAAAATATTTAGTGGGGTACGTACATGATGTATTTAGGTCTTTAAAGCTGAGTAGAGGGTGGAATTTGATTATGTACATAATAATGATTTACAAATGAAAATGCTTAATTTGCTGATATTATTATATTAATTTGGCTTGTATTTTGGGATCTACATGTACTGCATACATATATTTATTTTGAATGAATAAATGAATAGAAAAGACCTCCAAATAGTACTTTCTTTTTTTTTAACATACAGTATTAATGACTTGCATGTACAAATGTACATGTAGCTCTCGACCACTGTACATGTATGTACTGTATACAGACACTAAAAGGTTACATGTAATTGTTATACTAAATGAGCAATTATGAGAAAGAATTCATTCTAATAACTTAATCTTTTAATGAAAGCCTATTTCACATTTCATAAGACAACCTCGGGTCTCTGGAGTCAGTCCAACAGTATCTTTTACATGTAGGTAAAAATAAAGTCTGGCATCAACTTCGTTTTCAGTGTACCGGGTACATACAATGTACATGTACATGTACATGTAAGTACACTGTGTATATGTTAATTGTGTACTAAAATAAAATTACCACTGAAAACACCGCTGAAAACAAACTATACATTCTGTATACATTGTACTATACAAATCATTTTCATAAACACTATGATTTACATGTAATGTGCATGTACATCTTTACTGTAACAATCACAACAATCATCCTTTATACATGTCATGTATATTGTAACTGTACTCTCACAAAATGTCTACAAGTAGTAGTCTAGTAGACAACATCTCCCCAAACATGCTAAACACATGTAGCCCTTGATTATCTTTGTATGGAAAAATAGATATAAACTTACTTGTAAAAACCAAAGCGCCGGCTTGGAGGTCTTCCTGAAGGATCTAATTCCTGATTTTCTCCATCTAATAAAATAGACACAGAATAATAATAGTAACTATCCATACTTGAACCAAAAATTAACCCCTGACAACTTCTGTCTGTGACGGGACAGAGAATGGCATCCTTGCTGTTATGGTACATGTATGGTGGTCAGGTACATATGTAGATTAAGATAATAAAAGTTCAGCAGAGATTAATCATGTCACATGTGAGTACATGTACAGATTAGGTGCCGTTCATGTTAGCTTCAGTTTGTACAGATGAAGTTTAAAGAAAAAACACCTGCATCAAAAATAAGGTCTTTCTATCAAAAACTGTAGTTCTGCCCTTTATCAAGATCAAGCGTCTGACTTTAGAGTTCAAGTTCCAAATGGGATTACCGGTACATATTGCAACAATTTAGAAAAATAAATGTTCAATGTATTAGATAGAGTGGCAATTCAATTAGTGTAATATCTGAAGTTCTGAAAACTACATGTACGTCATGTATGTACATGTACATATACATGTACAAACAATATGTAATGTACAATGTACAATGTACATGTACATGTATACATGTATGTGTACAATCTACATGTACACATCAAACTGAAATGTTCAAATTTATAGTCTTGTTCTATTTTGCAATTCATATATATGTACAAATGTACCTTGTATACATGTGACTTACCTCTTTCAGGTACAAACTCGTAAATTCCATCACCGTCAGAGTAACATCCACCTTCACTAGATGCTCCGTCAGAGACTTCATGGTATTCATTCTCTCCAGGTCGACTAGCCGATGCACTCCTTACTCTAGCTGTATTTTTCTTCCATGTTCTACCTACATTAGTTTTCACATTGCTATCATTGATTTGTTGAACAAAATCTGAAACTTTTAATCCACTAGCGAAAATTGATTCTTCCTTACGTTTAAATGAATCTGTGCGAGAAACTGTAGCTGCAATTTTAACCTCCGGTAAATCCTTAGGTAACAGAATTGCATCTTTTGTCACTTTATCTTGATGCTCTGTTGGGCATCCACGTTCAAAATCAAATTTCAGTTTTTCAAATCGCTCTGAGCTCATGTTACGGGATACTAATCGCTTATCGGCACCTGGTGGAATAAACATGTTTCCAACGCGTTCGTCGGATAATTTACGTAATTTCACATCACAAGCTTTATCACTTAATCTATTCACAGTATCATTTAAAGGTGGAGTCTTCTTAACACTTGTAGATTCACTCTTAACTTCCGCTGTCTTATCACTTCCAGCATCACTCGATAGTTTCACTATTTTTAAACCATTTTTCTCATCTGATTTCTTTGCTTTATCATTTTTCTTGTCGATTGAGTTGCTTCTTTTCTTTTCCTTTGCTTCATCTTTAGATTTTTTACCCATTAACCAACCTGTTAATCCTTTACCAGATTTATCTTTGTCCTTCTCCTTATCTTTGTCCTTCTCCTTATCCTTAACTTTATCCTTTTCCTTGGCTTTGTCCTTCTCCTTAGCTTTGTCTTTTTCCTTCTCCTTATCTTTGTCCTTATCCCTGTCTTTCTCCTTTACTTTATCCTTTGTGTCTTTTTCCTTCTTCTCTTTATCATTGTCCTTGTCCTTAACCTTTTCTCCTGCTTTGTCTTTAGCTGAAACATGTTCTACTTTGATTTCATGCAGAACTTTAACCTCTTCTTTTTTCGTATCTAATAGGTTTTCTTTGGAGCCACGGTTTTTGAAGTTTTTATGCTCCAAAGATGGGGGCTTATATCCTGTTTTTTCAGTTTTAAAAACTTCACTACTTTTTTTACTGTCTCTATAGCCGCTCACCACACCATCTGGTTCAATTTCAAATTTGATAACCTTTTCGCCATCCTTTACTAAAGAATCATCCACTGATTTACTACCTAATAAATCAAATTTCTTTTCAGTTAATCTAACAACTGTTTTGTCTGAGCCTCCCTTGCTGCCATTGATCACTTTTGGTTTGATATCAGTTTTTGTTTTGGTTGAAGTGGGAGATGTTTTAGATGTTGTTGATACACTAGATAGTCCATATTTTTTAGCTACTGTGGCTATAGAGGAAGAATCCACAGTATCACTATCATCTTCTGACTCATGACTTACAGGAAGTTCCAAACGTCGTTGAAGAGAGGGACTTTTTCTAGGACTACTATGTAAAGAGGCACTACTTGAAGATGTATAAGATCTGGGACTCGTTTGTTCAGTTTGAGAGAAACTACTAGAGTCTAAGGATCCTAAATTTGAACGAAATTCGTTAGAGGGTTTGTACGCCCTAGGACTAGTTTCTCCACTCTTATATCCACGCGGGTTAGAAACATGTAAAGATCTTGGACTACTATTACTTTGCGGACTTGATCTTCCAGATCTAATACTATCCTCTTCGGAGGAATTTGAAGACATGCTTAACCCAGATCCAGCTCTTCCTAAATTAAACTTTAAAAATTCACGTGCTTTATCTCTTGAATCCTGATTGTCCAAACTGTCAGAAGTTGCAACAGTTCTTGTAACACGTTTAGAGGATGGGTCAGAACTATCAAACGAGGTTTGTGTAACAGTGCATGTCTTTGTGTGTTTTGTAACAAAACTAGTTGATTTAGGATCACTTGCATTAAGTCTCTCAGCGCGGACTTTTGCTAAAATTTCATCTGCTGTTTTTATACCTGTTGTTCGTGCTGGTGCTGGTGCCGATTTGGGTTGCGAGAGAGAAATAACTTTAACTCCTGTGTCTTCAGGTTGTTGCATGCTGCGGGTAGTTCTGGTAATTGTTCGAGTTTCCGTTGTTCTTTGTGTAGAAGTTATTCCAGCTCCTTGTTTGGTTTCAACCTTTGTTGTAGTCACTGTGGTGGGATCGTTATCCGACTTGTCAAACATGGCTTTCAGATCTGAAACATTGGCTGGTTTGAGTGGAGTACGAATACCACGTCCTGGTGTTCGAGTTGTAGCACCAACTCTTTCACGAGTAACGTCCCTACCAGTGGTTTTTAAGCCTGTTCCAAATTTCTTCTGTTCCATTATGAATATAAATCAATTATCACAAATAGGACCGAATCACTAAGTTTTAGGTTTTATAGCAGCTATCATAATTAGAATATATCCATAACAATGCAAAGCAAAATGTAGTTTATGTTATCAAAAATATTTGTTGACATTCTGGTTATGATTATTATTAGGCTATAACATCTGCTTCATGCTCCATCATGCAATGTTGCTATATAATAATGTATGTAGCATTAGGATTCTATCATCATGCCAAGTATCTACATGTAGGATTAATTCTTGTTAGTGTTTGTTAAAACCTGAAAGAATACAAAAAATATATAGTTAAAAATTTGATTCTAACATAATTTTGATACAGAAAAAAATACTTTTGTTATAGTGTATAAGCTTAAATTGACATTAAGAAAATTGGTGTCTTCCCATAACGCCGACTCAACGGATTAATGGCGTTAATGAGGTAGGGACCAGTCATTATTAATATAGTTAACTTAAATTCAACTCACTAACTATAGTTTTCTTAACCTATAGTTTACTTTACTTTGTTCAGATTATTAATATAGTTCACTTAAACTCAACCCACTCATTAATTAATAAAATTATACAGGCTACGGCAGTTCAACAAGAAGCTGACAAATGATCGAAATTCAGTTCATTGTGATTATTTCTCAAAATAGGTACAAATACGTAAATAATCCCAAGTCATTTCATATACATTTCTTTCTATGATGACTAATGCACAGTTACAATCTAAGTTTCTTCCTACAGCAAGAGGTGGCAGTTACCTATATGTTGCTGGGTAATAAATATAGATAATTTATATGTATCTTTCTTTTATTTGCAGATTGATGACGCGTGGATCCAAATAATGGCCAAGGTACCAGATAATGAGAAATTTCAACAACTGGCCGACTATATGGTTACCCAATGGTTAGACAGTCAATTCACTCAAGTACAATGGAACCACAACCAAACCACGCGAAGAACCAACAATTCTGTAGAGGGGTGGCACGGGCGTCTAGGAAAAATTAATTGGAAAAGCTCATCCGAATATTTTTGAAGTGATGGTATTTTTGAAAAAAGAGCAAAAGACGATCGAGATTCAGTTGTTGCAGTATTCGAGTGGCCAGCGACAAACAACATAAAAGGAAAAAAATACACAGATATCAACAGAAAGATCCGCGATGCAAAATATAGATATGAAGAAGGAGGATTGAATTTGTTAGAATTTTTTGACTATGTTGGGCATTTTATGCGTGCCAAAAGTTAAAATTATTTACATGTATAATCATATGTCTTAAAGGTTGTTATACATTTTTTTTTTAAATAAATGCTCCCAAAATTATCGGCTTAATTAGTTTTATCCCCCAGCTTGGGTCTATTGTTCTTGGCCAGTCGACCCCTTAACACCGACCAAAATCGTCCCCCTAAAACTCGGTGAGTCAGCGTTATGGGAATAAACCAGAAAATTGTGGCTTGATCATATTTCTTATGTTTTGGCGGATGACAATCTGTCTTATTTGAAAATTCTACTTCCACAAATTATGCCAATGTTGTGAATAACAAATTATTGTTAGTTCAACTGTTCAAATTAAATATGGCAAAATTTAATCACATCCCCCCAAAATTGGGTTTTCTGCACCAACAGGGCTAATGCAGACGGTTAATCCACATAGACTCGTTTAATTACTAACACTATTCCAAACTTTATAAAGTTTTTTTTAAACCATTTCAAGACAAGGAAAATCAATAAATGTACACTATCTACAGGTATCTACATGTATAACACCAACTGAAAATTTCAAATGACAATTTTTAATGGTTAGTCGATTTACATATTATGTCAGCAAATCTGATATCAATAAATCATTTTGTAATTTCTCCCTGTGATAAACAAGGAAACAAATATGAGACACCGTTTTAATGGTTTACAACATCTTATACAAGTCCTATGACTCTATGTACTGTTTATTAAATAGAGGAAATATTTGTGCTATCAAAATTTCTGAGCACTAATAATAAATTGCAATTACTACTACAGTAAATGTATTCAGTGGCATGTAGCATAAACAATTTCATCAATTGAATTATATACATGTAAGCTTTAATACATTTTTGAATATTTCTATTCTCCTTTTTTGCAAATACATATATTATTATGTGCATGAGTATGATGTATATATTTACATGTACCCCTCTGTATGCTACTTTTTTGCAAATACATATATTGTTACATGTATGTGCATGAGTATGAGTACATACATTTATATATTTACATGTACCCCTCTGTATGCTACATGTATTCTAAAACTGTAATTTTTGAATTAATTTTAAGTTGCTTTGGAGTTTATATGAGGTTTGTGAAAATACTTCTGAATGTACAATTATTAGCAACATGAATGTACAGATTGGTATGTAAATTACACTAATCAACCTCTATTATCTCACATTAGACACGCCTTATTAATTATTTCCTAGACTTCATACAGATGTGTCCATTGCTGACTATTTCTTTGAACCTGTCTTATAACTAATACAAACTAAGACTTCTGTCACAATGTCATCTTATTACCGTACCAGGGGTTTTCGCACATTTTAATCAAAATAAAATGTTAAGCGAATCACATGGCTTTAAATATTAATACTAGTAATCATTTTTAAATAGATCTACCCCTAAGCCAATTGTTACTCCATATAACTTATCACTGAATAGTGAATTCCCTTAAACTTTTGTTGTGCAGTCTCCAATCGGCTCAAATATCTGTGCCATATAGTTACCTATGTCCTTTAAAATTCTTAGATGCCAAATAAATTCTAAGTATATGTACATGTATATAAGGCCAGAAGTTTGCTTTGAATCTGAATTCAGAATATTTATGGATCGACATTAACAGTTGTAGATTTGTAAGACTTTCCAGGTTTAACAGATCATGTTCTTTACAATAACAAGACAATATATTTATATGATGCAGGTAATGACAGGGGGATTAACAGATACACATTCATGCACTGGGAAGATGTCTCCTACCACATACCTAGGTACATATACCATGAATAATCATGCCTTAAATCGTGTGATAACTTTCTATGATTTTCAAGCTTAGGTTATATTGTATAATAAATATAATATACATACATGTACCGGTACTATTCTATCAAACGAAATATGTATGTACTTCACTTAGTGGTGTCATTGTACGGATGTGATATTGAGAGTCTAACACCATTTCAGTAGTTAAAGTTATCAACTTCCTCTTGATCGGATGATAACAGAAATACATTAAGGAGAGACATACTGCCAACAATATACATGTAGGCCTACATGTATTGCTATAAGTTATTACAACTGTATGTTCATTTTCTAAGTCTCATACCCCCCCCCCCTCCCTTCCTTCCTTGGTTGTAAATGATGAAAAACAAAGTACCCATCCATTATGTAATTTTGTTAGTATTCCACCAAGACGTTACATGTACATGATGTATTTTCTAGATTACTGAAGTTATATTACAAAAATTGTTGAAACAGGATCCAAATGTGAATTTTCCTTCCTCAAGACTACATGCAGCAAGACATTCAAGAGACATGACAAAAACTGAATTTACCTATGTGTACATATTAACAACTAGTGTAGATATTACTCTCGTAGAGTTTATTATTATAGTCTAATTCTCGTATTCCCTTCCATGGTTGGACCTGATACAAGTATTTTGTAACACAGAATAAAAACTGTAGACAAACCTTAATGTTCAAATACCAGATAGATAATGAGGCTACCTGTTATTAACCAGCAGAGGTGTAAAGAATGTACTATACTATTAGTCACCTTAAATAAATCTTATCCAACCCATTACACTTAGCTAAATGAAACTAAAAATTCTTCCTGTCTCATGGTATGTCTGTGTGTGATCCTACATGAATGTACATTGGCGTTTCAAAGACTTAAATCTATCAGAGCTTAATTTTCATAATCATATCTTACCACAGCAGTTGTGGATTACAATCCTCTTAGGAGACTTGTTCATAGTCTCTGAAGTAAATAATTTCTTACTAGGAAATTCCACCAACCTTAATAATGCTAATATTTAACAGGATTGGTTATCATTAAGAAATTTGATGTCAAAAGTCTTTTCCCAAAAAGTTTGCATTAATTTTATTACATGAAGTCAACTGATTTATAATTCATTTTAATATCATGAACATGATTATCTTACATCTTTACCCCACTATCAAATGTCAAATATTATAATTGTATAACCCCACCTTAAATTTGACATACATGTAACCATGTATTATTACCCTTCACCTTTGTAATATATCCACCAAAATAACATTTCATTTTGTTTTATGTTCTCATGTTATCATACCCCAGTACGGAAATGAATTGAAATGGGGCTTTAATGTCCAACTGTTCTGCTCCGACTTGGCTAATGAAGACAGGCATACGCCATACAGTGTGCTATGAGGGAAATTTTTCTTGGGCAGCGGCACTATGGCCTACTCATATATCAAATTCCAACTGCAAGGGGATCTTTTACATGCAAGCCAATGTGTACACAACACCACAGCTTTTTGCTCATTCGAACAACTCGACAGCTGTCCTGCATCACTGAAAAGGGGGAACCACATCGGAAAACCCCACCCCATTATTTGAGTAGTGGTGGGAGTGTGATTTACTTCAAAGCTTTAGTAGAAATCATGCCTTTGATTAATAACATGTACAAACTGAACGTATAATTATTATACATGTATGGCAAATTTCCACAAAATAATGTTAGATGTTAATCATTCAGGAATATTTTGCCTTATATTGGATTTCTGCTTCCTTGATCCAGTGAATAGAAAAAAATAATGCTCCAGTAAGTGATTCATCATAAGATATCTTGTAGAAGCCAATTTACGTGTAATTTAATATAACAAAAATAATAATACAAAATTCTGTCTAATATATCTACTTATAAGTTAGACCTTATACATACAATATGTTACATGTACATGTATATATTTATTGACTACTCGTAAATACCATAGATGGAAAAAAGAAAATGACAGTAAACCTAAGTGGTCAGTTCCTTTGTGTTGTTGACAACAAATCCTTTAGTTACCCTAAACTTGTAAAAAGCTGATTTTGAAAGGGATACTGAGACGGAAGTGAAATGGGCGTTTCTCCCGAATAGAATCACACATGATAAAAGTATGTCAAATACATGTATATCATACATATATAATACATCATAACATGTACGGCATCCTGTATTAATAATTAATATCCTGAGAAACTATTTTCTATATTACAGATATGTAATCGGCCATTAGGTGGCACTTGCTTTGTCAGACTACATTAAAATCTTAACTTTAATGCATAAATGCTTTACAATTTCATCGGTGAAAATATGTACCATACATCAAACTGTCCTGCTGTTATGACTACATGTACATGTATATGATGTCTGATGCATGGACATCACTAACAATATATCAGGGTAAATGAGAGTACTTTTGAAAGCTTCACATTCGATGATGGACCTCTTTAATAATCAATAAAACAATATTAGACTTTACAGCAGTAGCAAGGTTTTATTAAAACAGTTTCTCCCTAATCATTCACATAATTGACAACAAAAAAATCATTTCATAATTACCATCACACAGAGATTATTGTTGGTTGTTCTCTCCAACGACCTACAACTTAGCAGTTTGGTGTAAGTTGTGTACTCAAGTGTATAATAATAAGTCACTGCAATACGGATGTTCCTGTGTTAAGATCAAGACAGTAACTATGTTATTGTCGCATTAAACACTAAGTCAAATATTGGTCAACAATTCATGTTTGTATAAGGTAGGACTGTTAAACTACTTATAAACACTGGCCATCTTTTAACTGTCTTTATCTCACGATCTTGTCGGTAATGTGATAAATGACTTGTATAATGACCTAGACATATTGATAGGCAGTGAAAAGAGGACATCGCTGATCAACACTGAAAACCATCACAAATCAAATATATATGAAAGTTTTTAGCTCATGCCTAATGGTAGATGACTTGTGTACATAGCTATATAATCATATGAATTCAATTTATTTACAGCTGTTACATCATTGATCAAATTTTTCACTATAGTCAAAAGGAGCTATCCTGTATTTGTCATTTTTGTCCCCCCCCCCTCCTCCCCAAAGTTTCAGAGGTTTTTGAGAATTTTCAAAACACTTTCTATTTTTAAACTGGTTACATACGAATGGTTAGCATATTATAATGACTGTCCATGAGCCATCTGGCACAGTTTTGAATCCCTGGTTGAACATGTACATGACAAGGAGTAGGGTTGCTGTCCACCACTCATGGGATTTCCCTGGGTCCTTTGGTTTTTCTCAGACTGCTAAAGACCCCTACATGTTAGGCAATTAAAAATAAAACATATTTTAGTCCAGAAATGACCTATTTTTTGTGGAGTTGTCATTAAACCCCATTTCTCTGTCTCTCAATTGAATAATTACTGAAGCTTCTACAATTAATCTATCGAAAGTTGTGGACAAAAGGAACAACAACAATATTCCATGTATCCTCCTTTCTCTTACATCCCACTTATACCTCGTTGCCAGTGGCAACCTTTGATAAAAGTGGCCTGTTTATTTCCAATACAGGCTTAAAAGTATCCGTGTATCAGAAATGAACAGTACACTTTTTAAAAAGAGTACTGTTCATTCCCGACAAACAAACACTTCTACACCTACACCGTTTAAGATACCATTCAAGCAATAAGTAGCGGACGTTTAGTCCGACCCAGATCGCAATGATAACGATAGCTATATGCAAAGCAGCCTGATAAATCACACCAAACAAGTACCGGTAGTCAAAATCACTGTACCAACACCAACCGGGTGGAACAAACTGGCAGTTCAAAAATATATACAATAAAATTAAATTAAAATAAAAACATATTACAAAAATCAATTATTATACATATCAATTGGCATCTATTCCACAATTTGGTTTGATTTATATTAATATGCAAAACATATAAATTAGAATACTAAATAATTATATCAATTGTGAGGATAGAGGGCGCAGTTCTCTTGCTGGACACTTCACAGGCATTAAAAATAAGCAGGATGAAAAAGAAACGCCTAGAAAGACATACATACACTTTATTACAAATAATTCGCTGATGCATACTTTCACCAGGAATGACCCACGTTTCGCATTTCCTTTACACTACATTTAATAATAATATTATTAATATCGCAGTCCTCTTCGCCATAGACAAGTTGTTTTGACGATGTGGTCTAAACAAACACGTGATAGTTTTACTCCCAGCGGTATACCAATACGCACGTGTAAATACTATTCAGGTCGTCTTTCCACTGCGCAATCATTCTACCATGAAATGTAACGTGAGGCTCAAAAAGGGATAAATGAAAGAGCATTTGACACGTTTCGGTTGAAACGACTCAATAATAAATACTATTTTCACATTTTCCTTCACAATACTCGATAGAAATGTGATGTAAGTCAGTTATTAGCACCTTTCCTCGGTGTATCGGTGAATATCAGGACAGTTTTGGTCGGGGACCGCCTCGGCTTCGCCTCGGCTGAACCCCCGACCAAAACTGTCCTGATATTCACCGATACACCTCGGAAAGGGTGCTAATAACTACTACATGCAATATCTATACAGGTACATGTACAGTATATTACACATGTACAAATAACAGAAAAACTTGAATGTATTATTAATTAATGTTTGTCTGGTGCATTAACTTCCGATGAAATGAATGAAATCATTTGACCAAAATGCTGTATAATATATTATGTAACACATTATCTAAACACATGCACTGTAGCTCCTTAGGCATTAGAGACTCATCCATATGCACCCATTAAAATAATTCAATAATTCATGCATCAAATCTGCACCACAATCAAGTGAAGCTAGTAGCATGCAGTCCGGGTAGGTACATGTATGTATGCAAATGAAATATTCAACCAAAGGGATATAAAACTCCAAAATTTCCATTCTAGTAATTCTACTTTCAATAAATTTGGCGATATCAATTTCTTGTTGGACAAGACAAACAAAAAAATTTATTTTCACTACGACAATACTGTTACATGTACATTATAAACCTACTACATGTACATGTACTAATAATAATATGTGTATCTTGATTATATTCAGTTTTTGTATCATGTTCCTTTAATTTTTTTGTGTCCAGTTCATAAATCAATGGTGGAAAAATTCCATCACTGAAAGGTTCTACAGCCAGATGTTATGTTTGTCTTTACAGATAAAAATTATTAATCTTTGACAGATAAGACAGTTACCAGAATATTCCTTGCACTCATCACCAAACATGTTTTACCATTGTAATTCAATTATTTTTAGTTCAGATGGCACGGCTTTGTAATTGCCTAATTATATAGCCTTTGTTAATACTATAAGCTTATTAAATAAGATTATACAACGATAACAGCCTCAATGTCAACAAGACAGCTTATTGTTAAATTACATAATCAGCAATGTGGTACATGTACATGTACATTTAGGCAGTAGACATTGTTACTACATGGTACATATGTAGCAATAGACACAGTTTACTGATACTACTACCAAAGACTGGTTGGGACTTTACAGAGTTGTGTATTGTCAAAAAGAATCAAGGGCTGGAAAAAAAAAATCAAATTGTCTGATTTTTAAAATAGCCTACATGTATACCATTTTGCATGTACCAAAAAAGGATAAAAACAATTTCAGTTCAAAAATATCAACCTAAAATATATCAGAATATAGGGAATATTTCCTGTATTCACAATTTTGTTAGATAAGAAAAATGTCTAGAAAAAAACAAAATTTAATTAATTTCCTGTACAAGATTTTGACGTCATCATAGCGACTGGATGATTTGTCAAATCAATTGGGGTAGAATGGCTGGTTTCCTAAGCCCTTTCTTTATACCCAAAACCTTCATACACATGACATGTACATGTATCTATCATTTTCTCCAAAAACTCTTATCTCAGATCACCTGAATACATGTATTTGTCTATCTTTGATGTAATTTGTATGGAGAGACATGCATGTACATGTACATATATGTACAACAATGCCATTACCATTTATCTACCGTAAACAAAGAAGTACTTGTACTTTATTTACCGGTACTTAACTATACTAAGTTAAAGTAATATGTACATGTATATGTTGACAAATAATCTAAGATTAAAAAAGGTAAAAGCAAAGTTGCTTGCTCTATCTATTTCAATTTAATATGGTTATAATTCTTTAATATTATTGTCATATTTTTACACATGCAAATATTATAAAGCTAATATAATTAAGCTAATGTTAATATTGTATTACAAAAAAATAAAATTAAAACATTCTCATTTAATTATATATTATTATATTATATATTGCAAAACTGCAAGTATGTGAAGTATTCAATATCTGACAGATTTAATCTACATATTATTCAAGTAATATTTTGATCATGGATGGTTCTATTCAAATGACAACGCTGCCAAAATACAGTAAACAACAAAATGTTATCAATTACATTACTGTTGGATAGAATTGTCAACCGAAATAATGCCTGACGATTCCACTTCAGAATGACAGACAGTCGGCTTAGCAAGTGCGACTGAATTGAATGAGAATGGAAGCAACCCGAACCGAGAATCTCATTTTTAATACTTAATGCTAAGACATCAAAAGAGAAAAAAATTATATTTCTCGCGATTTAAATGATTATAATTTTGATAACATGTTAGCTGTATACTTACGGTTTCCTATTTTCAATATATGTTGGCTTATTATGAGTCATTATTCCCTATGAGCCATTTCGTTCAGGGTGCTAAATTTAGAACAGATGGCGCTGTTATCGCATTACGAGTTGTCTTCCCTCAAATTAAGGGAGATGCGTGTTTATCCAGGCATAATTTTTCGGCCGAATGATGTGTATGATTTGCAAAACACATGTTATTATTATGATTAAAGTTGATGTTTAAGAGATTACGGTCTTGGCGATAAAATGTATTTTAAAAAAGAACTTCAACTTTGTTCAAATTTCTTTTATTTCTAGTTTTTGGGTGAATGTCAAATAAAAATTAAAGCTATACCAATGTTAATAATATCGGACGCATAAATATAATATTCATTTAATTAAAATAATATTTTAAATAGTTGTATCGGTTTGAAAAGAAAAACATGCTCAAGTGATCAGGGCATTTTTTAGCAACCTAACTGTTAAACAAATTGCCCCATTGCTTTGTAAATAAAAATGCAGTGGCGTAATAATTATCTCGACGCTACTGAAAATTACGATCTCTTGGTACTCTTTTAGAGATGGAAAGTAGTGCATGTATATACATTATATTGATAAACACAACACTTTTATTACAAAGCACATCACATTCACACATGGTTTGGTAAACCAATAGCACTCGTTTGCTTTTCTCGAATGCTTATAATTCTATAAAAAAAAATTAAGTTACGACGTTCCAAATAAAACATCTTTCACATGACTACTGGTAATGCAGGATGGGGGACCTGGCAAGGGGCAACGTATTGGCGTGCACGTAAAAGAACCCTTTACAGTTGGAATTCGATATAAAAGAAGGCCGCTATTCGTGCATACCTAAT
This sequence comes from Patella pellucida, assembly GCA_917208275.1. NCBI lineage: Eukaryota > Metazoa > Mollusca > Gastropoda > Patellidae > Patella > Patella pellucida. The sequence goes on along the minus strand of OU795042.1, from coordinate 49,656,046 downwards.
GAATGAGATGAAATGGAGTTTTACGACACACCAGCTCCAATCGGACTTTCTTGCGCCAACATATATATTCGTAATGTTATTGTGGGTCTCCCATCAGAAGACGAGGAATTTATTTAGAATATTAATTTAAAACTTTATCTACGGTGGCTGAGTTAGGACACGCAAATATTTTTTTTTTTCTTTTTAAATCTCGATCGCGCCATTTCCGCCAGGGTAAATTAGACAATAACCAGTTCTTCCTACCCCCCCCCCCCAATAATTTGGCTGTAAGTACTCTTTTCTCAAGACTATTGCGGCCCCTCGACCCTCGCCTATAAAAACATATAATGGACCCCCCCCCAATCAAGAATTGCTTCCGCCGACCCTGTATACGGTAGCTAGCCTCTGTAACCGCGAAAAAAACAATGAATATCTTTATTCAGTAAGTTTATTAAACAGTGCACGAAATTACAGCTTAAAACATCGGTCGAGACGTGTTCGATGGTATCTCGAGCACTCGAAATATTATTACTATTTATTTAAATTCTAAATCAGCCACCGTATGTATCAGAGAAGGAAGATGCTGGAACTATAGTATGGCTTCCATATAAATTACACGTGGACATCAAGGTCACAGGACATGGGAAAGCTTGTCGCAGAATAAACTATAGCATCTCAGAATTCAATTACGATCAGATCAATTCAATATGAGAGTTTAAAAACCTATTTGCAGGGGCGTACATAACGAGTTTGTTGGGTTGGGGGGGGGGGTGCCAAAATGGGGTTTGTTGGGTTGGGGGGGGGGGGGTTGCCAAAATGAGACCGACTGAGACACATACCCCCAGTAGGGGCCATGTGCAGTAGCGGATCTAGAAGCTAGGAATAGGGGATGGGGTGGGGCGGTTCCAAAAAATCCAAATCTAGGGCGCCATCCACAATCCCACCCCACAATAAATGTCAACAAAATAAATGTCTTTTGTGATTGTTTGTTTACCTCATGAATTCATTTAGTCTGAGACCGACTGCGGGGAGTACTTTTTTTGAGACCGACTATTTTTCTCCCTGGGGACAATTTTGTGCTTAGACCAACATACTCACAACAGAATAAGACATAAGCGTGAAACACAACATTTTTTCAAACATGTTAAGTTAAAAAGGTTATTTTATACTAAAGTTTTGCGTGGGTAGCGTGGCGTATGCAGTGACCACTTATTTTGATACCGACTGCTCTTTTTTTGCGATCGATTGCACTTATCTTGCGACCGACTATTTTTCTTCCGGGGGGGGGGGGGGGCGCCAATGTGTACACAAGCCCCCGTTTTCTTCTGGGTGGGGGAACGCCACAAAATCCGGATGAACTTTCTCGACCTATGCAGAGATCGAGCACCCGACCTCCAGGGTATTTACCTACCGTAGGGTCACGCCACAAAATCCGGATGAACTTTCTTTGCCTATATTTTCGTCCCATATTCGGCAGTCAATTGTATTATTTTATTAGGGGATTTAAGGAACCGGTCAGAAGTTAATGAATACACACCCCTGATTTCGATAATTCGCCAAGTCGTTTTTATGGGATGTCTATATTACGAGTGATAAAGATTGTTGTGAACTTACCGTTAAGTGCATAATAATATAGTAACCGATGGCTACTAGTACAGAAAGTTTTGCCTCGTATCGTTGTGCACTTTATTCCCGTCTGAGCTAAGGACAAGGAGACGCCTGTCCTAATATCTCACTGTGAATTTTACACATAACGACGTTCAAAGAATTAATTAAACATTTAAACATGGACGCATTTTTATGAGAGTATCATTGGTATTCACAATTACTTGATCTATGAAAGTTGAACAACTGGTCCGTTTAACGGGCCCGTATCTACAGGGGGCGCTGGGGGGGGGGAGGCTTGAAATGCTCGCCACCCCCCCCCCCCCCCCGCTCAGAAATTGCTAACTAACATCTCATTACTTTATACACCCTTTGTTTTTGCTACTAATATAAAATAATTTTAAATAAATTTAAAAAATCACGATTTTGTTTTGTTTGAATATTTATTTTAAAATGCTTATTAGACGCATAGGTAACTACATAGCATGTTAGCATACCTTTCCGAAAATTTCCTCAAAATGTTCGCCCCCAAGCGAAAGGTAATGAAAGCTTTATGGTGTCTAGATACGGGTCCGCCCTTTAATATCTGACTCTCTAAAAGTTTCTGAATTTTACTAAAAATGTATTAAAAAACTTAATCTTTATTCCACATTTCTTAAATTTGTCCGTTCTTCCTGAATGACAAATACAGCTTAAAACTATTTTTATATGCGTCCCAGAAGCATATTTCTGTTTACAATTACATAGCTTTTAAATATAATTTATCCGATATGTTTTGTTCGAAAATTATATCGCAGTAGATGAAACAAAGTGTTCTTTTTTATTTAGTTCCTGCCTTGAAGAAAAACAGCACATGCAGCCCCTCATCCACACAAAGATATATAATACTGCTATCGAAATTACATAACTCTTCACTTGATTTGATAATTGTTTAGTGTTTGCAATGTCTATTTTCTGTCTTGTCCGCAGGTTTATCTTGTAGATTTTTTTTTTGTTTGTTTGTTTTCCGTGTAGTGCAGTCCTCCTGCATTTACTATTAGAGTAGAATTTTAGAATGTTCTCGTTGTCGGGCTTTGCTCCTGTTTGCTCACTACATTTATTATTTTAGCGTTTTCTGAGTTTCTGTCCCAATTATCGCCCTTATTGTTAAAATTATTTGACGTTCTAACACCCGACGTCAACATGCTGACTATCGCCATTGAAGAGACGACCACTGACAAGATCGGTCGCATTATTTTGTTTCGTCTTTTTTTTGTAAATCATTTTAGTGAAGCCTGTACGACAGCAGGCCCGGGACTGTACAGTGCAGTGGACGCTTACAGCTGTCCCCCGGATCCATTCACTTGATTTGATAATTGTTTAGTGTTTGCAATGTCTATTTTCTGTCTTGAACGCAGGTTTATCTTGTAGATTTTTGTTTGTTTGTTTGTTTTGCGTGAAGTGCAGTCCTCCTGCATTTACTATTAGTAGTATTAAAGTACATGTACATGTATTTCCTAATAACTCAACGTGAATTATACACGTAACCCATGCTAATGTATGGGTTACTTGTATAATTCACTAGTTGAAAGTGGTTATTACTCAAATCATAGAAATATATATTTCTATGCTCAAATGCAATTGTATTGATACATTTAATGTCCAATAGTACTAGATCTACGAAAATGGGTCTGTTAAATTTCTGATTATATGGCCAGGAAATTAATAAATTTTATTTTATTTTTCAAAATCATATCACGGTCAGGTTCAATTCTTCGATTTTTGTGGACCATGTTTCGGACGCGACAACTTGTTGAAAGTTGGAAATCTTTCTAGACTTCTTTCTTTTACGTTTAAGTTTCCAGAAAAATAATTCAGTTTGGTTATTAAATTGCATAAGATAGATCAATTTAATGCATAGAAACGCCCGTGTCTTCAAACGATTTTGTAAATGGCGACAACAATGATGACGATCTGTTTCATTTTACATAAACTAGAATAATTTTTAGGCATTTATACACAAATTATGAATTTTCTTATTTGGAGCACAGGAATCTGACCTTCTATCCGTATAATGTGCATACGCCATGTCGAGCCAGACAATATTTCTTTTTTTATATAAGCTTATAAATACGGAATAATACGGATAGAAGGTCGGATTCCTGTGTTTGAAGAGTCATCTTTTCTCTTTTGTCGGTCATGATTTAAGAAATTTAATCACACAAAACTAGAATCTTCTTTACTGACATATGAATTTCCTATGATTACCGAACTCTGTATATTATTTGAATAACATTTTTTTTGAGGATTGGTATTTATGATTGTGATTACGTTCAAAGGGACACAACTCTAATTAAGAGTATTTCTTAATTAGAGTTGTCTCCCTTTATACGTTTGTCTTGTAATGGTGTCAAAGGTTGAAAATTGTTTAGAAACGAGAATCAACATGCGCTGTTGGAAGCGGACAGTACGAACTTCACATCTTCTGAAGGAATAAGAGACACTCTTTTAGATTTGGCATTTCCTGTATAAACCATTATGTCGTCTTTTAATTGGTAAGTACAACTGTAAAGTAAAGACATAATTCATGAATTTCAGTTTCGTGAGTCAACTAACAATTACAATAACATTCATAATTTCATGAAATTAATGTCAAGACGTGCACGTCCAACGACAAACAATAATTCAAAACAATGGCAGTAGGTACAATCATTCCATTACAGTGTTTTGAAAAAGAAAGACATGTACGTTAAGGGACAATATTACATTAATTAATTTTAAAGATAACTAGATCCTTCCGTCATCAGAATGATAATGATTGTAAAGTATTTTAGTTTTACTATTTAATTATTAAATTAAAGGGGCTAAATCGCTAACATTTTGGACCTAGAAATTGTCAAAAGTGGGTCTCAACGCATATAATACTGTAATATGAATGTATATAAACTGATTTACATTCAATGGTTTCCTTTTTTACCAAATTTCAAATCAGTTACGTTCGGCGAAATAAGCCAAGTAGTCTTAATCTTGTGCAAATTTCTATAGCGCCTGGTTAGTCCAGTCAATATACGCCGTATGGTATGTTGCAATATGTCTAGCCTCGCTCCCTAAGTCTCTTATTAAAACTGGGGCTAAAGCACACTATGGTACACGACTCGTGTACCAATGTTAAAAAAATTATTTTATCTAAAACATCGGATATCAGAAGCTTATCTTTTCCCGATAAGTTTACATCATCAATGTTGATTTAAAATGGCCAAATATTTGTGTTTTCGATGTTAAAGATTTTAGAGGATTTTGAGTTACGGACTTAGGTCCTTTAAGTATAGAGTAGTGGCCAGAGCCTAACTCACCCAGTCCTACTATTTTAATTTATCACTAGGCTAGTGCTAATTGTGAAGTCAAACTAGTCACTTAGTCTACATATTGCCCTACATACTAGACTTAGACATTTAGTTATTAATAGTAGGCCTATAGTGTAGGCTACTAATAGTAGTTACATAGTAGATGAAGATAATTAATAATGGCATAGGCTACTATACTTATAGGCACCAGAAGTGTCCGAACATGTATTTAATTAATTAAATATATGAAGTAGTTTTTTTAGACAATAATCTTAACCTGGGATAATGTATCTGGCTTCTTTATTTGTCTACCAAATAAAATTGATGGACATTGGATTGGTCTCCAAATTTCAATTGATTTGACAGACCGTTGCATTTCTCTGTTAATTGTGACCACGCCAAGTCTCAGTTTTTTACAGTTCATATTTGCAGGGATTGTTTATTGCAGGCTAATTCCCCTATTTACGTTTAAATTATTGAAATTTCACGAATGGGATGCAGGTAAGAGGTATAAAAGAATTGATTTTAACCCTGTGGGATTGTCTGTTCATCTGGATGTATAAGGTCGGAGAACCCCAAAAATGATTTTTAAAGTTTTAAGATTGCACATTTCAAACATGTTTTAATTCTTTAAAATTAGACTATATAGTTTTCGCTTCAAATTATCATTGAATTGAGTGACCTGATAAACGTCCAGAACGTTGGGTTTTGAGCGAACTAGTCCCCGGCCAAAAAAAAAAGTTAATCTTTTCACCGGTTCGTTGCCATCTTCTAAACGTTCTCACAGGGCGCATAACGGGGGGTCTACCGTCTTCACCGCCCAGATTGACTTTTGTTGAAAATTTTGGGTCTCGAACGTGTGCACCGGGTTTGTAGCAGCCACCTACCAGTCACTTAGGGTCCCCTCACCGCTCGGAGTGTCTTGTAAGTGATTCCCCCTTCATGACACGTTCACCACAACCCCCTTACAACCCATTACAGACGGTTGATTTTTTTTGCCCGTTCATCACAGTTCATGAGCTTTTTGTGACTGTGTTCATCAGTGTGACCGTTTTCATAACGTATTCATATCGTCCTCATACCGTTCAACATGCCCAAAACTTTCGCCGAGTCCCACCAGGTGTAAATAAGCGCCAATGACCTATTAACATGTTGCCCACTTTGATAATGAACCAACGTGTGCCCTCGCCGTTCTCCACAGTCCACAGACATTTTCACGCATGGTGGCACATGATAGGTCTACATTGCAGAGTGTGATAGTCACATAGGAAAATTTTTTTTTAAAAGTTTAAATACCGGTGGTAAATTATTTGGTTTATCAAGTCATCTTACTTGATTTGTGTCTGTTTCAGGCGAGCTTTTACTCCTGCTCCCCTGGACGCACCTCCACCTTCCTTCGCGGGAGTCATTAAAGACTTCTGAAAATTACCTTAATTGCTCTCCTAAATATGGAGATTAATAAACTACTTTCAGTTTGGGTTTTTTTAAACTGCATACTTCGAACTACCTGTTTCCATGATAATAATTCTGATACTACCATATTCACCAAACATATTCACAACATTTAAATAAGACTAAAGCATAAATATAATTTGGCTCTCCTTAATAATAAAGAAGACCTTTTTTTTACGGGAGCTGTTTCTCATTTTTGAAATTGGCAGGAGCTTTTTATGGCTCCCGCATAATTTTTTAAACGTGAAGGCCTGCTGTTTTGTATAAGCTTTGTAAAATAGCATATATTATTAGTAAGGTTAAACCTGGTTTGAGGGGCAAATAGACTGTTATTATAGTTTAATTTGCCTTAAATAATATTCACCCTAATGATGAATGTATAAGAGTATATGTCTACTAGCTGGGATATTGTTTCATATATAAGGTGTCTTTTTGTTTACTCATAGTGATATATGATGACAAAATTAGGTTCATATTGTAGCTTTATGTAGTAGGTATTCAGGCAATATAGATATTATATCTGACAATAATGGGGGGTCACTGATAAGCCATTTAAACAAAAGTCATAAGCTAGTTGTTTATGATTCTTTAATCTTATTAAATAGACTGCACTTTCTCAAAAAACAAAATATAAATCACCCTAGATATATCATTAAGAATTTAAGAACACTTTTTGCATGTCCATATTGAAATGTGAGAAACTTCCAATAAATAGAAACAGGTAACACAAACCAATTACAGATGGTTTGATAGGATCAATTTTTACTAAGTCAAAATGATGGATTTGATATTTAAATAAGTTTATGTACAATAATAAATAGAATACAATCAAATTTATGCACTCTGTTAATGGTTATGAGGCAAAGAAACCTATTGATTTTCAGCAGTCTCTGATTATTACTACCAGAGTCGTTATGGACCTTGATCACTTTGATAAATCTTATACACATTGGTTACGGTCATGAAACAAAGAACTCTTTTCGCTTTCAACAATTTCCAATACTGTCCAAGTTATGACCCTTGACCTCTTTAAAAAAAATCTTGTGGATGCTCTAGAGACCAAAGTTATCATCCATTTAACTTTACATTAAGGGTCATGAGACAATGTAACATATTGATTTCCAATGGTTTCCCCTTGTCAGTGATGTCGGAAAATTAAGAGTTTCCAGCCGACATTAACTATCTCTCGGCCAAATTTGAGAGGATATTTCGTACTAAAACTCTCTCCCGGCGAAAATGCGAAATAAGCTTACCATCGATTTTTTTCAGTCGCAGACAAAAATATTCCGACCTCGCCCCCCTCCCCCACTAGCCTCGGGTCTGAGTATTGCCAGAGTTATGGACCTTGATTTTCAACGATTTCTTATAAACAGCAAATTCATATTATATGTTTTGTAAACTGAATGTTAACACAAACAAATTCTAATGATTTCTGATAATTACTTAATCGCTTTGTTACTCTTAATTAGGTTTTACTTTTACTTTTAGTGTGTTTTGTAAATGTTTTCATGACCGCCAGTAGAAATAATATGCAATAACCCTTGATGACTGCCTGGACTACTTAGCTGTTGTGATCCTTTGTGGATGTATGTTTGTTTCCTGTCAACTTATCTTTACTTAAAATATTTGTGGAATTATTTTGTTTTGCTCTGAACAACATTAAAGTTAAAGGGCCCTGATTTAAATAGAAATTATTCTTTAAAAAATCTTTTTATCTTTGATTGGAATGTAGAGACAACAATTTAAATTACCCGTGTAATGTGTGTTTTTATGAAAGCAATCAATGGTCAATATTTGGTTATAAGTCTAGTGAACAAATAGAGATAAGTAGACAAATTGAATAGAATACCTGACCGTGATTGATAGTAAATATACATAAATGAGGTCTGAAGGTATGTCTTATATATAGAAGTAATTATTAAATCTATTCATATATTCATGGACTACTAATATTTATGTATGTATATAACATTTAGTTATAATAATATGAACACATATGTCTTAATTTACTGGACGCGTGTTTGTGCCTTGTGGGCTTTCTATGTGACTCAGATCTTTTATTTGTCTTTGTACACCTGCCTAATCCGAAATACTTATTAAAACAACTTGCATACCATTTGAAGTCGACTGTGACTTCTACGTTAGATTACTACTAGTCTTTCAAGTTTATTTGGTATTTGAAGATTTGAAGATCTGGAGAGCAATGTAACAGGGTCAAGGCAAAAATACAGATTATTTTCTTTTAATCAGATTTTCGGATTAACTTCATTTGAAATTTAAGGTATAAATAAATGATTGTCAGTCAGAATCCATTTAATTAATACTAAGATGATGTTATTTCTTGTGTGTGTGTGTGCACTTTGATTGACTGCAAGTTAAATATAATATAGAGTGTTGATATCGGGTATCATTTTAATGTTGATTGTTTTTGAGGGTTTGAGTTGTAGCTCTCGTGTCACTCAGGATTATGGATTGATAATATTTTTGTATCAGAGAAGTAATTTGTATAGCAAAAAACTTAGAGCTCTTGTGTTTTTCTAGATGCATTAAGGGTGTAAATAAAAAATGTTTGGGTAAATGTATTTTTTGTTTCCAGAAAAATAAAATGATTCATCTTAAATACATACATTCTGGTTTTACAAAGACAAAATGTCTTGTAACTGTGTGTTTTGTTAATGAAACAGATGTTCTTAATCAATTGACAATCAGTGCATTAATCATTTAAATGCTAGACACTAGATAGTATCTAAAAGACAATGTTTTAATATGGGACTGGAATGGGTGGCCAAGTCCCAAGTACATGTAGTCTAACACATGCACTTAAAAATCGTAAGGGCTGTTTAATTAAGTGTTGAGGTTTCAATCCTAAACATTTATGACACATACGTAAATTATCTGCGTTGATTTCTTCTTATTTCCTCCTAAAGTCAATTATTGATATTAAAATGTGTCATGTGTTAGTCTGAAAGTGGACTAGTTTGTGTTAAACACAATTTATCCTACTCTGTCATAAATGCTTTAATATTTAGTGTTTTTAGCAAAGACAGGAAGGAAAAGACAGAATTCCTTTTTGTTTACATATCTAAATTAATCTATCAATTCAATAAATGGATTTGTCCTGAATGTTTAAAACTGATGCCACATGTTAGATGTTACAGTTTATGTATTTGTCTGAATAGAAATCAGTTATGATTGTCTGTATAATGTGCTTGTATTATTTAAAGAGTTGAAAATATTAATTAGCTGTAACTACTGCCTGTAACATTAGAGCACACCTATTATTGATTATTTCTGTTTGAACAGACATCAGGAATTTGATGAATAATATCATACAAACAAGTTTAAACTTATCTTAAATGATCATTAAAAATATTGTGGTGAAAACTGGACTGGATTATACCTGTGTTAAACTCTACTTGAATAATTTCTTTATTATATGATTTAAAATCTGTGTTATTGCTTGGATCAGAGGTGTACCAGCAGGGAAATAGTATAACATAACAAATTGTGGATTTTTTTTTTAGATAGAAACTTGTGGTGTGTGCTTGTGTATATCATCAGTAATGCTAATAAAGTGTTAATCACCTTTTGTGATAATGGAACAGCCTGAAATGATTATTGGTAGGGTTTGATTAATTATTTAGATTCAGCTTGGGCTGTAGCTTATTTATTGATGATCAGATTTACATCTGGTTTGTGTTAATACTAGTCCATAAGTCATAGATGTTTTACTCTTTACCTTAGACTTTTTATTATGACTATATTATGACCTACATGTAATGGGCACAAAAAGATCAGATCTAGAAAGGCCTGGTTTCTCTACATGTATCTTTCTGTTTTGTCACATACGATGCATTCAGCTTAATTATACCCTACCTAAGAAATTTCTACCACCCATCAATATTGCATTTTATCAAAAATTAGAAAACTTTGATACACGGTAGGAAATTTGTGTTACATTTATCTTTGGAAAAGTAAACAATTCAGGTTTTAAACAGGCCAGGAATGAAACCAATGTAAACATTTTCTAAAACGTCTGCAACTTTGAAGATTAAGGAAAACTGACAATAAACAGGGCCTTTATCCTTTTGTCACAACCCTGGCTTCTGTTATATTTACATAGCTACAAAGGTTTGGAAAAGGGTCAGACAATTTGTACTAACTTTCAATAATAATAACACAGGGCTTAATTCTTTAATTATAATTTTGACAAATTTACAATCTCTGAACTATTAGTGGGGTTGGATAGCCGAACGGTTATTGTGTGTGCATTGAATCATAAGGTCTGTAATTTAGTCAACTGGTGTGGTTACAATACAATTCCTCAGTTGTACATGACAAGGAGTATAGGGTCGACTGTCCAACCTTGTGAGTTTTCTCCCAATGCTAAAAAAATAACTGGTCTTGTTGTTACCTTGCATCTATTCTAATTTAAAGACTTCTGAATTTCTAGACATTATTTGTCATGTTATTAGTATATAAATATACACAATAGCCTTTGAGAATTTATATTATTATCACAATGGAAATATGTACATGAACAGATATGAACTAGTAGGCTATCTTTTATAGTTGAAAAATAGACAATCTTGACCTACATTGGCAAGATTATTTCTATGCACAAAAAATAATTTTCATGGTTTAGTTAGAGCGAGTAATTTTAAAAAGACACCTTTTGTATATGGAAATTATTAAATTTATTTGAAACATGGTATGTTGTATAATTGAATTGAACATTATTAATACAGGGTTCATATATGGTGTATGACATTGTTCAATGGTCCAAACAAAAGATTCAATTATTCACTACATTTATACTGAACTTTTAAGCATTTCAAGGGAAGTACCCAATCATTGCCAGATTTACAGGGTAACACAATTTATTTAAGGAATTTTGTTCTTCAATTTTATAAGTAACTTGATAATCACGGCACTCTTTTACTGTCACCTCGGCTTGTAATAGAAATTGTTATCCAGGTGTGTGAAATTCGGGGACTTGTGACAAATCCCACATGGAAGCTGAAAGTATTTCTTCAAAAAAGTATCACAGAGCTGTAGATAATTGTACAGTACTACTAGGATAACAGTTTGCAAGAATTCCCCTTTAATTGAATGTTTTTTTAACTTTAATATATTTTGGGCTACTCCTTTAATTATCATGGTATTTTGGTAAGAAATGCACCAGTACTTATTGATAATATTCAATCAAATGAGACTTAGTTTATTGACTGTATATAAATCATGGACTGGTAGTTAACTGTAAAAGTTGTCAAGCTTTAACTACTATAAGTAGTAAAGAAGGTATTGTTTTACATTGACTCTTTAAACACTAAATCTTATAATTCAAATAATCTGAGATTATCCTGGCTTAGGTTACACCTAGCTAGTTCTGTTGTTATGTTAATAATGACTGAGTTTTTAACGTCGTCTCTATTTCACAAGGTGTAGGATATAGAATATTGAACCTTTCATGTTCAGACAATTTATGCTTAATCAGGCAAAATAACAATATGCTGGAGAAAAAACAATTTGGCAAATATTGATTAAGCCTTCAGCCACCAAGTACATGATTGGGATTAATATGATAGTTTTTACTTGATCAGTAGTCTGTACCAGTAGGTCTTCATTTAGTGTTCTTTGTTTTAGTGTTTTATGGTTCATACAGCTGTATTCATATTGGATTTGACTAATTTGAGTCTGGAATTTACTTATTTAGAAATTTTTATTTATGGAGTGATAATCTTTCAATGTTTTTCCTTTAGTTCAAAATATGGATACACTAGCTAGGACTATTAATATTTCTTATACAGGAGTGTGGCTAGCAACAGTGTTATAGTTCAACCTTTGTGTGTTAAATAAAAGGGTCTCATTATAAATATAATGCATGCGTAATATATGAACCCTCACATATACTGTAGCCTGTATGATTGTAAGTAAATCATCATATTGACTGTTGTTCAAATATCAAATACGATTTTATACTATCAGTTCCCTAAAATATAATTAATATCATGTGACATACCTATTGCATTAAAATTATACCCCTATGAAATCTTCCATAAAAATGAGTAAATTGTATTTTTTTTATGTTTTTCAGATGAATTGAAATCTTGAGATGCTTTAGATAGTTCAGAAACAATGTGGATAATAGTAGATGTTAATGTTAGTGAGATTTTACGTTAATTAACTGTCAGTGTGATTGATAGATAACTCTGTTGCATGCGTGACATTATTGACATGCATATTATTAGAACTGGCAAAGCCTGAAAATGATTGATAAATAAAAGGCAGTCATGAAAGATTTGCCATCGTCTTCAAAATTAAAAAAAAATGTTTCGAAAAAGAAGAAAAGTGCTGTTCTGGATGTGTATGAGGCTAGGATAAAAGATATTAAAAAAAGGTTGGAATCTGATAAAGATTACCTGAATACTCCCCCTAAAAAACACTATCCAAGTGGTTGCCATGCAACAAGATTTACAGCTTATGGTGGAACAGTCAAAAGGGAAGACTGGGATGAAGCAGTGATATATGGTACAGAGGATGAGCTGGTAGATGATCTAGATGCAGAAATGAAATATTTAGATGCCTGGGAAAACAACCGGAAGCATCAGACTGATCGGGGTCCTGTTTTTGAAGGATTTGACGATGCTCTTTCACATATTATCAAACCTAAACAAAGGGAACCTGTTAGCTTTAGAAAATCATCCAAAGATACATTTCCAAAAGAATCTGCAATAAGACCACCCCGTATTGATGCTGTGGATGATGGAAGTGAATATTTGGATGGAGTTCTTTCAATAGTTCCAGATAATCTTTTGAGTTCAACATCAAAGAAAAATGTGTCCAAGACATCTGAAAATAGATCAAAATCCCCCAAGAAGCAAAGTTCAAACCAAAAGACAATGCCAAGAAGAAACAACTTACAACAACTTGAAATAAATACTAAACCACCAAAAACTAAACATTCAAATCCAGTGGTACTAGGACTCATATCTCCATCCAAGCAAACACAAACAGAGTTCTCCACACTCCAAGATGTGGGCATGCCTTCTAAAAACCAGGCTCACACCTCAAGTCTCAGTGTCTCAAATAATTTCGGAGGGATAACAGAAGATATGGAAAGTTTTGCTCAGTCTTTAGAAGATCTGGATGAAGCTATTTATTTAAATTCATTAACTCGAAAGCACAGTCATCGAAGACACTTCCATGATGAGTCTATGGGGTCTTATCTTCCTAATCAAAAAAACAAACCTCAAAGCCGCAATCTTGCATTTTCATCTAAAATCACATCTGTATCAAAAGAACTTAATAAAACAAGTGATCACAATGTAAAATCTGAACCCTCTCCACGTTCTCTTGTCAGAAATCGAAGAGAAGATTTGGATTTTGTTGCAATTGAATCAAACAACAATATTCCAGAAAATGTAAATAATTCTGGGAAATTTCGAATTTCAGTTTGCAGCGATCTAATGGATGAGCAAAGACACAGTAACATTAAATCAGAATCACAACATTTTTACCAAACGGAATCTCTTGACTGTGTTAATCACAAGGACAGACCTCAAGCAGATGGAGTTAGAAAGAGACTTTTTGATTCAGAATTCATTGAGGAAAGATCTGCAAGCAAAAGAGATCCATCAAAGACCTTTAATTCAGAATCTGGCAAATATTTCAAAAGTCCAAGGTTAACAGATGGAACTGACATTTTTGCAACTTCATTGGAAGAGCAGTCCAAGCTTCGAAGTTCTGGTGAAGCATCAAGAACTAAACGACTATCTATAACTGAAAATAACACCTTGTCTCCAAGAAATGAAGAAACTTTATTTAACATTTCTACTGATTTCGCAGATAAAAGACTTAAACAGAGTAATCTTTATCTCGAAGATTCACTGGAAAATTATTCTCCTAGAATAGGAATAATGCAGGCTAATCGTATTTTTGATTTGGAATCCTCCCGTGTTAAAAAGCTTGGATCCAGTCTTATGAATAGAAGCCATCGAAATTCTCCAAGTGCTATTACCGGTACTAATGATGCAGGTCCTATGTTTTTGAAAGATCTGGAAAGCATGGATGACAAAGTTGCAGATTCTACTGTAAAACAACAAAAACTGAAAAATAAAACATCACCTAGAGAATCTATTTTAAAACACGAAGAAAAACGTGTACATCCATGTACCAGTATACCAAAGTTAGAATTAGATAGATCTCCAAGAGAAAGTTGTTCTTCACCAGATTATTCAGACCGCACATCACATGTAAGCAGAAACAAACTAAATGAAATCCTTTCTTCAAGTTCAAAGTATACAAGACATTCCCCTTCTCATGTAGTATCTGGTCCCAAAAATGATGTTCAAATGGATTGTGATTCTGGTCGTGGTGGAAAGTCAGTAACTCAAAATACATTTTTAGAGGATGTTCAAGATTTTCGAGATAATTTATACGTTTCTAAATATTGTAACTTTGATACAGATCAAGGTTTGTTTGATACAGAAAGTCGTGAAGATGTTTCCTTTGATTTAAGTCGCATTGATAACTGTAGTTTTGGACCATGGGAAGTGAATTCTAGGAGTCAAAGAGATGTAGAAAAACATTTGATCAAAAGACGCAATAGTACATGTATTCAGTCGCATTCTAGTCCCACAAAGCAATCAAAAAAGCAAAGTAGGATAGATAATAGTTATCGCCCATCCCATCATTCAGCAAGAACTTGTTCAAAACCCAGTGATGTGTCGTCAAAAACTATTCACACAAAATCACAAGAATCTCCAAAAAGAAGTCATCCTAAAGTTAATTTCCTCCAACAAAACGATGTGTCTTCAAAGTCTGTTCACGCAAAATCTCAAGAATCTCCCCCAAAAAGTAATCCAAAAACAAATTCCCAACAGAATAGTGCTGTCAATTTTGATCACATTAGAAAAATGCGAGATGATGTGTTGAAACGACTTCATAATTCTGATAACATTGAACATCTATTAGATATTGAATATTCAACACGTTACAAAAAGTCTGCAGGAAATGAAAAAGATGTCCATCCTTCAAACAGATTACTAACAGAAACATCAAGCACCTTTGAGAGTAATCAGATAAAAACTTCCAAGTCCAACATGCCTTATAATATAGAAGTACCTAAAAATACACAAAGGGATAGTCTATCAAAAATTATTAAACAAACCGCGCCTATCACTAGACCAGTTCGCGTCAACTCTTTAAATATTCATCAATCCGTAATGAGCTTAAAAAATGGAGAAAACCGTGATAACGAGGGACCTCTCAGCAAACAGCAATCAAAATTTATTGACGCATCTGTGGCTTCCGAATTGCATAAATGTTCCAGAAGTCTTGCTAAATCTAGTCAACGGCACTCTGTCTCACCTACCTCAAAGAAGAAAACATCGGAAAGTGATAATGACGTTCTGGATTTTGAAGAGAGAGGGAGAAAGCTGGATGAAATTAGTGGAATACTGTCTCATAGTCTCAACAAACAATCAAACACACAGAGAGAAAGTCTAATCAAGCCTGTAGATGTTAAATTTGGACAGGTATACAAACGTACAAGAACTAGTAAAAAAAGTGAAGAGGGTGAAAAACCATTTAAAAAAGTGATAAACGGAACCCGACTGGAAAATGGTTTCACAAATACAAGATATAGATTTAACCCTAACAGCCTATCCAGCAAAAACCAAGAATTTGATATTAAAGCTTCGCAAAAACATTTATCAGATGCTGTTAATGTAAATAACGTGAACTTTAACTCATCACTTGTCCCTGAACAACCACAAGATGATGAAACTGAAAGTAATGGAGTTGTTGAAGACATGCAATGGTTGTCTGTGGCATTGGGTGAAAAGTATCAGAATAGACATGGTTACAAAACATCAACTGTTACGAATGGGAGAGAGAAGGAAAATAGAATGGAATTATCATCTGGGTCTGATTCAGATGTTCCAAAGAAACTAACTATGTCCGATCTGTACACTCCTGTTACTCAATTAATTACTGATGAAATTGATGAGAAGCCAATCAGGAAGGTATCTACAGTGTCTGAAGATGAACAGTTGCCAATGGAAACAGTATACAAGAATCTAATGAATAAGAAAAAACTTGAAAATGGTCTCTCAGCTAGTAATAAATTAGAAACTGGTAATGTCAATGACAGTCCTGTAAAAGATACAAAACTAACCAATGGATTTGTTAATAAGATGCCACATGATCAGTTGACATCATCACAGCATATGATGACAACCCCTAACAAGGTTTCTACTGGTCTGTCACTCCCGTGTAGATCTAGGTAAGTTAAATATTTTCTGTTCCAATATTAAGCGTTGCAAAATGTGTTACTGCCCTTGTCAACAAAGCCGTCTAAACACTGGTCAAAGTTTTTGAAAATTGTATCAAATTTGTTGAAATTGTAGTCGCAAGGAAAATCACTGTCGATTTTATACTTGCTAGGATTGTTTTGGAGAGCCTGAAATTTCAGAGTCATCCATCAATTCCATGCAGGTAATATTATTGCCATGTAACTTAAACATTGTACTACAAGCCAAAGCTTTTTCATATTCTATTCCAAACTTGCTTGGATTGTTCAATAAGTCAAAACTTAACAAGCACCTATGACAGACATGGCAGCGCCCTTAATCAGATTGTTTCTTAGAATGACTCCAGCAACCATTATTACAGCTGTACCGGTATCAACCATTACATATTTATCTTTCATTTTCAGTACACCATTTAATTCTGTAGATGTTATACTGTCACATTTAAACAACTCTGATTCTATCAACTTATTACAAAGGTTATATCAGGCAGATGATAAAACTAGAGATGAGCTCATGATAAAAGTAAGTATATTATTTAAATCGAAATTCTATTGTTTGTCATTCCAGTGGGGGGGGGGGGGGGGTTGAATGGCTGTATTGTTAGCATGTGCGTGCTGTGTCATAAAGCCTGTCATTGAATCAACTGGCGTGGTTTCAAATCCCCAGTTGTACGTGGCAAGGAGTAGGGTCTCCTGTCCAACCTCATGGGTTTTCTCCGGTTTCCTCCAACTGAGCAAGACCCCTACGCGCAAGCAAATTATTGAAATAAATTAAACCATATGTTAATCCCGAGATGACCTTGTTTGTGTCAAGTGGCCGTTAAACCCCATTTCTCTCTCTCTCTCGCTTGTCATTCCAACAGAGCAAACAACGATTATAATACCACCAGTCTTATCTTTAAACAGAGGGAAATGGAGTTTAAAGTCCACTCAACACAAATCAGGTCATTTCAGGACTAATATTATTTCGATTTTTATTTCAATAACTTGCTAGCTTGTATAGGTCTTTACTTAGCAGTGGGAGGAAACTGGAAGACCTAGAAAAAATCCATGAAGTTGGACAAACGACCCAACTCCTTATCACTGACAAGTTGGGGCTTAAAACCAGACCACTGAATTGACTCATCCGATTTAAAATTATTGGCATAGATAGGTATCTTATTTAAATTGGTTTCTAAATGTAATTTACTTTCAGGCTGAGTATTTTAAGAGATGGCAGAGAAAGATACACGATGTTAAACACGATAGACTGATTTATGGACCTACAAGAGCCAGGTATTGTTTACTGTATTTGTATGAGCAGGAGGACCACACTACATATGTCCTTTTTTGCATGAAGTAACAATATATTTTAATATTATGACCATGTCATCCTACATTCCCCCAACATTTCTCAAATAAAATGTTTTAAAATACCATTTTTTAATTGGTACAAGCTACCAAAACAAGCCCCTGAATAGATATATTAAACAATTAATAATATATTTAATAGTTGGTTATTGACGATAAATTTTTCAAAATGCATAACCATACCGACAAGACAAAAAATTTATAATTTCTCATTGATTATTATTACCGGTAGTTACAGAGAAATGACATCACCGCCTGTAATCTACATGTGGTTAATTCTGATACATGTAGTTGATATAATTTGAATAATTGATCAGTGTTTATTGTTTTAACTTCAGAATTAGAGATTTTTGTTTAAATAATCTGGTAAAGAAATATTTTACTGATTGGAGAAATAAAACAGAGGAATTATCGGCAGAAAGAAAAGCTGATGAGTTGTATAGACAACATATGTTAAAGAAAGGTTTAGATGGTTTTAAATGGGCTATTTATAGATCTCAACATTACCATGACATCATGAAGTCACGAACACAAAGTATATTGTTAAACAAGTTGTTTATAAAGGTAATGCAATAAATTAAATTAAATAAAATGGGGTTTAACTGCCCTACTGTTCGCTCCGACGGGGCTTATTAAGACGAGCTTACGCCATACAGGGTGTTATTAGGGAAATTTAGCCCAGATTGCGGCACTATGACATATACTTATATCAAATTCCAACTGCCAAGGGACCTTTTACATGCACCCCAAGGTGTACATTGAACCTTTGTTTTTCGTCCTATCAGATCCTCTGTCCTGCACCACTGACATGGGTGAGGCACGCCAGGAAATAGAAAAGATCTTTCGAACACATCTTACTCACTGAACCAACACAGCTCCTAATGCTATATACCCTTACCTGGGAAGTGTATGAAATCAAGTCATACTGTCAATTTTTATTTTGTTCTGAATCTGTGTATCCTTCTGATTGAAGAATGAGATGATATCCTGGAAATTTGGGTGCATTATTTTGATAAATGCAGCAAAATTCTTTAATCCCAAAAGAAATTAATAGATATGATGTAGATGTGAGTTTAAAATTTTCCTAATAGATTCATAAAATAATTAAACTGTGAACATGTTTTAAAGGCAGTGATTTGTTAAAATATTTTAATATTCAGTTGCAATATTTTACTATTTTTAGTGGAGAACAAGAGCATATAATCAAAGACAAAACAGATTAGAATTACACTTTATTGGTTGGCATGATTACACAGAAGAACAGAAACGGTAAGTATAAAGAAGCTTGGATATTCTCCATGTATTTCATAGAATTTATTTTATATTTGGCTAATGAAGTTTCAATTCCAACAGCTTAATTGAGCTGGTAAATCTTTTGATTTTTTCACAGTGCCAGATCTTTTTGTCAAAATTTGAAGCTTAAATTAATAAGAAAATCTTTTACCAAATGGATTCATCGTTATAGTCTAAAATTGAAAGAAAATAAAGCGGACCGGTTTTCAAGGTAAGGGAAACAACTCTTAATGTCTTTAATTCTTTATCACATTTACTTTCAAGCACGTATTGCACATCTTTCCATTTGTGTTTATAAATCCATTCAACTTTAAATTGCAGAATTTTATCACTATTGCTCAGGTATTGTGTAGTTGAGCTGTTATAGTTTCAGTATTTAATGTTTAGTTGGAAGCCATTGTTAAAATTCATTGAGAATCATCAACAAATATTGGGTTTCAACTGTTGCATAATTAATTACCAGTAATCTAATCTTGACAAACCATTTTAAACTATGCGACAGTAGAAACAGCACAACTACAAGATACCTAGTTCTAGTGTCTTTAGAACTTAGTATGTGTTTTTGCATTTTTCTAAATTAATGTATCTCAAAGAATGTGTTTTCTATGTATGTTTTTTGTCTATGTTTTTATTACAGAGTAGACTAAAATGTATCTTTAATGTATCTTTTAGCGTATGTTTTTGTGTATGTTTTAACAATAAAGTAGACTAAAATATATGTTTTATGTATCTTCATAACATGTTGTTGCAGACAATCAATGTTGTCCCACTCTCTAATTGTGTGGAAAATGTTCTCTAACTCTTCACGAATTAAAAAACAACGAAACAAGCAAGCAGAGTAAGTCTACACATCATTCTTAATAATCTTAATAATTAAACCTTTAAAATGAAGCAAGGAAATGCTGAGCTCTTTTCAAAATTTGATACCATGCTATTCCTTTGCAAATATAATGCAATTGAGAAATTTAGTCACGTAGCACACTAAAAAATTTTGATAGGATTTATTACTCCTTTATACCTGTATGTACCATCCCACCAACTTTTAATACATTTTATTTATGAGAACTTCACCACGTTCACAAGACATCTTTTATGGACTGATGGACTCACAAAAGGCTCTTCAAATAATTGATATTGTTTACAAAAATTTTTTAAATCCTAGAAACATCCTTTTGTATTTTCAATATTTCTGGTTATTTAATCTTGATGTTGAATGGTAGTTGTTATGACTTGCATGGTAGTTCAAAACTATTCTTTCAGCATGGAGTGCTTTTTGCAGATTTTGTCAATAATTATTATTGTTTTATTTGTGAATATTTTGTGTATTTTGCGAAAAGTTTACTTTAATTTGAATTGAAATCTAGAAATTGAAAATATTTTATTGTTTTGTAAACAATATAATTCTTCTTATTCAATATGCTTTAAACAGAATTTGAATTAAACTGCCAAAAATTTCATAAAATAATTAAAAATACATCTTTATTATCTCTCTAATTAGTGATCTTTATAAACGAAACCTGGAGAAGAAAATATTTGAGAAGATGATCATAAGTTATCAACAAATACAAAAAGCAAAACTTTTTCATAGGTAAGAATTCATGACTAGATTAGATTAACTAGATTAAATGGTTCTTCTATAAAACTGTTTCTAATTCCAGATGAAAATTTAAGAAAAAAACGTGTTTATTAATAAACTTAGTCATGGCATCTGAATAAATAATTATTTTGTATCATTTTTCTGGGGGGTGGGGGGATACCACTAAGTTAATAGACGTACCTGTCTTTTATCACTGTTTTAAGAAAAAAAACAAATACTATGTGTTAGTCCCAATATGACATAGTTTAGTTGACAATAATCTCTTAAACTATTTTGTATTGCTAGAGTACAAGTTTTATCATGTGCTATAACCAACTGGCAGGAAGGAGCCGTTATCAGTTGTAAAGAACAAGAAACTAATTTAAATATCAGCTTACATCATTGGAAGGCTAAAACAACCAAATGCTTCTTTTATTTATGGAAGGAAGCATGGAAAACGAAACAAGCTGTTAGAATGGATAAACTTTTCACAGAAAGGTATGTGATACAGAATCTGAATGTATTTTATTCAATTACACTACATATCAAGAAAAAGTCAATAATCGATCCTATTGAAAAAAACGAAATAAATTTACAATTATACTTAATTATCGGAGGAAAACGACAACAACTCTCGTACAAAAGGTCCATACTAGATCGGAGCTAGTGACAGGCGGACATCTAAACTGAGATCTTAGCGATGCACAAGGGCTCTCGGGAATAAGTAGAAATCTGTTTGGAACTATGGTGGCCATCCTCAGTCCTGACTGGTGTCCTTATTGAGTGAGAAAGTACACCATAGTCCGAAACGTTTAATAAATTCAACATTAAAAACTACCAAGGAGTTCCTCTATCTTTACTGGTTTGAGGAGCTACCATTCAACAGATTTATTACCTTATTAGTCGGACATCAATATTTTCTTACAGTAACTGATATGTCCATAAGATATTAAGCGCCATTCCAGCCTGTTGAATCTTAATGAATTTTTGTGAATGTTCTAGATCTTCTTAATTAAAAGCTTTCAGTCAATCTACTATGATATGAATCCTCTTTTTCAGAAGTTTTTTCTCAACCTGGAAGAAGATTTGGTTAACAGGGTTAGAAAAACAGAAAGAAATAGAAATTCGTCTCTCCTCACAGAAACTTTCTCGTCATTTCGGTGCCTGGAAAAGTCTGGTCAGAAGTCAAAAGGAAAAGCGTGAAAAATTAACGTGTCGTATAGAAGGTGTTTTATTACAAGTTCGACTCAATGACTGGTATCATTATACTCGTTATAAGATAAATCTTAGGTACATCAAATATTTCTTACCATACTTGGGAGTTGGGTGGTTAAATGGCTTATCACACATGCTTTAGATCATAAGGACTGTGATTCCTCGCTTTTCCGACCTCATGGATTTTCTCAGGGTCATCCAGTTTCCACCCTCTGCTAAAGCCCTTTATGCTTAAGCTAATTATGGAAATCTCTGGTATTTAAGTCACAAAATGAATATATTGAGATTCTTATTCAAATTACTTTGTTCTGAGCCAAGTTGACAAGATGTGTGCATTGATTGTTTATTATCGTAGCCTCAGTTCTCCAATTTTAAATTAAATCATTGAATGGCCGAATCGTTCTAATCTAATTAAAATCTTAGAGCATCTGATGGCATCAAGAGTTGGTTATGGTCTTGTCATGTTAACAAATGTCTAATTTATAATCTAAAGGAGTACAGAATAGGCAAATTTAGCTCGTGAATAATGTATGTTTAATAATAAAGCTGTACGTAATTTAAACTTTAAACCATATTATATAATTTCAGGTCAAAGTGTGAGTCCTTCCGTAGAAAGAGTGACGATACATTACAGCGAGAATGTTTTATTATTTGGTTAGAGAAGTATTTGAAACATGTTAGTGAGGAACAAGCCAGACAACTATGGTCAGATACGTGTCTTAGGTAATGTCTTACTCGTTAAGGAAATAGATATTTACTCTAGTTGGTTACACATGTTTTATATTTTATTCATTACCAGTATTGAATTAGTTTTATCCAAGAATAACCCACAGTACAAATTGTTTTGGCTTTAGTTGGCTGTGACAATTTAAAGGTAACTGTCAGTCAATGAATAACTCCTCACCAATTGCTTACAGAATAAGGAAATCGCTTGATTGATGATTATTGTACATGGATAGAGACATTTTATTTAAAGAAAAATGTTTACACATCAAATATTTTTGGTGCACTGTAGAAACTGGTTCACTTGACTTTGTCTATATTTGTTCTGCTTAATTGAAGTTTCTTAAAACCAAACGATGATAAAGCAGCATGGAATTTAGATGAAGAAAATGACCACAATACATACCTACCATTAAGAAAACTGTCTTTAACTTGTCATTATTATTTCAGAAAATCGGTAGAAAAATGGAAATTAAATTGCAGGAATACAAGATTAAACAACTTATTGGTTGAAACAGAACCAGACAGACAGTTAGCTCTTGTTAAAGGTACACATGGAGTATAGATAGATATATACATATGTATTTAGTCTGTTTCGTTTGTATGTAGCCAAATGAACATTTGAAAACATTCATTCAAGATCCCAGTCCTGTATCACATTCCCAAGTGAGAATATGATCAGAAATATAAATCAACACTTAGTGACTAGACGTTACGATTTAAAGATTTTGGCAAAACAATAGTGTTAATTTAAATAAACAATAATTGGTTATACAGCTTGTGTGTGTTCATGAATTTCACTTATAACATGTAATTTTTATTTCCAATTTATCGTTGGTTTAATATTCAGGAGACCTGAGCAATCTTTATTAAAATCAAATAAAAAATCATTTTCTTGCCGCAAGTGTTCTTTATTTTAATACTTTTTTCCCTAGCAACTCTCAGCCTAAGTCAGTTATAAGAAAAAAATACAATATTGCATTGTGATAAATTATAGTGACTGTAAAACCACTATTATAAACATGATCTTTTTCTATTTAATAGCCATGTTTGAGAAATGGCAGATGGCTAAGTCTAAAATAGATCAAGAGAAATTAGAAGCGTCAGAAGTTCGTAAACAGCTGCAGAAATCAAAACTGCAAAGAACGTTCCAGATCTGGAAAACAGCCATGATGCAAATTATAAAAATACAACCTATGATAAAGGCTCAACATACCAGTCTTTTAAAACAGTAAGTTCCTGCTGCCTCTGGTCCAGAAAGTTCATAAAAATTTCCCCTTGTCAGTGGTGTAGGATAGTACAAAAACATGCATGCAAGCAAAGTGTTGTAAAAAAAAAAGAAGTACCACATGTCCCAAGTTAAACCCATTTCCTTGCTGCTTGCCTTTATAAAATTTTGATAAATTCTTAGAAATTAATTTGAAATTTTATCATTGTAGGTGTTTTCAATCTTGGCATAGTCTGGTTGAACATAAAGTCAAGTGTTATGAAAATCAGAATGAACTAATCAAAGAAAGACAACGTAAAGTATTCTGTATGTGGAAGTAAGTACTTGTATATATTATCATAAAATATATTCTAAACTAAATCAATATCAAAAGGGTGTAATACTGATTACTGATGCCAGATTAACGGGTGAAAATATGTCATCATAGGCTAATATAACTACTATTTCTGAAGAATAATAAAGTAAAAGTGTTATTTTAAATCTGTAATAAATTAAAATAATAGCCATTGAATTTATTATTTTTGTAGTTGTAGAGGTTCTTAATCCACTATTTAATGTGTATTTGAATGTGTGTTAATATTAAAGACTGATATCATTTTCATTTTTACTTGCAGACGTCAATATGAAATATGTCAATTAGAGAAACAGATTAAGAAAGTTAGGATGGAGAAATTAACTCACGTCTGTTTATCAGAATGGAGAAATATTATCAAACGTAAACAAACCGCTGATAAATTTCATAAAGAATATCTTCAAAGATGTTTGTTTGAATACTGGAAGTCTCGAACAACTACACAGATTCATGATAAAATACAAGCTATTAAAGAACAGGTAAATAACTAACTGAAATTATAAATTATTTTACATATTTAGCACCGAAATCCCAAGTGTAGGTTAGTAATGGTATCTAGGACATCTTTTAAAAGAAAGCCATGTGAATTCCTTATTAAAAAATTTAACAGAATGTCTGTGTTTTGTTCTGTATTTTGATTACACTGGAGAATTGGTATGGTTTAATTTGGCGTATATAGCCCTAATTTGTCTTTGGTGTTGAAACATTCATAACTATAGTTTAATTTCGGCTAATAGTGTTCAACTTGTACTTGTGTACAACTTAAATCATAGTGTTTAATTTTGATTACCAAGCCTCTAATTAACTAGTGTTCAATTCGTTAATTAGACCCCGTCTTCCATTAGCCCAGGTAAGGTGCATAATAGTAGGATGTTAAACCCCATTTCATTCATTATGTTAATTAGACGCTTGATAATCAGTTAAACTATACCAATTTTCCAGTGTTAACTGGTGATTCTTTAAATTGCAAGTGATTGATTATAGATTTGAATCTAACTTTATGTGATTCACAGTAAAATAATAAAAGCACTTGATAGTTGTAGTTGTTCTGATTCTGTTTATTATAGGAAAATAATGCATCTCTGAAGAAGTATTATTTTAATCAATGGTTTACCAATATACATTGTGAAAAGAGAAAAGAAGAAGATAAAATTGTGACTATACAACAACAACAGAGTTATAGTCGTGTTAGACATACATTCTATACCTGGAAACATCAACTTCATATAACTCTTATAGCAAGGTTAGATATTCACCATACTTGTAATATCCCCCCCCCCCCCCCAATTTCGTTCTGAGGCACTTGAATTTGAATTCATTATCATGGAACATCCCTTTTGAAAAAAAAACAACACATTTTATTTACTCCACGCTAAAATGTTAAAGGGCTAATCCCGATATTTGTTTTGGGAATAAAACTGCTTAATTTTGTGTTAATATCTCTTAAAATATTCGAGTCAAGGGCCGAGCAACTACTTCAGTAATTATGATACGTTTTCAAACGACTTAAATCCGTCAGTCTTCATCTGGAATTTGAGACCGGTGCCCCAGGTGTATTTTGTGGTATCTGGATTAAACCAAACATTTTTTAAATAAAAATAATGTGTAGTTGAAATTTGCCATTCTCTATCAAGTACGGCACATGGGTTATTCACTGAAAAACCCTCTCAAGTAACCGTAATCGGTTATAAGGTCACCCAACGAAACAATTGACTCGAAATCTTAAAAGGGTTACGTGTCCGGATAAGCAGTTTTGGCGTTCACGTCCAAACGACTCAATATTTTGAGTTGAAATTTTGAGACAAGAAAAATACACCGTTCCCCTATATTTTGGCGTTTTATTTTCATAAATTCTCAGACTTTTATTTTTGAGCTTCTGATGAATTCGGGATTGTCCCTTTAAAATATTAATGGTAGATAGCCTTACTACTTGGATTTTATCAAATAAAAAAGAGGTTCATCCACAATGATAAGCTATAATTATAGGTTTCTCTGGCTTAATTTGACCCTATCCTGTTTATACGCTCTGCCGATGAGAGGATGTCGATTTTGGGACGTTTGGCTTTCATCAATAAATTACATCACAACCAGTGAGTTCCTAATCATCCATGGTTGTGATAAGCCCTGTAACTTTTTATACATGATAAAATAATAACCACTAGCTGATGGAGGACGAATGGCCCGAAATGCGTACTAGAATATAACTTTATAAATTATAACCAGCCAGGTTGACCAACCACACAGTGTTGTCCAGTTTGCTGCCGGGGATATTATTTTTTTTTTTGATTATTTACACGGATTGGTTCCTCCTCATCCCCGGATGCATCACTGAGATCCAAACTTGTCTGCGCTATTTAAGGGAATCTTTCGTTGTTTTTTTTATCGTCTCCTATTTGGATTTTTTATTTTTTATACATGACATGGTCCAGGTATGAAAACAAACTGATTAAATTCTCCTTTTTATTTTTAGAGTATATCAAAGAAGTTTGATGGTAAAACAACAAAGGAAGATATTACAGGCCTGGTGCGATACAACAAACTATTCTCTACAAGACGCTGTTACCCAGTTCTCTCTTAGACTTGGTCTTCCAGTACAAGATACAGACCAGACATCCAGCATGTCAGATATGTCCTTTGATCAATACAGTATAAGAAGTAAGTTTCAATACTTCAGTTTTTAACTGGGTTTGATTTAATACAAGTTTATTTCATTGTTTTGAAGTTTTGTCATGGCTGTTCCATAAAAACTGTCAAGCAAACATCAAGAAAAGTTCTGTATTTGTAATTGTACAAATTATATTCTTGCAGCTAATTTGAATAATGTTCCTGCGTTAACTTGACATTTTTTGGGGGAAAGACACAAATATAGTATATGTGACTATTTTTGAATGCCGTTTCAACTATTTTTTTGATATGTAGCCAATGATTTTATCCTGCATGTTACCTTAAAAGACTTGATATATTTTTGTTGTAGGTGGTGATAGTGTTACCAGTTGTGGTGATAAAACTTTAATTGATAGTCCTAGATCCTGTTCTACCCAAATTACTTGTACTTCATTAAATAGGTTAGTTTTAATTTTAAAATTCTGATTCCCCAGAGAAGAACTTTGGCCATTGTTTGGCTAATCATCAGAACTGATTTGTCTATCATGCACCCAAACATGAGGCATGCAGAATGTGGTCATGTAATGAATACTGTATATATTTGTAGATTGTTTGCTGGATTAGCTGGTGAGAGATCTCTAGATTTACAGAAACTAGATTTAGATAATCAAAGTCTACTTAGTGGAATAGAGTCAGCTATTTATGATGAAAGAGAGGCCAAAATACAGAGACTACAGGTATGCATGTTAATCCAGCAGTTATTTTTAAAATTGGTATGACCTATGGTTTGAAGACACATTTCAGAATCCCAATTATCCAGCCCACCTCTATATGTTTAGGGGGGGGGGGGGGTAGGATGGCTGAATGGTTAGCGTGTGCGCTGTATCATAAGCCTGTCGTTGAGTCAAATGGCGTGGTTTCGAATCTCCGGTTGTACATGGCAAGGAGTAGGGTCATCTGTCCAGCCTCATGGGTTTTCTCCCGGTCCTCCCGTTTACTCCCATTGCTAAAGAACCCTACGTGCAAGCAAATTATTAAAATAAAATTGACAATATGTTAGTCCCGAAATGAGCTAGATTTTGTTGAGTGGACGTTAACCCCATTTCTCTCCCTCTCTCACCCAATCACCCAATTTTGAAATATGGCACATTGTGGGAATCCAATCACCAAGTCATATAAGACTATGTTGAAATGTGGAATAAGATACCATAAAAATGAATCTGACTTTTAATTTGATCAATCGATCACACACACCTTTAAGTTATGACATTAATTCATGTACATGTATTCCCTAATTGTTCAGGAATTGGTGAGGATGTTTGTGGTCAGATTTTCTAATTGGCCAGTTAGTATTGTTTTCGACCAATGGAAAGAGTTTGTAATACGTCAAAGAGAATTAAAAGAATATGCCAAACAAGTAGAAGAGCTTAGTCAATCTGTAAAGATGAAACTTGCTTTTAGAGCTTGGAAGAAACAATTTTATGGAATGGAAAAAGCTAAAAACTACAGAGTAAGAAACCTTTTAGTTTATATTTTATCGGAATATATTTATTTAATTAAGGTATTTAAAGATATTTAATGTTTTGATGTAAGTATCTTTGATATATTAATATAGATAACTAATGTATAATTTTATTTTAGAATAAAGTTGTAATGGCTAGTGTAGTTACAACACTGAAAGATTACCAGAAGAATAGACAGACTAAAAAACAGTTATCTGCTCTTGCCTTACATCATCATATGATAACAGTGATGAAGAAAGTTTTCCCAGTCTGGGCTGATAAGGTAACAATTATTCAAAATTTCGTTTTTTTCTTGTTTTTACTACACTTGGATCTGGAAGACTTGTTATTTAACTTGTGTTCTGCTTGAAATGAGGGGCAGCCAATCAAATGGTCTGTCAAATTGAGTGTTTGGCCTTTTTTGCGCAGAGCTGTGGGTGAGAATAGCAGCAATAGAAATCAAAACAAGGCAAAAGTAGATAAAAAAAAACCATGGCGGTCGCTAATTGGTTAATCGAATGACTGACATTATCATGTCAAATGTCGCTTGCTTTGTACCTAACATCATAGAATGTAAACTCCCACTATTACTTGTTAGATCTACATGTAGTGTAGGCCATCGAAAGTATAAAAATGAAACGAAATATAGATCTGTATTTAAATTAGATTGGTAAAGAACAGTGTCTCAGAAAATATATGTTTAAACATAAAAACGATTTATTGAGAGATTAATAATGTATATAATATTATAAAGCTTACTGTTGATTTATAAATTTTTGGCCAAGATTAAAAATGTATGATTCTTTTTCAGACAAAGGAAAAGCAACACAAAGAAAATATTCTTCGTCTATGGACAACGGCAACTGTTGAAGAGCAAACATTATTTCCATTAGAGAAGAGCTTTACATTAAAGTTAAACAAACGTTCTCTTCGGTTATGTTTTTCTATATGGTTGGTGAAATTCCAGTTTTGTAGAAAAATACAGAAGGCTTATAATTTAGGAATTCTTCGGAGGTATTTGATATTTTCTGTTTAATACTTTCCTTTCAATTTTTAGTTCACCTGTCTGGGATATGGCTTCTGTGTTTTTGGGTTATTGATTTAAAATACCATTATCACCTTGGTTAATTCATAAAGTAGTCCTAAGTGTCTTGACATCTTGCATTGTGCCTATTACAAGTGTAATTGTGATTTTGAGTTAATAGTCTGTACTTGAAAATTATGTTTTCAACTTGTTTATATTTTAGAACTTTGACAGAATGGAAAAATTGGGCTGAAGATAGTCAAGAAAGAAAGAGGAAATGTCAACAATTTCAGAGAAAGCACATTCAACAACAGGTAATAATATAATATGTCAGTTTTTGAAGAAATATAAATGGTCAGTTTTCATTGTAATTAGTTTGAACTGCCAGCTGTAGTAGTGTGTATAACTATATTGATAATATTACTGTAGTGTAGTAGTCATGCACACCAGTGCACTAATGTTCCATAATTAAACTATTGATTATGAAGCAATTTTACGAGATTAATGCCAAATAACCCAAAATTAATTAGGTGTAGAAATTTTTCAGTCATGGTAAATGGGATTCTTCATTACATAATTGGCAATTGATTGGTATAGTTAAACCCACTCCAATTTGACACCGCGGGAATCTGGAAATACGTCATTAATATTTATATTGTTGTGTTAGATATTGAAAGTATATCAATTATTTATTATAACAGATGTTTAATCTATGGAAGATAAAACTTCAACAAAAGCAAGAAGTGGAAGATAGATACCAGACTGCATGGACAAATTATCTTGGCTTGATATTCTCAAAATGGCGACAATGGGCTAGAGGTATGTCTTATTTAAAGATAAAAAGAACATTCGTGTTGAGTGACCTTTACAACTGGCACAGACAGAACATGAGCAGGACAATCTTCAACTGTATTCCATTGTTGTGTATCACAGGTCACTGGAATAACTCTTTCAATATCTTGTCTCTATGCGTAAGTCAAAATCAATACGGTATACTGAAATAAGCCTCTAGTTTAAGTTTTGGTGTATTGTAGTTTTTGGGTAGAATAAGAAACAAGGTTTGACTTCTTGAAAATTGTTCTCACACAACTTGTATTTTACTTATACTTGTAGGTAACCACCATGATAAAGATATTGGTAATCAGCTAATAACAAGATCTAATGTTCATAGACTACAGTATAGCTTTAAATATTGGCATAGTTTAACAATTAAATCTACACAAGTTAGAGAAGCACACAGTAGATACTTAGCTAAAAGGTAAATTTTCAATGATAATTTGATTATGTATAAAAGTTTATCGTATTGTAAAATTGTTGTGATACATATATAACTCATTCAGACCATATCTGTATTTACAACTGTAAACTTCAATAACCATATCTTCTTTTAACACTTTGATTTCTCTCCCCTAACCAACTCGCTTCACTCCTGCCATATTCTTTACTATCGGTCACCACTTCCTCATGTGCATGCATACACCTCTCTAGCAGACGACATACACACTAAAAGTTGCACATGTAAACAATACATATTGACAGGGTTAACAACAACCATTACAGGGCCTGCAAAAGCTATTCTTGATTAGGGTGGGGGGCGCTTTAATCCCAGGCCTTTATATGTGAGGGTCAAGCACCTGCTATAACCTGAAAAAAAGAGTACTTGTGGCCAAATTTTTGCCCCCTACTTTGCCGGTCCTGTATTGTATCAGTATCCTCATTAGAATAACATATTGCTCGGGGGTTTTCAAGTGAGGAAGTGTGTAATGTTTTTTAATGCAACAGATAGATGTTTATTGTAATATTTCACGGACTTTTAATTTGACCGTTACAGAACACTACATGGTTGGCTAGAAGTTTCCCAGGAAAAGAAAGCAGAAAGGAAAACAATTTTACAATTTCAAGTTCAATCTTATACAGCTTTGGTAAATATTACATATATTTATTAGTATATTGATATAATGGCCAACAAGAAACTCCTCAAATTTTATTGATACAGATGACTTTTGATACAAGGTTGACCTTTTAGCATCTAAAGAGGATAACCTGTTCAGAACTCATGCCAAGGATTCACAAGGAGGTCGTAACCTTAAAGATAACATATTATCAAAAAATGATTCAGAGGCTCAGTGAGTAAGATGCTGGCTCGCTATCCTAGAGGTCCTGTATTTACAATTTCAAGTTAGAATTCGATATAAGAGTAAGATGTGTGTCATGGTCCGTGAAAAGTTCCCCCATAGCGCACTGTATGTCGTATGCCTGCCATTATTATCTCAGTCGGTGCAGAAGAGTAGGATGTTGTAACCTAGTTAACCCATCCCACATTGTGCCCCTATTTTTATATGCCTGTGATGGTAAGGATCAAATAAATTTAAGATTCCAATTTCAATAGTTAACCAAGATATTTATTTTGTGTATATTCAGGTTAAGAGATTGTTTAAGACATGGAAAGAGAAGTATCAATCTCGATTAAACCAACATGAAGAAATGGAGAAGAATATACAAAATAGGGCTTTAGATATTGGTAGAAAATGGCATCAAAAAGCAATGAAAAGTAGAGGTGTACTCTTTAGTAGAGAATTACAGAAACGCAAGGTAAATTTTATAAAATATAAATAATAATTCTATAAATAGAATGTTACCGCATGAGGAGAGAGATTCTGTGGATGAACAACGCAAATTGACCCATTTCTTTGATTTCCAAGAGCTAATAATTTTGTATATTTTTTGGGGTATTTTACTACATCATTGTAATACACAATGAAAAAGATTTGAAACATAAATAACAATATTGATTGTATGATTATTGTTGTATTCGGATCCTTGGATCCAGGTGTGTTACACAGTTACATGTGGGTGAAAATAAAAGTCAACCATTCTCCATGTTAGAATTCCAATCTCTATCCTTTATTACTCATAAAGGCAGAAGAACTACAACATAAGGGAGGCAACTTGTGTCTGCTTAAACATAAGGTTTCAGACCACAATGATAAAGAATATAGCACAATATGACATTATAATCATAAATCATATAATTTTATTTCAGCTTGAGAGTTATTTCAGTAAATGGAAATCAGCTAATCAACAAGTTATTCATCTGAATAATGTATTAGACAAGTATATAGGAGATAGAAATAATGATTTAGTTAGTAGAATGTTAGAGGAATGGAAGAGTAGAATGTTATTAAACCATGTTGATCGTATTCATGCAGCTAAACTACAAGTCACCATGTTTACAGAATGGCACTTATGGGCAACAGGTAATATGATTTGTTTACTGGAAGTTATTGGCTTTTTTTATTGCCCAATTTTCTTAGTAATTTCACTACCACATATTTTTAAATATTCCATCAGAGGTGAGTTTTAATGTACAGATTTCGGCAGCATTTTTCTATCGGTTGTGTGACTGACCTGTTGGTGCTAAGTATGACTGGGTGTTAAATACATGGTCACTAAAGGCTGGCCCCCGTATCCATTCACTTGATTTGATATTAATTTGCTTCTTCAATATATTTGCAATGTCTATTTTCTGTCTTGTCCCGAAGGTTTATCTTGTAGATTTTTGTTTTGTGTGTTGTGCGGTCCTCCTGCACTTACTATTAGACACTAAATAAATATCAATTTATTAAATTAGATAAGTTAAAATATTAAGTTGATTCTCTTCAAATTAAGATCAAACAGCACAGAATGATATAAGTTCTTACTTATATTATAATCAATAAATATTCTTTATGGTATATGTATAACATAATGTGGTTATGTATATTTGAAGGTGTGAAAGAAAGAAGAATTCGAGCTTTAGCCCTGAAGAAGGCCTTAGAGGAAAGATCTCTTCATTTGTATTTTAAACTCTGGAAGGGAAAAACACAAGTCAATCAGTCAGTTCAGCAACATTACAACACTAGGCTTCAAATCAAGTAAGTGGTATACCCAAACGTTTGTTTTATTTTCACAAAATAATTATTTTTCCTTTTTATAAATCCAATCAAATGTTTCAGTTGTTTATAATGTGTTATATCTGTATTATTTATAATTTCAGAATGCTTCATTCATGGCACATCTATGCTCAAAAGAAGAAAACATTACAAGCTAACTATATATTAATGGTAGCTAAAGTGAGACGCAATACAATTTCAAAGACATTCCATATATTGCGAAATCGCTTTGATTATTGTCAAGGATTGAATGAAATAGCCAGTAGAATACAGGTAGAAAGAAAACAAGCATCTCAAAGACAGTCACTACTTATCTGGCATAATAAACTTGACCATATCATGTCACAAAGATGTTATGGCAAGTTTCTAGCCTGGCGTGTGGCCAGACAATGGCGTAACTTTGTATGCAGTAAGAAAGCTCAACGACAGAAGGAAGCAGATCAAGAAGCGTTAGCAATCAGACATTACAACAATCTTCTATGGTATGTCTATTCCAGCAAAATTAGTCATCTTTTTTTAACCGACTATAATATGGCATTTGAATTCAATCAATTAATTCTGTAGATGCTTTTTATTTGGTTTAATGATTCATAGATATGCTTATTTCTGTGACCTGCATATTCCAGTTCATTTACTAAATACCATTGAAATAATTTGGGCTAATGAAGACAGACATACACTATACATTGTGTTATGAGGCAAATTTTTCCCGGAAAATAGCACTATGACCTACTCTTATATCCAATTCTAACTGCCAGGGGTTCTTTACGTGCATACGAATGTGTACACGAGACCATGGTTTTATTCCCTTTCGACAGACTATACATTGTCTTGTGCCAGGTCCTACATCCAGCACCACTGACAAAGGGGAACCACACCGGAAAATCACAATGAACTTTTTCAGCTAACATGTGGATAGAACATGGGCCCTCCTGGTTAGCAAGCCAACGCCCTTATCACTGAACCACTGTGGCTACCTTCAACTCTTAAATGTATCGGGGGGCCCACAATGCAATTTCATTGATTTTGTAAATAATGTTGCCATACCATTAAGCAACCATTAATATGCCAATGACATAAAACAGCATTAGGCAATTGGTTATGCTTAAATATTTTGAATTTTAATCAAATTTGTAATTTCATTTCAGCAAAATGGTTTTTAAGACTATGAAGACTGAAAGATGTGTTACACAACAGAAAGAAAGACATAAGGAAAGACTTGTAAATAAATATGGTCGATTATGGAAATGGAAAGTAGATTTAGCTTACACTGCTAAATGTGTGGTAAGATCGTCTATATGATTTTTAAAGTATACATTTTCAAATATGGGTTCATACCAGTGATGGGATTTGGCCTGTATATGACGTCGTAAATTGTCCAACCAGGAATATGCCCAATCGAACATCAAGGTATGGTGAATAATATTCAAAATTCCAAAATTAATATAGTATACTGAGTCCATATCTACCACTCAACCCGATTACCGTGGATAATAGGGTGGATTGATTAGGTAATTAAGTGATTAGTGTACTTATCGTGTTATACCACCTATACACCAACCTTGATTAACTACTAAATATGCCTTGATTACCTGACTATATCCTTTATCTGACAATTCATCAATTCAATCCTTTGCCAGACTATGTATCAATTCAATAAAAGTGATTATAAACTTCATACATCCCTGGAACTTCATTTTTGACTGTGATCACTGGACCATATACATGATTGTTGCTTTATTTATTAAGCTTTCCCTTAAGTTTATTAGTCCTTTCGAATTATATTATTTTAGAGAAACGAACGATTAATAAAGAAATTCTGGTTAAACTGGAGAGTTGAATATAGTGAGAGGAAAGCAGCAACAAAGGTGCAATCATTTTACACGAGACAGCTTTTAGCACAGGTAACTATATTAATTACTTCAGACAAGCTTTTATTTCTTACATGGGGGGTAGGATGGCCGATTGGTTAGCACGTGCTCGCTTGTTATTAAGTCAACTGGTGTGGTTACAAATCCCTGGTTGTACG
Organism: Patella pellucida; assembly: GCA_917208275.1. Taxonomy (NCBI): domain Eukaryota; kingdom Metazoa; phylum Mollusca; class Gastropoda; family Patellidae; genus Patella; species Patella pellucida. Next base: position 49,620,544 of record OU795042.1, on the reverse strand, counting down.
TGACAAGGAGTAGAGTCTCCTGTCCAACCTCCTGGGTTTTGTCCGGGTCCTCCGGTTTCCTCCCACTGCTAAAGAAAGCCCCCCCTCTCTCTCTCTCTCTAACATGAAATGAAATTGGGTTTAACATCCTACTGTTCTGCTCTAACTTGGCTAATAAAGACGATTATTTCTGACATAAAGTAATAGGATCATTTTTAATTCTCCAGTATACTTCATAAGGCAATGATTGTGGTCATTGCATAATAAAATATCATTTAAACACCAGACAAAGTAAACCTGTGGAACAGATAGCAGTCTTTTGTCAATATGAAATGCTTTTTGTTTAAAATTAAGAATAACTTGTCTTATTTGACTGGTGTTTTTCATTTTCATTGATCTATTTTCTTTAATTATAGGTTTTCACAAGTTGGAGAAACTTGAAGAAAAAGACAAACAAATCATCTATTCCTGTACCAGTATCTACTAATAATAGTATCACAACTTACAATAATGGTTACGATTCTTCGAGGGATTGTGTTAGTCCAGTCTATACTAAAATTAACCCTAAAGATATGTATGGAATATACAGCTATACTTCTTACAATAAACAACAACCACCAGTCATCCCCTCTAAGTCAGTAAATAGTTCTATAAACGGTCTAACCAAATCCAATCTAACCAAATCCAATATACGGAAAATTATTTCTCGACCAGATAGGTTAAATAGTAAAATACCTTCTTCATTGAAGTAGTGTCTCAGTCTTATTTATATATTTAAATTACCTAAATCCATTATATTTTTATTCTTTTTCTCTAAATGGCTACAGATCTCAATGTTTACTGCATGTATTAGGTACATCATAGCAGTTCTAATATTTCTTATATAGACCAAAGAAAGACATATATATATTGTTATAAACATTTGCAGACAGATTTAATACAATATTGAATGTGACAGTGTTGTTTGATTCAATATCTCTGTCAAGGAAGTTCACTTCAAAGCAAACTACAATAAATTGTTTCTTTAAATTTAATACAAAGTGTTAACAATATTCCCTCCATCTTTTACAAATCAAACTGCAATAGCATAATATCATCCAAGTATTTCTCTATAAACCGTCCTTCTTTTAAAGCTTTAATGAAAGTCATCATATATTATCTACACATATTGGTAAACGCTAAACATAAATATATTAATGTATGAAAATAATGGTGAAGGCACTATTTTTAAGTATCTGTGTCCTTCTGGGCATTTCTATGTTCTATTAAGCTGTGAAAAACAATCCAAATACAAGCCACTAAGAGAACATCTAACTCTTTTGGGGTTTGGCATAAAACTATTGTCAGTAATGTCAGGTTATTTGCCTCACATTTCATCTAACCGAGCTTTACCATTTCTTAAATACATTTTGTCCAATGTTTGAAGTGAAATATAATCTGGGGTAAGTACTTAGATCATACCATGACATTGTTCTTTACAGTAATTTGTATATGAAATCCATTATATATTTTAATGTATATATAGTACCATTATATTCATTATATGCTATGCTTTTTTTGTTTATTTTACTTTTATAAGATTTTTATGTAATGGTAGCCATTACTTCATGACATTTATCTGTGATATCATTTTAGTGCCAAATACTAATTCTTCGTTAGTTCTCATTCTTGTATTTATTTTTGTAATAAACTGTATAACCAAATGGTTGTTATTCTTCAATATGGTTATAATTTGTAGCAGCATGTTTTTATTTGTTATGAAAGGTTTGGGCACATTGACCAGGAAAAACTTCACAGATAGATTGGGCGAAAATACTGACATCAATCTTATTTTTAATATTATTTAGTGTTTTTAGGTCAATTGCCATGGTATTTTGGGGGTCTTTAAGTATTGAAGATAACATTTGAGATTAAAGAGCAAACTAGGTCAGTGACGTCAATGCCTGCTACAAGTTCAGTGAAGTCCAGTGTTTATATAACTCTAAGATGTACAATAACAATTGCCATGGTATTTTGGGGGTCTGATTAAAACCATGATATATGTTCAACAAATAAACTCTGAAATAAAATGTTCCTAATACGAAAGTTTGGGACAGGGTTGGACTGCAGGCCGCAGGTCCATAAGCCTTGACTTGCCATGTTCACCCAATCAATTCTCTCCACTAAAGACACAAGGACAGAATACATCCCAGTGTTATTAGCTTATGCACAAATTAGGCATATGGTAAACTTACAAATTCACCAAAAACAAAGTAATCTCTGCCTCTCTCTCCCCGTCTCTCCCTAACTCCGAGACATGCAGTCGACAGCCCCGCCCGAGACGGGCAAGCACTGAAATTCCCCGAGAGCGCGCCTCGGCCGCGAAGCCACGTATCGGTCGTCTCGAGGAATGGCTGTCCCGGCTGTCTCTTCTCTGCATCTCCCCCCCCCCCCCCAACCCCGAGACGGGCGGCTGGCAGCAGGCTCACTCTGCGGTGGGGAAAAGCTCGGGAGCCAGCTTCGGCGGCAAAGCCACGCATCGACCGTTTCGAGGAATTCCCAGGCGGGGGAGGGCAGGCAAAGAAATTCCTCGAGAGCGCGACTCGGCCGCAAAGTCATACATTGTCTGCAATTCCGTGACGGGTAGACACTGCAATTCCTCGAGAGCGCGACTCGGCCAAGAGAAGCCATGCACGCGGAGTCACAGGGAACGGCGGCCGTAACTTCCCCTGCCTCTTTCTCTGCACATGAGAAAATTAACTTCTTTGGGGGCCCAAAAGTAAATGAGAAAAATAAATTCTTTGGGGCCCCCAAAGTAAATGAGAGAAATTAGGGGCCAAAAAAAGTAAACGAGAAAATTAACTTCGTTTGGGACCACCCAAAGTAAATGAGAAAATAAACTTCTTTGGGGGCATCCAAACCAACCATACTAGCAGACTCCTTCGTTTTCAAATGCGTACCCGCAAAAATATTAACTCCTTTGGGGCCCCCAAAGTAAATGAGAAAAATTAGGGGCCAAAAAAGTAAAGGAGAAAATTATCTTCTTTGGGGGCCCCCAAACCAACCATACTAGCAGACTCCTTCGTTTTCAAATGCGTACCCGCAAAAAATATTGTTTATTAACAAATAATGTTTGAGCCAACACCGATTTTCATATTAACTTACGCACTTTAGATAGTTTATCTGTTATTGAATCATTATTGATTTGAGCTATTTCTAACCGAATACAGATTAATCTCTGATGTTCAGAATGTTAAGTGTGTCCTCTTTTCCTGCCGCCCTTCCCTTGTTATAAAAACCAACTTCGTTCAATGTGCTTGCATGCACCATCGATCACTCATTGCTGATGGTTGGCCCTCAATGGTCGGGCAACCCATCAACGCTGCTGCTGATCGACTGATTGTTGCTGGTATCCATCTTTCTTTGATATCGAAAAGTTTGAAGAGTATGGCGACCTTAATGGTCACATCTCCCTATTTAACACCACATTAAAACGATGATATGCTTTCTAAAAGAGTTGAGTAGTAACTTTACTTTCCTGTCATTAGAAGAACTTGCCCTGGACTAAAAGGTTTGGTACAAATTTCCGGAGAAAAGGACGTGGACTGATATTTTAAGAGATTTGAAAATTTTCATTTCGGGATCCAGAATCTAATCCATTAATATTCCCATAAGTCTGAATGTTTTATTTATTTCACTAAAAAAGATTTAAAAAAATCGGAAATGGCAACATGGGCGGCGAGAAAGCGTTTAGCTGTTTGCATACTCAAGACCAATGTGCTAATGGTTACCGCAAACTCTATTGATTCATTCGATCATCAATAATTTCCATGGCGAGGCTTAAACTAAACTAAACTTTTACGCCGCCGTTGTTTGGGGGATTGTGTACTATTTAACACTATTGAAGTGCTACCTCTTCAGCGTTAGCGAACAGAATCGAATGGAATTTGGTACGGTGATGTTCAGATCTTCAAGACTTGATCATAATCCCTCAACCAAGTGTTAAGGTATGGTAGGTATGCCTTGTCTCCGACATCAGATAACGTCAAATCGACTATAGCATGTGCCACAGAACCAACCATTTCTCGATGCTGGACCTCTCCCCCCCCCCTTCAAGTACCCTAAGTTTGGTCCAGTACTATCAATTGCAGTACCCCTTATATTGTGTATTTTTTCCAGCGAGACCTAGACAGTCAAATTATTGTTTTATTTGATTGTCGTGAAAATAGATTTTGTTGTGTTTGACCATGTGACATGACAGGAGTGACACTCATCTGTGTACACATTGGCACGACTTTAAAAGTAACTTGAAAGTTGTAATTTTAATTACTTTTTTAAACTAAAATAATGACCATGTCGTGGTGACTTGAAACATCACACTCCATTACTTTTCTTTCGCCTCTGATCTGCATTAGTTAAAAACATCATTCATATGCTGATAAAATTTAAATACCAATGCTCCATTATGATTACCCCTTGAATTTATTATGTACAGTATTTGTTTGATATTTTCCTATTTTACAATACTATTTTTTAAAAATTCTATAAAATAGGAGAAGTACTTTTGCAAAAACGTATTTTAATAAATCATATAGTTTAACAAAATATATCACTATGTAAAGTATTTACAAAGAGGTCATGCATTAACATTATAAAACATATTTAGATTAAAATCATAGTGCGCCATATATAAATTAATCCCTTTAACCTGGGTATTTAGAGCTCCATGCATTAAGACAACAAAGAATAAAAATATCAAATTCTACTTGATATAGGAAACAAAGAACTGCTTCTAATTAAGGATTGAACAGGCTAAGTTATAAAACAAATAATGAATGAATTAGTTAAGACTTAGTTTAGTCGATTTTTGAAATCAAAAGAATATTGTTCCATGCTACTAAATTTTTCAGTGAAGTATTCGTTCTTCCTGAAACTGGTAGAATACCTCTTTGATAATATCATGAGGTTGTTTGTCTTGCCAATAACGTTTAGGGTCAGGAATTATAACTCTTTTACCACCTTTCTGGTAAAAGTCAATTGCATTGGCGTTAATATCAGGAAAACTTGCTTTCATCCACTGTAGAAATTTAGGAGTTGGGAAACTAACAGTTTTAGTGAGGCTGTCCATGAAGTAAAAATCATCACTTCCAAATATGTTAACAGGAATAGTAAAAGATTTTGACATCTCAGTGATTTCTTCATTTTCTCCAATAAGATGGTCAAGATACCATGATATGATATGCTTTGGCTGCATTGAAATCTTCTGAACTTTTAGCGGTGGTTCAGCATCTCCGATTGGACCTCTGTCTCCACTTGGTCCATGGCTGTCTTGGGTAACATTATTTCTTTTCAGTTTCATATGCATCAATTCAGTATTGTTGGTTCTGTCCATGGTATCTTGCTGTGTACTGCGTTTGAAAATTCTCGTGTGACTGCTTCGTGTGGCTCGTTTACCAGTTAATTCCGGTGCTGACTCTTGGGAATCAGTATTCACAGACTCTTGATCAGCATTAAGAACATTGGTCAAATTGTTTGTAGCAATGGATGTCTCAGATTCAACTCTCCTAGTAGATGCATTCCAATTCCTATCTAAAGGTTGGTAGTTAGGGTCACGATTCTCTATCATTTCTTTGTATTCGTCAGTGTGAGTTATGACTGCTGCATGTTGTCTGGGAATAGAATTTCTTTTGAATTTTACTGGTTGATGATCTGAGGGTATGATATTGTTTTGTTCAGACAATACACGATGTTGAGTACGTTTTGGAGCAGGTACTGCTTGGTGATATATAGGTTGCTGTGTAGCCCATCTTTGATTAGAAACCGCCCAATATTCACCACTAACGGGTTTGTTATTATTTGAGGAATGTTCATTACCAGTCCAAATTTTCTCAACTTGTACATATCCCTGAGGCGCTGAATTATAGTTGGATTGGCTGTAGAAATTTATAGGAGTTTCTATGTGGCTATAATGGGGTTCAAACCCACAGTGAGCAGGAGCTTGAACTCTGTTTGGATAGCTTGTGTTGTCTTGGTATATGAAGTTCTGATTTTCACACATACTGTCACCAACTTCAGTTATTCCTGAAATGTGGAATGTCAAAAATTAGTTCTAAACAAGTTTAATAATAATAATAAATATAAAGAGAACTACAATTATAGGCCTGTCCCTGCTGATTCTTCAGTGTGGCCGACCCAACACCTGAATATGGGATGCGCCAATAGGCCTAATACTAATACATGGCAATGGGTTTATATCTATGATTTCACAAATAGGAAAAATCGTCTCGGAACAAATGTTAAGTCAAAGTGGAAGTTCATATTTCTATGAACGAAGGCTCGCCTTTGTGCAGAGAACACTTGCAATCATTCTGAATCGAGACATAATTTTCAATTTTGCTACTGTACTAGGCTATACTATAAACGATAATAATAATAATAATCTCGTCATTTAACAAGGGTAGCAAATTAGGCCTGAGGCCTTTTTCCAATTTGGCCCTTGGCACAGATCGTGCGAATGATTTCGATCATTACTGCAGGAAGAAACCGAAGAACTCGGGGGAAACCTGCCTGATCGGATGGGAGACCGAATATCCCTCTCACTTACAACGAAGTTCATGCCCTGAGCTGGGATTGAACCCTCGTTGCATTGGTGAGAAGCCGTCTCTCTATCGCCACGGCTATCCGACCAACGAAAATGTTGTTAGACAGTGACTCTGAGTGAGTGTCAGTATCTAGTACAAGTAGGCCCAAATAAAATAATAATGACTAGAGTCGAGAGCTCAGAGTTGATTTGTGCCTAGAGAGTAGAGACTAGTGAGAGTGTGGTAATAGTAATACTAATAAATTATAATAATAATACAGCGGGCCTTTTCCGTATATTGGCATGTTACTGTTAGAATGATCGTTGAATTACTAGCTGACTAAGCTGTTTACTGATACCAGTAAGCATTCATAGCTAGGCCAAGGTCGGGATTTCAGAATCCTTTCCACTTCAGTAGGCTAACTTCAGACCTAGAACTAGTCCTACGGTATTATTATTATTATACTGTAACTGATCTGATATGCACTAGTAGTAGTACTAGGCTAGCCGTCTTTCGTAGTCGTAGTGACGCCGTCCTAAGGCCTAAACTTGAACATAGAGTTTAAGATACGGTTCTTTATTAGGTAATGATAAGAAATTATCGCCTCGTACCAACACTGTGCTTTGGATTTGCCGGTAATTGCGTTTGGTTTCCCGATATTTACTTTGGAAAATTAACGATGACAGGATTTCGTTGTTGTCTGCTGGAGAACGAAGAGTATCCGGTACACGTTTGAAGTCACGCGCCAACATACTAAGTTCTTATTGGTCAGTTATTCTAGAGGTCACACAAAGTGAAAGTAGACGGTGGTTTGGGTTTCTTTTTACACGTAAAACCACAAAGCATATTAAAGAAGTCATGAAAATAATAAGAGCCGACTATTCTATTCCACCTGGGCTAATAGTAATAAAGACGGGCACACGCCATGCAGTGTGATGTTGGGATTTTTGCCAGGACACCGGTGGCGGTGCTTCAAGCTCAGTAAGCCCATGCATGCTGGACTAGTGGACAGCCTATTTTTCTTTATCAGGGCTGTATATCAATTATCATGGGACTCTGCTCTTTTAATCTTTATTTTGAATTTCAATGCCAAGGAAATTCTTACATGAGAACGCCAATGTAATCATGAACCCTCGGTTTTTCATCCAACCCCAGCGACTAGACGCTGTTACTTTTCGGTTCACACAGGCAAACAACGTCGGGAAATCCCGAGCAACTTTCTAGGCCAACCAGGCAAGGGAGGGGGGGGGGCTATGGCGGTCCAATAATTTGGCCGCAAGTAAACCTTTTTCTCCGGGTCATTGGGGCCCCTGGACCCTCGTCTATCTATAGGGACCTAGGATGGAAGCACCCCCAATCAAGAACTGCTCCCGCCAGCGCTGCCAACACCTGGATTGAACCACGAACATTATTTTTGTGAGTCAGCGTCAAGGCAAGGATACAACAAACTTCTTCGCTCGTGGCCATGTATGTGCAAAATAACTGGTTACGTATATATATGAAAAGAACACAAATTAATATTTTTTGGGCGTCAACATCAACTGTAAGTTACATTTTCAGTGGGGAACTGCGAGAAGGACGCAAGCATGCACAAAGTTGAATATTAACATCGGAAAGGATTGCATTGAAGTATAAAGATGGAATTTGCGTTTTTTGGATTAAAGACATATCAATGATAAAAGATGATGATTCTTCGCAAATCAAAAGTTAAGAAAATAAAAATCTCTTTATCATTAATTCGCGGCCGCGTACTACATTTCTTAAAAACTGGACTCCTTTACCCTACGATTTCCTCTCGCTTCTTTTTTAAATCCTAGAACCTATTAGAAGTGACACCAGGGTCGGACTGGCCCGCACAGGCGGGCCCCCACTTCCAAAAAAAAAAAAAAAAACAGAATGAAAAAATATGTTAATGTAAAAGTGAACATAAAGGGTTTAAAAGAGTGTCAAGCTTTGGGGTCCCAGATGCTTGGATGACGGGTTTCCGGCTGGCGAATTTCAAAAACATTCTGGGAGGAGAAACCCCCCAGACCCCACTCAAAAAAATCGCGCCTTCGACGCCCTCCGTTGTTGTTCGCGGTGTTTGACTCTAAAGGGCCCCTTCAGTTACCCTGCACAGGGCCTTCTTCGGGGGCCAAGTCCGCCCCTGAGTGACACCCGCATATTTTTACTTTGACGCTTCATCAGGCAGTTTAATTGAAGCTGGGCTTTAAAGCAAATTTGCCCGATTTTTGGCGATATATTATACTCACTCACACCATAATACTTTTTGATAAGCCCTGTTAGTAGCAAAGAAAGGAATGAGTGTACAGGAAACGATAATTTTCGTTCCGAAAAACGTCCGGGCAATAGGTCTACATCGATTTCTCCATAATGTTTGTTGATTCTGATATAGGATTCGGAAGCATCCTTTTATTGTTATTTTTTTATTATTACATCATACAAGAATATTAATATATAACCCATACTTTAAAAGGTGTAAATTAACTACATCATGTATATCAGCACAGTTGTCTTTGGTACAAGAAAAACTCGCACTTCATTTAAAAAAAAAAACATCCGATCAATTATTTATGAAAATCTTTGTGAAGAGAAATATATCTACAACTATTAGAACCCAAATGCATAACTAAATGAACACTTTGTTATCCATGCAACAGAAAATGACTCGTCAGATTCCAGAATCTGTCCACTATTTCCACATCAGCAGTATTTCTTTTGCAGCGAATAAAGTTTAGGATCGGATAGTAAAACGGTTGGATAACCAAACTGGCAACAGGTTCATTCTACCAGAAGCCAAACACACCAGCAGACAGTTCGCTAGCTAGCCGAAGAGACAAGCTCATGTCCAACTGTAGTAAAAGACTAGCTGTTTCTTTATGTGACATAAATAGTCCAATAGATGGATAACCTGGTTGATATTCCAGGTGATCATGAGGCCAGTTGAAAGTGCAATATAAGAGGAAATCAGTTGACCAATAGTCATTCATTACAGGTAAAAGCTTGTAAGTGGTCCAGAAGATATCTGAAACATCCGATACTACTTCTCGTTGGAGCAGTTAGCATAGCTAAGAAACATCCACAGACAAAGCATTAGTCCTACAGATGCTGAAACTAACCAATGGATAGTAAAGATGCCATATTTCAGTAGTTGCAGAGAGTACGTGCTGATACACTAACAGTGTTTTTACAATATATATGCAATGTCTTAAGCTAGACCTTTAAAAACTTAAAATACAGACACTCCGCACCTGTGTTTACCGTGAAATACGTCATGCCAGTCTAATATTTATCAAGGTGCGCTTGGCAAGTTGCCCGTACAATTATTTGAAATAATGGTACCTCAACATCAAAGGGTGCGTCATAATACACCTGTTAGTCCAGGTAAGCTACTACAGTAAATAGATAATTAATTCAATAGTCTGGATCCGTTCGAGTACGAGTACATGGTTACATAACACGTGACAACATGTTTATACTTTATATTAAATCTGTACAGACATATTTGGGTAGATATAAAATATATGTACATAAATATAAACATATAATAATTGGATATTACATCTCAGATAAAAATAATACATAGTCTTTACACAATATATAAATAATATACCCATTACATAACTATTCACAACTTGAAATAAAAATATTAACAAGATATAACCAATAATACAAAAGAAGTGTTATAATTTGAAGGGATGGAAGACTAGGTTTTATTAAAGGTTGTTAATTTAACCCAATACTAAGTTTAATACAAATATTTAAATTAAACAGATTTAAAGCCAATTCTAAACCAATGAATTTAGGAACATGATATTACATTTACTACATCACTCATTACAACTGTTTATTCCACAATTGATTATTCAAGACATTAAAATATTTCAGAAAAGGGGGTAATTTTTTTTTATTTAGGTCAAATTAAAGTATGTTGATCTTGATTGATCTGCTATGTTCTTTTAAGTATTGTTTAATGGTCGAGAGCGAGACATTAAGTAATATATTGTAACAACAAGAGCACCGTGAGGTTCGAGTGTTTTTACAATATATACGCAATGTCTTAAGCTAGAGACCTTTAAACGACTTAAAATACAGACACTCTGACGTGCGTTTACCGTGAAATACGTCATGCCAGCCTAATATTTTACAAGGTGCGCTTGGCAAGTTGCCTGTTCGATTATTTGAAATAATGGTACGCCAACATCAAAGGGTGACGGCACATCTGTATTATAAGTTTAGTTATGGGACAAGCTATACCTAATTAAATTTTATTTTCCCCAGACTATTAACTTATTATAATTTGATTTATGCCACTGATTACTTATTATAATTTGATTTTTGACCACTGAATCTATCTTTGTTTAAAATTGTATGTCCATAGAAAAAGTCTTAATACTATGGTTTTGTGTTGACACAGTAAGCCAGAAATGCAATTTAAATTGGTAAATAAAGTGGCTTCTGTTAAATTATTTTACACAGAAATTTGATGGTATAGCTAACTCAAACTAACTCATCACATCAACCCAATAAAATTCTTAATTGTGACCTAAATCATAATGGTTTAGCTCCTTAAATATGTTAAATATATACTTTATACTGTGACCTAAATCAAAAATGTTTACCTCCTTTAAAAAACTGATATAAACTACAATTTCAACAGCAATCTTCATTGGATCATAATTTGAACATAACTCATCCAGTTTCGAATATACCCATAGTAAACATAAACTTACCCTCTTTCCAGTTACCATAAACTAAGATATTCTAAAAGCAATAATACTCATTAGTTATCATGTTTTGTGCTAACAATTTAAATACCAACATTCAGTGCTGAAATGGGACCAACTCCATGATGGTTCTATTTTATGGTTACAAATTATATTACAAAAAAAGAAATATTTACAATTGCTTTTCATTATATAAATTTTAAAATCAGAACAATATAATATATAAAAATATGATTACACTCTACCCAAAGAAAAAAAGTAACTCCATGGATACTTGTTGATTTCAATGTTGTCCAAAAATATCTAGGGAAAAGACAATACTTAGTTACGAGATAATAAAGACATGCATTTGATCGATCCACAATCCATACAATATATATTTAATCTGGAAACATTCAATAGAAACAAACAAACAAACCTTTCCTAGTTTTATTCCTCATCATATTCACAGACTATGTTTTTTGATAAAGCAGTTATATTTTCTTTGGCTAACAATTTCAAAGACACAGAATTAAGGTTAGACTGTTACATCAAATGCTCTATGCAATAATGACATGGATTTTGGGTCTCTGCTACCCTCATTGAATGCTGTTGAGTTAGCTTGCCTTATGAATGGATCTACCTGCGCTATATGCATATGAACCGGACTAAGGTTTAATTGCAGTAATGAAGGCCAGTGAACTTCAATTAATTATTGAATAACTGTTTTTAAATGCAATGCAATAACACATTAAGATAAATTACACATAAAATAGGAATAACCAATAAATTGTCATGTTCGGAGAGATGTCAGAATCTCACAAGATAAATAAAAACTGCAAACTATTAAAAATTCGTTTGAGTTTTCAAAAACTGCTGAAATATTTTAGAGGCATAATGTCTCTTACAATGTAAGTCTACCCTTCAAAATTAACACGTTTCATTTGGTATATTTATAATATCGATGGTGTGAGCATTAATTTAGAATGGGAATTCCCTTTTTATTTGGCTACTCAGGAATTTTCCAGCAGAGACTGCCTTTTCTTTTCAATCAGTCTGCTAACATGGAAGATTGGGATAAAAATCTTTGTGCAGTTTAAAGATATGAACATTCACTTATCAATCTAAAGAGAATATATATTTTAATTAGAAATAGGCGAGGAAAACTCTAAATAATACATAACTTTGAATAACAAAATGTTGCCATCTAAAATAAGTACAAAAATAATACCTTTAAAATTGATTAAAATTGATAATTGTTCAAACTCATTCTGAATAAAAAAATATCTATAAATAGTTTAGTTTAATTTAATCACGAAGGTGAACTGAGATCATTAATAATAGTCTTACACAAGCACACTGACAATTAACAGAATTAACATTATCAGGCCTGGACATAACGGTTTTAGATGTATCTGGCAAAATGTCAGGCCCTAATGAAATAGTAAATGACATTTTCAACTTATTGTTGGACATGTATTAATAATATCATTAGAAATAACAAATCAGGCCTGCCAAAATGAGAGGCACCAGAGGTTTTGTGCCTGACAAAGCCTGAATCTGTGCCTGACATTGTCAGTGACAGGTGCCTTATTTCCAGGCTTGAAATTTATCATCAAAATGGTTTTCTTTAATTACAGAAATCTAATACAGATCTTAAAAGCTAATTAATACCCTGTTTGTCATAAAAATGCTTATGATATTTATGTAGAATATTATTATTAAAGAACGGCTTTCAAATCAGTCATAGACTTAACCATAAATATATATAGATATGTTCAAATCCCATTTCATAAATATAAGAGAATTAAATCTACACATAATTAAACATTGTGTTACTTTTTACACACCGATATTGTCATTGCCATCAAAATAAAACATATCAAAATTTTTAATAAATCACCAGCCATTCACTGTCACAGTTACAAGTTGTAACTTCCAACATTCAAATCTGAATATGAAGGCTAGAAATTAAGGTTGTTTCTGAATGTTATTCATATATTGTATGACAAAATAATCAGAGTAAGAGACCTTGTAATATGGTTATCTAATAACAGGACACAGAGTACAAGTGTCATGTCCTGTAATACAAAATAAATACAATCTATATCTAAGCAGGTTTGGACAATTTGTAGGTTTACAAAAAATCATGATTATTAATACGAACCATCACAATTTCAACAAATGGCTTAAAAAGCTTAAATAGGAATGTAAGAATTTTATGAAAATAATGACTTTAGTAAAGCTAGCAAGAACAAAAGGCGGAATCGAGTAAAATAAAGTTACAAATTACATACATTGTATGCTTGTATGTTTCTAGCTTAAACATTCTTTTTCTAAAAATATATCTGATAGAATTGATGCTTTAGGTTATCACCTAAATACAATAGGAAAATATCTGATTTTTTCATTCATTTTTCTTTTCATTTGTAACCTCTGTCAATCTAATCAGTATCCCAAAAAATTAGATTCCCCAAGTGAAGAATAAGGGAAATGTTTTAATTTTGACAAAGAACAAAATTAATATTTGCCTGTTGTTCAATCCAAGCATCAATTAGATCTGATTTTCTTATACAACATAAACATGTAATTAATAGCATAGAGTAATTACTAAGATGCACAACAAGTGTACCATTTGTTTAATGGTTTTGTGCTAAGATTAATTTTAGTGTCATCTACTACCCCGGTCATAGAATCACCACCATATCTTCTCTTCAGTTCCTGGGGATAAATATAAATTACAATACATTTTAGTATTTTAAACATACATTATGCATTGCAAGAGCTAAATATGCCTATTGCAGGTCTTTCTTTATGCCTGAAATGTTATCTAGATAAGTAATTAGACATTAATTAATTTATATAGATCATAATTACTGAATTATAATTCAATATGCTGCTCAACCTTCATTCATGATTTAATTGCTCATATCTCGGTTCGTAGTAGCTCAATTTGACTGAGATTTTCAGCAAATTGCCTTTTCAATTTACATTATCTAGTTTTTAACTGCCAGTTTGTAATAAACTAGGACTTTAACAAGAGTTTCCTCCTTTGCACTATACTATGCATTGTACCTTGATATAATAAATAGAGGGCGCTTTTGTGTTCGCTTCGCCATTGATATGACTTCTCTTGTTTAAGGCCTTATAACTTTTAAACTTATGTCTGTCACCACCCGACTACCCGACATAAATTGGCGACGAGAAAACTAATGTAGGGGAGAACAGGCCAAAATGAGAAGAGATTAACATAGAATACAACTGTCAGAATACTGGAAAATTTGAGGTGAGAAGCTCGCTGTCAGACGTCAAGGAAATTTATCACGTGGTGGAATGAATCATTTTGATGAAAACCAGCGTGTATTGACGACAGTTTGAGGATTCTTATTCAAGTTGGTTCCAGTAACAATTGTAATTGATGTTCCATTCGATTTTATGGCTGATTTTGTCATTACTATGTGTGGTAATGTTAGAGTTGTTTAATTCTACGGAAGCACAGTTTGACTTTTTCGAGCCAGGTCACGTTTCATCAGAATCAGTCATGGCTGCAATCGGGAAAATCGAAAGTTTTGATGCTGATTTGCAGAGCTGGGATGAATATTGTGAAGTAATAGAACAGTATTTCGTGGCGAATGATATTGGTAATGCCGAAAAGAAAAGAGCTGTTTTACTGAGTTGTGTTGGGACAAAGACTTATTCTTTGATCAGAAGTTTATGCCTGCCAGATTCAACAACAGACAAAACATATGATAAGATTAAAACTTTAGTTAAAAATCATTTGTCTCCTAGGCCAAGTGAAATTGTTGAACGCTTTAAGTTTCATTCTCGTATGAGAAAACAGGGTGAATCCGTTCAGAATTATGTTGCCGAATTACAGAAAATTTCTGAAAATTGTAATTTTGGAGATTACTTGAAGTTAATGCTGCGTGATAGATTGGTAGCTGGTGTGGGAAACGAGGCTATTCAGAGGAAGTTGTTATCAGAAACTCAACTTACATTTGAAAATGCCTTGAAGATAGCTGTTGCTATGGAAACCGCTTCCAGTAATCTTAACGATATGCATAATGGTACTTCATTAAACAAGTCTGAGGTTATAGTCGGGGCAAACAAAACCGAAATGTGGACTGACCCCAAACAAATTGCAAAAGAAACTAATGAAGTTGAATTCGATCATACATATATCAGACAACATCATACTCAAATTCGGCTGAAATCGGCCAAGGCGAAATAACGTTATTAACATAATTCAATACGATCTTATTTTGACACCGAAATGCCATTGTGACGTCATCAGATTGCTCATGTCTACAACAAAAAAGGCGAAATTAAAGAGAATTTATCTACAGTAAAATTCAGAAATTATTTTTAATTGACACGTATACTGTTACTATCACCCTGTTAATGTCTACAACATCGTTAAGACAGTTCATCACGTGCATTTTGCATACTATAGTTCATTGGCCAATCACGCTATTTGACTGACATTTCGCCTAATAGATTGGATGCAGCTATGGCGGGTGTGGCGCCAGGCAGGGTAAGCTTACTCTTCCGGACACTTGTTACCACTGCTTGTCGTGTATTTTTGTACACGAGGAGCAGTCCATTTGCTGATTACACTATTTTGCTTGAATACACTATTTTGCCTATAACGTTTTTAGGACTTCGAATTCTGTCTTTTGATTTGGATTGTTCGTACTTGGTTTTTATTTTATTTTTATTACAGTCAATCGACAAAAGCAAGTCCAATTTCTACAAGTCCATCCAAACTGTCTCATCCAGTTCATCTTCATCCAGTACCACAGGGCTTGTTGAATTCGCACATGTCTCTTCGTTACAACTTGAACAAACATTCGTACAGTCTAGTCCATATCGACGACAGGAACATTTCTTTGTAGCACAATCCCCCTTACATGTACAGCGGACTACTTTTAGCATTGTACTTGCAAAAATACGCGCATGGAATGATATTTCGCAGAGTCAGACGTCGGGGGTAAGGCCCTCACTTCAACAACGGAAGTGCCTGTCACCGCTTTCTCCTTGAACTTCCGCAGTCTCAATGTGTTCAGACTCTGGTTTGAACATGTGTTCGCACAAAAAACACTCGCTTGCTCCCTAAACACTGTACTATCCATCTTTTTCAATGGTGAACCCTTCCCGATGCCGAACAAACGAGATGTGGTATCACATCCAGCAACTGCGTGGAGGAAGGGTAGTCTTGAACAAATATTTTCACCAAGGGTCTTGCATACATGTCCAATGTCCCACAATTTATGTTTCGCGTTTCTCTTTTCTGTTCGCAAGAACAAGCGTCCCTTTGGTGTGCCTAAGCGATTTGCGCGATAACATAGTATAACAAGCAAATCCGTGTCTTCTCCAATAACAACAGTACGGCCGGTAGCACTAAAATCAACACCTGTCTGCGAAATCAGACAATCTGCATCCCCACTCGCCCCCCTTGTCCTTATTCCTTATGATTCTAAATGTTTTCTCAGTAATATTATGAAATTGTTTTTGTTCGTCTCATTGCTAAGGAACCTCTCCTTTGTCGTCGTCAGTACCTTAGTTCCAAAGAAACCACTGATTTTGTAAACGACTATACCTCTAGCTATCCTTTGAGCACTGTCTTTGGTCGAGGGTACATTCCCGTATCCATCGAAGACAACAACTGGACCGACACTTTGTTTTACCAAGTCGACATATCGCTTACATATAGTATCGAACGACGTTTCCTTTTTCCATTGGATTCGATGGAGAAGGGACCCACCATCAAAGACTGTAAATGCCGCTTCTTCGTTTGTTTGTACAAAGCTTGGGCACATTTGTGCAATGGTATCCGCCAGCTGTGATTTTATTGCTTCCCTCATCATTCCACAGTCGTTGAATATTGCTGTCGGGTGAGCTGATAATTCATATTGCAGAAGGTGATCTATATCGTGTTCCTCTGTGTGGGCATTCCCGACAGCAAGAAGTCGTTGGAATAATAGCTGTGGGTCGATGCTAACTTCTTCGCCACCAATGCTGACCTGTTTATCTTGGCCGAGTTGCACAACAGTATCCTTTCTGGAAAACGAAAACTGGAACACATCTTTACCGTACATCTTCTCGAAAATATTCTCTCCCACCTGCTTCGCTTTGTGTACGTTAACGGTGTGATCTGCTGTGAGACCACTAGTAATGCTACGCAGGTCCTTTGTTCGCTCAAACGGATTGTTCTCACACATGAAGTTGAACATGTTCATTGTGTCTTTGTTGTCACGTTTCACTCTCGCGGAAGCGAATTCCTTATGCTGTTCAGTGGTAGAGAAACTGCGGTTGCACAGTTCTTGCATCGATTCATTGTATGTCGCGCACACTGGCAACGACAACAGCCATTTGGTTCGTTGTTTTTCGCTCATTACCCCTCGACCATGAACCAGTCCGCCAGTCACTTTCATTGCTCTCATGAGTGTCTGTTCAATTACAAGATCTTTCGATAAACCAGCCCAATATCTGTCACTCCTGCGGATTACGAAAAGTCCAGCACTGAACATTTCGTAGATTCGGGGATTCGTAGCTTCGAGGTCGAGTATATGCACGTCATATTCGTGGGGTTCAAGTCTATCATTGGTAGAAACCTTACAGTTGCTTTTCCCGCATGAGTTCCATCACCGACGGCTTGCATTACTCCTGACCATCCCGGTGCAGTCGGCTTCAAGGATCTTGCTATCTTCCACAGCAAATCAAGTTTGGTTGCTGGGTTCTCCACGTTGATAGGCGCCAGTTTGCAGTACAGTATGGGCTTATTTTTGCTTGGAATGTCGTAGTGCAATATATCGATATCAGATCTGACAGCCTTTGGTCCATCTCTACGAATCATCACCTTGGAACGAATTGAAGGAGTAATCGCTTCTATCATGCCCATAGCATGAAAAGAGGTTTTACCATCTAAGGTCCATGGATTCCTGTTGGCATTATTACACACGTATTGCCGAAAATGGCCATTGCCTAACATCACTTGTGCCGGGGAGTCACTGTCGGTGTCAATATCAGCTGTTATCGGTGTTTGAGCCGCTGCGCATGATTCGAAGTTCAGTACTTCAGCATACGACGAACACAATCTGTGGTCGTGTAACGTATTGATGAGGAATTTTGAACCGAATTTGTGGTGTAGTTGAACCGCTAACCCCAACTGCAAAGGAGCCACCACAGCCCTTGGTCTTGCAACCTGCATTAAACATTGTCCTATCGTAGCCATTTTTAATCCTTTTGACTTCCCAACAAGCAGCTCGTCTAAAAATAGCTTCAGAGAATCTGGCAGAAAATCCAACATAACGTCCACAGACTTCAGGTCATTCGGTTCCGGATAAAACTCTTTTGAAAACGATTTGTACTTCTCAATCATCTCACTTTTGATGAGTGCGACAGCTGTCCGTATTATTCGATCCTTTTCTCCCTCTAGGTCACACAAACTCTTCGAATTTTCGTGATAGGTCTGTAAAATCGTGGATGCTGTTTCATTGAAAGTTACCACATTTGCCTTTCCCTGAACGTTGGATATAGTTACTTTATCGCCAAGTAATTCGAGCAGACGTTTTTTCATGTAGACAGTACTGTACGGTGTTTGACATAACTCCTCCATCTCTCTGCATAAATCTGTGATGGTTTTTTGTTCCTCTTCCTCATTAATGAAGTTATTAACGACTGCTATGAAAGCGCTTTCTGTCTCAACATCCTTAGGCCTGCCGGCTCTAATCTCGGGTTTGATCTGATTGACGTCGAACTTGGCTGGTGGCTGTTTACCTGTGCGGAAATTGACGTTACAAACTTGATGGTAAACAGCATCAGCTGCATTTAAATCATTACCAGCAGCAGTGATTCTTCCCAGCACGACCGCCGCCCAACGGTCCTTACGCTCGTCACAACTTGTGAGGATAGTTGCTTGAAAGTCAAAAGTCCTAACAGGAAATGCTTTCTTTTCCCGAACTAACCTATCTGATATTTCCAGCCCACAGAAAAAACAATTGCAATTAAACCTGAATGACGAGCACTGGGATCGTCTTTTGACGGGGCTGTCTGCTGCAGCACATCCTCTTTCCGATTCTCTCTTCCGTTTAGTTCTCTCTATCTCCTTCTTGTTCGTAAAATCACGTCTACATCGTTCATGCACTACAGTCCCAGATGTCACATTGATGTTTAGCCCGCGATCGAGACTGGCGTCGTTCACAGTATGTGCACCAGCAGCCTGCAATGTAACAGATTTTAAGCCATTCCTAAGAAATTCCTTACAAATAGGGCACTTGTCCATCTTTACTGTGGCGGAAAAATGGCGGAAAAGCAATGAACTGATGTCATTATTGCAATATGACGTCAAAATAACGTCATATATAAATTTATACGTCAGTTTCATATAGGCGTTAAATACATTTTCGAGGTGTAAAATGCACTAGTTGCGGGATACCGCTTTGCGAAAATTTCGATATTTCGCGGGGGCCGACTTTGGCCGAATTTTGGTATGATGTTGTCTGATATATGTATGATCGAACCCAGCTGCATTGGTTTCTTTTGCAATTTGTTTTGGGTAAAAAAGTATCCTTCCCCGACTATTAATGCTGTATATGGAGGTAGAAATAAACCCAGGTCAACACAAAGTAAAGGCTACAATTCTGGCGCTAGTGGATTGAGAAATTTTAAACCAAGATCTTCAGTTGGTCATACAGAACAGAAACAATGTTTTAGATGTGGTTCAAGTCATGATCCATCTTCATGCCGATATGAGCGAACTAAATGTTATAAATGTTCTGAAAAGGGTCATTTGAAGAGTATGTGCACCAAGGGATCAAGTCATGGTTCAGGGAGAGAGAGTGTGTCTCGAGCACATCGCGTGGAAGAAATTCCAGAGGAAGAGGAATGTCTTACTCTTTATCATGTGTCAGAATCCAGGTCCTCTATAGCAGATGTTCCGATCATGATGGCTGTTCGGATAAATGGGAATTCTGTGTCCATGGAAGTTGATACTGGTTGCTCTGTTACCTTAATGAGTGAACAGAAAGTATCAGAACTACTGGTTGGAGTGAATTTGAAACCAAGTAAAGTTAAGCTCAAGTCTTATACAGGTGATTTAATTCCAGTCTTGGGGGAATGTGAAGTAGACGTCAGCGTGTTAGATCGTCAGAAACATTTAAGCCTTATAATTGTAAAAGGTAATGGACACTCCATATTAGGAAGAGAGTGGATCAGGGACTTGCCTTTAGATCTAGGAGACATCGCTGGCAGCAGTACAGATTCTGTGGCGAGTAACAAAGTTAAGTTAACCCTTGAAGATGTTTTGGAACGTCACAAAGAAATATTTTCTGGAGGCTTAGGCAAGTTTAAAGGTGTTGCAGCTCATATTCATGTTGATAAAACTCAAGCTCCAAAGTTTTATAAAACAAGGTCAGTACCCTATGCCATGAAACAGAAGATTGAAGATGAACTGGACCGGTTACTTCAAGATGGAGTGATAGAACCTGTTACATTCTCCAAATGGGCAGCCCCCATAGTTCCGGTATTGAGAAAAGTGACCATAGTATTAGAATTTGTGGTGACTACAAGTTGACAGTTAATCAGGTTGCTTCTGTTGAACAGTACCCAATTCCGAGGTTTGAAGATTTGTGGGAAAAGTTATCTGGTGGGGTAACTTTCACAAAGTTAGATTTAAGTCATGCTTATCAACAGTTGGTATTGGATGAAGAGTCGAGAGAATATGTAACAATAAACACCCATAAAGGACTGTTCCGATATACTAGGTTACCTTATGGGGTCTCTTCAGCACCAGCTATATTCCAGCGGACGATGGAAAACTTGTTACGTGATATACCTCACACTGCGGTTTACTTGGATGATATACTTATTACAGGAGAGACCGAGGAAGATCAACTTGCTAATGATGATGCAGTGCTCACAAGGTTAAAGGAAGCAAATCTGCGCCTGAAGAAAGAAAAATGTAGTTTTCAGTTGTCACGAGTTAGCTATCTGGGACATTGTATTGATTCATCTGGTATTCATCCTATGGAACAGAAGGTTAAAGAGATACAGGATGCCCCCAGACCTACTTCAAAGACAGAATTACAAGCTTATTTAGGACTTCTTAATTTCTATCATCGGTTCCTTCCAAATGCTTCAACAGTCCTGAGACCACTTCATGAATTGTTGACGAAGGATGTAAGATGGAAATGGAATAAAACTCAACAGGTAGCATTTGAACGGTCAAAAGAAATGTTATTAAGTTCTAATTTCTTAATTCACTATGATCCAAGCAAACCCTTGACACTTACATGTGACGCTTCACCATATGGACTTGGTTCGGTATTAGCTCATGTTATGTCTGATGGTAGTGAACAACCTATTATGTTTGCTTCAAGAACTCTAACTTCTGCTGAAAAAAAACTATTCGCAGTTAGATAAAGAAAGTTGTGGGTTGATATTTGGTATGAAGAAATTTCACAAGTATATTTATGGTAGAAGTGTAACAGTAATTACAGATCATAAACCGTTGGTATCCTTATTTAATGAGAAGAAGGCAGTTCCTCAGATGGTATCTCCGCGAGTTCAACGTTGGGCAGTTTGGCTACGTGCTTATAACTATAATATTATTTATAAGCCAGGAAGCGCAAACGCTGATGGTCTAAGTCGAGTACCGTTACCTATACAAACCCCAAACGAAGATGATGAAACGGATTTTGTATTGTTGATAGAGTCTGTAGAAAAAAAACCTGTTAACGCTAAACAGATTGCTACATGGACATCACATAATCCAGTTTTGTCACGGGTTCGTCAGTATGTTCTAAAAGGATGGCCTAATAACGTGGATGATTCGTTTAAACCTTATGAAAAGATAAAGACTGGGTTAAGCGTTGAGTCTGGTTGTCTTTTGTGGGGCGCAAGAGTAGTAATACCACCAAATGGACGTAAACTAATTCTAGAAGAACTTCATAGAACACACCCTGGAGTCAATAAGATGAAAGGTTTAGCACGTACTTATGTATGGTGGTCTGGTCTAGACTTGGATGTAGAAAATTGTGCAAGGAGTTGTGTGACGTGTCAAGCTCATAGGAACAATCCTGCAACTGCACCACTGCACCCATGGGAGTGGCCTTCTGATCCCTGGAGTCGTCTTCACATTGATTACGCGTAACCAGTGGAGGGGAAGATGATATTAGTGGTAGTTGACGCCCATTCGAAGTGGATAGAAGCGGTAGTTTGCAGTACGAATTTATCAAAAGTAACAATTACTAAGTTGCGTAGTATATTTGCAACGCACGGTTTACCAAAAACAGTTGTCTCCGACAATGGTTCATGTTTTACTAGTGAAGAGTTTAAGACTTTCCTTTGTAAAAATGGGGTTCATCAGTTATTCAGTTCACCCTATCACCCCAGTTCTAATGGTTTAGCAGAGCGTGCAGTAGAAACTGTAAAGGATTGGTTAAAGAAGAATAAACAAGGTACACTAGATGACAGATTAAATAGACTTTTATTTACGTATCATATATCTGTACACGCTACTACGGGAAGGTCTCCTGCAGAGTTACTTATGAAACGTCAGTTGAGATCTCGCCTTGATAGTGTGTTTCCAGACATTAAACGTAAAGTTCAACAAGAACAACAGAGTCAAATTAAGTCACATGATAAGAAGGTTAAGTTTAGAAACTTTCAAGTTGATGATCGCGTTAGTGTAAAGAATTATGGTTATGGACCTAAATGGATATCTGCAAGAATTGTTAAAGTTACAGGTCCATTATCGTATCAGATTCAGACATCAGATGGAAGAGTCATGAGACGTCATATAGATCAGATATTATTACGTCATGCATCTGATGATGAAGTTGTTGAGCCAGTGGTGGATCCGGTCCCGGATGTTAGTATTCCAATGGATATTCTGGTGCTAAATGAACATCATTTGCCTGTAGATCATCATGGTGTTATTCCAGACAATGTGTCACGTTTTCCTGTTCGTGTTAGGAAACCACCTGCTTACTTAAAGGACTATGTTGTTCATAAATAATAGTTCCATTAATCTTACGTAAAGTGTAGTGACTCTTCTGTTACTTGTGTTAATAACATTACTTTTCATGGTTTCTAGGTGAAATTGAACTGTTTAGTTTTATTTAAGATTATGTTTAATCTTAGGGTGAGGAAATGTAATAAACTAGGACTTTAACAAGAGTTTCCTCCCTTGCACTATACTATGTATTGTACCTTGATATAATAAATAGAGGGCGCTTTTGTGTTCGCTTTTCCATTGATATGACTTCTCTTGTTTAAGGCCTTATAACTTTTAAACTTATGTCTGTCACCACTCGACTACCCGACACAGTTCTCTATCTAATCTACCATAATGTATCATTAAACTTTGCATAATTTGATTTATTAAGTGTATAAAGAAGAGACATGGTCATAATATAGAAAATGAATAACATATTGGCCACTTAAGTTTAACTCTTAACCAATTAGCTCTTATCAACACCAAGTCATTTGGAAGATCCCCATGATGGAAATACATATTTTTTTGGCCACCAACATTTGACCATAAAGATAGAGATTTTTGACTCCTAACAATGAACTCTTAGCTCCTATTAACAACCATTAGCACCTATTACTAACCTCTGTGGTCAAAGGTTGGTCAAGCCCCAGACACCAATGTAACTAAGTAATGACACCTTCCCATGCAAACACAACCCTTCAGTTATTTTTCAATGGGTTCTTGTCCACAAAATGTTCCATAGTTTTATCTCAATCTTTTACTATTTGTATTTAATTAATATCATAAATGACAATAGTGTTTTAATTTATTGGGTATTATCATTAACTCGACTACATTTTTGCAGAGATCAGGGGTCATTGGGTCACACTCACAGCCTCTCACCTAATATGCTGAGTAACTTAAATTACAAATTGGAAATAGTGGTGTTTTTTTGTTTTTATTAACAATATTTTTATTCAGGATGTCTGAATGGGATTTGGGACAGGCTTGGCCTATGTTAAACCCCTCCCTGACAATAGTGGAATTTGTTTATTTTTAATGATCATTCTGATACTATCTTAATAACTTTGAACATTTCATGTCCTTCATATATAAAATTGTACACAAAAGAGCATGTGTTATGGGTATTAGTATTTGATGGTGTCAGATCAAATTTACAATAAAACTTCCTTAAAAATTTGTATTTTAGATTCTTACTTGTGCCATTTTTAAAAAGGCATCATCAACATTTGTGTTTTCTTTAGCACTAGTTTCCTCGGCTCCAATCATATTATGATGTTGAGCAAAAGCTTTAGCTTCTTCCTGACTGACTTCTCTTAAACTTTCTATATCTTTTTTATTACCTATAAAAAATTCAGTTAAAAAATAAAAGACAATACTGATTTAGCACCATGAATGATTATTGAAAACCAGTACAGATTATATAGTACACAAATATTGCACCACCAACATAGTTGTCAAATTCTAAAGCTTTTTTAAAGGCTCTCAAAAAACTTGGGTCAATTATGGTTTACTTCTCTTCTTCTTATCAATTTCCAATAATTTTTTTATAAATTTACTCCTTTAACGTAGAAGTGTGGATGCTTTTTGACTCAATGACACATTTTAAGATTTACAGCTCAAGCCAGTGCTGGATTTACATATCAGCTTGGCATTCTGAAACCTACAATACAGTTCTGGAGTTTTGGACCAGAAACACCGAACACCGAGGAAAAACGCTCTATTCCACCGCGGATCCGTGGAGAATCGCTAGCGGAACGCCAGCTTGCCAAATCGCCGCGAAATAGGGTGTTTCGCGGTGAATTAGGGTGTTTCGCGGTGGAACACGGAGAATCACTTGAGTGCCGATATCATCCCGATGTAAGCATGTTGACTAAAAATGTTATTCATTTAAGTTGAATACACGATGTGTTAACCGTGGGCGAGGCATCTATGGTCATATTTTTTTATTTGTATTTCTGTACATGTATAACGTGGTGCCACAATGTACGTGTATGCAAACAATGAATAACTTACAGTTTTGTAAACGTATCATTTTATCTTGTTGGCTGCTATCAAATCCAAACTTTAAATTATATACGATTGATTTTTTTTTTTACACATTACTTCATTACCGGCAGCTTTAGTTTATCTCAATAAACCCTCCATATCGCACACAGTCACTGCCATAAATCCCTCCGCAAATCACGTGGTCAGAAACCCGCGATTATTGGTTTGACACGGGGACTATATATTCTTACGCTACGTGTTACTTGGCGAAAGTATTTAGCAAATCTTGAATGTCAAACGTACATTATATAGGATAATAATGTTATATGACGTATTAAAATAATATGGGTGGGAGAGTGTATACTGCGCAAGTCACAAAAGTGACGGCGCCATGTATTATTTGTTATTTTACAAATTCCGTTTCCATAGATTCCTGTACATTTACATGCAATCGACCAAAGAGATATTCTTACGACAAATCTCCACTGTGGCAATATACATCTACTGTTTGCCGCTCATTTCTTTTCGATGGAAACGGATAAATAAAGCCATTTCACACACGCGCAGACGTGTAGGCTACGTTGCATGCGCATGTCATATATTTATACAATGGCCACATGAGTGTTAATTCTCGCCTTCACCCTGTTATAATTTACTTATTTTGAGTACACTTTTGAATGAATACATTCCTTTGTACGTTCAACTACCAGATTTTCTACTGCATATACGCCAATATCGACAATCAACTTGCTTTTCGGCTACAAACACATGGCAATCATACCTTAGTGACAATCGGCCGTCCGGTTTATAGGCTAATCCAAGTAATTAGTACAGTTAACGGTAATTTTGATAATTCGGTAAAATAAAACAATACAAGCTTGCTGGTTATTCATAACAGGTCAATCAAGTTTCCTTTGCAATTATAATAAACCACGTGGCCTAAAAATAGAACACTGCATCATAGAAATATTTCTATGACTGCATTAAGTCCCCAAATCGTGCATGGCACGCTTCTGTTTGATCCAATACATCTTTGATCTTTGAATAAATCATGACTGCCCGCTTTCTGCATACAAATAGAACACAACAAGTCTCCACAAATGTAACCAATGTAAATTTAGTGGTAGGCCTATGCTGAATCCATTTTAGTTTAAACATATCATTTGCGTGTGAATTACTACTATTACTATTTTTGTGTAATATATCAATATGGAAATTTCTTCTTTTTTCAATGCATTCTCGTTAGGCGTGAGTCCCAAATGACGTGTTACCAACACACCCCCTTTCAATTCTTAATCACGCACTGTTTGTTTTAATTGTTGTTTTAATAATTAATAATTGTGTTTATTTTAACATGCATCTGCTTTCTTTGAAATAATAAAGCGTTATGTACTTACCCGTGGTATTGTTTCACCATGAACCACATCACAGAAAAACAATTAAGCTATGAATATATTCATCTATAAATTATTAGCCTCTTTGTATTGTGATTTAATCATAAATAACATATTTTAAAATGAATTAGTCAGGCCTTACAATGTAATTTAATTGACCCGAGTGGTCCTTTGGGTTTATGAGAGTATCAATGATAAATATGTGTCCGATATTTATGCAATACCGATGCAGGTTCAATCAAGAAACTGGCGTATTCTGCGTCTAGTATAAGTTTAAGCTGATGATATCTAGATTTTAAACGCAAACATACATGTATGTATAAGCTTATAGATTGCATCTTCTTCTTTTTGGTGTTTAACGTCTGCTTACACTCAAGTGATATCGCAGACAAGACATAGGAGATCCGGCGCTGCTTCCTGTTTTTTAGAATATGATTTTGCAATCTTAGATTGCAGCTACACGACGTATATATATACAGTAGTAAATCGACAAGTATGACGTACAAAAGAATGGTATCATTCAGAAAGTGTACTCAAAAAATGTAAATTATAATGGGAGGAAGACGAGAATTAATACACTTGGGGATATTGTATAAATATATGCCATGCGCAGCATGCGCGTGTACTGTACACGTGTGTGCGAAATGGCTTTATTCAATATCCGCTCCTACCGAAATTAATTGGGTGACATAAAGTAGATGCATATTGTCACAGCGGATATTATTCGCTGAGTAACACTAACAGTGACTATACCGCGTAAGAATATAATGTAGTCCCAATTTTTTTGGCGGGTTTTTGACCACATGACATACCGTTAAGCGATCAGGCGGAGTGCTTTACTGTACGTGCTGTATGGATGATTGATTTAGATTGACCGAAGCTGTAGTAATGTGTGAAGGTCATCGTAAATAATTTAAAGTGTGGATTTGATAGCAGCCCAAAATTGACGGATTACATCTAAGTTATAGACGAAGATGTAATAATACGTTTAGAAAATTGTAAGTTGTTCATTCTGGCATACATTTTGGCCGGCGTTATGTGTACAATGCGTTTGGGGAAAAATCCTAACCGATACAGAATGCCGATAAAATGTCTTTCCGAGATTACTTAACTCATTTGTTATTCAATCGGCCTGTACATTATATATTTACACGTTTCCCGGGAGAAATACTATATAACAACTCCTTAAATTTATTATAGACAATATTAGTTCGACCCTAGTTTAAGGTAGGGTCGCGAATTCCTTGTCGGAAGCACGGCAAAACACGATGTGTTCTTGGAGAAACACGGGGAATTCTTAGAGCAACTCGGTGAATTCTTAGAGAAACTCGGTGAATTCTTAGAGAAACTCGGTGAATTCCTAGAGAAACACCGTGAAAAATCGCCGCGGAATCAAGCGTAATTTCACCGTGTAATCTTAGAGATTTCCGAGAGTTTTTTTTCGCCGCGTCGCCGCGATTTCAGTTCAAAAAATCTGGGACGAACTGTACTAAGGCCCCCGAGAGCTAGGAGGCCACCGGCCAAGGTGTACGTTGTTTTTGACACCGTCATAAGCCTTTCATACATGCACTCCAGTCTTTAAAGATAGTAAGCTGGCACTGCCAGGCAGGATACGCCCACATTTTCGAGAGATGGATAGAGAACAAGCAAAACCGATAGTGATTTTTCCTACAATCAAAGGCTATAATTCATTAAATTACAATTTGATATGCGCAAGGAACCAAGATCTTTGGGTTATAACCATGCATTTCAAGTTTCATCAAAATTGAATCAAAATTGTGACCTATACTGGGTCCACAACCTTTTTATACCATTTTTTAACAGTATTCGCATACACACAGCGGCCATTTTGTATGGAAATTTTGTTCCGAAATTCAAACTCAAACTTCCTTAGGGTGTAACGGTGATATAATCAAACGATTTTTTAAATTGGATAATAGGGTGTAACGGTGATATAATCGAACGGTTTTTCAAATCGGATAATAATTGTGACCTCCAGAGGTACTACGAGCTAAAATAGGTGATTTTTCGGACAATCAGGGGCCATAATTCAGGTAATTTCGTCCCGATAGGCGCAAATATCGAAAGGAACCAAGATCTTTGGGTGATAAACATGCATGTCAAGTTTCATCAAAATCGGTTCAAAATTGTGACCTCTATAGGGTCCACAAGCCAAAAACGTGATTTTTCGTACAATCAGGGGCCATAATCCATGAAGTTTTGATCCGATACATGCCAATATCGAAAGCAGCCGAGATCTTTTGGAGATAAACCTATATTTCAAGTTTCGTCGAAATCCGACAAGAATTGTGACCTGTAGAGAGTCCACAAACAATTGTGGACGGACGGACGGACGGACAGACGGACAGGGGCGACGACATAATACGTCCACATGAAAATGTGGGCGTATAAAAATCTGTCATCCTTGGCTTTGCTCAATTGTGTCCTCCTCTAGCTGTAAAGGTAGGGGCCGCATAAGTGAATAGCCTAGGCCAAGGGCCTCTCTTCTTCCTAAATTAAGCACTGATGCACAAATTTGACTTTTTACATGAGTAAATTATTGCCTTACCTACAAGTAACTGTACTATATTTGTACCAGCGTATCGTTTAACATCTTCTAACCAACGTGGTATATTGTTAAATGTTGAACGTTTTGTGATATCATAAGCTATAATGACACCATTGGCACTACGATAATAACTTTGAGTTATAGTTCGAAATCGCTCCTGACCAGCGGTGTCCCAGATTTGTAGCTGGAAAATGAATAAAATTAAAGATGATTAAATGGAGGCTACATATGATATAAGTTAAGATAATAAAAATAATGATTTAAAAAAATTAATAATACTGGATTACACATTTGATAAGTTGAGATTGGACTATTTGATAAAAAACATCAACTGATTTATTCCATGCAATTAACACGTGTGTGCACTATGATTGTCGTGGATGACATAAACAATACCATGTGGATGAGTCAACAAACACTTGTGTGGACGACTTAACCGTAGAAGAGTTTGATTGTCGACAAGTGAACTAGCTTCATATTCAATTTTAATATGCTGACCCATTGCGGGATATAATTTAGGAGTTGTAGGATAGCTGATTTGGTGTTTTGTAAAGAGATTATTGCGAGCTGGTGTAAATTCACCCAATTCAAGTAAGTTGGGCCTGCAAGCATATTTCGTGACACCATATATAGATAATAGGCCTACTGTATATATGGTGACACTCACCATATGTGCTCACTGACAGTGACAGGATTTTTTAATATGGTGAGATACAATTATTGGTTAAACAATTGTTAGCTACATCCCAGTGGGCACACAACGTTGTTCAGAGGTTGTATAAAGTCGGAAATAGGTCGGCTGTAGGTTGTTTTGCAACAAACTCTTACGTTGTGACAACGTTGTGACCACAACCGGACGTTTTGATAACAAGAAAAAAGTAGTCATCGAATTTCGGGCCCTTTATTTTTTATACGCCCACATGGAGAGCCCTTGGTCACTTAAACCAGGGTTCAAGGTGCGAGTATGACGTTTTGACAACGTTGTGTTGACGTTGTCACAACGTTGTGACTACAACTTGCATATGACGTAAATACAACGTTGTATGTTGGTCGAAAACACGTTGTACAACGTTGCAACCAATATTGACGTTGTCACAACGTTGTCACAACGTTGCGTGCCCGCTGGGATATATGTAGTTCAGCTCTGAACGTCGGTCTCATTACACTCACCCTGGCCGTTCAGGGACCGTCCCATTCAATCAATGTCGAAAATAATTGAAACCCCAGTCAATTTTACCGGGCGACTTTTCATTGCCAAACGATGGGGTGTCAATCCGTGTGGGCGCCTGTACAATGTAGACGAACATCTTAGTGAGAAAATAAGACCTTGCTTACTTCGCTAGAGACAGTATGAGCGACACTACACGCTGTTAAAAAAACGTCCCCTCCTATCAAGTTACATTTCCCCGCCATGGCACTCTATCTGTAGGTCAACGTCCATATTCAGGAATGTTGGTCATACAAGACGAAACGATATGCACAGGCGTTACATTGTACAGGCTTTCACACGGATTGACACCCCGTCGTTTAGCAGTGAAAAGTTGTCCAGCAAAGGTGTCTGTTCTCCAATTTTTTTTCGACATTGATTGAATGGGACAATCCCTGAACGTTCAGGGTGAGTGTAATGAGACCGACGTTTAGAGCTGAACTAATATATATGCACATATGGAATGGCATATCTGATTGCTTGATCTTTGTACTTTCACCAAATGGTTAGGTTTAGTCGTTTTGTTTATAACATCAGGATGGTAAATACGTAGTAGGCCTATTTGTTTTTTTTTCCATATTAACAGCTGATTATATAAACTCTCAACAAAGCAAACACTGCCTATCTACAGACTTGACCTGAGTGAGGTGCATAGTAAATGTATTTTATTCTATTTTCTATGCAATCTGAATCGGTCAGTTCTTTTCATCATACTTTTATAAATGTTTCTCTACAAGAAAATATACATAAAGAGCCCTTGGTTTATGACTTACCTTTACCAATTTACCATCAATATTCAGAGATTTCATTGTAAAATCTACACCAATTGTACTGCCATGCTTTTCAGTGTATGTTCCTGACTTGAATCTTTGAACGACACAAGTTTTACCAACACCTGCATCTCCAATTAAAACAATCTTAAATAAATAGTCAAAAGCTTCATCGGGGTCTAAAGCAGATGTATAAGACATATTTCTTACACTAATCTGTTGAGTAAGTAAAAAGATACACCATAAAAACTAAAAGGATAACGTCACTGATTTGGTCTATTTTGGAGTCTATTTTTCTTTTATTCCGGATATGATTTAATTCTTCCGGTCGAATGTAAACATTGCAGTTATTTCCCTTTAAATCTGACATAAAATGAAAGTAGGCCTGTCAAAATAGAGATTATTTACGCCAAAGCGAGAGGGAGTATAACGTCTACTAAAAAAAAAAAGGTTATTTTTGGACTAACATGTACGATTTTTATTTCAATAATTCGCTTGAACGTTGTTACCACTAAAAGCTGCTAGGGGACTCGAGGAGATAAGGTTGACAACCCACCTCTTCCAAAAAAAATTAATAGCAATAATTTCTTATTGCTAAAATTAAAAGATCCTGAATTGTTTGTACAGTACCACCACAATCATTTAGATGGGTAAGCTAAATTAAATCTGAATCCGGGGTTTGGGAACAACTGAAGTGAATTAGTGCAAAACTACTGCCCACCCTTTCTCATCGCAAACAGTGGGTCGGTAGGCCTACCTGTTTTTGCATTCTGAAGTGCAGATATATTTTCATCTCTTTCTTGCATCTCATCTCACAAAGAAAGATAAATCAGCTAGGGTACTATAAAGCTGGTGTGATGTAAAATAAGTGCTAGTTTATACAGGTCACTAGTATTGGAGGATAACCATTGTCCGTATTGTCTATCTCATGTCAAAATCAAAGGTTTTGCTACTGATTTCATTGTATAATAATGCTGGTATAACACATTTAAATATGGCAAAAGCCAATGATCATCTTAACTACTATACCAGTAGCCTACTCTCTCTATATATAAAAAATATAGAGAGAGATACATGTAAGTCAACAGGAATATAGAAATCAATCTCCTTGAAATCAGACACTGTATTGTTAATTTTTTGCAAATTGTTTACATTTTTTATCATTTCATCTGGGCAATAAATGTTAAATTATTTTATGTTTATGTGGTGTAAACTACTTTCCAAGATAAGAGTCCCAGTCACCCAAATCATTATCAGGCTTGATAAAAATTCCTGATCCCAAAGTGCTCACCAGGAACATTTGTCACCAACCCCACTTTCATCTCTATATAAATAACAGACACAATAGTTTTTAAAATAACAACGTTTATTTGTTGAAAAAAAAGACTGTTTGCAAGAAATGTCTACAAACAAATAACAACAATGAAATATGGGTTCCAAAAATACCTATTTAACCAAAAATATTGTCATAACAATAACAGCATTTTTACTTCATTAGTCATCATAAATTTGTGCAATATTTTCATTTAACAAGTACTATTCATCCTAACAACTATAAAATGATGAAATTCAATATATTGCCAATATTTGAAATTTAGATAGAGTACAAGTAGGCGACTTGATAATAGAATAGATATTAGCCCACATCCTTGATTTGAGTTATCTCAAAAGGGGATGATCGATTGTCAGTTCGTCCCGAATTCACTCAACTGCAATAAAGTGATACAGAATTCAATCCTGTCACAGTCTGCCAGTCTCAGCAACAGAGTTGGTGTTTGGACAATCATGGTGAAAGTAAACACAATGAATCATTTTCAGTTGTCATGGTTGGTTGAGATACTTTTTAAGTAATCAGCATGATTGAGAGAATTCAATTACAGAACATTAAATCGAGTTTGCCCAAAGTGTTTCTTCAGAACCAATGATGTAATAAACATTAAATATACTGTCTAAAGTTATACTGGAGAGAGATAGATTTGAGGAAAGAAAAATGAATTAAAAGATTGTATGAGGAAAATGTCTTTCACTTAGTTACAGTGACATAAAGATGAAATAATTTCCAACCTTCTCAATATTTTGAAACTTTCAGATACAATTATATGGCAAAATTCTCATATCTAAGTGTTTGATTTACCTACCTAAACCCATTTTTATTGACGGTATTCTGCAAAATACCCCTTTAATCTGTATTATACAGTGCATTATAAAGCTTTATATTTTCTTCCAAAACCCTGCTTACAAAGTTAAGTAGAAGTATCAGAAAATTCAATTAATTTTCTAAAACCCAGGAGAATGTTATTCCAAATATATCGGTAGTGTTTCTGTTAACAATTTATATTGCACAAGAATGTGTTATTACAATCACTTTAGACACACAACAGACAACACCAAGATCCATTTTCCTTATCTATAAAAACTTAAATCTCTTCAACTTAAAAGATAAAACAGCTTTTAAGAGTCACAACTCACAATGATATTTTCGATACAATATTACTTAAAATTGAATGTGACAGTATTTATAAATCAATCTAATTGCTCAGCAAAATAAATAAAAGAAATATTCACTATTTGAACACAACCATCACCCATAATCCCAATCCAATATCAACCCCATTAAATAATATTATCTATACAACAAAACTTAGACATAATGATGCTGTTGATGATAAACATATGATAATAGATAAATGAAATATAATAACAATACATGGTTATGAAAGTTATAACAGATAATATAAGTGAAATAGATGAGGCCCTATTAATGAAAATGTTTCAACTCAAGTATTTGAGGAAAAAAGTATGTTCATTGCTCGAGTGTTTAAGTGCTCCTCTCAAATGAACAGACAGCCTTCACAAAATATTTTAGATATAAGTTGTAAATACCATGTACCTATATATACCACAGATAAACACTGTCAGATCTGTCAGATTAGTTAGAAATTAAGAACAAACATGGTGCTATTGTTGCCTCTAATGTTAGCAAGCCTGGAAATATGGCACCTATCACTGACAATGTCAGGCACAAATTCAGGCTTTGTCAGGCACAAAATGTCTGGTTCCTGTCATTTTGTCCGGCACTGTTTTGTCTTTTTTGTTGATATTATTAATACATGTCTGGCGCTTAGTTCAAAATGTCAAGTACTCATTTATAAGTGCCTGACATTTTGTCAGGTACATCTAAAACCGTTATTTCCAGGCTTTAATGTAAGAGATATCAAAAGAATATTAACAGTGTTTCAGATATTTCAGATATCCATTAGTTGTGAAATATATATTTTAATATCCACCAGTTATGAAATGTAAACAGTATAATAAAACTATAAAATAAAACCATTTTGATTTGTGATCTTGTTCAAACATTCTTATATACATCAAATTTACATCGTGGTTTAAACCATCACATAACTTTGCTTACATCCTCAAATGTAAATATATTTATAACCTTCTCCATAATATTTTAAGATCCACAAATTATGATGTTACTGCTCAATGAAAATAGATTAATTAATACCGGTATGCACCCCACTTAAAGAAAGATATAATTCTTATAATATTGTATCATAATTACATGTAATAAGAATAGATATTTCAAATTTTAAAAAAAGAAACTAATAAGCGTCCGTTATAAACCAACATAAAATAACATAATTTCTGGGATTGCGTGATTATATTACCCTCTTGAAATGAGTATCAATTTTTATTAGGGTACTACTCAGTACATTCTCTTATGTATATTTTATTAATACTTTTTCAGACAATTATACTTTTGTACGTCCAAAAGTAAATCTTTAATTCCTTACACTTGCGTACCAAGCCTAACTTTATTTTTAGTGTAATCTATTTCTATATGTCTTAGGATTAAAATTGGTTCAGTACACAAGATCATAAGGATAAAATATATATTACCGAATACGGTTCCAATAAATTCTTTCAACCGTATAAAATCACTCCACGGCTTAAAGGTACCTTTTTTGATTCATGATTAATGGTTCTTTTGTATACCGGTATCTATAATTTAATGGACTAGATGTTGGTATATGTAATTTTATGGACTAGATGTTTATATAACAGCCTTAATTATACGATAACATCCCCATGTTACAAGTCCAAAGAAGCTTATTTTTACAGTTATTCTAATAATTCGTGACAAAGTTGACGGTTGAGGAATTCTGAAAAAGTCATAAAAAGATATAAATGTATAAAAAAGCATTATTTAAAGCATAAAATAAACATTTAATAATGTTGGCATGAATTATTATTATATTTTAATATGAAGGAATGATTTACAAGGTTTGTTTTTGTCAACAGCATGCACATTAATGAAAGAGTATTTCGAACAATATTTATATTTGTAGAAGTATTTTCCCTTGTTATGTATTTATATAGTGTAATAAAGTAACTTACGTGATAATATCTTGTATATTTTGTTCTTTAGGCCAATTAGCGACAATACCAGGAACATGTCCTATACCTACAACACCTACTACAACTGATGGTACGAAACCTACTCAAAATAAATAATATATAATACTTTAATATCTTTGTATTATGCTTTAAGGCCTAGAATGAAGACAGTTCATATAGTGGCAGTGATAGATGTATTACGAATATATGGATTTTGTACTTGTTTAGCCATTACAGTCTGTAGCTTCCAAAAAGTGGAAGATGCTAGCTTGTTTGTATTTTACTTCTTTTGAATCCAGAAAATTCTCCTTTCAACAAATAGAAGATATAATCGTTGGTCTCTAACAACTTCTGAATTTCAATTTAAACTGAGGCACTACGTGCAAACTGCAACCATATAATCTTGACTATGATTATTAACAATGTCCATAATTAAGAACCATGTTTTGCAATATAAGACATACGGAAATACAGTATCATTCATATTGGTATTGCTATTACTGAATTGAATAAATCAATGGAAAATCTGCCCGTCACTGATCCCTGTATCGTCAGCCACATTCAGACTAGGTGAAATTTAGACAGTTGACAAATCTATAGAATTAATGGTAGCTCAGACTAGCATTTCTAATAATACAGGAAATGTAAACATACCATTTATAGAACTGGAAGAATGAATGGGTCTGGCAGCATATTTCAATGAATGAGTAAGGAAGGCATCTCTTTCATCTAAAAAAACTCGAGTAAGGGCAGGGAACTCTCCTGTCATATCTTTTAACATCTGTTCTAAAATATCTTTTTGTTTACATTTCTCTACCTCTTCCTTACTGAAAATAAAATTTATACATTGTTAGGGTGAAAAACAGAGATGTCAGACCAAATAGTGATATTGTAGGTTTTCCGAAGCATTTTTAATATGATATACAGGCCTGTAATGAGCAATTTTAAAGTCAGACACTAATGCACTAGTTCTGTAAAAGTGAACTGTTCTTCCCCAAAACTATAATAAATTGGAACCAGCTGACTTATAGCGTTGTGCATGCTAAGACAATAGGCTATTTCCGCACAGTCCTCAATCAGCGGAATTAGTGTGACCACGCTCTCTCTCCTGTTGATCATACCGAAAGGTCCATAATGTACCTATCCAGATCCAGATTCAAAAGATAAACAAAACAATGAAATAAGATGAATCTGTGCCATACAAAACTACAGACACCAGACGGATAATGCCTGACAAAGTCTGAATAGTGCCTGACAATGTCTGTGGCAGTGCTTTATTTCCAGCCTTGATGATAGAGAGAGAGTCAGAAATGGGGTTTAACATCCACTGGTCATTTTGGGACTAACAAATGGTTTTTAATTTTATTTCCATAATTTGCTTGTGCGTAGGGGTCTTTAGCAGTAGGAGGGACCCAGAGAAAACAGGCAACCCTACCCCTTGTCACGTACAACCGAGGATTCGAAACCACGCCAGTTGACTCAATGACAGGCTTTATGATACAGCATGCACATGCTACACATTCAGCTATCCACACACCCCCTCCCCTGCCTTGATGATATATGAATCTTTAGATGTCTACTGAAAAAAAATACAAAAAATGAACAATTATTTTTAGAAGAGAGAAATTCACAAACCTAATTGGTTCTTTGGAAGTGAGTATATACCAGGCAAGCATGAATTTCTGCCACACTGATAATGAACCCAAGGCACGTTTTAAAGTTATATGAATAGGACGATCACCAAGATGCAGACGACAACCAGGTACCAACTGAGCCTGAAAGTAAGTTATTATTATGATAACTGATTTACAATTTATCAAAGCCATTGATTAATAATTTTTGAATTAAAACTTAGTATTGTTTGACATGTCTTAGCCCCCCCCCCCCTCGACCTGTTTAAAAATGCTAGTTTCGTTTTGGACAAAAAATACAATTAGTACACAAAATAGAGCTTGATTTTTGTTTTCTGAACTATTTCTTCCACACACACACCCCTTGCATGGTAATTCTTGTAGTCTTTATAATAATAGTTTTGGTATGCAATTACAATATGCACATCTCAGAAATGATTTTGCATCTGCATTTTCTACTAGATCTGGTAAATACTCATGATTCTGAGGCATAGGTATCAGGAGGCCAACAGACCTATGACTATGAGATAGGGCTATCCCACCTCCCAAAATCAGAGGAATATATAAGAATATGCTAAAAGTTTTGACTAACATGTGGTTTAATTTTATTTCAATAATTCGCTTGGGCATAAGGGTCTTTACCAGTGGGAGGAAACCGGAGGACCTGGAGATAACCCACGAGGCTGGACAGATGACTCTACTCCTTGTATCGTACAACCGTAGATTCGAAACCACACCAGTTGACTCAATGACAGGCTTTATGCTACAGTACAGCACGCACATGCTCACCATTCAGCCATCCGACCCCCCGTTTTGACTAAGAAATTGCATTTATTAACATTGAAGTTAAAAGGGTTTAAATTACTAAGATCTGTCATATATATTTCAATATGTCTGTTTTAAAGCTCCAATCTCACCTCTTTAAAAGCTCGCCTGAATTCCCCTCCTGGTGCCATACCAAGTTCTTTGGTTAAATGTGCAGACATACTCAATAATAATAGATTCATTACGCCTTGAACAACTCCACTCTGTAAATGAATAAGCAAGCAATAAATTCTAGATATATTTCCTTTAGTAAGATTTTTTTTTTAATTTTATACACTCCAAATTTTAATCTAAAGTCAACTTATCAGCTTCAGAAAAGTTCCAAAAAGAATTACAATACCTGTTTGATGGTGAGACGTATTTTGTCCATATTGATATTTTTGGCTTCTTCTAAAAGAGTACTTTCATCTAATTCTAGGACATTCATTCTGCTTTTGCACAATTCTAACATGACCACATCTGGCTGGGTAGCTTGTACTACCTAAATAAAAGCAAAAGAAAGTATATTAAGATTGCTGAATAATGGGGCCAGTTTACAAAGCTATTGCCTTTTCTAATAGGGAGTGCTGGGAGCTCAGTAAGTTAGACAAGGCTAGCTAACCAGAAGGTCTCCAGTTAGATTCCAGTGTTTACTGAGAACGTTCATTTGTTTTCCAGTGTGCTTGACGGTGGAGCAGGACAGAGAGTCTGACATGGACAGTATCTAGTCATTTGAATGGAATGTAAAACTAAGGTCTCGTGTACACAATAGTGTGCACATAAAAGAACCTTTAAAAGATGGAATTCAAAATAAGAATAGACCCTAGCACCACTGTCTGGGAAAAATGTTCCTCATACCATTCTGTATGGCGTAAGAACGTCTCCGTTAACATAATCAGTGCAGAAATGTAGAACATAAAATGTTTTGACATATCTGAACAGTATATCAATCAACCATCCTAAATATTTCAGTTATGAATACAGATCAAATTATATTTTACCCTAGAGACATCTTCCTGGCTTTGTGTACTGAAATGGGCTGTACCAACAACATAAACCTTACAGCCTTCTGGTGTTTCCAGTAATACAGCGGTCTCCGGTAGATCTGGGTTAGGATCTCTGTGTTTCATTGGCATAATAGGTTCATCATTATCTTCAATATCAGATTCTTCACCACTAGAATATTCATCATCTTCATATTCAAAACCTAAAATACATTTCAAAAGTTAAAACAAAAGCAATACTGAATCTAGAATCAATTAAAAAATACTGTAAGGTTCTCTTTAAAGGTGGTATATTAGAATCACCTTGTATGATCACCATTAACAAAACATTCAATTTATACATTAAATAAATTAATAAATGGAGATCCAAAATTATTGAAAAATCTCCAATGTTTCCGATATAATGAGGAGTCTAGGGTTAGTTTACAATTACATACTATTATTAAAAACTTATTGGGATTTATTTTCTTGCTGCTGCCCGGGCAAAATTTCCCTCATAACACACTGTATGGCGTATGCCTGTCTTCAATTAGCCCAGGTTAGGTGCATTATAGTAGGACGTTAAACCCCATTTCATTTCATTCCTTATTTTCTTGCTGAAGGTGATAATACTCAGGCATCAATATTTCCGCGCACATGCGCACGCAGACACATTTGCTTTGAAAAAAAAATTGCAGGCACATTAAAAAAAAAAAAAAAAAAAAAAAATTATTACTGTCACGTCAATCATGTAAAATAAAGGGATTTAATGAACTTGTTTGAAGCTGCACAATCATACTATATACCTGGCAATTGAATACTCTCCTTTTGAGTGTGACCCTGCAGGCACATTTTCAAGTGTGTGCGCAGGCACACTCGATTTTATAGAGCCCTGAAAATACCTCTTTAACTGAAGTTAGACTTTTGTTAAATTCATATTAGATAGTAATTATAGATGTGAGAACTTTGAGTTAACACAATATCATGCATGACATAGATATCAAAATTCAAAAGAATTTACTAAATATAGTCTCATTATGTCAACTTTCTCTTATTCTAATCTCTGCATAAAATATAATTGCCTGTACTACCTGTTGCCTCTGTAAAATCTCCTGAAGGACCACCTGGTCTTGAAACAGGTTCTACTGTAACATCTTCTTTCTCATCTTTTCCTTCTACTTTTGTTACATCCTTATCAGTACCTACTCGTTTTCTTAACCCTAAAATGTACATGTATGTAAAAGCAGTTTAAAACAATAATTTACACTTCATAAAATCCTTAATTCTTAATTAAATACCGTAATTACCTGACTAAGCTTATGAGAAAAAGCTATTATTCAAATTATTGTCATGTTAAAGCTTGATTTGGGACGACAACTTCCTACCTAAGTCAAGTTTATGACACAGAACTGAGTTTACTTTGACTTAAAGTGAAAAGGTCACCAGAAAAGCTTCAAATTTTTAAAATAATGCAAATAATATATGTCAGTTGACACATCCTTTCCATAACTATAACACAAACTAAAATGTCAATATTACCTGCAACAGGTAAATTTCAACGTCAATAACAATTTTAGTCCTTCTGCTCATATTCTAGTCTATATTTCTGAGCAGTACTGGCCAGTAGGACTAAAATAGCATTACAGATTGGCTGAGCAGACATTTTAAGTTTGAAAGGAGAGAAATATTGCAAGTTGGATTTTATTAAATCATATAATTATGCGGTATGGTTTCACGTTTTTTCAATGGGATCCGGTTTATTATATTATGATTGTTAAACTATAGTACAGTTTGTGGTCAGTGTTTGTATTAGAAATTAATAAGGTAGTAACTTTTTTGTTATCAAATGATGACAAAACCTGCTCAAATGGAGTCCTGAGTTCACTCCTGAGACTGAAGGGCAGTGTTCGACACAAACGTCGGTCCGGAGGCCCGAGGCCGACTGATTTATCGGAGGACTCCTGCTGGCCTATTTCACTCGGGTCCGCCGGGCCTTCGCCTTCTTATCTCGCATAGCTAGTGTCCACATACGACTACGCGCAAGCTAATTATTGAAATAAAATTGAACCATGTGTTGGTCCCGAAATGGCCTAGTTGTGTTGAGTGGACGTTAAACCCCATTTCTCTCTCTCTCTCTCTCCAACAGTTCATTAGTTGACAATTATTGTTTAACGGAAGCTGCTGTTTTTCCATATTGACTTGCGTAACCAGCCTCTGATTTGTAACTGGTTTTTATTGTCGGCTTTGTAAAACTATAAATTAATCTACTTTCGGGCTAAATTTAACGGGTTAATTAATAATTTTTCATCAAGTAGTCCATCCGCGGCATGGATTGTGCATCTCGCTCGAGAATCACGCTTCTTCAACGCTCTGTACAAAATTGGGTCATTCGTTTATAATGGTTTCACTGACCAGTAGGGCCTACATGTTAATGAAATTTAAATCTGGGTTGAATATAATCCTCTGATAGAACACCGAATACACCTAGAAACAATCATTAATAATGTATTATTCCGACAAATTCTTACAAGTCAAATCCGCGTGACATCGGTTGGAATTTCTAGCCATTCTAGGTCAATAAACCGGCGATGCTAGTTATAATTTTTTTTATTTTGTACACATGCTGACAGAGGCTTAATTTTAAACACATTATCGTTATTATCATTGACAGCTATATGGCATAGTGGTACGGAATTTTTTTTTAAAGCAATTTTAATTATGGTTTTCACGCGATTACAGTGCCGTCGCCGTGTGTTTATCATGGATTCATGGGGGAATGAATAAAAAAATATTTGCAAGTTACGTAATAGACAAAAACTACAAATTGTGTTATGAAGAAATACCATTTTATTGTGTTGTTTCAGTTTATATCCATCCAAAAAACAACGATAGTAATTTATTCAGGAATATTACTGACATGTTTTTCAAGCCAGGACCTGAATGAAAAATGAAAAATAATGTACATCTTTCTTTTCTTCGCCTCGCTTGGAATGCCTTGGAAACTATAAATATTATTATTGGTTGGGCCTGCGTGTCGCCTGAAGGACCGACACGATCATGTGACACACAGGTCCTCCGGGCCTGTGCTTGGAAAATGTTTGTTTCGGACACTGCTGAAGGGTCCACTTCTGTGGATTGAGAAAGACATCAGTAGTTGAACCATTTCTACCTATGCTAAACAGAGTGTTGGAATAGCCATTAGACTTAGAAAAACCCTTTTTTTCATTTTATTTCCAAACAGTATTAAAATCTGGTTTGTCAGATATGAAAAGGATGTAAACCATATTGCTTGGTATGGTATATGCAGTATGCACATATGGTTGGGTCCAATACTGAGCCAGACTGAGTCAGCCAAATAAGTCTGAAAAATCTTCAAACTGAGTCCGATACGACAGGACCAAAATGATGGGCTACCATATGGTTGTGTGGTTAATTTTTGTAAACAAAACAGCAAGGCACGTATACAGCCAAACTGTTTGTGGTTCTGAGGAAAACTACCACAAGACTTCAATGGCTTAACACAAAAATAAAAAGAGTAGGCTAAGGACAAACAAAGATAGAGCCTAATTTTTTTTTTTATATTTTATTGTGGTTGCAAAGTAAATTTGCAAGAACTAGCTAGAGTCTGTTAGAATCCATGAAGGCCATTATTTATATGTGCATTTTTAAAATTATATTGTCTGTAACTGTAGTCTACATATGTAGGCCTACCTCTGTCCTCTAGGCCTATATTGATCTACTGTCTGCTGGGGAGAGACAGTTGTTACAGAAACAGATGTACCGTAATATAAATTTTTAATGATGAAATGGGTCTGAAAAACTGACATATTTTATATGAGAATACACCTGTTAAACTTGTCAAAATCAAAACAATTGGCGCCTACACATTCAAACATAAGCTATAGTCCCTGCAGAAGACAACATATCGATAGTTTATCTGAAATATTAGTTTTATTTCGTATTTTTCTTACCATCGTCTGTCGGACTAGCCATCATTTTCAGGAACTTCCTGTGCAAATATGCAACACACAAACTCGTGACGTAGTACTCACTGCCTTCGTGGCTGAGAAATAAAAGTTGGCAGGTAGACTAGGATGCTACAACGATGATAGGTCGCCTGAAGTGTTTCTCGCACCTTGAAGAGAATGAATCGCAGCTGTTGCATCGAA
The DNA here is from genome assembly GCA_917208275.1 of Patella pellucida. Lineage (NCBI taxonomy): Eukaryota > Metazoa > Mollusca > Gastropoda > Patellidae > Patella > Patella pellucida. The sequence continues at coordinate 49,577,381 of OU795042.1, read as the reverse complement.
GATTTGTACCTAACTATTGATTGAAAGGGATAAAGAGGGATAATCCGTTTGTTCAAACTGTGTGTTGACAATTATCGAAGTCTATTTATTTGCTCTTGTAATGTTTGGCTTGGGCTTATAGTTATACAATGTAGGCCTACTGTATAGCCAACCAATATGCTAACACAGCACAGATGTAACTCAAACTGAACTACCTGGTTGGGACTTTTTTACACCTAATAAAAAAAATTCTATGGCCATTGGTAATCAAACAGTCCCACACCAGATTATTAAGATGACATGTCACATAACGATAGGGATTATTGAGAAAATATTCTATTATTGGCCACCCTTCCCCCCAAGACTTACATTGGGGGTTGGATGGCCGAAGGGTTAGCCCGCGTGTGTGCTGTATCATATATAAAACCTGTCATTGAGTGGTCTGGCGCGGTTTTCAATTCCCGGTTGTACGTGACAAGGACTTGCGTTGCCTGTCCAACCTCCTGGGTTTTCTCTGGTATCCTCCCACTGCTAAAGACCCCTATGAGTAAGCAAATTATTGAAATAAAATTAAACCATATGTGATTACCGAAATGACCTATATAGTTTTGGTCAAGTGGACGTTAAACCCCATTTCTCTCTCTCACATACGCCTGCACTCCTACATAGGCCTTATAAACTTAATTTGAGCTTTTTATATTCTGGTTTACTAGCTTCTGCTTTGTGCAGTGAGTTGTATTCAACACATATAATTTATAATTAGAAACATAACACTTTTTAAAAATTAACAGCTGTCAGTGGTACCACATAATATGAATATAATTTTTATAAAATTTTGGGACGAAGCACCATGCCCAGGATATTCAAAATTGAAAATTTATGTAAAATCTCTTTCCTTTTTCCAGAAACATGAAGATTAAAGAACAAGATATCCAGTAATAAATTTGTCTTCTACCACAAAAAAAATGGGGAATGTAGAGGTGCATGACCTTGCACCAGTCCGCTCTGATGAACGAAAAGAATTAAATTTGAGTCGAAAAATATCTTACAAACAGTACGAAAAGGTAACATAAAAGGAGTTATATATTTTATTTATTACGGTAATGAGTTTTATGAATTTTTTTTGCTGCATACTGTGTTATCAACCAGTATCAAATAGATAGATAAGTAGAATATACATGTAAATACACAGTTATATTACTAAAAGTAAAAAGGTCAACTATCAATGTACAGATGAATGCAATTTTCTGCAATTAGCAATCCTATTAATCTCAAGAATTTTGCTGGTAACAAAAAAGCATGAAATATAGAAATTTGGTCTCAATGAAATCAATCTCACTGATTCTATAAATAAATTTTGTTTCTATGGTGCTGCTGTAGGCCTATACTGTAAAACAAAACATTAAGTATGGTACTTTTGGGGTACTGTATAATGTACTATAGTATATTGATTCTGTGACCATATTGGGTTTTGTAAAACAATAAATTAATGCATCATGCGTAGGTTGTTATATATGTAACCGAAGAAACTACTACTTGTATATATAGTCTATTTATTATTACAGAGACAACAATCTCTGAAACATACAAATATATCACATAAATAAAAATGGTATAATAATATATACAGATAAGATTTAATACATTTCATGCACAGACATTTAAACAATATCTAAATCTACACTAAACTTTTCTGTTGCGACAGTGAGAGCCAGTACTAAAAGCGTTTTGAGCAGGTGTCAACATGGAGAAGACGCTATAGAAAACCTCATTATTATCTACATACAACACTATACAAATACATAGTTATACACTATACAAATACATAATTATATGAATGTAAATATTGTAAACTTCTTACCCTAAGTAAGGGAACACAGACGCAACACAACTACAACAACTATTCATATGGAACCCTACAAAGAAATGTTCATTTGATCAACACCTTATCAAGTAAATAACCTGAACACACACCTGAATTCACTTAATCTATAGATTACTTGTCACTACCCCTTTAATTTGTTATCAGAGTTCAAGCATACAATTACCGAATATGTTATAAGTGTACATGGTAGTATATATAATATGTATAAATTTGGAAATGGGTTATTGATGGACATACATATTCTACAATATCTGCATCATTATACTTAATAATTAAATATTAAACCACTGACTATAATAACAGTGAAATACGATCAAAATATTACCTACAAGGTTACAATATGGTGTACCACCCTCGAACTCTCCAAAGACACACTGAATATTAATTAGTGGCAACTGCTCATTGGATAAAGTGGTCACATGACACTATATAGTTCGCAGTGCGCGAGATTTAAATTAAACAATTGTATGGAAGCCGATTGCTATCATGTCTATGGAAACACAAATTGGAAATAATATATCTTTTGACAGGTTACATATAACTTCATGGACAACTGCCATTATAAGGTTTATGCTTTAAGTTACAAAACAGACATATCAAAATTCTGTAACTGACTATCGGTCTCATTTTTACTGTTTTCTGTATTACCTTCATAGGCGGATCAAGGCTATGATGGCCCCTAGGCAGCTCGACATATGACATGGGCCCTTAACGGAACTTGTTTGCCATAGTAAAACCATGGACCTTATAATACATTATAGGGTCCATGGTAAAACTAAGACTGCTGTGAGAGAAACGACTACAACTTAGTCAAACATTACCATGTCAGTCGGCCATAGACAACAGCCAATTGTTGGATAAAATGAAAACAAACTTTATTTCTTGAAAATAATGTCAAACATCAATTTAAATAGGTCGTCAAATATATATGGGCCCTATTTTTTCTTGGGGCCCTAGGCAGCTGCCTATTGGGTAATCCACCCCTGATTACCTTATTTATGCTGTTGATGAGACGTATGACTAGATTCTCTTCCTTTTCAAGGTTGTTCTTGTTTCTTCTTGCAGCACAAAAATGGAGATTATCATGAAGCTTGTTTAACAGAATTACCATGGAATATACGAGACTCTGTTTCCTTGTATGAAAGTATGTCAGCATCATTTAATGCCATTACAGAACTACCTGCAGAATTGCCACTCCGCTTACCACATCTTTCATACTTAGATCTCAGCAACAACGCTCTGCAAAAACTTCCTGATAGTTTTGGTCTTTTGTTTCATTTAAAAACACTCATGGTGCAACACAATAAGTTACGTGAATTACCGGAAGCATTCGTCCATCTTGTGAAGCTAGAGAAGATTGATCTTTCTTACAATCAACTAAGAGAATTACCAGAAGATTTAGGAAAGATGGAAAGATTAAGTAAACTTAATGTATCCCACAATAAACTACGATTATTACCAGTTTCTTTGGGTGGATGCGAAACATTAACTTTAGTTCTTGCTGTGGGAAACCGTTTGACTGTACCACCACAATCTATCAGCAATGAAGGGTCCTTGGCCATTATCAAATTTCTACGACGAAAGTTTTCCTCTGTCTCCATTTGTTCCGCTTCAGAAATCAAAGTGTGTATAAACGTTTTTCCAAGGGTTCGAGGGAATCAGTGCCAAGGTATAGATAAAAATAATCACTCCGTCCATTCACAGTATATACAGGTACAGACAGATACAACAAATACACCTGTACGTATTAAAACTCCCCTTCTACCTCCTCCTAATGCTACCAAACTAGATCCAGATCAGCTTGGTGATAAAATAATAGGTAAGAGTACATGTACCATTGTTTATGTGTGATTGAAAGTAGAAATCTTTGGTATTGGTTTAATATCAAATGAACTAGTTACCTTTATACATTATTTACAGTTAATGACATAGAATTAAATAAAGTATAAATCTGTGATGCTGTCAAGAACACTTTCTTATTGTCTTTAAAAATTTAAAGAAGATTGAACCATCAAACGTTTTGTATTAATGTCATTCTACATCTAACTAAAGCCATTTGCTACATAATCTTGATTATCAAGTGGATAAGGCGCTGGTTCGCTAGGCTGGAGGTCGAGTGTTAGATCCCTGCATTGGCCGAGAAAGTTCATCTCGATTTTCCGACGTGATTTCCCCTTGTTAGTGATACAGAAGGAGGGCCTGACAAGGACAGTCGCCTAGTCGTTCGGATGGTACGAAAAACCGTGGCCCTGTGTACACATTGGAGTGCACGTAAAAGATCCCTTGGCAGTTGGAATTCGATATAAGAGTAGGCTGTAGCGCCGCTGCCCGGGCAAAATTTCCCTCATAGCACACTGTATGGTGTATGCCCGTCTTCAGTTAGCTCAGGTTAAGTGCATAACAGTAGGACGTTAAACCCCATTTCATTCATTCAATCATTCTTATCTAGCTACCTCATACGTCTTTGCTAATATATATTTAAATATATTTGTATTTGGTTGTATCTATTTTTAGGTATGATATATGGTGCTGCAATAGGAGATGCTCTAGGTATATCTACAAGATGGATGGGATCAGATGAATGTAATTTTTATTATCCTAATCCTAATATAACATATAAAGATATAATTGTTGACGAGAAGAGAGTGTGGTGGAGACAAGGTGACTGGACATGTAATGTTGACCATATGGTTAGTTCATTAATATGGATAAGCAGAGAGTACCTAGGCAATCAGATGGTACAAAAACTTGGGGGTCTGACAGATAGCGGGCATGTTATCTAATGTATGTTCCATTCACTGTTGTGTTTTCAATAAGTTAAAATTTATTAAAATGAATTCTATTCTAAAAATTGTTATGGCCTTTATCTGGACTAAGCTCATTGAGAATTCAAATAAGTCTTTAATAGAAGACAAATAGGCCCCTGGTTATTTTTTTATGCTTGTTGTGCTTTTATCTTTAAATGTAGAATTTGAAAAAACTGGTTTCAATAGTTAGAATATTATCCATTCAGAAAATAGTTAAAATATATTGATATTTTTATTACCTAGATAATTGTGTTAGATTCGATTATATCATGGGCTGGTGTCGTAGATGAATTGGATTTTTCGAAACGTTTATTAAATTGGTATCAAAATGGATTTACTGATTTGGGTGATACAGAAGGTGTGGTTGTCTCACAAACTTTATTACAAGTAAGTGGCCTAGTATTACATAAGCGAAAACATGATATTATGAAGTAAATTTTGATATCCATATAGAGACTTTTGATGATTACATATACAAAAATAGAATATTATGAAGTAAATTTAATACACGTCTCCACATTGAGACTTTTGATGAAAAAAAATGAATTAAATTACAGGTATCTCAAAACCTCTGTCTCGTTTGTTGAAACGAAAATTGGAGCACTCTTTCCCCATTAACCTAAAAATGAAAATTATAGTTTGTGAGATTTTAATCCAGGACTTTACTATAATAAAAATTTAGTGAAAACATCTAAATAATACTTGAATTTACATAGCCCTGAACTTTCAGTCCAGCAGAGAATTTAAAAAGTGATAGAATTTTCTAAGAAAGAAATCAATAGAATTTGCTGAGAAAGAAATCTGTGGAGTGCACTCAAGATCTCTCCTTAACTGTTAATTAAATGAATAGCTTATAATCGAACGTATTATTGTTTTTATTCCATCAGCTATTTTCAATGAATGATTTTACAACCAATCCACATGGTGCTGCTGAAGCTGTATTAAAGGAACCTGTTTATTATAATTTAAATGGTGATTTGGATTCGGCTGATTCTATGTCAGATAGTGGTATAGACAGCCCCCAAAAATCAATGTTTTCTCGCTGTAAAAAACGCTTTAATGCAGTAAATATTGGATCATGTGATGATTTTGGATATGATAATGCAGCTGTAACAAGAAGTCCAATATTAGGTTAGTATATATGTTTCAAACATTGCCTTTGCAATTAACAAATTTTAAACATTACCTGTCCTATTCACAAACTTCAAGTTTCAAGCGGTGCTTTTCAAATTGATAATTTTAAGTTTCGAACAGTACCTTTGCAATTTACAAATTACCTGTCCAATTTAGAAAAAAAGATTCAATTTCAAACATTGCCTTACCATTTAACAAATTACTAGTATTTATGTTTCAAACATTACCTTTTCAAATTAAAAAATCATTTGATTGAATGTATGTTTGCACAGTAGTAGTTTATGGAGAATTATGGCAGATAAATAATAAACTGGAATGTGCAGTCTCCTATACAGATTGTTGCACATTATTCAGTGATGTAGATCTAGGTGGGTATGTTTTATAGAAACCAACAATATAATACTTGGATTGTATGATACACTTTTTCAGGGGTACCATCATTCCATGACCTAATAGAAGTGAAGAATAATGCTGTAAGAATTTGTCGTGGTACTCATGTTCAATCTGTTTGTGTCGCCAGTAGTGTGATGATATCAACAATGGTGGCATTAATGTTACAGGTAGTCTGGAATTATTTAAATAAACTATAACTAAACACCATTAGTTCAACAAATTGTTTCCCAGGTTTAGTATCAATTGTGAACAAAAATGCACATTTTGTTTTATTTGATGGCTGCAGTGATAAAAAAATATCATGATTTCTAAGACTCTTAACAATAATTAAGCTTTTCTTCAGACTGTTTTAGAGTTACTCACATGGAGATTTTCAGTATAAATTTGCTGTGCAAATACCGAAAGTAGAGACCATGCAATATAAAAACATTTATAATTTCATAATATTTCATCATATCTCATAAAATTATCATAAAATGGAACAATATCATAAAAGACATAAAATTTCACTATTTCTCATAAAATGAGATCAAAAATGTCAAAATATAAGATTAACCATAAATAATACTCCCAATAATAAATTTCTATATTAATAAACCTGGATTTGAATAAGAAAATCATCCAGGCATTTTATGACCTTGAGCTTGCTACTCTCTATTTGACAATGATTAGTCAATGTTATGTGGGTATATGAACATACTGGTTGGACGTTCTATTCAGCATCACACTGGCTGAATACTACTTCATGGATCAATAAAAAAAATCATAATATTTGATAATGATTAAAACATAAGAAGTCATGAAATATGTTTTTAAAAAAATATAAAAATTTGATAAAAAACACTATAAAATTTGATAAAAACTTTTAATTGAAAAATATCATAAAATTTCACTTGATGCTTTCATAAAAATATATATTTTTCACAAAAATCTGTGTGCTGTCCTTGCAAATAGTTTAATAAAAAGAATGTCAAGGATAGTAGAATTGCATAAAAATCTAACTTGTCAATATAATTATTTTAGGGGAAATATGAAGATGATATAGATGGATTGATACATGAATCTATAAGTCATGGTGCTGAGTTTATATCTAATCAAGAAGAAAGAAATGAGTTTCTAGCACTAGTTAAAGCTGATGATTTACAAAGGTTTGTACTTCATAATTTAATCTGAATTTGAAATTCACTGAACATTGAAGTTTCATTTGCCACAAATATCAAAAGATAGTAAGCTGGCACTGCCAGGCAGGATACGCCCACATTTTCGAGAGATGGTTAGAGAACAAGCAAAACCGAAAGTGATTTTTCCTACAATCAAAGGCTATAATTCATTAAATTACAATTTGATATGCGCAAATATCGAAAAGAATCAAGATCTTTAGGTTATAAACATGCATTTCAAGTTTCATCAAAATCGAATCAAAATTATGACCTATACTGGGTCCACAACCTTGATATACCATATTTTAACACTATTGAGTACAAATGGCGGCCATTTTGTCTGGCAATTATGGTCCAATTTCCCTGAACTTCAAACTCAACCTTCGGTATGGTGTAATGGTGATAGAGTCAAGCTTTTTTTCAATCGGATAATAATCATAACCTCCAGAGGGACCATAGGCGATTTTTCGGGCAATCAGGGGCCATAATTCAGAAAGCTACGATATGATATGCGTAAATAACGAAAGGGACCAAGATCTTTGGGTTATAACCATGCATTTTAAGTTTTATCAAAATTGAATCAAAATTGTGACTTATACGGAGTCCACAACCTTGATATACCTTTTTATAACAGTATTCGCGTACATGCGGCGGACATTTTGTATGGCAATTTTGTTCCAAATTTTTCCGAAATTCAAACTCAACCATCCTTAGGGTGTAACGGTGATATAATCAAACGATTTTTTAAATCGGATAATAATTGTGACCTCCAGAGGGACCACAAGCTAAACAAAGACGATTTTGCGTATAATCAGGGGCCATAATTCAGGAAGTTACAATCCGATATGCCCAAATATCGAAAGGAACCAAAATCTTTGGGTTATAACCATGCATTTCAAGTTTCATCAAAATCGAATTAAAATTGTGACCTCTACAGGGTCCACAACCTTGATATACCATATTTTAACAGTATTCGCGTACGAATGGCGGCCATTTTGTATGGCAATTTTGGTCCAATTTTACCGAAATTCAAACTCAACCTTTCTTAGGGTGTTACGGTGATATAATCAAACGATTTTTTAAATCGGATAATTATTGTAACGTCCAGAGGGACCACAAGCTAATTAAAGACGATTTTGCGTATAATTAGGGGCCATTATTCAGGAAGTTACGATCTGATATGCGCAAATATTGAAAGGAACCAAGATCTTTGGGTTATAACCATGCATTTCAAGTTTCATCAAAATCAAATTAAAATTGTGATCCCTACAGGGTCCACAACCTGGATATACCATTTTTTAACAGTATTCGCGTACGAACGGCGGCCATTTTGTATGGTAATTTTGGTCCGATTTTGTATGGCAATTTTGGTCCAATTTTACCGAAATTTGAACTCAACCTTTCTTAGGGTGTTACGGTGATATAATCAAACGATTTTTTAAATCGGATAATTATTGTAACCTCCAGAGGGACCACAAGCTAATTAAAGACGATTTTGCGTATAATTAGGGGCCATTTTTCAGGAAGTTACGATCTGATATGCGCAAATATTGAAAGGAACCAAGATCTTTGGGTTATAACCATGCATTTCAAGTTTCATCAAAATCAAATTAAAATTGTGATCCCTACAGGGTCCACAACCTGGATATACCATTTTTTATCAGTATTCGCGTACGAACGGCGGCCATTTTGTATGGTAATTTTGGTCCGATTTTTCCGAAATTTGAACTCAACCGTCCTTAGGGTGTAACGGTGATATAATCGAACGGTTTTTCAAATCGGATAATAATTGTGACCTCCAGAGGTACCACGAGCTAAAATAGGTGATTTTTCGGACAATCAGGGGCCATAATTCATGAAGTTTTGATCCGATACGTGCCAATATCGAAAGCAGCCGAGATCTTTGGGGGATAAACCTATATTTCAAGTTTCGTCGAAATCGGGTAAGAATTGTGACCTGTAGAGAGTCCACAAACAATTGTGGACGTCCGGACGGACGGACAGGGGCGACGACATAATACGTCCACATGAAAATGTGGGCGTATAAAAAGTGCAAATAGAGAGAGAGGGAAAAATATGGTTTAACGTTAACATGGCACAAACTAGGTCATACTGGGACTAACATATGGTTCAATTTATTTTCAATAATTTGCTTGCATGTTGGCGTCTTTAGCTGTCGAAGGAAACCAGAGGAATCAAGAGGTTGGACAGGCAAACCTACTTGCAAAGTGTAATTTTTGGAATTGTGTATTATTTTTTGATTTGACAAGTTATATGTTGTATATAAATATTTTAACTTGACAGTTTAAATGCTAGAGAAGATGGGAAAGGTAGTCACACATTCAAACCGATCACAGCAGCCATTATTGCCTTGAAATCAAAATCAGACTACAAGTAAGTTAATTACAATTTCTATAATATATGCTAAAATACCAATTCCAGAAAATTGTTTTGCAGTGAATTTCTTTTGGCTCAAATTGCATGTAGTCGTAGATTTTGAGATACGATAATTATGGAGAATATATCGTTTTGTACCGTACTATAATGTAAAACTTTTATATGTTAGCAAAATAAATCTAAGGAAAGTTAATGGACTTCCAAAAATATTCTATTTTCCTTTTTTAGTTAAAAAATTTTCAAATTTATGTTTTTTTTTACAGAAGTGCAATATTAGATATAGTTATGTCTTGTGGGGATAGTAACAGTAATGCATGTGTAGCTGGTGCCATTATAGGATGTAAAATGGGATTTTCACGCCTGCCTACAAATTGGATTGATGATTTAAGAAGTAAACAAACTAACTGGTTGAATGTGAAGATAAATTGTTTGTTAGACATGATGGGTATACCATGATATTCCATTGTTCAAAGTTGAAATAGGACATTAGTAGTCTCAGTAATCACTTTAATAAAACCAAAGTAGAAAACGATAGTCTGGCACCAATTCCTATTATTTTAAATATATTTATATGTAATTGTAGACCGAAGTTGTTATCTTAATATTGGTTTTAACATATGGAATAAGGATTTATATCCATTGTAAATACCATAAACATGAATTTAGAATAAAGTTAAGATATAAGATATAAATAATAAAGAATTGACTGCCTGTGTCATATCCGATAATCTGGTCGATTCAACAAGTCAAAAATTTGTCCATGACAATCTTAGTTCTTTGGTACTTCGTTACAAGTCCACATAGTCAAGTGTATTATGGTGTGCCGTGTTGTATTTATTTATTTATGGAATCTTCTTAAAGATACATTATAGGAGATTAGATAAAGAGCTGGCAGTTTTCACTGTAACAGTTAAAACTAGATAATGTAACAGGAATTTGCTAAAATTTCAGTCAAATTGATCCTCTCTGAACCGAGAATTTGGCGATTGAATTTTCGGCCCGCCATTGATCATCATTACTGTAGTTGGTACGATAAAACCATAGTCTAGATTATCCATTTCATGATTAAATCATGTTTAACTAATATATTATTTTCTTCAGATAAAATATGCAAATACGATACCTTTTATATCATTATTATATATGGTTATGACTTGTTCTTATTACCATATGATTTTTACAGACATCAACAAATTGGTTGGGATAAATATTGGACCTTTTATTTATAAAAGGATATTGCTTATCTTGTATTATTTTCTTCAAATAAAATATGCAAATACGATATATTTTTCATATCATTATTATATTATATGGTTATGACTTGTTGATGTTAGCATAAGATTTTTACAGGCATCAACGAATTGGTTGGGACAAATAGAGGACCTTTTATTTATAAAAGGATATTGCTTATCATGTAATTAAATAATTGTTTTTTTTATAAAACAATGTAGATTTTGTAGCCTATAATATGACCTTGGTTATTATATCTTAAATTGTTTAGAAGGATATTAATTTGAATTTTTTATGTTATATAATGATATAGTTTATGAGATATGATCAAATTACCAAAGTGAAACTGCTGACTGTATATAATTGTTATATGAATTATCTTTTCGAGAGGTCCAATTCTGATATGAACTTAAAATATTTTATTTATTGTTACAATGAACAAGATTCAAAAATATAAATGTACATTGTAATAATTTGTGGTTAGACGTGAGGAAATGTTCAATTTTTATATTACTTGAATCAATTGTTCCTGCCATTACTTAATCATGGTGCGAGTACAGGTACTACTCAGTATAGCCCCGTTTACACTAGGTTGCGATAAGCGTGCTGTTTTGGGCACGGTACCAGGTCGCGATAAATTTCAAGAAATTGATGCGTTTATATTACTCTAAAATAATCGGTCTCAGAACCATGCCAATGTGGAACTCTTCACAGATAAGTTAATTTCAGTCCCTATGAAAATTACCTGGATGAAAACAATTATGATAGTTGATATATTTTAGGCAGCCATTTTGACAGAAGTGTCAAAGTTTGCGGGGGAAAAAAGGGCAAGGTTCATTTCGCGCATGCGCAGTAATTCATACTGAAACCGTACTCCGATCGAATATCATTTACACTACGAAAATTTAACCATGTGGTACTGTGCTGAGACACCCTCATTTCAGTTTGCCAGGTTGGCACAGTACTCAGTACAACACACTTATGTTTGACATGTTTACACTACAAAATAATCAACCGTGCTGTACCTGGCGACAGCACCGTTGTAATGTAAACAGGGTTTATAATAGGCACAAGGGTTGACATTTTGTAATATATAACTTGGTTGATTTATTAGTGTCTTTAATTTATGGTGGACTTATTAGACATTTAATATTTAATATTGACTTTTCCTGGTTATTTAAAATATGAACTGTCAAATAAAAACAGTTGACACGTATGCTCAAGGGAATATATTTTTAAAACTTTGCATATCAAGGTTGCTAAAGTAAAAATTCAATGTTGAATACTGCTTGGGAGCGTTATTATTCATGCATATATTTTTTATGATATTAAAATATATATGATCTATATATTTAATCCTTGTATTTCATTATTTGGATATCTTTAAAACTGTGCATATCAAGGTAGCTAAAGTATAAATTCAAAGTACGGGATACTGCTTGGGAGCGTTATTATTCATGTATATATTTTATATGATATTAAAATATATATGATCTATATATTAAATCCTTGTATTTCATTATTTGGATATTTTGATTGGTTGTTATTGAATAAAATTTGTTTAAAAATACATTAGCTAAGAGTTCAATAAAGAGTTGGCCATTCTTGCTATACTACTTCAAAAATATGATAACATAGGTTGCCAGGCAACGAAACATACGCCCACAGCAGCTAAATTGTCCGGGCAGTCAACAAGAGTTGTCATATATTTTAAATTTTTTCGGTAATGAAACATTTATAATACACTAAAATTTGATTAAGAGTAACAACTCATAAAGTAATGATCAGAAAATCATTACAATTTGTTTGGCTTTGATAAAGTTCTCCTCCATGCTAACGTTTAGTATATGAAACATTTAATATCATGGATTTAGCTGTTCAAGTTATCAAAATTCATTAAAGATCTATATAATTGTTCGTCGCAAGCAAGACCTTAAACTCTGTGTTTCAATCTAAAATGAATCGGATGTAAACTTTAGCTTCTAATAGTGTCCACAAGAATTTTTGAAGTAAACAAAGGCCATAAAAGTAATTTTAGGAAATCACTGAAAATCAATAGGATTCTTCATCTCATGACCTTCAACACTGTGTATAAATTTCAAGTCAATCGGTTATTAACTTTAGCCTCTAGAGCGTCCACAAGATTTTTTGAAGTGATCAAGGGCCATAACTCTGACAGTAATTATCGGAAATCCTTGAAAATCAATAGGCTTCTTCGTCTCATGACCTTTAACACTGTGTATAAATTTAAAGTCAATCGGTTATTAACTTTAGCCTCTAGAGCGTCCACAAGATTTTTTGAAGTGATCAAGGGCCATAACTCTGACAGTAATTATCGGAAATCGCAGAAAATCAATAGGCTTCTTCATCTTACTCATGTAAACAATATATATCAATTTAAAAACAATCGGGTGATAAATGTAGTCTGTATAGTGTTCACAAGAAATTGTGGACGACGGACGTACGGCCTGGGCGACGCCAATATACGAACACATTTCAATGTGGGCGTATAAAAAAAGGAAAATATTTTGAAAATTTCAGTCAAGTTACTTTATTTTGAACGGAGTTGTCACTGCTCGAAGTTTGGACTAAAAATTGGCGTCAACTGTGTCTGCACCATCTATGAGAATTTGATTAAACCGTATATTCTCAATGACAATGGTACGCTCGCATGGCAGGCCTTTAATCACCGGTTTACGGTAGTGACATCAGCAACTAATACTCAAGGTTAGCTTGGTCAGCATTTACTGATTTAATTTTAAATGGACGACTCTTTGAATCAAAGTTGTATCCAAGGGTCCATAAAGTTAATTTTGAGCTTGTCGTCTAAATTAAGGTGTATGAAAATACAATTAAACCATTCACCATGTTTGGATTCCAGACTAGGCCGCAAGTACTCTTTTCTTTAGGTTATTGCAGCCCCTGGACCCTCAACTATGATATAGGGACCTAGGATGGAAGTCCCCACCCCCCAGTCAAGAATTGCTTCTGCCGGCCTTGTATTCTTTCTAGTCAAAAATTGTTTTTTTAAGACAGATATACTCAGTGGTTAACTTGGAAATGACTAAACTCAGAAGAACAATGTTGTTCCAAATATGGGTGTAAATACCAGAATAAATTGCAAATATAAAGTTGACAACAGCTTTGATATTACATATATCTACAGCCTGTGACATTTCACATGCCATCCAAGATTTGATAAATGTTAACACAAATTAGGAATACCTACCATATAAGCCTGTGGGCTCATTCCTGTTTTGCAGGCCAATAAATCACCAGCTTGGAAACCAAAACACATTTTGTATGGAGTAAGATTTTATTTAGATATAAAAATTATAAAATACACTAATGACAAGACATATCAATGTCCAAGATTATAGTTCAATTAGATCTTTTTCTTTTAACTTTCTAAAAAGAGATTCAAGAACATTTTACTCTTCGGTTAATTTGAAAAAATAATGAATATCGCACATTAATGGGTGAGGGGAGGGGACAAAAATGACAACTAAATGTACAAAATTTCATTATGCAACAAAGAAAAAATCATAAAGAAAAACCCAACCATTCTTTTTTTTTTTTTGGATTTCACATAGAACCACATTATGGTTTGGCTTTTAAGTTTTGCTTCCTTTCCATCTAAGGAGTATTTAACTTTGTAATTAAATCAAAACATTATTCAGTACAACGAGAAACAGATTTGTAAGAGGACCTTGAACACTACTTAAACCAGTAAGTTATCATTATTTCTACATTTAGCACTAATTCGGTACTTAATGCAATTCTAATTGCGTTCAACTACCACAGAACAACGACAACAGAATACATTTACAATTTAATCTAATTACACATTTTAACAATGTTATCAAATTCAAACCTTTCACAGATTTAAATAAATTCACATGAGGTAAATGAGAGTATTTTTGAATTGCAAATAAGCACCAGTTTAACAACAATAGAAATTTAAACAGGACACTATTATAATTGCTGTTGGCTGTTAGTTTCTTTTGAACTGTTAGGATAACTCGAGTATATAAATGTTAGTACATACATACTATTAAACTTGTACAAACAATCGCAGGTCATCACTATTATTATAATAGTATATAATATATGGCACATATAAATACAAATAGTTTTTAAGTAGAGATGCAGGAAATACTACATAATATCAATACAATTTGATCAATACATAATGATATATGTAAACTACAGAAAATAATGCTGATCAATAATTATAGATATCAGTAAATAAATAAACTATAGACAAACTTTAGTTTGACATAAACGCTAAACGGCTAAGACACACAGTGATTTATTTATTTATTTGAAATAGACTATAGTTCGAAATTCCTCAAGATATTATTACAGTCTGCTCCAGGGCCTCTGTTTGGTCATATTGCCAGTCTTGATTGACTTGGGAGTGAAAATGACTAAAGAATTTACATATCAGTCAATTCACATACACAAAATTAAAATGGTAAAATTTAGATAGTTATGTGTAAAAGCACACAGAAATATATTTAAAAATTGGGAAAGAGCAAAGTGTCTTTTTTCTAAACAAATATCTTCATAATCTAGAATAAACAAAATATGTGAGTAATTAAATGACAGGCAAAATTTTGAAGTGAAAGTCCTGGTCGGTTCCATAAATTATCATTACTGTATTTTGATTATCATTATTGAGTTATGAACTGGGTTCTACATAATTATTACTAACAAACAAAGGTGGGAGTTAATTGTGTTATGACAAATTTTTAAAAAGAATTACATATAAATAATGTTACAAAAGTTTATATATGTACAAAAATATCGATGTAATATGTATAATGTACACATAATTAAAAAAAGAAAAACAATGGCTTAAAACAAAATGGAGCAATTTGATTAAAATTGTAAAACAATGACATTGATAATATAAAAATGAGGTGTACATATATACTGGCATGCAATTATATCTTTAGACTAATTATGATATAGATTACGATTTCTATTATAATAATCTATTTATTAATGGACATAATACAAATCTTCTTTAATATTATCTATCTTCTACTCATACTTTATTTTCTACACAACAATACTTCAACGTTTATCCTTTAGCTTGGGTAGCAAATCATCAAAAACCCTCAATTCAACAGTTAGTCTGCTGATGGTGGTTTGATATCATCAGCAGCTAATGTTCATCTCATCCAAAATTTAGTATTATCAGTTTTACTAAATAATATCGTAGGGTTTCTAAAACAATTTCCACTTTCCTATATACAATGCTGCCAACTTCACTTGACTCGGCCATTTTAATATATCACCAGTTTTAACAATCTCTGTAATATTTTGCTTTATCTTGAATATTTACTAAATATTCATCCATTCTGGCATTTAATTTGTCAATCAAATCAGATAGTTCTATCAATGTTTTTCGATTCTGATCAAATTCTTCTTGGATTTCTAGAAAAAAAGGGATACCAAAATACATTACTTTTTCTAGTCTGCATGAATGCATGTGTAAAAAATAAGTGAAAAAATATTTTCACAAAAGAGGGAATGTTTAAAAATCCTCTCAAAAGAAATCTTTCTTGTGCAATTTGGGACTAACACATGTAATATTTTTTACGTAATACTGCAGGATATTTTTGAAGTTGGAATTAATAAAGACAAAATGCTGTCAGAAAAAAAACATGTATTTTATAAAAGTATGTCATGTAATTAACTAGGTTAAGAAAGGGAAACTTCCCTTTTGTGACATTGAATCACAGAATCAACATTAACACTTTATAAATCCAGTCTTGATATGAATAAATCTAAGAATAAATTATCTGGGGTCTGCTTGCACAACTTTTATCACTATCTCTCTTTCTCAAACTTTTTATTTAGATATTTGATAAGACTTACTTTTAAGTTTAAGATATTTATCTTGTGTATTTTTGGCTAATGTATCAGCTCTTTCCATTAATTTTTTAGCTCTTGTAACTGAATCACTCGTAGAACCAAAATTAGAGTTTAATTGTGATGAGGCGTCCTCATATTTCTTGCTCAATTCATCTGCATCCTGAAATATCGTAAGTAGGAATAAATATTTTTTTCAACTAATGTATTATATATAAAAGGATCTGTAAAAGTGATAGCAAGACATAATGCAGCTTAAGTTTGAATATTCGCATGATTGGTGACCGGACATTTACCTACACAAGAAAACCAACAACCCACACATGTCATAATAATGTTATAGTAAAATTAAGGCACAAGGGGACAAAATCCGAGTCAGCAACAGTGTCATTCTGAATTGGTCCAAAACAGACTGTCTGCAATGCAGTTCAGCACAGCATAATTGGTAACGAACGGTCAGCAATGGTGAAACTTGTAGCAGCAGTACAGGAATCTGGCAGTCATTATTGGTAACCAAAGCCATTTGGACTGTCTAATAACATCAACCTACCGAAATCATCAGATGATACAAAAGCTTATCCCTTCCAGTTAGTAACACAGTATGACAGAAAGTCTATGTTAGTCTTGTTGGTCTTGAATAACAACTAGATTTCAAAAGAAAAAGATGTTGAAATTCTTTACTTACACTTTCTGCTTTGTTAGCTAACTCTACAGCCATATTGACAGCCTCTTCTGCTCTTTCAATATTCAGTTCGTTTTCTGTATATTTCAATCGTAAATTGTTGAGTCGTTCCTTTAACTTAGTAAGAATGTTCATACTAACATTAGATTTATCACCAGCAGAAGCAGTTTCTGACTCGATCTATAAAAATCAAATTAAGTAATCAGTATA
This sequence comes from Patella pellucida, assembly GCA_917208275.1. Classification (NCBI taxonomy): domain Eukaryota; kingdom Metazoa; phylum Mollusca; class Gastropoda; family Patellidae; genus Patella; species Patella pellucida. Next base: position 49,559,621 of record OU795042.1, on the reverse strand, counting down.
CAAATTATAATACTATAGTATACAAATCATCAAAGCAAGAGAGAGAGAGATGTAATTAAACGTCCAGTCGACACAAACTAGGTCATTTCAAGACTAACATATTGTTTAATTTTATTTCAATAATTCCCTTGCGCGTAGGGTTTTTTAGCAGTGGGAGGAAAACATAGGGCCTGGAGAAACGCCACAAGGTTGGACAGGCAACCCTACTCCTTACCACGTACAACCAGGGATTTGAAACCACGCTAGTTGACACAATGACAGGCTCTTTATGATATAGCACGCACATGCTAACCATTTGGCCATCCAACACCCCCACCCCCATAAATGGCGAATAAATCGTGCACAATTTATCTGAGAACTAACCATAGTAAGATCTGATTCAGCATCTAATATATCTTTATCAGCTTGTTTAATAGCTTTAGCTGCTTCTTCCTGGGCCTCTTTAGCTCCTTTTAATGCATTTAATACATCTTCAGCTGTATTTAAGATGGCACTGGCATCAAGTCTAAAATCAACAAATGAATATATTATTAATATTAAATTTTAACCTTTCTGTAAAGAATGGATGAAATTTTTATAAATAATTAATAAATATAGAAAGATAGGTTGCCAGGCAATGACACATACGCCCACAGCAGCTAAATCGTCCGGGCAGTCAACAAGAGTTGTTGCATATTTAATTTTTTCGGTAATGAAACATTTATAATACACTAAAATCTGATTAAAAGTAACAATTCATTATGTAATTATCAGAAAATCATTCGAATTTGTTTGGCTTTGATAAAGTTCTCCTCCATGCTGTTCAAGTTATCTAAATTCATTGAAACTCAATATACTTGTTCGTCTCATGACCTTCAACACTGTGTATAAATTTAAAGTCAATCGGATATTAACTTTAGCCTCTAGAGCGTTCACAAAATTTTGAAAGTGATCAAGGGCCATAACTCAGTCAGTAATTATGGGAAACGCTGAAAATCAATAGGCTTCTTCGTCTCATGACTTTAAACACTGTGAATAAATTTAAAGTCAATCGGTTATAAACTTTAGCCTCTAAGAGAGTCCACAAGATTTTTTGAAGTGATCAAGGGCCATAACTCTGATAGTAATTATCGGAAATCGCTGAAAATCAATAGGCTTCTTCGTCTCATGACCTTAAACACTGTGTATAAATTTAAATAAATTTAGCCTCTAGAGCGTCCACAATGGACCGACGGACAGACGGGGGCGACGGCAATATACGACCACATTTAGTCATAAATTGAAAATTTTAGTGTTAAATTTACAAATCACCCCACATGCAATAACCATTTTCCCCATTTTAAAGTACATGTACAAGGATTTTTTTAGATTGTAATCTTAACAATTAAAACAATAAAGTGAGGTTAAATACCATTTTTGACGTCAATGTTAGTGGGGGGTTCATGTGGCTAAGCGGGTAAGCGCTGGCTCACTAGCCTGGAGGTCGAGTGTTCGATCCCTGCATGAGAAAGTTTATCTTGATTTTTGGGTGTGGATTCCCCTTGTCAATGATGCAGAACAAAGAGCCTGCCCAGGACAGCTGTCTAGTCGTTTGGATGGGCCGAAAAAACCAAGGTGCTGTGTACACATTGGCACATGAAAGATCCCTTGACAGTTGGAATTCGATATAAGAGTAGACCGCAGTGCCGCTGCCCGGGCAAAATTTCCCTCATAGCACACTCTATGGCGTATGCCCTTCTTCCATTATCCCAGGTTAGGTGCATAACAGTAGGACATTAAACCCCCAATTCATTTCATTTCCATGATAGTGGATAGAAACAAACTATCATTCAGGCATTGAATAATAATATTAATAATATGTTTAAACTTACGAGGCATTATCAGCTCGCTGTTTTAATTGTTGTGCTTTAGCTAGATCGTCTCTTGTATCATCTAATATATTATCTATATTCACTAGACCTTGTATAGTTTTATTGATTTTATCAGCTAAATCTTGTATTTGTTGTGGTGTTAAAGATATACTCATATCTAATACTTCATCAGCAATCTGAAACATAAAATACCTTTAAGTGCTCTAAATCTTATGAGTCAAAAGACTAACGCAAGTAAAAAAAAACTGAAATTGATTTGGCGTCGAACACAGTACTTTTTGGAAACCAAACCTACCTAATGGAACTTTTATCCCATAAGTTAAACATGCAGTAAAAGTTTTTTCAAAACACACCCTCCACATGGAGAATCCAATTTTTCAAGACCTGGTCCACCAACAGGCAATTTTAAAAAGCGGTGTTCCCAGGTATTTATAAATGGAACAGTTCTTAATCAGAATTAAACCATACATGTAAATACATTATGTCTCTGTTCTGTTACTAAATGATAACATCAAATACTCTTACCTTTTTAATATCATCAGGATTAGCTTTAAGTGGTTTAAGGAAATCACGTATACGATTCAATAAACCTTCTAAATCATTTCTAGCAATTTCTGATTGGTTTTTAGCATTAACAGCTACATCATAAGCCATCTGTGCATCAGCCTTAGCTTCTTCTGCTCCTGTCTTTGTTTCTTGAACCTGAATAACATAATAAGAATTTAACAATTTTAATAATACCAAACTGCAACAACGTAACATAACAAAAATTTTAATAATACCAAACTGCAACAACGTAACATAACAACAATTTTAATAATACCAAACTGTAACAACGTAACATAACAACAATTTTATTAACACCAAACTTTAACAATACAATGACCACTGAAAAGCAGTTCAATGTTGAATTTTATGTGAGTGAAAGTGTATTACACTGTCTCCAAACTAAACTAGCTCAGTAGATTCTGGCTGTCCTGTGGCCATCCTATTATGTAAAAGGATTTACATGGGAAGTTTTTTATCGGTCGTACCGGTGAATGAGAATTATAAACTTTCCCTTAGTAAAATAGTCCTGTGGATCTCTTGTAGTCAATTTGTTCTTTTCTCAAATTTTCTGCAATCCGACAAAATGAGTGAACTGTCAGTTGGAAAAATGTACGGGTGTGCAGATAAAAAAAAACTTGTTTAGCATATGATAGCCATAAAGGGTAGGTGTAGATTCATAACCATAGTGACAAACAATTTATTTACGCTTTTGGATCAGAAACAAATCTGGTTTAGGCTATATTATACATGTATTATGTATTTGGAACATGCCATAAAGGTAGGCCTATACTTCTTATATAACAAAGGATTTTGAAGATTCTTTTCCTCAACTATTTACAACTGAGATCAATTCTATAAAAAAAACTCAAGAAAAAGATACTTACATCAGCTAATAGGTCATCTGCTTCCATTTCTTTAATTTTCAGTATTTCTGCTGCTTGGTTGGCAAGGTCAAGGGCACTCTCAGCCTTAGTTACAGCACCATCTCCACAATTACTACCTCCACATTTACCACATCCACCTCCACCACAAAATACATCACATGGTGCACCAGGTTTACCACATACCTAAACATTAAATATACAAAATTAGGCCAGATCAATAAAATATTCCGGTTCTCACATAATATAGTCTCATTCGCTTTATCAAGTTTCATTTAAAAAATAAAATGTTTGCAGTTGAATTATTAAGAATTATGGACTGCGATAGACAATCACAGAGGTAATGGTAATCAGCCATTAGTTTACTTAATCTGTGCAAATTTTAAAGAAGGCTACAATCTACATGAAACAAAAGATGGAAATTATTACCACTACTGAATATTCTATTACTATTAAAGATGCACTAAAAACAAAAACAATCATGGTGTTGCTATGCAACCGAAAATACAGCTTTCAGCAATTGGTGTTGCCAACAAGGATTGCAATATAAATTGTAGAACTTTTGAGGTTTTTTAAGGGGGATTAGATAAAATAATCTTTAAACAAGAATATCCAAAAATCTAACCAGTTGACAAGGGGGAATTGACAGATTTTCAATCGAATGAAGCAGAATTCAGTCCTGTCACAGTACTGCCAGTCCCAACAACGGAGGTGGTGTCAGTAAAATCGTAACAAATAAGTTTCAGCTGCCATGATTGGTTGAGATATTTTTTATGCAGTCCGCAGATGTGTTATACTCCGTAATTATCTTTTTCACTCAATTGAGACTATTTTCGAAATTTAGAGAATTCAATTCTGGAATGTTCTATCGGGTACGCCAAAAGTTTTAGTAAAAGGGGAAATAACTAAGTGAAATAATTGATGGACAGCAGAGTTCCACATTTGATTTTTATTAAGTTGTATTTTGATTTTATTGTCCAAAGACGTATATTAAAGTTGTAAAATTACCAGGTTGTTTAAATCTGAAATTCTACCACCAAGTGATGTAACTTTATTATCTAAATCATCCAAATCTTCCTGATTTCTCTTTAAGTTCTCATCAAAATTGGCTCCATTTTGAGCAATGAGATCTTCAACTCTCTTTCGTGTTCGTTCAGAGTCGGCTATAATTGGTGAAGTACCATCTACTTTACGTTGTGCTTCTTGTGATCGTCTTTCTGCCTGTCTTGTTATATTTAGAGCACCTTAAAAAAAAAAAAAATTTAAATAAAAAAATCATACTCAAAAACAATTGAGAAGCACATTTAAAGTTTTGTATATATTCCATTTTTTCATTCAGAACAATTGAAAAGCACACTTGGTCTCATAGTTTTGTATATATTCCTTTTTTTTGACGTATCAATGACAATGTCGCGCAAACGAACTTTTCAAAGGTCAACATGTAATTTAATGTACTATTAGCATTATCTGTGAAGAGACGAGTGAATGTGGGGATCTGTCAACAACATGGGGTAAAAGAAATGAAATGAAATGGGGTTTAACGTCCTACTGTTCTGCTCCTAAACTGGCTCAATGAAGACGGATAGGGTAAAAGATAATGATTATTACTAAAATAGATAAATCCTACCTTCAACATCTCTGGCTTGTATATCTGTAGCATTAGCTCTTAAACCTTGTGCTAGTTGTTTTAAAGCAGCTACCTGTTGTTGTAATATAGCTATTCTATTATTTCCTATCTGTACACGAGCTGTTGTATTACTCAACTCTTCATCAACATTGTTTAATGATCGACTATTATCTGTCAAATTTTGTCTGAAAAGAAAGGAATTAATTAATAACTGATCTTTGCAATAACTACTACAATATAAAGCAAGTATTGTTTACTTCATAAGATTGTTAAAAATAGTCAATTTGTAACAGGGCAGCAAGGGTTAAATGACATGATAAATGCCATTACTTAAAATCTGCTTTGTTGAAACCAAACTATTGATGACTTTACTAAATGACCTTTTAAAGATATCAACCAAACATCCGTCAGCATTTTGAACATAAATTTAATCCAAGTATTTTTTGCACCTGGTATAAATTTAAAAAAAATTGAAGAATGTCTGTGCCCATAAGTTATCACTCCAAAGCCAACAAACACAGATCCAATCAGAAGAAATAAATTTTGAGATAGAATAATTGGCAGAAAAAAAAAGAAATGAAATAGAGTTTAATTAAAATGTCCTTTTTTCTGCACCGATTGGGTTAATGAAGACAGGCATACATCATGCAGTGTTCTATGGGGGTAATTTTGCCCTGTCAGTGGCACTACGGTTTACTCTTACTTAGAATTCCAACAGCTATTTCATGTGCAAGGCAATGTATATACAACAGTACACTATTCCTAGCTACGCTTTCAAGTCTGGACCACTGATAAGGGGCACAACACCAGAAAAAAATAACGAAATGAATCCAAAACCTTCTGAGCAGCAAACAAGTGGCTTACTCACTGACCCACTGTGACCCCCTTGGCACCAAGATTGGGGCATAATAATTGGGTACCTACCTGATATAGTCTAACATAGTTTCTATATCACGTACATCTACTTGTGTTAAATTAGAACTAGATATGATACTCTCTATCTCATTTATATTGGACTGCATCTGACGGAATTCTGTTTCAAAAGCTTTAATAGCACCAGTTGACTGAATATTACTAGCTTGATCAACTAAACTTCTCGTTTGATCTAGAATAATAATAATAATAATTCATGTGAACAACAAACACAATTTTTGAGGAACAGTAGAGAGAGAAATGAGGTTTAACATCCACTCGACAAAAACTAGGTCATTTAGGGACTAACATATGGTTTAATTTTATTTCAATAATTCACTTGCACTTAGAGGTCTTTAGTAGTGGGAGGATATCAGAGAAGAGAGAGAGAGAGAGAGAGAGAGAAAGGGTTTAATGTCCACTCGACACAAACTAGGTCATTTCGGGACTAACATAATATGGTTTAATTTTATTCCAATAATTCACTTGCGCGTAGGGGTCTTTTGCAGTGGTAGGACCCTACTCCTTGTGACATACAACCAGGGATTCGAAAACACGCCAGTTGAGTCAATGACAGGTTGAAACCAGAGAAAACCCATGAGATTGGACAAGCGACCCTACTCCTTGTCTTGTACAACAGGGGATTGGAAACAACACCTGTTGACTCCATGACAGGCTTTATGAAACAGCGGGCATGTGCTAACCATTTGGCTATCCAACCCCCTGACGAACATTAATTACATATTTTAATAATTACAAAACAGTAAAATATGTCTTGTCCACCTGTAACTTGGACTATTTTGATAATAACATTGCTATTTTTTCATTGTTAAGAGAGAGAGAGAGAGAGAGAGAGAGAGAGAGAGAGGGAGGGTTTAACATTCACCCAACACAACTAGGTCATTTCGGGACTAACATATGGTTTAATTTTATTTCAATAATTCGCTTGCGCGTAGGGCGCTTTAGCAGTGGGAGGAAACCTGAGTGCCCGGAGGAAACCCACGAGGTTGAGAAGGCGCCCCTATCTCCATGCCACATACGCTTACAACAGGGCTCGAAACCACAGCCACAAGCCAAAGGTGCCTGGACAGCTAGAAGTCGAAGCGCGGCACTCTAGACCAGTAGGCCATCCCAACCCCCTCATTGTTAAAAGGGCTGGAAAGTAAACTGTCACAATATAAAATAAAAACCTAATTTATCAAATGGAAAATGAAGACATAGCTTACCTTTGAGATCAGTAATAATCTTATCCCAGTTATCAAAACATTCACCACAAGGAACACAATAGGGTAAAGTACCAGTTGTTCCCCTTGCACATCTATCACATTTTAATCCTGTTACACCTCGTACACATTCACATTGTCCAGTACGTCTTTCACATTGTAATGATGCTGAACCACGTCTATCACAAGCACAATCTGTAAAATATACAATTTATCTAACATCAATATAATCTATCATTATAAATCATACCAATCTGATAAAAATACACATCTATATTTGGTTTCGTTTTTCAATGGCCTACACTTCATTAAGATCTGACTAGTTGTACTTGAAGGTTGCATCAGGGATCGTACGAGCAGCTTTGGACCCTATGACATCATACATTGATATTAGAAATTCAACTTTCACCATATTGTAGTTTGCGAAGAGATGAAGTTCGTCTCACTTTCCCTCAATAGAGCTACATGAAGCCAGATTTTATGGACAATCCATAAGACTAGACACATCTGATATCCTGATCAATCAAGGTGCTATATGTATTAAAATTAATCATTTGTTGTGTATTTTTCAGACGAAATATCAAATTAACAAGTAGAATATTTTTAATAATGGAACTGAAGAACATAGAATATAATTACCATAACATTGATCTCGTGGATCTCCCCACAAGAAGTCGGCACAATCACCACATGTTCTACCACCTCTATCTTCTCTACACTCACACTGTCCATCAATCTGTTTCAAACATTATATATATATAAATATATTATACATACCACCATTCCTATCTTTATGAGAATTCACATAGCTAATTTAATACTACAGGTATCGTATTATGCCCTACTGTATCCCTTTGAACAAAATTGACTAAAGTCGGCCATACTCAATACATTAATCCAATAATGGCACAAGGGTCAATCCTTTTTTAGCAATCCGAATTTCCAATACGTCTTCTCTATTCTTGGGCATCAATTGTTGAGTTTTAAAAAGGTTAATTTAGAGTCTATTTCAGGTATATACAACAAGATATTTTCGTTGCAGATGGGTTCTTTTCTTGTTGGTAGCTCTCTAATATATTTTTGGTGTTCCCAAATCTGAGTGCTTGTAGGAACACACAGAAAAGGCCCCTAGTAAATCTGTTTATCTACAATGTTTTATATAAATTGTAAGAAATATGATATATATAATTACCTGATTACATTCTAGTGAAAAGGAACCTGTAGGATCACAGCTACATGGTGAACAACCTACACCACTAGACAGATTAAAATAACCTACTGCACAACGATCACATTCCTGTCCTATTACATTAGGTAAACATGGACACTGTCCATTACTGCGATCACATTCACCATGTGATACATCTGTACCCAGGGTAGAACATACACATCCTGATAAATAAATCATACAAAATTATGTCTAAATGTAAAACAAAAGGAACATGGCCGTTCATTTGTCTGTGGATTATTTTAAAACATCTCTTCTATGTTCCATATTGAAGAAAATTAGATGAAATTTTTGAAAGGTAAAAATATATAATTCTTATAAAGGAAAACAAAATGGGTCAAGTCAACGACATGAATCAGAATAACTTTGAGCAAGAAAAAAATATTTAAGAAATGACATGTATTAAATATAATGCTTAAATCAAAAGCAAAGAGAGAAATTGGGTTTAACGTCCATCCCTACTGCTTGTCACATACAACCGGAGAAACTAAATCAATAGACTTACTTTTACAGCTTTGTTGAGTAGCATCACCATAGTAACCATCCATACAGACTTCACAGTTAAAACCTTCTGTGTTATATAAACATTTTAAACATTCTCCTGATGATGATTCACAACTACCAGGGGTCGCAAAATCTATATTATTATTACATACACAACGTTCACAACTTCCATCTTCAGCTAGTGGATTACCATAATAATTCTCTTCACATTGATCACAACTAGGTCCTGTAATAATGTAGACAATGTTAATTATATATCACAACTAAGCTCTATAATAATAAGCTACGTAATAATATAGACAACGTTAATTATATATCACAACTACCCTCAGTAATAATATTGACAATGTTAATTTATATACATGTATAGCCACTATGCTCTGTAATAATATAATAGTAATTATATGTCAGAACTAGGACCTGTAATTATATCATATTCATTATTACTTCATCTATATCGCAACTAATATAAATACTATTTGGAACAACTAGTTAGTGAAATAATAACATAGATCACAACTAGGTCCTGTAATAATATATTTGTTGATATGTATCACCAATAGGTCCTGTAATAATATATTCAAGATTACATCAACTATATCAAAGTTCAGCGTTTTTTTTAGGCTGACAAGTCTTGGAAACCTTGGCTCTACTTTCTGCAACCATCGCCCATGTTATCAACAAATTCACACTTGTGAATTAAACTTGGCTAACAAATTTTTGATATTCTTATTACTTCTAATTTCTTCATTTAAAGTATAGAGGTTGTACTTACTTAAGTAACCTGGTTTACAATCACACACAAAAGATCTTGATCTAGGATCTAGTGAACAGGAATCAGCATGATTTAATGCACTATTAGGACCTCCAGGACACATACATGGTTGACATGGTATACGCCCACCTCGTGGTTCACCATAGTAGAAATCAAGACATCTATAAATAGACATAGAAAATGATTACAACTCTTTTTTCACTACTTAAGATTAATGATCTAAATTAAGTTATAGATCACTATGAATTCTTGCTTAAATCAGTAAACCATAGGCTAAGTATGATTCTCTAGGGAGAGGGGCTTTAGAAACATGTAGGCTAAGCCTGTTCCCCAATCCCATTCAGACATCCTGAATAAAAATATAGTTTAAAAAAATATATATATATGTATGTAAGTGCATGCTTTTTTCATTATTGACATCTGTGCACCAGTAGCTTTTGATTACATTTAAAGCATCAGTGTAGCCTCTAAAATATTCAAATCATTGCAAAATGTACTGGCAATTTTGGGGATGTTACTTTTATTTCTTCAAAAGTTTAAAGACTTAATTACGGTACTATGTATTTACCTGTCACAATTATCACCTTGTGTATAATCTCTACAGTTTAAACATCTTCCTGACAGATTATCACATGTTTCAGCATTACCATTACATTGACAAGCTCGACATTGGGGAAATCCCCAGTTACCAGGTATACATACTGCACATTCACGACTACCAATATTATCCATACATAAACATTGTCCGCTTGTAGCATTACAGAAATTATCTAATGCTCCCATATCATTACAATTACATGCTGAAAATAATAGAAGTTATAATAAAGTAATACATATTATTAGATTATATCCAATCTGTAATAAATCTTTTATGCAGACATCAGGTACACTTTTACGTACTGATTCATCAATAGCTAACATATCTATATTTGCATCCATGCTAAGGTAAATTTGCTTGTGACTAAAATCACTCTTTGAATGGAAATTTCACAACTCAAATTTTGTAAAAATGACAGTGTTGTAGGCCTACCTTATTGTCAAGAAAATTATTTTTATTTTTTATCACATCCAAATGTCCAGACGTTCTTACATTAAGGCTACAGTTCTACAAACTGGCAATCTGATTAAAATACAGATCTATATTTCGTTTCATGTTTTTATACTTTCGATGACCTACACTACATGAAGATCTGACCAGTTAGTTATAGTGTGAGTTCACATCAGTTGTCAAATGAGTGGCTTTTGACCCTATGACATCAAGCGTTAACGTTTGTAGTGGTTTACCCACAGTTCCGTGCATCAAATGGCCAAGAACTTTTCATAACAGACCGTTTCATTGGCTAATCTCTCACATTATCCAGAACACATCAATAATGACAACTCTTTCAGATCCTAGTGTAGTAAAGACAAGTAAAACGAAATTTTGAATTATAAAAACGAAACAAAATAGGATCTGTGTTTTAATCAGATTGACAAACTGGAGAAACTATTCGGTCAGTTTGAGTCAGTTTAGGGAGCAGTAGTTTTGGAGGGCTTGAAACGGCCCAGTAATGAACCTGTATGAAATAATATACACATTTTCTCTTTGTGGCTATTTACATGCTAAAGAATTAAATATGTGAACTTACGAGAACATCCATTTGGTCCAAAATTGTAAGTTCCTGGTGCACACTGATCACATCTTCTACCAACAACATTTGCTTTACATTGACATTGTCCACCTAATGGTTCACATTCTCGACTTATTGATCCCTCTAAATTACAATCACACGCTGTAATATAAAAATAACAATTTTTTAAAAAACAAATTTCTACAAAAGATTTTACAAGTTCATATCAATCTGAATAATCATTTCGGGAATACGTATTAAAATTCTGTGTCCTATTTTTTTCGGGACAAAAATATAATTTAACAAATACATTTTTTAGCTACACTTGTGATATATCTAATTATCAAAAAATATCACTCATTTCACAGGAAATATAGTTTACAAGTATTGCTAATGAACTGAATCAACATTAATAAATAGTGTTAATAACTATTCAAGTTAATGAGCTATATGTGTTTAACTGATATCATAGCTAGAAATCACCAAATCCGACTTAATGACAAATTAACCAAAAACTATTATACATAATCAAATATTTCTTTTGTGCTGAAAATTCATCAAATGCTGTTGTAAAAACATGGTCGCTTAACCACCAAAGACATCAGTGTGAATAAAAGCTATATACATTTACTCTTATTTAATAAGACAATCTAATAAGACAACCTGATAAATATATGATTAAACTTTATTAAACAAACCTAAAGCTTCTCCATGTAATACAGCCGATATACTAAAATAATGTTTTTTACATTCATCTGGTATATTAGATTGTAGAGAACCTAACTGTATCTTATCACATCTATATCGTAAAAATTGATTCTTTAGATATAGAGGAAGACCTGGACCTTGGAATATAGGTACACTGTCTGTATTTGGTACTAAGGCAATCTGAAATAGAATGTTGTATGATAATCTAACCAGATTTTTTAGGACAAATAACCTTGACCAGCTCAAAGTTAATAGTATATAGTTTAATTTTTTTTATATAATGGCTATCTAAATAATAGCAATATCAGAAAGAGAAAGACGGCCATTTTGGGTCTTTTTTATCAATTAAACCTTGCAAAATTCTATCTCTTTTTACCAGTAGGGAATATTTAATAATAATAATACATAGAACATAACAATGAAATGAAATGGGGTTTAACGTCCTACTCTTCTGCTCCAACTAAGCTAATGAAGAAGGGTATGCGCCATACAATGTGTTATGAGGGGAATTTACCCTGGACAGCGGCGCTATGGCCAACTCTTATAACGAATTCCAACTGCGAAGGGATCTTTGACGGGCACGCCAATGTGTACACGGGGCCTGGGTTTTTTATTTCATCCGAGCGACTAGACAGTTGTCCTTGTCAGGCTCTCCATTCTGCACCACTGACAAGGAGAAAACCACGCTGGAAAATCATGATGAAATTTCTTGGCCAACACCAGGAACAAACTAGTGAGACGGCTAGTGAGAAGAACTAAACAAATACATAATGGGCTTTATTAATTTCAAACACTATAAAAAAGGGCAAAATGGGGAATACATAAATACAAATCCTTTTACTTACTGAATCTAATAAAACTGTAGCTTGTGGAGTTGTCTCTCCTTCCTTATAACGGTTCATATCTAATCTTATTGTGTATTTTTTACCTGGTTCTAAACAAGTTGGTGGACTTACACTCATAAAACGATTACCTGTAGTAAAAATAAAACACTTGATTAATTGCAGGATAATGTACATAATAGCTGCCAGAAGATATTACTTTGATAATTGGTGTTTTGACATCACACCAACAATATTTATCCCGAATATTGGGGATCGCAGTGGATACCTGAATTTCCAGATTTCAATTTATAACTGATCGAAATTAATTCCTGAATTTCTTGATTTCAATTTAAATAGGATTGCAATAGATACTTGAATTCCTAGATTTCAATCCATAATTTTATCGCAATGGATACATGAATTTCTAGATTCTAATCTATAATTTGTTTTTAATCTTTCCTTGTACCAATCATATTAAAATATAGATCTATATTTTGTTTCGTTTTTTATACATTCGACGGCCTCTACTACATGTAGATCTAAGAGGTTATTGTGGGAACTCACGTTCTATGACGTCAGGTATCAAGCACGCGACATTTTACCCGACAACGTCAGTCATTCGATTAACCAATTAGCGACTGCCATGCTTTTTAAAATCTACTTTTGTTTTGGTGTTAGTATAGACCTCATTGTCTGGTAAAGTCTACCCACAGTTCTGCACATGAAAAGGTCAAACGGCCGATTGACAGACCATTTGATTGGCTGACCCCTCATTTCATGGTGAACACGAGTTAAATAACAAATCTTCCAGATCCAAGTGTAGTAAAGACAAGTAAAAACGAAATTTTGAACTATAAAAAAAGAAACGAAATTGGATATGTGTTTTAAGCAGAATGACTATTCTAGAAGAAACTTACTAGGTTGCAGTCTGATATTTTTAACATCATCAGATGGATCATATCTAGCACATAGACCTTGTGGATCTATAGGTTCATCTCTAATAACTGTTACACGTACATCACTCCAAGCATCAGGCATCTACAACACAAATACAAATACTCTCAAAAAATCATCAAATGTAAATTTCATCAATATATCACCCTTTTAAATATATCCACACAAAAATTAGTTAAGGGAATCAATTAATAAAACCTTCAAAGTACTTGTAGGCCTATGTCAATCCAAATTCATTTGCATGTACATGTACCTTAGAAATAATAAGCTTGCAAGGTAAATCAATGCGATAAAAAGAAATAGTTACTCAATATGAGCTAAAATATCATTCTTTAATAGTTTGTATACAATAATATGACATTACCACTGTTCCTTTACTGCAGCATTTAATAATAAAATAAAAGTATATATCATTGTGGTGAATTAGTAAGAAACATAATTAATATTTTATCAGATTTACATAAACAGTTAGAAACATGAATACAGTAGAACTTGTATTAAGCAGGCACCCAAGGGAAATTTCAAAATGTTTGCTTAATGGAGGTGTTCTTTGAATAAAGGTGTACAATATTGCCCCCGTCGTTATTAGCCCAGTTTAGGGGCAGCACAGTAGGACGTTAAACCCCATTTCATTTCATTTCCAATAATGCCCCAACCCCTACCACAAAAGAATAAAGATATAGATTGCATATATATTTTTTATTCATAAAGATATAGATTGCATATATTTTTTTATTTATGTAGTATAACAATAACAATAACAAAACAATATAATATGTAGTTTTTATCTCGTCGTCAATTCAAAGTAGTCCCTTATGCATGTCTGTCTATTAATACTGGCTCTCTGGCCCCCCAATAATTCTTTCACTTTCATCACAGCGTCTAAAAGTTCTAGATTGTCACTATCTTTGGCATAAGTTAGTATTGTCTCGGCGGAACACTCTGCAGAACTTAATGTAGTTTTTTCGAAGTGAACAATATTGTTATCACTATCATCAGAATCATCACTATCATCAGAATCATCTTTCAATAATGCACATGCCGATTGGTCCCAGTCAATGTCTTTCGAATCAAATGTAAAAACATTTTCATCTATAGTATGCAGATTGTGAAAATCACATTCGAAAACTTCTTTAGATATCCTCAAAACCGAAAGAGGTATGTTATCTTCTTCATCATCATCGTCATCATCGTCTTCTGTCACTCCATTTTCAAAATTAAATCCACACTTAATAAAACACTTATGAATTGTGGATGCTTCAACTGAAGCCCAAGCAGATTTCACCCAGTAAATAGCAGTTAATATATCGATTTTTTTTAAAATCTCACTACCACCAACAATCGTATTACGCTCCATCTCTGATAGTATATGTTCACATTGTAATTTTCTAAATTGCAATTTAAACGACTGAATAATGCCCTGGTCCATTGGTTGACTTTTTGAAGTCGTGTTTGCCGGTAAAAACTTGACTGTCACGTTGCTAAGATTCATTTGCGGATGTGCTGGGCAGTTGTCTACAAACAGTAAAATATTCCGTTTCTGATTTTTCATTTTTTTATATAAGTCAGAAAGCCATTCTTCATATAAAAAACTAGTCATCCAGGCTTTTTTATTGTTTCTATACACAACAGGGAGTCGCTTCACATCTTTCACTTTAGAAAAACATCGTGGTTTGTTCGCTTTGCCAATCAACAGCGGAGTGATTTTTTCGCCAGTCATACTCGAACAAAGAGCCAAAGAGAGTCGTTCTTTCGAACGTTTACCACCAGCACAGTCGTCACCCTTTATGTGAAATGTTTTTCTGGTTGTGTCTTTAAAAAACAATGCCGTTTCGTCCATATTAAAAATATCCGAGGGTGCGTAACCATCACATATTGTAGGCAGCTTTGATTTCCACTCGTCGACCACTTTACCGTCTACATCCGCACGCTCGCCACTCATCGTACCCCACACAATATTGTTTCTTTTGCAAAAGGCGTTCAGCCAACCATTGGATGCTTTGAAAGTGTCAATCTTTAAATCTGTGGCAAATTTTAATGCTTTTGCCTGTAGTAAGGGTCCATTTATAGGGGCATTTCGGGCTCTACAATCCTGGAAAAATTTCCATACCAAATCATTGATGTCTTCATTGCCTGTCGATCTTTTCGTGCGCTTCTTGTGCGGTGATGAATTATTTTCAAAATGTTCTAGAATTTCTGCTTTTCTTTTTAAAATGCCGTGAATCTGGGTATTTCCGACCCCAACTATATTAGCGATTACTCGACCACTTTTTCCTTCATTTGATAATTGTATAACTTTGACACGTTCTTCAAGTGTCAAAACTTTTCGAGTGGGTTTAAGAATTTTACGAGGCGTAGTAACATTAGACATATTGATAAGCAATGTCTTCTATCAATTCAGACGCTTTCTTATATATCATCGTTGGCTTGGTCATGAATAGAATATTGATTAGGTGTAAGCACTTTACGAAGCGTAGTTATATGAGACATATTGATAAACAATAGAATACTGATTAATGTTTAAAGTTATCAGCTTGGGGTATGAGTAGACTTGTTAATTAGAGAGACAGTTAGTATCAAGCCAAGCGAGTAAATCTTGTCAAGGGTATTGACCAATGACGTATTGACAGTTCAGTCCCGTTCG
Source organism: Patella pellucida (assembly GCA_917208275.1). Lineage (NCBI taxonomy): Eukaryota > Metazoa > Mollusca > Gastropoda > Patellidae > Patella > Patella pellucida. Next base: position 49,543,332 of record OU795042.1, on the reverse strand, counting down.
CTCAAGCGAGAACGTGATTCTCCGAGATTCACTGTGATGTGTTCGCTTAATGAATGAAATATCATGACCGGAGGCTGATATACATGCCCGCTGCACGCGTTGAACAGGTGCGTGTTTAGTAAAGGTAAGATTACTTAAAAATCGCTCGGGGGGATATTTTGGTGTTCTTTGAAGCAAGTGTTCGCTGATTATGAGTGCCCGCCAGAGCAAGTTCTACTGTACTAGTATTTCTGAGAGTTCTGAGTTTGTAAAAACTGATACATGTACCTTCATTGATTTGTTTCACGGATTTCTTAACAGATTACAATTGTTCAAGCTCTCATTTATAAGTCCATTTTAGTCATAGATTGGTAAGACATTTTCGATTTAAAATGTTTATTACCGTACTAATTAAATGTCCACTGTAACTAGTCCATGCAAACTCATATATTATTGATGAAAATGGAATTGACATTAGAAAGAATGAAACTTACCCTAGGGTCATATCGAAGTACTACATCATAATACATAGGAAAATCTATGTTATCTAACATGACCTCAACACTGTCTCCTTCTGTTAATAACATATAACCTGTACCAGTCCAATAATTACGACCTTCTTGAACAGGTTCTCTCAAATATACACGAGCATTCTTAAAAGAGAGAGAGAGAGAAATGGGGTTAAAGTCCATTTGATACAAACAAGGCCATTTCGGGACTAACATATGATTCAAATTAATTTAAATAATTTGTTTGCACGTAGAGGACTTCAGCAGTGGGAAGAAACAGAAGTACCCGGAGAAAACCCACGAAGTTGGACGGTACCATACTACTTGTCATGTACAACTGGGGAAATGAAACCACGCCAGTTGACTCCATGACAGACCTTATGATAGTGTGCAAGTGTGCTAACCAGTTGGCTATCCATCCCCCCCCCCCCGTTTCAAGTACAAGTATAATCTAAATATTGCCTGTGATGGCAAGAAGATGGCAAGGAAACTGATTGTACAACTAGAAAAAAATCATAAATTAAAATTTCTAGGTGAACATTGGAAAACTTTTGAATTTGTCGGATCCAGTTTGTTTCGAATGTGACACTAAATACCAGGCCTATGTGGTAGTACAACTTTACTCCCTCCCACTGAACATTGAATATATAACATAAGAAGACAACCAGATTTAAATAAAGTACTGTACGTGTGTCAGCATGAAGTACCATTCTTTTTAAACTCTTATATAATTTTGATTAAAAATCTAAACAGAACAAAACCAAAAAGGAACAAAATGATTGACAATAAGTTCTTTATTGTCTGTATACTAAGTTATAAATGATACAAAGTATAATATATAAATATTATGACTTACCCCTGAACCTCGGCCATGTTCTCCTTCGTATAAATAATAATCTAAACCAGCATAGTAATATCCTTGTAATGGCTGATCACATCTTCTACCTATTATGTTGGGTCGACACTGACATTGTCCACTACCTTGGTCACATGTTTCACTCAATGATCCACCAATATCACAATCACAGGGATCACATCCATAAGCTTTAGCACTTAATCCATAAAATCCACGCTGTAAGCCAAGACATAGACAATAAATTTGTAATTATGTGCAAAAACACTTAAAAAATTGATTTATATTTGAGATAACACTGAAAATTGTCGTCATTATTTTGCTTTTAAAAAAGTCAAAAGACAATTCTTTGGGATAATTTTGAAAAGACAGATTTTGGAAGAGCTTGCAGGTTCACACTATAATAGTAAAAAACTAGATAATGTATAGGGAATTTGCTGAAAATTTCAGTCAAATAGATCGATCCTGAACTGAGTATTTAGCGATTGAAATTTGGGCCTTGTTTTGATCATCATTACTGAAGTCGGTAAAATAAAAAAAATAGTCTCGATAATCCATTTTTTATTTAATCAGCAGTAGCATACCAGGTTCTAATCCAGTAAGTATACCAGGCTAGTAATGACATCGAGAGTTGACTATGGTCTTGATAAGTTAAATATAAATTACTAATTAATAATTTAGATAAGCTATGCATTTGATTCATCAATAAACCAATCTACTTCAAGAGATTGTAGGAGAATTTTTACATACAGAATTTATCTGACATAATATTGGAACTATAACTTACATCACAAACATCACAATTTCTACCAGAAACATAACGTTTACACCGACATAAACCAGTCACCTGATCACAACCAAAATCCCCAATAGTTCCAATAGGATTACATGTACAAGCTGTAAATATAAACCATAATCATTTTCTACAATTAATTGATAATTCTTTACTCAGAGCAAGACATCCTTACTCTTTCTAAAACCTTGATATAATAAATAACAATTTTTTTTGTATTTATGATTTCAGGGCGTACTGACGGCCATTTAAGACTTTTCTTATTTACATTGAACAATGGGGGGTGGGGAGGCTGGCCTAATGGTCTAGAGTTTCACGCCTCGACCTCTAGCTGGCAGGTCACCTCTGATCATTTTGGGACTAACTAGATTTAATTTTATTTCAATAATTCAATTGTGCGTTGGGGTCTTTAACAGCGGGCGAAAATTTGAGGACCCGGAGAAAACCCACGAGGTTGGACAGACAACCCTACTCCTTCTAACGTACAACTGGAGATTCGAAACCACACCAGTTGACTCAATGACAGACTCTATGATACAGCGTGCGCACGCTAACCACTAAGAACAACAACACTGAAGAAAACAGAGGGATGAAACATCTATGTTTGCCCTTTATTTTAGAATAAACACCCTTGAATTAATCGCATTATATAGAACATTACTTTGCTGTTGTTCATCAATGGAAACAGTTTTTAGTGTATACACTTACGTTCACATCCTTCACGATTTGTGTCTAGTAGATTCCAGTAATTATCAGCACATTTATCACATCGATGACCTTTGACATGTCTCTTACAATAACATCTACCTGCTTCTTCACCTCGTAATTCATCTGTTCTACTATCACATTCTCCATTACGTTCAGAACCAGATGGATCACAATCACAAGCTAAAACAAAAATATAAAGGAATGTAAATGCCATTGTTAAATGTATGTTGGTATTGTATATAATATTTGAGTATAGACTTTCAGTCAATGAACAGCAAATTTATTCGAGCAGAGAGATTCAAATGTGAAAGTATGAAAATGCATTATTAAGAACTTGATTATTTCAATGAACAGTACACTATATCTTATTCCTCCATGAAAGACAACTGTTTATTTCACTTTTTCATATATAAATAGAATGGGGATTAATGTCCTACTGTTATGCATCTAACCTGGACCTATGGAAGATGGGCATATGTCTACAGTGTGCTATGAGGGGAATCTTGCCCGGGCAGCCCGCGCTACAGCCTACTCTTATATAGGATTGTAACAGCCAAGGGATCTTTTACATGTACGCCAATATTTACAGGACCTCTGTTTTCCATCCCATACAAACGACTAGACAGCTGTCCCTGTCAGAACCTCCGTTCTGCATCACTAACAAGGGGGAAGATCCAGGCTAGTGAGCAAGTGCCTTACCCACTTAGCTATGTGATCCCCCTTTTATATATAAAGTCCTGGTATTCATAATGGCTGACAATAGTATACCGGTACATAAAGAGTTATCAGCAATATTACATGCCTTTAAAAATCTTTATTGATGAAGTAAATTATAAAGTAGATGGCACTGCCAATAAAACATTATAAAGTAGACATTTGAAAACATTTTTAAAGCACTTACGCTGACAGACTTCAGGATCTCGGATATCTCTGTTAGGATCTTGATAAAAATAAACTTTACATTCCTGACAGTTACGTCCCATTGTATTATGTTGACAATCATCACATACACCACCACTCTTTCTACCAGTAGCTTCAAATACGGCCGGATCAAAGTGACACTTAGACGCATGATTATTACAATTACATCCTGTAAAAAGAATTTAGAATAGAATTGTTAAAAATGATAGATGGCTATTCAACAAAACATACACCCCACTACAGACAAGTAACCACAACTTAAATAAATACATTTTGCATGAGTTTACCCAGTTTGTACTACTTGAAGATAGACTGGCAAATTTATCCTAAACTGTATACACAAGTTAATTTATAAATGCTCAAATCAGTGTATTTATATTTTTTTACAAAACAAATGCATATCATTAAAGGTGGGGTATTTTGTATTAACCCCAAGAATAAATTGTTTGTCTTTAATGTACAAATTAAAATGCCTTCAGTGTAAACAAACAAATCAAAAGAATAAGAGAAATTGATCCAACAACTTTCTTATTACGCATTCACTCATAGCCATTTATTTATAGTCTCAATAACTCCACATCCATTCACTTGATTTGATAATTGTTTAGTGTTTGCAATGTCTATTTTCTGTCTTGTCCGCAGGTTTATTTTGCGTGTAGTGCAGTCCTCCTGCATTTACTATTAGTGCATACACTAAAATGAATAGTCTGCTCTTTTGACCAGAAGATAACCACTGCAGTCAAAGTTTAACAGAGAGTTCTCCCAATACCAAAGTATTTTGGCATGACAAGTTGTTAATTAATTATTTTCACCAAACAGTCTTTAGTTTCGTGATGTACAAGCTAAACATTTGACCTTCTATTTCCCATGTAGGTAAGATTTGTTTCCACATTGTATTAAATAACGAAATAATTCTTACTTTTACAAGAATTGGGTTGATTTTGTCTGGCTGGTCTCCATGGTAAATCATTGTAAAATTCTTCACACATTTCACAGTTTAAGCCTCTTGTATTATGTGTACATTCACACTGTCCATGTACCTAGAAATACATGTACTATGTTTGTATTGTCAAATAAAATCATTTACTATAAAAACAACAATATATATCAACTAAGTCGAATAGATTAATTATTTCTATGTTTTTATAATTATTCAAATGTTGAAAAAAATAAATAACAATAATAATTAGTGCAACACAAAAATTGTTTGTTTTATTTTCAATTTCAAGTTGTTTTCTGGGACTAAAATTGTTGGGCTTTGGGTACTCATACATGTATATATTGATATTTCAAAGATAGACTACCATGCAATGAAACATACATGTATGCCAACAGCCCACAACAGTCTACAAAGGTTGCCATATATCTACTTTTTTGTAGGTACCTGTACATGTATGATGGATGGACAGAAGTGACAACAATGTACGACATTATTTTTATGTTTGCATTTAAAAATGGTTTGAAGCATTAATAAAATACTAAACTTACCATATCTGGTCTACTATCATAGCCTGGTACTGGAAGACATCTTGAAGCATGACCATAACAAGAACAACTACCTCTAACAGTCATATCGTACATAGAATAATAATACTTCTCTATAATTTCTGGACGGGAATCTAATAATGTATCTCCTGTAAAAAAATTTTAAAAATTTTGTTTACATTATTTTAATGTTGAACAATAAATCAATGCTTGAGAACCAGAAATACTTACGGAAGTCAGTTTACTTTTGGGCTAGAACAAAACCAGGTTAATGATACATGTAGCTGTTGTAGCAATTTTTCAGACAATCAGGGGCCATCATTCATGAAGTTACTATCCAATATGGTCAATATCAAAAGGAACAAAGATCTTTAGGTTCTAAACATGCATGTTAAGTTTCATTAAAATCAGTTAAAAATTGTGACCTCTATTGGGTCCACAAGTTAAAAGCGGGATTTTTCGTACAATCAGGGGCCATAATCCATGAAGTTTCAATCCGATACATGCCAATATCAAGAGGAACCGAGATCTTATTGTGATAAAAATATATTTCAAGTTTCATCGAAATCAGATAAAAATTGTGACCTGTAGAGTGTTCACAAACAATTGTGGACGGACAGACAGACAGACAGACAGGAGCGGCAACAATATAAGTTCACATGAAAATGTTGGCGTGTAAAAATACAACAACCAACGGTGACAGCTAAAACATATTTGCTGTGTACAATTACATCACTATTCTACATACACCACCTTCATAGTCGGGACTTAAAGAACTGTGAAATGACTGAATTCCACATCACTCAGTTGCAGTTCTGTCAATTCAGGATGTTCCGGACAGACAAAGGAGGTGGTGTATGTCGAATAGTGATGTAATTTTACACAACGTCCTACAATTATGCACCTAACCTGGGCTAATGGAAGACGGGACAACGAATGTGAACAATTGAGCATCCCATGTATCTGGTTCAGAAAGGAAGTTATGTCCACATGTCTAAGACAACTACATGTAAATCTTAACCTACCTAATGTATGTAGTTCAGTTAAATTTACTCTTAAATTTGTCAATTTCAGTAAATCCTGAACCTTTTCACTATAAGGATCGGCAACTCTTATAAAGGGAGGTAATACACGGAAGATGACCTGTAATAAAAGAAAGTAGTGTTATATACATCGCATGTGTTCATCAGTTTCCTATATATTTAGCCTAAACTAGTATCTTCACCAAAGAAATTGAGAATTAGTCCGAATGTGATGACCCTCTCACTCGAAAGACATTGAATTCATTATAATAAAACAGTGATTAGGGCCAACCAGAAATTAAGTCTTATGACGTAAAAAGATTTTAAGGGGTTCAGTCTACCATTCCTCTTGATGATCCTCCCTCTCCATCTTCAACCAGAAGAGATTAATAGTGGTCGCACGGTATGAACATTTAGCAGGCACATACATGTACATGTACTGTATATGTTTAACATTGCTCATACATGTACATTGTATTATAAAAGTTTTTTATACATTTACTATATTACAGATTTTAATTTTCTTCATAGGAAATAAATTAACCTTCTCAGAACCATGTCTCAATTCACAAAGACAGTACAAACATTACACTATGTGATTCCTACATTCCAAGGAAGAATTTAAATTATTAATGGTAATTCTGCAACTACATGTACATGTACAACTTTCTTTTAAAATTGCAGCATTTACAGGGTCACAGAACAATAGTTCTTGTACAAATGCACATTAAATGCCAAAATGTATAGTAGTAGATTCATAGTGTCCAAAAGTCTCCTCAAAACATTACATGTATTTCATCTGGAAATTATTGCAAAAAGAACATGTAATGCTTTAAGAGCACCCATCTATTCCATACTCTGTAAACTTTGCAAACAGGTAACCATGATGTAGTCATGATCTGATAATTCTACTGCTTGCCAGAAAACAAAAGTACAGTAGAAAGCTGTTAGACAGACAGACCCTCACCTATTTTAACAGTGCTCTGATTTCTTAGAAAAAAATGGGCGACAAATAGAACTTACCTCTCCTTCTGTAGATGGTGTTTCTGCTGAATATCTCTGCACACAAATAACATCAGTCAGTGAACGAACAGGTCCACGAGGTATTTCTGGGAAAGAACGAGCACAATCCTGAGCAAAATAACGATAAACTTTCCAGGTTTTACCAAAGTCATATGATCTTTCTATAAGTAACGCCTTTGGTCTAAAGGTTTTAAAAGTCATAATTAAATGCGTAAAATGAAATTCAGCTTCTAAATCAAGCTGTAAATAAACATTTTTTTCACCATTTTTGGCCTGCCACCAACGATTCCGCCTTTCTTTAAAAGATGATACAATGTTTTCTATTTGATGACTGCGGTCATTAAAACCTTCTCTCCACGGTTGACGAGAGTCACACTGAAAGCATTTTGTGTCTTTTTCTAAATAACTAACAACACAATAACGTGCTGGTCGATCTGAACCACATGTGGATGATGCATACAGATATTTTTCACGCCCAATCAACAAGTCCCCTGTTGCTGGGTAACAACTGCCCTGTTCACATCGCGATCTTTGTCTACCCTGACCACTCACACCTGGAAGGAAAAAAAAGTAAAATTTTAATTTTAACTAATAACATCATATTGCACTGATGTGAAGGAACTGGACTTGAAAAATCATGGAAATCCCTTCGGCACAGCCAAGATAATACATGTACATTTAATGTAGTTATAAAGTAATGTTTCTCTGTCTACCAAGTATAGTAAGCATTGGGGTCTGAGATAACAAATTTTGCTAGTCAAGATATTTTCAGTTAGGGTTAACAGAGGCCAGAATGAGGACATCAGTAGTTGTTTATCAGAATCCGGATCAATAAGCTTCCATCCCCTTTAGCAGACTTCAACTACAAATATAGTTTATGTTATGTTGAATACAATGGTCATACAAAAAATGACCTTCATTTTGTATATTTGAAATATGAAGAATGCCAGTACAGGTTGGAGACATTTCCAATAAATCACTGTGTGAACTGCACATCGCATCTACATGTTTATGGTAACAAGTCAGTTACCATACATGTATACACAGTTTACACAAAACAATTTTGTAATCTCAAAATTGTGAGATGTGATGTGTACAGCATGAACGACAAAGCTACATTAGGGTATATTACATGTACCTTGCCTGGCAAACTATGTTTACAATAATAAAGGGCTAAAATAGATAAACCTGATAGAAATATATTGTAATGCAAAATTTAAAATTTTCTATGTACAAAATTGTTTTTATGTATGTCATGGAGTTATTTCCGTTTTGATAAACAGTAAAACATCGCCAATTTATATTAAACAAAACATAGCAGATACACAACAGACTACCGCAAGACTTGTTTCCTCTACAATTGATGAGTAAACTGTTTAGATAACTACAGGAGGGCATTTATTCCAAAAGGCTTGAGGAAATTCCATGTTTATGCTCAAAATCACTTTCAAATGTTATCGCATGTGTTAAGCATTAGTTCTCATATGTGAAGAAATATAAAACCGGCTTCCTACACAGTATATATATCACATCTCTCAACTAGTTTTTATATAAAAAAATTTATTCTCACCATACTTAATAAATTGAAGGTCTACGCAACACAAGCCATGGTTTATGCGTCAGTGACATCCTGATTTCTTCTCATGGAGAATCAGGCAAAACACTCATTGCACTTGATGCCAATTTGTAATGGCCAACATGTACATGTATATAATGGTACTTGTTCATGTAGGTCAATCAAAATAATTATAACTATCACCTTCATGGCATGCATATTATGATTTATATTTAAACTATCACAATGGTTTAACAGAACTAAACATAAATGCTCCATCAAAGGTTTAAACATTTAATCTAGAAATTTTACTATGTTTGTACAGGCCTATATACATGTATAATCCTGATTAGTTTTTGTGTACATGTATACACACTTTTATATTCAAGGTTTAGTTAATTAACTTATTTGTTACCTTCCAATAGTCATGAGATTTTGCTTTAAGAAATGGAATGTAATTGGGTTTAATGTCCTAAGAGTTCGGGGGTAATCAGGCTTTACCTGTATTCTAGAGACCAGGTTAATAATTATGTAGCTCTTTGAGCATGCATTTCTGGATGGATATATGCGCTTTATAAATATACATTATTATTATTACGTATTTGTTTCATTCCAGTAGTCCTGAGATTTTAAGTCCTACATGTACTAACATATTTGTTACCTTCAAGAAGTCATGTGATTTTGCTTTAAAAAATGAAATGAAGCTTATCGTCCTACTCAAACTGGGTTACCATTCGCCATCAGTGTTCCTTGAGTCAAATTTTGCCTAGACAGTGGCGTTACAGAGACATACTTTTATATCAAATTCCAAATGCCATGTGACCACAACTATTGTCTCTTGCCAGGCTCTCGTTACTGCACTTTTGCTTTAAGACCTGGAAGTATAACTCTAAGTTGTGTGTGGTCAGATTACAACAGATATATCATGTTATATTTAGCTTCTATTCTATTTAATAGGTCTATAGATTTTTTTTCTTCAGAAAGTAAATATTTGAATATTAACTACAAGAAGATAATCTTGATGACTTAAAGTACAAGTTGAAGTACAATACTATATTTATCATGTTGGGTCAATTTAATGGATGACTCAATAAATCTCAACAAAAGTCCTTCAAAAAGTCGTTACAAATAACTAACTAGTCCATCTATAAAGTCATTGACTGAATGTTCATTGAGTTCATTTGTATTATAACATTTGAACTTTGACTCACTGTGGTTTGACCTGTTAAGTACTGTAATATACAGTAATGTGATATAGGTATGTAGGTAATAAAGATAAGATATCTCTCATCTTTTTCTTAGTTTCATCTTTTGTTGATTTTGCAAATAGTGTTGATACATGTGCAGAATTGATTATATTAATCCAAGTATACAGGGCTTATGTTCTCTACAACACCTGATAAGACTTCACATTTAATTAACATACATGTAACTACTAATTTTTGTCTAAATTTATGATGCTCCACACATTTTCAAACATGAAATAATGAATGTAAGAATCCAAACTACTTTTTTTTGTATCAGCCACATGTAACATACATGTACATGTGTATGCACAGTACTAGTCTCTTAATCCGAATGGTTTTGTCACTGCACTTGGCCTGAAAGAATTAATTATTTAATCTTAAAAAGGCCTTCAAAAATTTAGACATTACCAACTTTATGTTTTTTTTAAAGGGTCATAAAATTTTATAATTTTTTTTTTTTAAAAAGTTCACATATTTCGATTGTTTCAATAATGAAGGTCCTAATTGTACACAATTGTACATGTATCTTTATCTTTGATTGGAAAATAACAGTCCAGCTATATGTTAAAGTGTAGTCTGTGAAACACAAGGTACCTTTTATAAGTGTTACAGTACAACAATGTAAGTTTGAGTGAAGTAAAAATGTATATTATATTTACTTTTTATGGACTACCTGGTTACATTCTATCAAAGTAAAATTCACAACACCAATGGCAATGATTAATGTTTACCTAATATAATAAAAGAGCAGTGTGAGTCACAAACTACAAGTTTAACATGATATGGTGAGATCATGTTTGACTCCCAGCTTTGTTTATTGTTATTAATATAAACAAAGTGAGAAAATTCTCTGTAGATATTTTATTAAATATACATATAGGATACAAACCAGAAACTACATGTATAAGCAATAGGTTTATAGTATGCATCATGAAGATAAAATAAAGAGAATATTTGGTTTATCAAGAAAAATAAAAAGATCACATAAAATTTGATGCTGCTTTTACACAGATTCAATGCCTGACAATACAGAAAAGAGTTGTTCCTGAACAAATAAATGCTATATTGAAAGGCAAGACATATTAAAAAAACCTACTTTGACTAATTGAGAAAAAAATCAAATTAAAGACATGTAAGAATGTTCATGTACATTGTACTAGGTAACATTTGTAATGTAATAATTGTAGAAGAATTTAACTTATTATTCTGTTACCCAGCTACTCTCCCCCCCCCCCCTTAGCTTATATCCCCGGTAAATGCACTAATTTTAACCACGCTACACATAACACAAATCTGGTAAGACAAACCATCGACTAGACAAACTACACAGACATTGCAAGAAAGAAACAACAAAAATAATCAAATCAATCGAATGGATACGACGGCAAGCGACTCCTTATTTGGTCTCAAATGGACTTCAAAGTGTCAAAGTTATCAACAATCAAATTGAATGGATCAAAAGGGATAAAGTGAATGCCAATCAATCATACAATGTACATGTATAAAAAATAACCTGCATATAAGATGGTTGCTTCATGTTCAGTTTGACATTTTATCTTTAATTATATGAGGATTGAAATGTGAGCTACAATGAATAGAAGACATGTTTATATATGATTAACTACATGTAGAAACCAATGCTTATATAAATACTGGTGTACTATGTACTGTACATGTATATGTGTTGTGTCTGCTTTAATAAAGCAGTCACTTTAAGAGCTCATTATCAAACGATCCCACCTTTTCTCGGATTAAAAGAACTTTACTGCAGTATCTTAAAATTTCTAATAAATCCTGTATTACATGTACATGTATCTTATCAATTAACCTTGATTGTAACATGGAAGATGGAAGAACAATCAAAATTTTGATACATGTACTACAGAGTGTAATAATTGCTTTAAATTTATTAACTTAATACCTAGAACTTGTCATTAAGACAGTGACGATAATATGGTTGGCACTGGAGTTTTAATTTGACAATCATGATGGAGTTTTAATTAGCCGATCATGGTGGGCACTGGAGTTTTAATTTGACAATCATTATGGACTTTTAATTAGCCGATCATGGTGGGCACTGGAGTTTTAATTTGACAATCATTATGGACTTTTAATTAGCCGATCATGGTGGGCACTGGAGTTTTAATTTGACAATCATGATGAATTTTTAATTGGACAATCATGATGGGTACTGGAGTTTTAATTGGACAATCATGATGGGTACTGGAATTCCTAACGAAAAACCAATTTTACATATAGGTATCAATAAGGATGACTTATTTTCTAGTGGGATTTAATCTTTGGCTGACCACTTGACCATAACTAATGAAAGCTGGACATAAAACAAGTAAAGCGTTGATTTAATCTGTGTACTTGACATGTTATAAGTTAAGTATACTTGTAGGTGAAATAAGGTTAAAGCTTATCTATACTTTACTTTGTATAGGTATGTCAATTATTTACTGTGGTCAGCCTTAACAACTGGTCAACTTACTGGTCATTGTTGATCAAGTAGAGTATTGGAAAGAAAAGATCTCATAAATTGTATAACCTGATCCGATCACTTTATGGCCCAACCCGTTTGTCGCACGTAATATTTTTTTTATCAATCTGTGCCAACTAAATACATGTACATGTATGTAAGTCCAAGCTCTTTCGTACATATTAATTAAGCCTTTAAGATCGCAAATTGTATAACCTGATCTGATCCCTTTACAAATACTGGCCTGTCCATCTGTCACACATGTAACATTTTTTTGTCATTTTGTGCTAAATAAATATGTAAGTCCAAACTCTTTTGTACATATTAATAGGCCTTAAAGTAAAATATTTACACACAAAAACGAATATAATGCTATATTAATAATGTCAAGTCTATATATAATATATAATCTAGATAGTTTCTAGACCATGTTAAAATGTTCACTCAACCCTAGATATATTCAATCCATGTATAACTGACCAACGATTTCAACAGCCAGATACTGTACATGGGTATCGGTACATGTATATAGTATATGTGTAGTTCTACAACAAGATCGTTCACTATTCAAGGTCTGGATAAATATTCAGGTTTTGGTTGCAATTAATAGGCCTGGAAATAAGGCATCTGTCACAGGATTTGTCGGACGGTCTCTGATTGTCGCAAATTTGTGAAATGGAATGGGGGTTTAACGTCTTACAGTTCTGCTCCTACGGGGCTAATGAAGACAGAAATATGCCATTTAGTGTGCTATGTGGGAAATTTAACCCAGGCAGCAGCAGTACGGCCTACTCTTACACTGAATTCCAACTGCCAATGGATCTTTTACATGCACGCAGGTCCTCTGTTTTTTTATTCCATCTAAATGACTAGACAGCTCAGGCCCTCTATACTGTACCACAGCCAATGCAGGGATAGAACACGCGACCACCAGGCTAGCGTACCAGCATCTTACCCACTGTGGCTCCCTGCCACAAATTTGTCTTTTATCAGAGTTTTTAATGAAATAAATAATTCATGTCCATGAGTCCATGTCTGTCAGTATATAGTTCAAAATGTCAGGTACCAGTTCAAAGACAATGAAGTCTTCTTTGCATTTTTCAATTTATTATTTCTGAAAATTACATATATTGCTGTGGAGCTTCTGAACTAAACATCTTGGCTACATGTATACCGACTCTAGTATAATTATTTTGATAAAATTTTACTGAAATGTACTTTCCAAAGTCATGGTAGTACATTACAGTCACGATTATCAAGTCACTCATATAAAATGAATTATAAAATTCTGTAAATGTGTTGTGTGATTTGAAACTTTTGAGCAATTTAAATAATTTCTATTTTCACATTTTGGTGTGTGATGTACATATCTTAACCCAACCCACTGTCTGACCCTTTAATGTACAAAACACACATTTGTTTATTTAAAATATATATCATGTTTTAGTACAAAATTTCCTACATGTACATGTAGGTTATCTTGTATAAAACATGGTTTATTAGGGTGGTAGGATTAACGCCAGGACTGTTTATACTGCTGTCTACCCATAGATACATGAACTATGGACACCTAATGGTCAAGTCTTGACCACGCTTGTTATGTTTGTTTGGTCAACAAGCTCTAGAAACTGTGAATGGACTGACCACTTAAATCAAATACCCACTGCTACAATCTTTAATGGTTCTATACACCACTATGTTTCCAATACCCTTGACCATTAATATAAAGGTAGAGCACTGAATTACAAAGGTACAAAGTTGAGTGGAAATATGTGGTTAAGCCTCAGTCAAATTAAAGTTTGGTCATTTGAAATCAGACAAATCAGAAAATAAACTTTTAAAGCAGATACAATGAACATCTTTAAATCTATAAATAGCTCTGACTTCTTTAACAGCTGAGGTTGAATTGATACAAACTTCACAAGGGAAATGTGTTTTCACCGCTTCAGCAATTGCTGAGCAAAAGATAGTTCTGTAATGTACATCATACTGTACATGTAATTTCCTTTTTAGCATCAAATTTCAGCAAATAAAACTACATCAAAGCCACAGAATGCACTTAGAGACCTTAACTTTAATAGGAAATACAGTTTTTATAGGGAATGTAAATTATACATATTTAATTATTTCTGCCCAATATACAAGTAAAAACTTGTAGTTCATCATCAACATTACACAGCAGTAACCATATTATTTAATCACACTATAAAACAACTTATTCTTATAAATGAGTTACATGTACACATGGACATGTTGATGTACATGTAGCAAACAAATCATGGTTAGAAGGGCTATTGGACCAATGGTCTTGTGGATCCAGAATCTGGGCAGCAAATCTGACAAAATATGGTCTAAATCATGTAAGGAAAACACAGGATATTTTGGGATTTAATACATTAATAAATCAAAATAGTATGTACATTTATTAACATGTTACCAAAATTCGTCAATCGAATCAAAATGATATCTTTATTTTATTTTGGCATCAGATTTTCTGCACTTCATAAGATCTAACACATTTCCAGAATGGCTACTGTTCAGATAGCGGTCATTGGCTGCATTAATCAGAAGACTTCAGTGAGTTTCATTGGTTGCACTTTTACAGTACAACTAATAACAAGGCGCAATTATAAAATCTGTCATATAGACTATTCATTGTGTGATACACACAAATACATGTAAATTATAACACTTGAATAAGGTAAATTAAATGTAGAAAACATTTCCAACCTGGTTAAAAGTTTTCATTAAGATTTCATTATACTACATTCAAAGTAAACATCTCAGCAATAAAGGTTATTAAGAAAATTTATGAACTGTAGAAACAATTCATTAAGTACAGAATGTACTGTATAGAAAAGTTCAAATTTTTCACTAAAGCATTATATTTAAATTTGTTTAATACATACAATAATAGGTGTCACAGAAATTGCATCATCTCTACAGGAATGTACATGTACTTCCATGCACATTTATTTCCATAATATTTGTCAATGTACATTAATATACTCAATGGCTTGATCTCATTAGTTTTTAAATTACGGGTACCTAACGTTATACTACAAGTTCAATATAAATTTTTATGATCTTATTTTTGTGTCTAAATAAATAAAGTAATCTTATCATTGTATTAATTCTATAAAAAAGATATCTAAATTCAATTGAGTGCATGGTACTGAACATAAATTTATAACTTTATAATAGATGCCATTAAAGGATCAAACAGAACATGCTGTGTCCTTACTGCCCCCAACCAATACAAATTATTTGCTCTTAACAATGGTAAATTATTTTTAACCTATACTGTCCATATTGTATTTTTCCGCTTGAATTGTCAACAAAAAAGGAAACTGCATTGATAGACAAATTCAACATTCTTTAGTTAAGACACTTTATAGACCAGTTTTAATTCATAAATAATCAAGCAAGACAAATGCATGACAAATTTAACTGTAAGAATATTAAAAGCAATAAGTGGTTTCTAAAACTCTTGCCAAAAGAGAACATAAGTTGGATTAATATAACGATGAAATCCGTCATGATACTACCAAAGATGGGAACAAGTCAGGGGAATTCAACCCTGAGTCGAGTCCATACATGTAGTCGCTGACTTCAGTACTGAGTCGAGTCGCAAGTTGAGTTCAAGTCACAAATTTGATGGGACTTAATTCTGACTCAAGAAAACCTCTAAGCAAATGCACCACCACTAGTTTTGATACAAACTGAAAATATGGGAGGGACACTTAGTGGTTTCTCAAAATGGAAAATTCTAGTATGGTACATGTACAATGAACATGCCATGGAATGAGTAAACTTAAGAACCGAGGTATTACAAAATTTACAAGATACATCACTCAGCTTGAAGTTACATGTATGAGAATAATGCAAGAGATATTGTATGCTACTGATCTTATTCTTCTGGGAAATTAGTGATGGTGAAAGCAGTATAGAAATATATATTTGTTTTGAAAAATATATATGTAAACTCTTGCTTGATCTACATGTACATTGTATGGCCATAATTTTTTTTTTGAACAAACATAGATTTTCATCCCACAAAACATCCAATCAAAATGGTGGTTCTATTGTTGACCCTAATAATTTTACACTCAAGAACACAGGCCAGGTCAACTACTGGTGTATAATTTTATAAGTGGAATCTTCCAGTCTTAGAAAACTATTTATATCACTAGGTTAATGGCCGAAATAAACTCTTTGTCTACCATCTACATGAGGTATGCAAAGTTAATGGAACAGCCAACACTGACCAAGTTTGACAGTAAATCAGATAGTTTGAGTGTTCCAGTAAACTATACCATTCATCTTACATTCTTATCTTTTACCTCTTGCAGTGCTGACCTAATTTTATAATATAATAGAGTACTATACAGTCACTACTAAATGTATACAGAAGCCAAGACTATAATAATACCAACCAGACAAATTTCTGTTCCAGTTCAATAACAATAGAATTACAATAGAATAATATATTTTCTGTTATTCAAATTTTGATGGGTGGACATTTTGTCAGTGGTAGAACTAAACAATCAGAAATGTGAAAAAAAATACCACAGAATACCCATGTAGATATACAGTAATATTGTGGTAGACTGTTACAATCTGATGTACAGTAAATTTTTCGGGACTACTACAGTACTAATACATGTACCCACACTAGAAGCAAAGCTTTCTGTGATTATCTAAAATCATTGTCAACAAATCAAACAGTTTAATATAAGTACTTTTAAAACCACTATAATTCATGTCTCAAGTTTTGACAGAAAGGTCACTCCACAAAATGCACTTGTTTTAAAAACCGACAGGACTCTTCTTCCTTATGCTATAATGAGCAATCGCATCAATTTTCAAAATATTGTGTTGAGTAAGCTGATCTGTATAACCTGCACACAATTTCATAAAATGAAACATGTACAAATCTTGTGATGCAATGAACATTCCTTGCAAATTTGATAAAGAACCCTATAGAACAGTTCTGCTCCGATCGCCGGACAATATGTAAATCCACATTAAATGTGGGTGAATAAAAACCAATGAAATAATACATGAATTCAAACATTATCGGGAGCTGAACCACATTTATTATACATGTAGATCGGTGTAAATACTAAATTAATTATTTTCAAATTTGCCTTTACATATACATGCTCATTACATACATGTAAGACAAACTAAACCTTTATGTATGCATTGATCAGATTTTTTACATATTCCGTCATCAATATGTATGCACGTGTACTAATTACACAATGTAAATTTTAAATTAATTATTTATAAAGGGGGGCTGAATGAAAGGGGGTAGGCCTTGTGAGTTGGAGAATACAGAGTGATGCGTAAATAAAGTTATAAATCTTGTTTCACAGATTAGAAGCCTATGCACAATTTGTGAACGAGGTCAATTTTCTGAACTCTCTCAAAACGCTTATCTTATTGACACCATTAAACACATAGCTGACCTGCTGGATGCAAAGCTATGTTTTCTCTTTGGCTTTCAAAATGTCATTAGATTTTAATATTTTCCCACATGGCAGACAGCTAGCTACAAAAGTCAAACATCCAGCCGACTACTGTAAAGTATGCAGACAGATGGTAAAGTTATAAAAGATAATACATCATGAAAATATGACAAAAATGTATCCTTTTTTTTTCTAAAAGTGTCGATGTTCTTGTTTCAAATTATTGAGGGTTAGTTTTAAATACATGTACATTCAACAAATAACTGCTTTATAATATTCAGTTTATAACCATTAAAATGTAATTAATACTTATATATGTACCTACACGATAATTGCAAATTCATTTGGTTAAATGAGCTATTACATAAATTTAGATAACCAAGGTCAATTATGATAACGCATGTTTGTGAAATAAATAGAAGCTTTATCTGCAATCTGGTTGTTTCAATATATGTTGACACTAATTATTTATGTCTTCTCATTATACCAATACACATACATGTGTATACATGTACATTTTAAAAAAATACTTATAATAATAGATCTTATATATCATATCACCTGATCATATATCACCTGATATCATACTTAAACAAACTTAATACAAAAAATAGGTGCATGCATGCATTTTATTAACGTTTGCTATCAAGAAATAAATCAGGCCATTACAGATAAACAGTTTAACAGGTCATCTATTGATAAATCAAAAACTATTTCTATACACCCACATGTTAAAGTAACAATAAACTATTTGCATGGCTTAATCCAAGCTACATGTATAATATATACTCAATTTGATTATTTAACATTTAATTAAGAAAACAAAATCAAAATACCAATGCTAAATAACCTACAGACTTGGATTCAATCGGATTAAAAACAGGCCCATCAATTTGGTTCACAGCGAATAATAAAGATGGCGGTGGGCTCAGGGAGCATCATAGATCAATGTGTTTTCAATTCGACATATCTCTGTAAATTCTACGGGCTTCCTAAAGCATTAAAATCACGCTCAAGCATCTGTAATTTTAAAATTCTATCTTCTTATAGGTTTAACTGTTATGCAACACCGGCAAATTAGTCCTCACATCGCTGCCAATTAAGAAATTGAAATTCAAATGTTTCATATTCTTTTTTTGACATACGAAACACTTAAGTTTTAGATGCCAAACTTTGTGTTGACTCCATACAAAGAGTTCATACATTTTGTTTTACATGTATGAGTTAATAAAAATATTGCAACACGTACAGATTGCTTTATTTACTAATTTCCTATTAAGGATATAAAAAGAATTAGAACTTTGATAAGACATTAAAGTCTATACACATAAATACACTATGCATGCATATTGACATTAGTAAAGTAAATTTACATGACAACAGAGGCTTTCTATAAAAGATTTAGGTGTAGGACAGTCAATCACACCATAACTGTCTGAGAATGTACATTCATTATATTGTGGTATACATTTCATTCATGTCTAGTACATTTTATATGACATCTATATTTAGTAGTTCACCTTACAATGTATTTTACATACATTTAAACTTTAAACTGATTACATATCAGTTCAAGTGCAGTCATATGAATATCTCTCAAGTCTTGTATGACCATATTTCATAGGTTTTTCGGGGTGTGGTAAAACTCCTAGTGGTAAAGGGTTAACTAATTTCTGCTGTGATGCATTGCTAACATGGGTGGTTTAATGTTGAATTAGTCCATGGTACATGTATAGTCTCAATTCTGGTGAGCATGTACAACGATTAAAGAATAAATGTAATATGTAGGGTGTTCACAAGAAAGTGTGGACGACGGAAGAATCGACCGATGGGGGGCGACTGCAATATACAACATATCCATTTGGGGTGGAAGTAATTTTAAAACAAAATGCCCAAATATTTATGTAAATACATGTATGTATCACTGAATTCATATTATATAACCTCTGCTAACACCAATCATGATATCGCAGATAACTTTTCATAATCTTAGCACATGAGCAGGGGTCTTTCCTGTGGGAGGAAACTAGTGGCGCCAATACCCATATCTCAAAACCAAACCAGGGATCGAAACCACACCAGCAAGTCAGAGTTGACCGACCAGCTGGAAGTACATGTAGAAGCGTGACACTGTAGACTAGACCACTGTAGTCAAATATATTATGATGTCCAACTTCTGTACTCCAGTCGAGCTAACAAAGATGAGTGAATGAGGAAATGGGATTTAACATCTTACTTTTATGAATCGGCCTAGCTATACTGTACTCCATGTGGTGTGCTATGAGGCGAATTTGCCTAGACAGTTGTGCTGCAGAGTACTGTTACTTTGAATTCCAACTGTCAAGAGTTCTTTTAAAGTTAATGTGACACTCTTACTTCCCAGACATTCCGTGCTGTACTAATGACAAAGAGAAACCACATTGGAAGCTCCTGGGGTACCCACAGTGTCTCCCGGTAAACAAGTATATACAGATGTACATCTCTTATTGTTGATTATATCTACTTTGAATAACATTAAACATAAATTATGCAAGAGCTAAATCTGTCTATTGCAGGGCTTTCTTAAGGCCTGAAATGTTATCTAAATTATTACATGTAATTAGACATTAATAAACTTATCCAGACCATAATCAACTCTTGATGGCACTGCGAGCCTGTGATTTTAGTGGATTATTAGCCAATTTACTGCATAACTTTCCTTCACGATTTAGATGATTAAATGGATAATCAAGACTATGCTGTTTATCAAACTGACTTTAGTCATAATGATCGAGGCTAGGCAGAAATTTCAATCGCTTAATGCTCATTTAATCGTGGGTCAATTTGAATGAAATTTTCAGCAAATTGCCTTTACATTATTTAGTTTTTTACTATTATAGTAAGAACTGCCAACTCATTATCTAGTCTCCCATAAGGTATCTTTAATTACAATTGTTTTGTTTTATATTCCATATTTTACATTTTAATGGACGTACATAGTACATTATAGAAAATCAGAAATCATATGATGTCAATTCGATTATATATGGAAGAATATGAATAACAAAGTTATCCTGCTTTGAAAAAAGTCAGAATTAAAGTATTAATTTTATTAGCTGCAATAACATTAAAATTATCTTCCATAAAATCATATCCTAGGTTGTTTTTTTACTACTCTATGTACATGTAGTAAAATTCAGCGGCTAGAAGGAACTAAAAATAAGTTATTTTAGCTGTAAGCTGATGAAAGATAAAGCTACATGTACCAGTATGAAGATAGTGTATAACTTTATCTTTGAAAGTGTGATAACTCATTGACCTAGCTCCTAGGAAACGGTTTCATAAGCAGTCAATTCCTATCAAATTCCACTAACTGTGGTCAAGTTCAACGGCTACCAGATGGTCAGTTCAAAGTCTCAAATTACGGTTTGACCAACTTCCAGAATACTACTAATTCATTCATGCCTAAATCCCTGTATTTGAACAGGAAATGGCAATATCCCCAACAGGGATTTGTACATCTACATGTTACTGTAATAGCATTCAAACAATTTTTTATTTATTTTTTTATACCAATTATATGTACAATTTGCCTATCTGCAATATTGTAGGCCATGTTCTGCCTTTGCGCAAGTAAAATTAGGTTCAAATACAAAATTTTCACCATCACAGTTTGCATGGAAATAAGTAATTATGCTACAAATAGTGAAGTGTCACTGTGGAATACTGAAATCTTAATCCTATCTTACAATACAAAACATTTTTTCTGTATTTTCGAAGTGGGTTGAAATCATGTTTATGTTCTAATTCTGGTTCAGCAGTCGATTTAAAATCGACAGAAATTTCAAATAGCAGTTGGGTTTTATCAAATCATATTATTATACGGCACAGTTTCACCTATATTTCAATGGGAATTGGTTTATAATACATGTATGTTAAAGGTATATGCAGTACGGTACAGTTTGATGTCAGTTTAACTGGGGGAATTTTATAGGCCAGTAACTTTTATGTCATCAAATCACAACAAAACCAGCTCCTTACAATAGAACGATCTGCGACTGTGGCTGGAGCAAGACTGAAGACGTCAGTAGTGGAACCATTCTAACAATTTGATTCACAGAAAAATGTCATTTACATGGAAATGTAGATATATTATTCAGCTATTTAAATAAAATTTCATTAATTCCATACAACCATGAACCTTAAAAGGTCCATAACTACACATAAAACAAATGAATTAAAAACTTAAACTTTTAACTTACCTCTCAATAGACAGACTACAGATAAAATTAAAAATATCTGATCCATTTGAAAGGACACCATTTTTAGAACAGTTCCTATCACAGAGTGGATGTATGTGAAGCCAACTGGCTTCTCTGCCTACTGAAGGCACTAATATCCTTTCCAAAAGAGGTAGAATGTATTTGGCTGAAATATTTTCAGCTATTGCACTTCAAATAAATTGCATCTTGACTATAGGCCTACTGTGTAAACTAACTCTGAAACACAAATAACATTTCTTAGGCTATATATCTTTCATCGTAATAATTCGCAATACTGAAACTTGAAACAAGTTTATATGGAGTTAAAATGCAAACTCAGCTGTCTTGAGTGAACTAATTATTCCATCAGTTTGTGTGGAAGCCGACAGTGACTGATGATGTATTATCTGTGTAGTCTAGTTACCGTAAACTATTTATAACACGTCCATAAAGTTTTAATACACGCCAAATAACAGAAGCCGTTGCTTTTCACAACATTCAACAAATTATGCTTATGCAAACAATCAATAAGGTTCTGCTTTTAAGCTGATTGTCACTTAATTATAGATTTGCCTCGATATAAATGCCTGTACTTACTTGACACTCTCCCTACAACCCATCCAGCCTCTCAACAAAATGATGGCGGCTTGTAGTAAGCTGTTCCGTTATCCTCCCCCGGAAATGAATCGTAAACAAACCCAAACCGGAATAGCAGATGTGACACTTTGACTTTACGATTTGACTGTACTTCATAAATATCTTTTTAAATAAAAAATTGATATGTTTATGCCTCCTGTTTACTACCAACAATTTAATGGTAATTTGCGATTTTAGCACAGTATGGTATCTAGGCGTAACAGCCAAACTCGACAGAAAGTTTTTTTTCCTTTAGTGCTCTAACTTGACTGAAGTTAGCAAGAACATTCATAACGACTGTATATACTTATACATGTACTATGTAGGTAAAGGAGACATGATTCAATGCGGCAAGATGTTATTGGGCTTATCAAGTAAAATTATCGATTTTTTTCGGAAATTAGCACTTGAGAATTTAATTGAAATTATTACAAGTGTTAGTATCTATGAAACATTTCGGATAAATACCCCCGCCATCACCCCGACTCTCAATCATATACTTCGAGAAATGAAACAAATTATTGGAAATGAAACAAATATCGGAAATGAAACAAATTATAAGTGTATATTATCACACACAAAAAAATCCAGAGCCTTTTTTATTCACATGGCAAAGTAAATAAATTGAAAAGTAACAAAATATCTACTGAAAATATGTCATCCACCGTACAGTGGCCCATTAACATAATTTCCCAGGTGGGGTGTGCCATCCAAAAATCCGACCCAATCAGCATTAGACCCCCCCCCCCAATTCGACACAACAAAAAAGGAAAATTAGCCCACATAATCTCAAAATTCGCATTTCCACAATTAAGTACAAATAGATAGACTGCAGTGATCATCATCATTTATATGTAACGCAAGATGTTCATCTTCTACTTATATGTACTGCCCCCCCCCCCTTTATTAGCTTGAAAAGAAGGAAAATTCAAGAATTTAAATACAAAAGAAAAAAAATATGATACTGTAACATCCTTCAATATAATTATATAACATTCATCCAAAGGCAAAGCGCAGCCAGCGGCGGCGCCAGCCGGTGCTGAGTGGGGGGGGGGGTAAAAAGCTATGGGGGTCTGGGGACTTTGTCCCCCAAATCTTTTTTTTAGCCACGCCCTTTTTGCTTAGGGAAACGCTCTTCTCCAGCTATTGGATACATCCGTTTTAGGTCGAGAAAAGCCCTTTCTAACATGTGATGTTGCACTTTAATATAATATAATGCACAAAAAAAAGGATCCTACCCCCCCCCCCCCTAAATATTATGTCATTTTTTTTCGCAAAATTGGGATGGCCATGACTTTCAAAAGTGGCTCCGCCACTGGTCCAGGGATGTAGCCAGGAGTTGCTGAGTAGTTGTAATAAAAAGTATGGCGAGCGTAGCGATCCAAAAAAATTTTGGGAGGGGGGAGTGGTCTTTTATGAAAATTCAACATGTGATGTTGCACTTTAATATAATATAATGCACAAAAAAAGGATCCTACCCCCCCCCCCCCCACTATAAATTTTATGTCATTTTTAGCAAAATTGGGATGGCCATGATTTTCATAAGTGGGGGGGGTAACTACCCCCCCCCCATACCCCCCCGTGGCTCCGCCACTGAGCGCAGCGGCGTCTATCATAATACTAGTAATGGAACCTTAATAACAAATGCCTATACTAATTGCAGAGCGTCTGTCTGGCTTCAAATGTGACATACATTATTATTTAGACAGTTATTCACATGACAAGCTAATAATCACTTCACTAGACCAAGGATGGCTTGGGTATTGAGTGGTTTACACTATGTCCGCCATATCTGAGTTAAATACTAATATTAATGTTTTTATCTGTAGTGTCTCATAGGCCTATGTTGGCCAGAATCATTTATATTATGTTGTATAATCTCTGTAAATATTCAACTGATTTGTGACACTTTAATAAAATAAATTATTAGTATTATTATTATTATGACCGATGAACACTGATAGGCATATTAGCCGTACGTAACTAACGTGACGAAATTTATGGTAGCTGCCTTTTTTTTCGCACGTATCAACTGAATGGCCATTTTGCTCAGTAATCCAAGCCAGAATAAATTTGACTAATTTTTAAAATTGAGTTAAAGTTTTAAATTTTCGTTTAGAACTGAAATAAATTAACTATTAGTCAATCCCCACGCTAAAAACATTAGCAGAATTCATTGTGTATATGTGAAATAGACCTGACCGAAGCACAAAATAGTGCCAATACTGTGACCCCCGCGTGTGTCAAATGTCCGTTTAAATTTGCTAATTCTGTTAAAATCCCATTTTCTTCCGTGGATTTATTATTCAATTTTGAGTTGTGTCCGTGTTATTTGCACAGACAACCCTGATACGACGCAGGTTTTCTGTTCGCCGAAGTCATTGTACTTTCGTTTGTTTGTTTAAAAAACTGACTTCTTGGCGTTGACCACGCGACATGTGACGTTTAGATAACGGCATGTATATATCATGGCGGTTCACTGTGTCAGAGTCACTTCTCTGCAGGTAGGACCGTAGGGTGAGTCTTTCGTTCAGATTGGCATATTAGCGTCACTCAAGGATCAAGGTTAACACTCAGGGAAAAAGAGTTATTATATGCACAGCTTTATATCCTTACCCTTTCCGGCCCGACGAGACTCTCGTGTCCCATCATGATTATAGTGAATACAATGTTGCAATATTATGTGTATTATGGTCAGTATTTCATTATAAGTCAGTTTAGGTAAGTCCAGGGGTGGATTGGCCCATCGGGCGATTAGGCGATCGCCCTTCCGGCCGGTCGGACAAAAAATGAAAAGATAATTTTGTCCAATTCATCTAAAAACAACTTTTTCGCTGAACATTAAATAGGGGGGGGGGGTATTGGACCGGCCATGTAGCTATGATGATCATGTTGTATGTGGCCGATGGCTTTAATGGGCCGCTTCGCCATCACTCGAGTCTGGTAAGGGCTGGTATAATAGACTTTCTGGACTGGGTGTTGGTCGGAATTCGGAATCCTACAATTTCATCGGATTCACCCGACACTGTCGCCCGAAAATTTACTAGTTATTAAGTCACCTGCACCCTGTTTGTGGGGATACGCCAGAAACGTCTGTCCACGGTTCGTAACTCAAAAAAAAAATTCAATTTTAAGGCCTCGGCAAAATTTGATGATAGCTGGTCTGCTGGCTGAATATGAGTGCGAGACGCTTTCCAGTAGTGTTCGGCACGAATATTCGAATATTCGAATATTCGCTCGTCAAAAATAATATTCGAATATTCGAATAGCATTTACCGTATTCGAATTTTTTCGAATATCTACATGTTTGTTTTTATTTGCCCTAAAATATTATTAAAGGCGTCTTTCCTTGTCACATTTACATTCAAAGCTTACTTACACTTCCTAACTACAACTTGTAAAGTTACTACCCCTACATAACTCTAATTTGAATGTCTTCAGAGAACTTATCCGGTAAGTAGCTGGATACCTGCTTTGGTTAGCCAGTTAGTGCCGAGTTGGAGTTGGCTGTCCTAATTATCTGGTCACCGTACCCCTTTAGTTACCATGGTTTTATCACGGCGTCAATCCTTTTCATACCGGTTTTTCAAATACGCACAATGTCATGTTAAAGGAGCTAAATCCCTAACATGTGGGACCTAGAAATTGACAGAAATGGGTCACAACGCATATAATACTGTAATATGAATGTATATAAACTGATCTACATTCAATGGTTTAACCGAATTGAAATTTCTAGCGTCTGGTTATTCCAGTCTACATACGCCGTTTGATTTGGTGCAATGTGTATAGCCTCGTTCCACGAGTAAATTGCTAGAACTTGGGCCGAACCGCATTATGGTACACGATTCGTGTACCAAAGGTTAAATGTTTATTTTTTTTCTTGAATATTGGATATCAGAGGCCTATCCTTTCCGATAAGATGTTGATTTGAATTGACAAATAATTCGTGTTTTCAAAGTTGAAGATTTTGGATGATATTAAGTAAGAGACCTAGCTTCTTTAAAGATAATACACTTTAATTTGTTAATGCGTATTTTAATATTACATTATTATGTGCTTTTAGACCCACTTTCTTCTATTTTAAGTTTCCACAAGATGGGAATTATTGAGATAAAATTTCACCATATGTTAGTCCCGAAATGATCTAGTTGTGTCGAGCGGACGTTAAACCCCATATCTCTCCCCCTCTCTCTCTCTCTCTCTCTCTCTCTCCCGCGTCAACTCTCTCTCTCCCGCGTCTACTTGTTGCGATGTCGTGGAAGGCCGAGGTCTTGTGTACAAATTGGCAGTTTACGTAAACGATCTACCGGCAATTGCTAACATATAATATTGTGCATTGTTAGCATGTCAACAGACATTTCAGGCACTTCACAACTTATAATAAATTGAAGATATACCACTTTAAATATATTTATATTAAAAAATTGAAAATATTCGAATACTATTCGAATACTATTCGAAAACAAATTTCAAGGCCCGTCGAATATTCGAATAGTATTTTCATTCGAATATCCGAACACTACTTTCCAGGGGCTGGTGTTAAACATTTTCAGAGATGAAATTACAGAATTGGGATGTCGGGAATGGTCTCAAATTGCGGGAAATGGCCTCCCATTTGCAAAAATTCAAACATTAATTGTGTCCCGTATGATTTCCCCTCAAAAAATGTAAGAGTCTGGCATATTCTTGCCGAATACGACACAGACTTTATTCTGCGAGGGCTACAATACAGAAAATCCATACCGCGATAAATGGCATACTGGGCCTTGCCATTCTAGTTTAACAGCGGACTCTAATAAAGTCGGAAACATGAATGATAGTTACAATATAATCATGTTTTCACTTGATGTGGGTACCAAAATCCATGTTGTGGTGTCGAGGTAGCTATATTTTGCGTCCAATATCAAATTTTATTTTATTTCTGCCCGCCGCTCCTGACAAAAATTATACTCGAATGTTCATTATCCGAACGAATGCTATGTTCATCAATATGTAATGTTCCAAAATTCAAAAATCAGCGTTCATGAATTACACTTTCGTTACTCTGTACCAATGTGTCTCGTGGCCTGCCCATCACAGGATGAATCAACTAGCGCTCCCGGCAACAGATATGGGACATTTTTCAATGAAAATATTCCCACTTATTCAATATTCCTAACTGGTTAACAAATGGTCAAAATTATCTCAACTAGTTCCATTTTTAAACCACTTAAACTCTTTTGACTCATTTGACAATGATAGTACGTTAATTAATACTATGACGATATGATCATTTCACAGGTTGGTGGTTGTAAATTACTTGCAGGCCGGGGTTTTGGCCTAAATTAATCGATTTATACGATATATTATTTGACAGAGATTATAATCAGATATGCCACCAAATCGCATATTTGGGGTTCATTTTTCAAAATTTTACAGGGGGTGAGCCGCCCCTGGGTAGGTTTAAGGTTGAGTTGAAGTAGTGCAGTCTAAGTGCCAAAAAAAAGTTGTCTTCCCTTGCAGTCCACACTAACTGGATAGCGAGACTTGCGTCGAGGATGGAGAGAGAGAGAGAGAGGCACTCTAGACCACTAGGTCATCCCAACCCCCCGTCGAGAATGAAGTGGCATTTCAATTTCACACACAAAATCACGGGACCGTTCTCTAAATTTCGCATAATCGCGTAAATATTATTTGATTTGAGTCAACAAAATACAATGTGAATTGGGTTGATCTGCTCATTCGAATACGGGCTCGAATGGGGCAGAACCGAACATGGGGCGAAGGGGGCCCGCAAAACAAAAATTGACGGTCATTGACGCGTTTTCCTGTTATTCCAGTCCGAGAATACAGCAACTTCAAAGTAAACGCGTTTTCCTGCTATTCCAGTCCGCGAATACAGTAACTTCAACGTGTTCCACTTAAATGGTTGACTTGCATGAATTCCAAACAACCAATTCATCGTCCTCCCCGGGAAAATTTTGAAAAAAATCGTCTCAAAAGCGTTTATAGCTATTCTAGCCGACCTGATATTCTAACTATCCAACTAATCTGTTGCAGCTGAATTCACAAATAATAATCGATGTCCGAAAAATGTCACACAGAGTAGAGTGACACCAGATAGCCCCCCCCCCTTAGCCCTGATTCCAATCTCGCCAACAATCATGGTGTTTTTATTAGATTTAGGATATTTTATTTTGTCAACCAGGTGAAATAATAATTTTTGTTTCCACTCTACCCGTCAATGAAATGAAATCACAATGTGATCCTACATCATTACAAAAATGATTTCTCTCCTTAAAAAGCTCAATTTGTATTTATGCCTATGTAATTTAGAGACGATGTTGACTGATGTCCTTAACAGGAACCTGACAAACCCCATCCTGCAAAGAAATCTTGGATCCGCCCCTGGGTTCTTTCATTAATGACCACAATGCCACATTTGAAAATAACCCGTTAAAACAAATAGCCTATAGTGTGCATGCTCACGAGGCGTCCAACAAAAGAACAAATTATTTCATATCTCAGAAACCAAACGTCGTAAAGTCATAATTATTTCTCTAAAATTAAGCGTATATATGCGCATCAACACAACCGTCTAAACATAGTACACATAGCTCTAGAAGTTTATTTGCAATAACCGAACAAAAGATTAAATAATTAGGTAAACTTGAACTAGCTACCGGCAGCTATTTTTAAATATTATTTTTGTTGTCGACAACCTTGTTATTTTCCGAAAGCCGCACATCTCAGCATTGTTTTTCAACATTGGAGGAGAATTGATGACTTTTCGGGCGGACGGGTAAAGATTTTCTTTATTTCATCTACTTGGCAAAATAAGAGCCTGAAATCTAATAAACACTAATTTCACTTATCTTTTAATTGAATACTACGGAGTTTTACTGAATTGGCTATGGATTAAAACATTTTGTCTGGAGCCACTCTACTTTGTGTGATATTTTTCGGGTGTCGGTTATTATTAGTGAATGCAGCTGCATTGGATGGTTGGAATTCAGGTCGGCATATAGAGTTGGATTTCGGTTAAAAAACCATTTGTGGCGGTTATTTCGTTTCCGGGAGGGCAAGGCCCACATACCCCGCAACGATTGATTGGATATTTGGGATTCGGGTCAGGTAGGATATAATGGGGAACATTCATTGATGTTGCTGTTTTTACGGGAAACGCGTCTGTGGCAGTAGAATTTTCAAAAAAAGAAATCACAGCGGTCCCATCTTCGTGGACTGTGTAAACGATTTATTAATTGATTAGTTGTTCGGAATTGGAGTCAGCCACGTTTATTATGATATAGCAGGAAAGTTGCCTTGTGTATGGGCTAGAATAGCAGGAAAACGCGTTTGCGGCCGTCAAATATTTCAAAATCTTCTTGGGGGTCCATACAAGGAAAGCTCCGACCCATCGCCCCGCGAAGGAGACCGGTGCCACTGCCTGTAAACCGAATTGTTTTCTCGGGCATTTCGGGTTCTGCCTCCCGCCCTATACTGTCATCGAGCCCGTGTGCCTATGATTTATCGTACCCTCTCCCAATCCTCGGGTATTTTATCCAATGTCTTATTATTTGAAACGCATTGCTGTCGTTTGCGATTTATGGTCATAGTGCATCCGATCCATTTTTTTAAAAAGAATTATAGAATAAATTATGCCTATATATGGGATTCTATTTCTGTTCTGTTCTGTTGTGTCCAGCGTTTCTTTTAAAGGGGCTATCCAGGTTTGAAAAGGATCTCAAAAATAAGAGTCCGACAAACGCCAAAATATAGAGGGGTGGCGTCAAAATATTGAGTCCTTTGGACGTAAATGTCAAAACTGCTTATCCGGACACGTAACCCTTTTAAGATTTCGGTTTTTTTGTTGGGTGACCTGATAAATGATTTCCGTTCCTACACGTTATCTTTTATAAAATAAATGTCTGGTTTTACATCGCAAAATACAGCCTAAGTCACCTGTCTTCATTGTTTGAAAACGTATCACTATTGAGTTAGTTGCGCGCTCGGCCCAAAGGTAAAATTTATTTTAAGATTTTAACACAAATAAGGCCCTTTAAATAAACATTTTTTTCTTGATTATGTACATATCACAATTTCAACCCCAATATAACTGTTCCCCGCTCCAATGCTGGTTTTCGATAAACGCAGTGACAAACATTGCCCAAGATTAAAAGTTTTATCACACCCTCACACCTCCATTTCCACCAGAAATAATAATTGTTTTGGGTTTTCGCTCAAACCTGAAGATTGTTACATTTGTAAACAGCGAGTAATATTAGCACAGGCATTACTCGGTTAGAAGTAAGAATTATGCCGTGAATTCCGAACCATATAATCACTGATAATTCGACGCGGTTTCCATAGAAAGGGAGATAACTCAGGTATATCTTATGTAGGTTTCAGACTACTGTTTTTGTCGTTTTATGTAACTGTAAAGCAAAATGTGTGTTCATGGTTACATATCGCTTGTCAGTCCTAATACTTTGATGGTTGGTAATTATTTTAGACACGTATAGCTCGATGTATCGGATTATACATGTAAACTAATCCACAGTATAATATAATTATGTAGCCTAAATACCCAAGGAATGAAGCAATGTATTATAGTACTATCCAGACTCGGTTATTGCAATTCACTGCTAGTTGGACTTTCCGCAAAAAGTTTATACCCTTTTAAACTCATTAAGAATAAAGCTGCCCGTATCGTTTCGCTAAAACCTTATAATCGTTCACCCATCACCCCTGTCCTTGAACAACTGCATTTGGCTCCCTGTTTCATTTTGCATCGATTTCAAAATTTTGTGTCTTACATATCTGTCAATCAACTGAATCGCCCGCATATCTCAAAGATCTTCTTAACCATCATGAACACTTACGCCAACTTCGTTCTTCTAATCTTCAGCTCCTTGAGATGCCAAAAGGTAAAACACTCTTCGCCCAACGCCCCTTTTCGGTAGCAGCACCGAAACTCTGGAACGAGATATCCTCTGGGACCAGTTAAAGTTTCAACGTTTTTAAGAATAACCTAAAACAGAACTGTTCGAAAAAGCCTTTATGTAAATTATATATTTCACATAGGCGTACGAGGCAGGGGGGGGGGGCGTACACAAGACCTTTCTCAGTTTTCGAGTACTGTGTTCCTTTATATTGGATCACGAACTTAAAAAGTGTCGTCGATTGATTAATGGATTCGGTTACAGTACAAGATAACTGTAAATTTTGCCCATCGTCTTATATTAACTCATTAATCTCATTTTCAATTTTATATGACTTTGTTAAATAATTTTTTGTTGTCAAAACCAGTGCCGGACTGGTGGGCCGAAGGCCCACTTGCCATACCTGTGACAAGGCCCACGAGCAAACGGCGGGCTTCGCCCGCCTACGAGCGCCACAGATGCGAAGCTCGAGGGGGTCTGGGGGGAAAATTTTGAAAAATAAACAGTCGCAAACCCATTTTCCAAGCACCTCAGGCCAGAGCAGCGGATGGAGATATATGGTGACCTGCGAGCGCTTTAATCACAGATTGTCGGTTTATAATGCTGTCACCATCTTGAGGTTAAACTCATGAATTTATGCATAATTTCACCAGGTGGTAGAATTTGTTTCTTCCAACGAAATCTATCTTTCTGCTTTTCTTTCCTTTCCTTTCCCTGTTTCCTCTCCACCCCTCTTTTACTACCTTTTCTTTTACTTTTTTTTACTTTTTTCTTTTTTTCTTTTTTTCTTTGAGGCTTAGGCCCATATTTTTGGGGGGGCTTAGGCCCACTTGAGTAGTAAGGGTGTAACTAGAGGACATATTTTGTTTCAGTCTCAAAATGACCCTAGTTGTGTTGACGCTAAATCTCATTAAACACTCCTTCTATTGTTCTATTAATAGATTTGAATAGAGGTATTGTTGTGCAAACAATGGGGATTAGTTATGGATATGAATGGGGGGTTATTGATTTTTTAGTTGCACCTGCGACCTTCGTTTGACTCGGTGAGGTTTGGGTCACGTATTGTTTGGAGGGGTGGGGATTACCCTATTTTTTTAGGCGTGGGGTCATCAAAAGTTTAGTAGAACGCGCGTGCGTTTTAGGCCATAAGCGCCTATTTGACCAAACAATGGGTATTAGTTATGGATATGAATTGGGGTATTGATTTTTTAGTTGCCTCTTTGACAGCATTTGCCTTATGGTAATGAGGTGATGTTGGGGTCGCGTATTGTTTTAATTGTTTGAAGGGTGGGGGATTGCCCCTATTTTTAAAGACACGGGTGTACATTAGGACCCCTCTCCCCCTCGGTTACCATACCCATCCCCTCAATCCGTTGTCGTGACAACCAATCCTCACGGGTATTTAATACAGTCTACGTGTATTTAATACCCTTACACGCTTCAATTAGAGCCAAAGCTAAGAAACTAACAATAGCCTTATTTACAATATATTTTCATTTTTTCATTAAGATTATTTTTTGGATTATTTTAAAGAAAATATCAGTATAGCTACAGGGGTAGCAACCAGTGGTTGTGGATTATGTACATTCGTGTTTCCGCCTTAGACTCAGTATTTCATTCCAATCCGCTGCGGATTGGCCTTTTAAATCCGGGGTTGGTTTCTTCGATCTATACCGCCCCCTCCTCCTCCCCCCCCCCCCGCACCCAAATCTAATGAATGAATGAAATGAGAGGGGAGGGGGGGCAAGCTGTTTGTCTGTTTTCGTGTAGGAATACGATAAAAGTAAAAAAAAAACACTACAAAAACCCCACATTTACTAGACACATATACTAATAAAACAATAATCAATAAATAAATACATTCCCAATACATTCTCGAATTATACCTCCCCCCCCCCCCTCGTTTTTTTCTTGTATTATATCAGAAAACTTTATCGAGCTTATTAACATACACACTAAGCACTTACAAATACGGGGAAGATTTAGACAATCACATTGTAGTACCTCTCGCGATACTTACGACAATGGTTGAATCACGCGTCGTAATTTGAATGATGGATAGCGGCGCCGTCCCCCCACCCTTTGTTCATATGAATATGGGTTCGCGAAATGTTTTATTTGTACAGCATATGTCACCCGCGTCGCCACGCCCACGCGTCGCCATACAGCCCGTGTCTTTTTTGGTCGTACCATACCCCAAACCCCCGTCCTACAATCCCTACCAGTCAATCGTATAGTTAATTGTATTTGTTCGTGTTGTTTTGTTATTTTAAGTGATTACTTATAATTAATTATTCATAATTTGCTTTTTTTTCTCAATTATTTTGATTCATTTCAATTTGGTGAAATTATTTACCGATCTGATGGTAGATTTCAATCCGTCTACCCCACAAAACACCACCCCTTTCATTCAGTTGGATCGATATTATGAAAGAAAATTATTTTTTTTATTTTTTATTTTTACAATTGAAGTAAGGTGATTAGTTGTTTTATAGGTGTCTCCAGTACCTACCACCATTCTTAAGCATAGTAGAATGTATTCGAGGTACGTTAACATGGATCAAAAAAGGACAAAACAAAATACATATGAGTTGAAATTTAAAAACGAAGTAATATAAATATTTAAAAAAAAAGTATTGTACCTGGAAGGGAATCCTCTTTGGCGAAGGTTAGGTGCAGAAACGTAGGACGTTTAGCCCCATTTCATTCATTCATTCATTTCTCTTCGGCGAATTGAACCGGGTTAAATTAATGAGACGTCAAACCGTTACACGTTAATGATCGAGGTATAGCAACGCCCCCCCCCCCCCCCCCCCCCACCCTAATTGCGAACGGCATGTGGTTTTTTTTTTAAATGAAAAAATGAGGTTTAGCGTCCTACTGTTATTCATCTATATTTGGGGAGTTTAATAAAGTGGGGAGGGGGCATGAGTCGTAATTTTGTCCCTGACAGAGGTACTTTGACTTACGTTTATAATGAATTCTAACCGCCAAGAAAACTTTTTACGTACGTGCTCTATACACGGTCGCCCTCGGTTTTTTCGACACGTCCAAAATAGCAAACTGTCCTTGACAGTCCCATCGACGCGTATCCCGTACCGGGGAGAGACCTCGTCGGATACTAGTACATTCTTGGCCTATAGAGTGAGCTTAACCACACAGATAACGGGGCACGGCCAAGCGATTTCAGGGGTTTTTCGACGTGTACGTGAGGCCCTAGGCACTCGGAATATACAGACACCGCGTGTGTTTTATTATGGCCCCCGTTTGACAGAAACATCGTGAAGTGTATAGCACACGTGAGCCCCCCAACATGAATGTGTGACATGGCGAAACGATAATACAATTATCGTGAGAGCATCTTCAAAAGGCTCAACTCTCAAAGCCTTTGAAACAATGGTCGCGATAGCTGTTAATTGTTGATTAAGAACATTTTTTTGTTATTTCAACACTTAAGTATTATTACGTATCGAAATAATTATCACTGAACCATAACGCTATATAATCGACGACTTACTCTAGACTTTTTTGCTTTCTTTTTGACATGTAACTGGAATAATTTACCCGAACATATCAAATCGTCTTCTACTTTTACAAAACCTTTTAAAGCTCAATTAACTAAGGGTGATTTTTTATTACCTAGATATTTTTTTTACATCGGGAAATATAAGCCCGCGTTTCCATAAAAGTAACATTAAACTACCGGAACCTCTGGTAAATATGTATATAAAGACGTTTTGGGTCAAATTTTGTCGATGTTAGATTTGAAAACTATAAAGAAATGGTCTTATATTTTATTTACAAACTATATCTATTGTAAAATATTAGTAAAATCAATTACGTGCTCCGTTCAAACGTGTTTGAAACTTTCCAACATCATATAAAACAAGAGGCAATGCGTTAAAAAGCGGCAATAACTATTAAATTTGCATAAACGCTTTATAATAACCATTGAAATTATATCGTAGCGCTTAACCAATTTTGAAGGGTACAAATTATAGTTATATTTAGTAGGGCTAATTTGAATGACAATCATTGCTTTTAAGACTAGGACGCGTGCTTGACGGTTCGTTCAACTTGTGGAATGATGAAAAGGGAGCACTCAACCAAACAAAACACCACCTCACCCACACGCACACACACACACACATACACAACGAAGTTTTTTTTTAACGACACAGCAAATAATATCTGTTCATAATTGTTCATTACAAAATGTATATAAATCTTCACTGTTTTTTTTTATAAATATTTATAACATTTTATTTTTCTCCAAAAATGGTGATTAGAACGTGCCTTTACTCGTGTAGTTCTCTTTATGTATTTTTATTATCTATTTGATTTTTTTTTTTCGCCCCGAAACACGTAAAGTATTATATTCTTGAAATATCACTAGTAAATGATATAACCATACGTTAAGCTCTTAAAAACATGTTATGATATATTTTCATATTTTAAGATATCGTTTAAACCAATAAACACCCCCCCCCCCCCCAAATAATGATAGTATGTTATGTGAAAGAGAACGACACAGTTTTTTGATTGCTTATGTATGGTTTACAATAGTTAAATTAAGAGGCTTGCGATAAAGTATCGAGTTATCAATTTTGTTTGATTTAGTTATACTTTGGAATCGATAATGCTTTTATTTTTCGTTTTTACTAAGTCAATATATATTTATTAGTCTGATTTCTCACTCTATCTAAAACAAAAAGTTTAGTTTCGAGTAATATTCCGTTTGGGGTTTTTTAAAACACCCCGTGAAAAATATATAAATACTAAAACAACCGATAGTCTATTAAGAAATATGTTTCGAGTGTAGCAAGAAGATTTATCAATAACTTTCTCGAATTGAACCAAATTCGATAAATATCAAAATATATAGAAATCATAAAGTTTTAATGTAATATTTGATAACATATTCTCATCCGATATCTTGCAAAAGACGGCGATAACTAAACAGAATGTTAATACTGACCTCTATATATGGAAAAAAAAGACATATATCTCATATAAATACTAAAATCATAGACCAAAAGTAGCATATGTGTGAGTTTATAGATAACACGCCACAAGTTCTTAATGATAAACTTTGCAATATTATAATTATTATCTACCTGAAATATACATAGCATGGAACATAACGATCCCCCCCCCCCCCCAACGGTGAGATAAAACACCAGCAACATAGATGTATCCTCGGAGAAAGTTATACCACGAAAACACGTATAATGATTTACCTTTTATTTTTGACTCCTGAAGTAAGGGGATGCACTCTAAATACTCTCTTCAGTATTTAAAGTTACATTATTCAAGATATAGATAAGAACTAGCCATTCTTGCTATACTAGTTCGAAAGTAGTTGATGTAAAATGAATAATTTGAAAATTTCATTCAAATTACTATTACTCTATTGCAAGCGAAGATTTCTGCATTTGAAGAATTGGCCGACGTGTGCAATAACGGTTGATCAAAGCTAAGACTGGAAGCGTCTAGGCGCGCTATATTTGATTTATCACTGAAACATTTTAATCTGTTTAATATCGGAGCAATCTGATGTCATCCAAAGATGATTAAGGCCTAGATCAGTTAATTAATGTCTAATTAATACTTAAGAAAATATTTCATGTCCAAATAAAGACCTGCACTAGGCAGATTTAGCTCTTGAATAATGCAGGTTTAATAAACGATGATTTGTCGAGCTGGCTTGACTTAAACCACGTGTCTTTAAGTACACGTATGTGTTGAACTTGGTAACGGAATATATTGCGATAATTGCACGTGTATTAAAGTTTAAATGGCCAGTGTGCACATTACATATTATGCCGTGAATACGCCCAGGAAAATAATGCGTGTCTATTATTTAAACCGTCATAATAAACCAGTCAGATACCCCAATTTAAAAACTGGAGTTCCGATGTATCGAGTTGTGGTCAAATGAAAGTACATTTAGAAAAGATTTATCAATGAATGTCAGTTAAGGACAATTGTCAAATTATATTCACCCTCGTTTCAAAAAGTTGTGAATGAAAGATATAGATCATTCCAGCCTATAATTCTTATGGTCTGGATCGTGCCTGTGCCGTTTAATACATCGAGCAAATAATCGTCAAATAATGTGTTAATTCCGTTGAGACTAAAATATCTGCAGTGTTTTCGGGATGACGAAGGCTATTTTATCCCGTAATGGTAACTCCAAATCGACGAAAAACGACACACGTCTAATCACACACACACAACTTACAAACTCCAACACACACACACACACAACCCCCAACCATACAGTTTGAAAGGTGTATTATCTGTTTCGATATCAAATCAAAGTACTATAAACGCAGCGGTATGTCGAATGTACAGGGGTTGGGTCTGTTATCATCAAAATTGTAACCCAAGCATCCATTTT
Organism: Patella pellucida; assembly: GCA_917208275.1. NCBI lineage: Eukaryota > Metazoa > Mollusca > Gastropoda > Patellidae > Patella > Patella pellucida. The sequence continues at coordinate 49,505,077 of OU795042.1, read as the reverse complement.
TGTTAATGCGTTTTTTTTTTAAACTTAATATATAGACGACTCCTCTAAAGAAGTTAAAAACAAAGAATTCATTTATACAATTATTAAAACCGAATTTACAGAATAAAGAAATAAGAACTATTCTACAAAAATAAATATTCTACCTAAAAATAAGATTTTGGGTTTTGTTGTTTTTTTTACAAAAATAAGAAATTAAATTAATTTTTTTTACAAAATTAATTATATTTTTTTTACAAAATTAATTATATTTTTTTTTAAAAATTAATTATATTATTTTTTTACAAAATTAATTATTTTATTTTTTTACAAAATTAATTATATTATTTTTTTTACAAAATTAATTATATTTTTTTTTTACAAAATTAATTATATTTTTTTTTTACAAAATTAATTATATTTTTTTTTTACAAAATTAATTATATTTTTTTTTTACAAAATTAATTATATTTTTTTTTACAAAATTAATTATATTTTTTTTTTACAAAATTAATTATATTTTTTTTTTACAAAATTAATTATATTTTTTTTTTACAAAATTAATTATATTTTTTTTTTACAAAATTAATTATATTTTTTTTTTACAAATTAATTATTATTCTACATTGTAACATGTTTAAGGAGAATTTTGCGATTAAGCACTGTCGATTGGTCAATAACGCCCCAAACTTCAAAATTAGTAAAAAAAAATCACTGTGTATTAATATGCGTACTATTTTCATGGAAATAACCAAAATTACAAAATTATTTTCGAGAATGGAAAAGGCCAAAGAAAAAATGGTCATTATCATTGTGGAAACTCTATTGGCGTCCAGTTCGTGCGAGGTTGCAATTTAAAACCATTTGCGAATGTGTTTAATCAATTTATACCGACAATGCCAAACACACCTCACCCACTATCGTTTTGAAATTAAATCTTTGATTTCTTACTCTCCCGGCATTCCAACCATTTTGTTTTTCGAGTGCACTAATTGGCGTTTCCGAAATACGCGTTCCGGTGAATACGTGTACTCTGCCAGAGCAACTAAAAGTATACTATCACCTTGCGAAAACATCTTCCATCCGGGGTTTTAAGATTTACATAGCAAGCGGTTGACGTGCAAAATACGCCCCCCTCCCCCCTATTTTCCAAGAGGTACAGCGACTTTTCGTACAATAAAGGGGCCATCACCGAGGAACTCACGAGCCGATATATCAACGTTATCGACAGGTGAGTTATACTTTGTTAAGTTTCATCAAATCAAATGACAATATTGTGACCTGCAGAGTGATATGATATCACCTTACAAAGTTTTTTGGATGGTTTTGTCGTGATTGCTCTTAGAAACACTCCTGTGTAATGTAACACTATATAAATCGAACAATAGTGAGCAGCTAAAATATGATATCACCTTACAAAAAACTCAACAGCTTCTAGATATACACTTAGTCTTCCTTGTTTCGTTAGTAACAGTGAACAGCCCGTGTTTACAAGAAAACTAACGCAATATATACTTTGAAATGCTGTCTTTATTACATACATTACAGTATCAAAACACTAAAACGAAAAGATTATGTCGAATATATAAAAAAAAACATATCTCACATTCCAGAATGACAAATGTTTTGTTTTGAACTCGTTTTAGGTATAACACCATAGAATTTCTTTGGCTTTTGTAATGGGTTTTATTATCTTTCGAGGACGCGTTGTCTCAGGATCTCCATTTTAAGTTTATGTTCATTCACAATAGCATTAATCCTAGCGTTTAACAATGTCAACCTCAGATCATCAACAGTTGTCCTATTATTCACACTGTATGGTTCAGAAATGGCGCTGGGGCGGTCCTGGTTGATATTGATCTCATTAGCATCTGAAAAAAGACACCAGAAATTAGTCTAACAAGGACATATTAATGCTTAAATACGGGGAATAATTTATGCTGCAGTGTATTTAAATCATTTATGCACAAACAAAAGTATTCACCGTCGATGCAACTAACATCGCGTTCCAACATGGTATATTGCTCTTTTTTTTAAAGTAGGTGTTTAATCGCTTACCAAAAGATGTCTCATTTTCTACGCTTTCACTCGGCCTTTTAATTGGTCTTTTCGCTAGCTTCATTTCGTTCCTTTTAAGATGACGCCAGTAATTCTTTAAATGAGTCGCGCTTCTAACCGGGAAATTGGGCTGTGCGCAGAAACGTTTTTCAATTTCTTTCCAAGTCTGTTCTTTGAGAGAAACCGACTCTACATCCCTTCGTTTATTATCAAGTATATTTATGAATTCTTTTACCGTGTTCAATAGAAATTGTTTCTCGAAATCGGACATCGAAGCTGAGCGACTCCTCGGGGTATCCATCACGTACCAATTATGTATGTTGTACTAAGGAAAACTGTTCACAACTCTACTTTATAACTTATCACAATAATACAATAATAGTAGCATCGCAACCAACAGTAATTGGCCAGTGTGTAGTACCAACGGTAGTTGTGTACAATATACACAAGATCTGCTACGTCGCGCAACACCTTTCAATACGACTTTTCCGACAACGCTTCCATTTTCGTTCACGTCGTAAGCTATTTCTTTAGGCCAAATTTTGTGTTATTCGTTTTGTTTTTTTAACAACCTGCATAGGTCAGCGTTTAATAAAAGCCTTAGACATACCCCCCCCTCTCCCCATCACACACACACACACACCCAAACACACGAACACACACTCACACCCACAGACCAATCTGAATGACAGACCCACCCTACCTGCAGAGAAGTGACTCTGACACAGTGAACAGTCATGCTATCAACATGCCGTTATCTACACGTCACAGGTCGCGAGGTTAACGCACATAAGTACAATGTACAACGACAGTACAATGATTTCGACGAACAGAAAACATGCGTCGTATCAGGGTTGTATGTGCAATAACACGGACACAACAGGGGTGGTACTATTTGCACTATTTTGTGCTTCGGTCGGGTCTATTTCACATATACACAATGAATTCTGCTAATATTTTTAGCGTGGGGATTGACTAATAGTTAGTTTATTTCAATTCTAAACAAAAAGTTTAAAAACTTTAACGCAATTTTAAAACAATAGCAAAATTTTGACTGGGATTACTGAGCAAAATGGCCATTCACTAGATACGTGCGAAACAAAAAAAGCAGTTACCATAAATTTCGTCACTTTAGTTACGTACGACACGCACACACACATGCCCACACAAACATCCCCACACAACACACCTCTCCAACCATCATAACTAGACGGTCATGTCTGCGTACATCGAGTATAATAATCGACTAGCTACGTTTGACAACCGATGGGCCCATGATCATCCATCCGCTCACAAGTTAAGTGAATCGGGATTTGTGTACTTCGGTGATAATGACCGCGTACAATGTTTCAGTTGTAAGTTGATATTGAAGGATTGGCAGCCATTCGACGATCCATTACATGAACACGCTAAATATCAACCAAACTGTCCCTATATGAGAATGATTAAAGGGGCTTTGTGTGGTGGTTACCGATGGGAATACAAAGGAATACTAGCCGGAAAAGTCATCCAATTGGCCCATTCCCGTGTGTTGTACATGTGTAAAGCTGAATGTTTAGACGCTGCTAAGAAGGCAGACTTTAGCTTTATTGATAGCATGGGTAGAGCCTATTTATTCCTGACGGAGTGGAATTGCAAAGAAGATAAAGTCAAACAGTGGGATATAGACAACATGGCAGCCGTAACACATGACTTCGAAGCTTATTTGCTGAACCAATGACCAATGAATACAAAAACGAATAACACAAAATTTGGCCTAAAGAAATAGCTTACGACGTGAACGAAAATGGAAGCGTTGTCGGAAAAGTCGTATTGAAAGGTGTTGCGCGACGTAGCAGATCTTGTGTATATTGTACACAACTACCGTTGGTACTACACACTGACCAATTACTGTTGGTTGCGATGCTACTATTATTGTATTATTGTGATAAGTTATAAAGTAGAGTTGTGAACAGTTTTCCTTAGTACAACATACATAATTGGTACGTGATGGATACCCCGAGGAGTCGCTCAGCTTCGATGTCCGATTTCGAGAAACAATTTCTATTGAACACGGTAAAAGAATTCATAAATATACTTGATAATAAACGAAGGGGTGTAGAGTCGGTTTCTCTCAAAGAACAGACTTGGAAAGAAATTGAAAAACGTTTCTGCGCACAGCCCAATTTCCCGGTTAGAAGCGCGACTCATTTAAAGAATTACTGGCGTCATCTTAAAAGGAACGAAATGAAGCTAGCGAAAAGACCAATTAAAAGGCCGAGTGAAAGCGTAGAAAATGAGACATCTTTTGGTAAGCGATTAAACACCTACTTTAAAAAAAAGAGCAATATACCATGTTGGAACGCGATGTTAGTTGCATCGACGGTGAATACTTTTGTTTGTGCATAAATGATTTAAATACACTGCAGCATAAATTATTCCCCGTATTTAAGCATTAATATGTCCTTGTTAGACTAATTTCTGGTGTCTTTTTTCAGATGCTAATGAGATCAATATCAACCAGGACCGCCCCAGCGCCATTTCTGAACCATACAGTGTGAATAATAGGACAACTGTTGATGATCTGAGGTTGACATTGTTAAACGCTAGGATTAATGCTATTGTGAATGAACATAAACTTAAAATGGAGATCCTGAGACAACGCGTCCTCGAAAGATAATAAAACCCATTACAAAAGCCAAAGAAATTCTATGGTGTTATACCTAAAACGAGTTCAAAACAAAACATTTGTCATTCTGGAATGTGAGATATGTTTTTTTTTATATATTCGACATAATCTTTTCGTTTTAGTGTTTTGATACTGTAATGTATGTAATAAAGACAGCATTTCAAAGTATATATTGCGTTAGTTTTCTTGTAAACACGGGCTGTTCACTGTTACTAACGAAACAAGGAAGACTAAGTGTATATCTAGAAGCTGTTGAGTTTTTTGTAAGGTGATATCATATTTTAGCTGCTCACTATTGTTCGATTTATATAGTGTTACATTACACAGGAGTGTTTCTAAGAGCAATCACGACAAAACCATCCAAAAAACTTTGTAAGGTGATATCATATCACTCTGCAGGTCACAATATTGTCATTTGATTTGATGAAACTTAACAAAGTATAACTCACCTGTCGATAACGTTGATATATCGGCTCGTGAGTTCCTCGGTGATGGCCCCTTTATTGTACGAAAAGTCGCTGTACCTCTTGGAAAATAGGGGGGAGGGGGGCGTATTTTGCACGTCAACCGCTTGCTATGTAAATCTTAAAACCCCGGATGGAAGATGTTTTCGCAAGGTGATAGTATACTTTTAGTTGCTCTGGCAGAGTACACGTATTCACCGGAACGCGTATTTCGGAAACGCCAATTAGTGCACTCGAAAAACAAAATGGTTGGAATGCCGGGAGAGTAAGAAATCAAAGATTTAATTTCAAAACGATAGTGGGTGAGGTGTGTTTGGCATTGTCGGTATAAATTGATTAAACACATTCGCAAATGGTTTTAAATTGCAACCTCGCACGAACTGGACGCCAATAGAGTTTCCACAATGATAATGACCATTTTTTCTTTGGCCTTTTCCATTCTCGAAAATAATTTTGTAATTTTGGTTATTTCCATGAAAATAGTACGCATATTAATACACAGTGATTTTTTTTTTACTAATTTTGAAGTTTGGGGCGTTATTGACCAATCGACAGTGCTTAATCGCAAAATTCTCCTTAAACATGTTACAATGTAGAATAATAATTAATTTGTAAAAAAAAAATATAATTAATTTTGTAAAAAAAAAATATAATTAATTTTGTAAAAAAAAAATATAATTAATTTTGTAAAAAAAAAATATAATTAATTTTGTAAAAAAAAAATATAATTAATTTTGTAAAAAAAAAATATAATTAATTTTGTAAAAAAAAAATATAATTAATTTTGTAAAAAAAAAATATAATTAATTTTGTAAAAAAAAAATATAATTAATTTTGTAAAAAAAATAATATAATTAATTTTGTAAAAAAATAAAATAATTAATTTTGTAAAAAAATAATATAATTAATTTTTAAAAAAAAATATAATTAATTTTGTAAAAAAAATATAATTAATTTTGTAAAAAAAATTAATTTAATTTCTTATTTTTGTAAAAAAAACAACAAAACCCAAAATCTTATTTTTAGGTAGAATATTTATTTTTGTAGAATAGTTCTTATTTCTTTATTCTGTAAATTCGGTTTTAATAATTGTATAAATGAATTCTTTGTTTTTAACTTCTTTAGAGGGGTCGTCTATATATTAAGTTTTAAAAAAAACGCATTAACAAAAATGGATGCTTGGGTTACAATTTTGATGATAACAGACCCAACCCCTGTACATTCGACATACCGCTGCGTTTATAGTACTTTGATTTGATATCGAAACAGATAATACACCTTTCAAACTGTATGGTTGGGGGTTGTGTGTGTGTGTGTGTTGGAGTTTGTAAGTTGTGTGTGTGTGATTAGACGTGTGTCGTTTTTCGTCGATTTGGAGTTACCATTACGGGATAAAATAGCCTTCGTCATCCCGAAAACACTGCAGATATTTTAGTCTCAACGGAATTAACACATTATTTGACGATTATTTGCTCGATGTATTAAACGGCACAGGCACGATCCAGACCATAAGAATTATAGGCTGGAATGATCTATATCTTTCATTCACAACTTTTTGAAACGAGGGTGAATATAATTTGACAATTGTCCTTAACTGACATTCATTGATAAATCTTTTCTAAATGTACTTTCATTTGACCACAACTCGATACATCGGAACTCCAGTTTTTAAATTGGGGTATCTGACTGGTTTATTATGACGGTTTAAATAATAGACACGCATTATTTTCCAGGGCGTATTCACGGCATAATATGTAATGTGCACACTGGCCATTTAAACTTTAATACACGTGCAATTATCGCAATATATTCCGTTACCAAGTTCAACACATACGTGTACTTAAAGACACGTGGTTTAAGTCAAGCCAGCTCGACAAATCATCGTTTATTAAACCTGCATTATTCAAGAGCTAAATCTGCCTAGTGCAGGTCTTTATTTGGACATGAAATATTTTCTTAAGTATTAATTAGACATTAATTAACTGATCTAGGCCTTAATCATCTTTGGATGACATCAGATTGCTCCGATATTAAACAGATTAAAATGTTTCAGTGATAAATCAAATATAGCGCGCCTAGACGCTTCCAGTCTTAGCTTTGATCAACCGTTATTGCACACGTCGGCCAATTCTTCAAATGCAGAAATCTTCGCTTGCAATAGAGTAATAGTAATTTGAATGAAATTTTCAAATTATTCATTTTACATCAACTACTTTCGAACTAGTATAGCAAGAATGGCTAGTTCTTATCTATATCTTGAATAATGTAACTTTAAATACTGAAGAGAGTATTTAGAGTGCATCCCCTTACTTCAGGAGTCAAAAATAAAAGGTAAATCATTATACGTGTTTTCGTGGTATAACTTTCTCCGAGGATACATCTATGTTGCTGGTGTTTTATCTCACCGTTGGGGGGGGGGGGATCGTTATGTTCCATGCTATGTATATTTCAGGTAGATAATAATTATAATATTGCAAAGTTTATCATTAAGAACTTGTGGCGTGTTATCTATAAACTCACACATATGCTACTTTTGGTCTATGATTTTAGTATTTATATGAGATATATGTCTTTTTTTTCCATATATAGAGGTCAGTATTAACATTCTGTTTAGTTATCGCCGTCTTTTGCAAGATATCGGATGAGAATATGTTATCAAATATTACATTAAAACTTTATGATTTCTATATATTTTGATATTTATCGAATTTGGTTCAATTCGAGAAAGTTATTGATAAATCTTCTTGCTACACTCGAAACATATTTCTTAATAGACTATCGGTTGTTTTAGTATTTATATATTTTTCACGGGGTGTTTTAAAAAACCCCAAACGGAATATTACTCGAAACTAAACTTTTTGTTTTAGATAGAGTGAGAAATCAGACTAATAAATATATATTGACTTAGTAAAAACGAAAAATAAAAGCATTATCGATTCCAAAGTATAACTAAATCAAACAAAATTGATAACTCGATACTTTATCGCAAGCCTCTTAATTTAACTATTGTAAACCATACATAAGCAATCAAAAAACTGTGCCGTTCTCTTTCACATAACATACTATCATTATTTGGGGGGGGGGGGTGTTTATTGGTTTAAACGATATCTTAAAATATGAAAATATATCATAACATGTTTTTAAGAGCTTAACGTATGGTTATATCATTTACTAGTGATATTTCAAGAATATAATACTTTACGTGTTTCGGGGCGAAAAAAAAAAATCAAATAGATAATAAAAATACATAAAGAGAACTACACGAGTAAAGGCACGTTCTAATCACCATTTTTGGAGAAAAATAAAATGTTATAAATATTTATAAAAAAAAACAGTGAAGATTTATATACATTTTGTAATGAACAATTATGAACAGACATTATTTGCTGTGTCGTTAAAAAAAAACTTCGTTGTGTATGTGTGTGTGTGTGTGCGTGTGGGTGAGGTGGTGTTTTGTTTGGTTGAGTGCTCCCTTTTCATCATTCCACAAGTTGAACGAACCGTCAAGCACGCGTCCTAGTCTTAAAAGCAATGATTGTCATTCAAATTAGCCCTACTAAATATAACTATAATTTGTACCCTTCAAAATTGGTTAAGCGCTACGATATAATTTCAATGGTTATTATAAAGCGTTTATGCAAATTTAATAGTTATTGCCGCTTTTTAACGCATTGCCTCTTGTTTTATATGATGTTGGAAAGTTTCAAACACGTTTGAACGGAGCACGTAATTGATTTTACTAATATTTTACAATAGATATAGTTTGTAAATAAAATATAAGACCATTTCTTTATAGTTTTCAAATCTAACATCGACAAAATTTGACCCAAAACGTCTTTATATACATATTTACCAGAGGTTCCGGTAGTTTAATGTTACTTTTATGGAAACGCGGGCTTATATTTCCCGATGTAAAAAAAATATCTAGGTAATAAAAAATCACCCTTAGTTAATTGAGCTTTAAAAGGTTTTGTAAAAGTAGAAGACGATTTGATATGTTCGGGTAAATTATTCCAGTTACATGTCAAAAAGAAAGCAAAAAAGTCTAGAGTAAGTCGTCGATTATATAGCGTTATGGTTCAGTGATAATTATTTCGATACGTAATAATACTTAAGTGTTGAAATAACAAAAAAATGTTCTTAATCAACAATTAACAGCTATCGCGACCATTGTTTCAAAGGCTTTGAGAGTTGAGCCTTTTGAAGATGCTCTCACGATAATTGTATTATCGTTTCGCCATGTCACACATTCATGTTGGGGGGCTCACGTGTGCTATACACTTCACGATGTTTCTGTCAAACGGGGGCCATAATAAAACACACGCGGTGTCTGTATATTCCGAGTGCCTAGGGCCTCACGTACACGTCGAAAAACCCCTGAAATCGCTTGGCCGTGCCCCGTTATCTGTGTGGTTAAGCTCACTCTATAGGCCAAGAATGTACTAGTATCCGACGAGGTCTCTCCCCGGTACGGGATACGCGTCGATGGGACTGTCAAGGACAGTTTGCTATTTTGGACGTGTCGAAAAAACCGAGGGCGACCGTGTATAGAGCACGTACGTAAAAAGTTTTCTTGGCGGTTAGAATTCATTATAAACGTAAGTCAAAGTACCTCTGTCAGGGACAAAATTACGACTCATGCCCCCTCCCCACTTTATTAAACTCCCCAAATATAGATGAATAACAGTAGGACGCTAAACCTCATTTTTTCATTTAAAAAAAAAACCACATGCCGTTCGCAATTAGGGTGGGGCGAGGGGGGGGGGGGCGTTGCTATACCTCGATCATTAACGTGTAACGGTTTGACGTCTCATTAATTTAACCCGGTTCAATTCGCCGAAGAGAAATGAATGAATGAATGAAATGGGGCTAAACGTCCTACGTTTCTGCACCTAACCTTCGCCAAAGAGGATTCCCTTCCAGGTACATTACTTTTTTTTTAAATATTTATATTACTTCGTTTTTAAATTTCAACTCATATGTATTTTGTTTTGTCCTTTTTTGATCCATGTTAACGTACCTCGAATACATTCTACTATGCTTAAGAATGGTGGTAGGTACTGGAGACACCTATAAAACAACTAATCACCTTACTTCAATTGTAAAAATAAAAAATAAAAAAAATAATTTTCTTTCATAATATCGATCCAACTGAATGAAAGGGGTGGTGTTTTGTGGGGTAGACGGATTGAAATCTACCATCAGATCGGTAAATAATTTCACCAAATTGAAATGAATCAAAATAATTGAGAAAAAAAAGCAAATTATGAATAATTAATTATAAGTAATCACTTAAAATAACAAAACAACACGAACAAATACAATTAACTATACGATTGACTGGTAGGGATTGTAGGACGGGGGTTTGGGGTATGGTACGACCAAAAAAGACACGGGCTGTATGGCGACGCGTGGGCGTGGCGACGCGGGTGACATATGCTGTACAAATAAAACATTTCGCGAACCCATATTCATATGAACAAAGGGTGGGGGGACGGCGCCGCTATCCATCATTCAAATTACGACGCGTGATTCAACCATTGTCGTAAGTATCGCGAGAGGTACTACAATGTGATTGTCTAAATCTTCCCCGTATTTGTAAGTGCTTAGTGTGTATGTTAATAAGCTCGATAAAGTTTTCTGATATAATACAAGAAAAAAACGAGGGGGGGGGGAGGTATAATTCGAGAATGTATTGGGAATGTATTTATTTATTGATTATTGTTTTATTAGTATACGTGTCTAGTAAATGTGGGGTTTTTGTAGTGTTTTTTTTTTACTTTTATCGTATTCCTACACGAAAACAGACAAACAGCTTGCCCCCCCTCCCCTCTCATTTCATTCATTCATTAGATTTGGGTGCGGGGGGGGGGAGGAGGAGGGGGCGGTATAGATCGAAGAAACCAACCCCGGATTTAAAAGGCCAATCCGCAGCGGATTGGAATGAAATACTGAGTCTAAGGCGGAAACACGAATGTACATAATCCACAACCACTGGTTGCTACCCCTGTAGCTATACTGATATTTTCTTTAAAATAATCCAAAAAATAATCTTAATGAAAAAATGAAAATATATTGTAAAAAAGGCTATTGTTAGTTTCTTAGCTTTGGCTCTAATTGAAGCGTGTAAGGGTATTAAATACACGTAGACTGTATTAAATACCCGTGAGGATTGGTTGTCACGACAACGGATTGAGGGGATGGGTATGGTAACCGAGGGGGAGAGGGGTCCTAATGTACACCCGTGTCTTTAAAAATAGGGGCAATCCCCCACCCTTCAAACAATTAAAACAATACGCGACCCCAACATCACCTCATTACCATAAGGCAAATGCTGTCAAAGGGCGATCTAGAAATCAATACCCCAATTCATATCCATAACTAATACCCATTGTTTGGTCAAATAGGCGCTTATGGCCTAAAACGCACGCGCGTTCTACTAAACTTTTGATGACCCAACGCCTAAAAAAAATAGGGTAATCCCCACCCCTCCAAACAATACGTGACCCAAACCTCACCGAGTCAAACGAAGGTCGCAGGTGCAACTAAAAAATCAATAACCCCCCATTCATATCCATAACTAATCCCCATTGTTTGCACAACAATACCTCTATTCAAATCTATTAATAGAACAATAGAAGGAGTGTTTAATGAGATTTAGCGTCAACACAACTAGGGTCATTTTGAGACTGAAACAAAATATGTCCTCTAGTTACACCCTTACTACTCACTTGCCATTGGCAAGTGGGCAAGTGGGCCCAGTCCGGCACTGGTCAAAACTGTAGGGGCTGAATTGAAGTCCACAATTAATTTGCTGTCGGGGCGATTGCACCACTTATATTTAATATAACTCGAATGATATGAGTATACATTTTCTATTGCTGATATTTAATATCAATTCGATAAAAAAAAAATCGAAAATATTTTCAGTACTGATTTAAATACTGCTAGCATAGAAGATTAGTATTGAAGATTTGAAAATTTTCTGCAGTACTTCCGTGAAAATTGAAGGAAACGTATCTACTAGGCCTATGGAGTCACAGTGGAATAACCGAAAGAAAGATCACGGCGGCAAAATACAATGTACGTCCTGCCAACAACAGATAATGGACAAAGAAGACTTTAAATTGCATTGCGAGAGAAAGCATGGTCACAGCACCTCTGACATTAAATTCACTAGGATACCAGAGAGTAATCAGAAAACGTTATCATCATTCTATTCTGCTACGAAACATTTATAAATTTTACAAGTTCAAAAAGTCTTCTATCTTGATTCTAGATCTATCTATCTTAGATATGGATAAAAAATGTGAACTGTCATATAATGAAAAACGTGGCAAAAGTAAATCATAATACGGAATATATAGATTGTAAATTTGAACTCTTTTGAAATGGTCTTTCATATATTAAAAGTAGATAAAGTATATACAAGTCTTCTATAAGTCTGAGATCTGGATAAAAAATGTGAAGTCTCATAAAATGAAAAATGTGGCAAAAGTAAATCGTTCGACTTGTTCTTGTTTTCGTAGTAATAGAGCTTGTATTTTAAAGATGACTTTCTACAAGTTTTAATGCTGCGACATAATTTACTACCCACTCAAAAATTACTAGAAAGTATTCGAAATGCCTGGAAATCGCGTCTACGGCCGTCTGGTTTTCAAAATTTTCTGGGGGAGGCCCCTCAAACCCCCCGTCGACCGCTTAGCGGCCCCGGCGCTCGCAGGTGGACGGCTTCGCCGCCCACGGCTCCGCGGACTCTAAAGAAATGTGTTTGTCGGAAAAATATGCTGCCCCCCCCCCACACACACACACAAGTTCGGTCCCGTACGCCTATGATATTTCACCATTACTTCAATGTTTTATATTTTATCTGTACACTGCCATTTATTTGTTTTATATTTTATCTATACATGTATCTGCTTTTTACCAAACAGTTTTATTTTATTTGTATACGACTTTCTATCTATATTGTTTTACATTGTGTACTCATAATCATATATTTTTTATCTGTACAAGCGCCACCGAGCAGCTTTACAAGCTGGATTTTGGCGCTATACAAGTTCAATACATTATTATTTTTATTATCTGTAGACGGATACTATGTGGACTGGAATAACCAGACGACAGAGATTTACTTTCGATTGAGCAGACATCAGGTGTATTTCCCCGAACATAACTGATTCGAAATGAGACTGAGAGTAAAGACGGAAATTATTGAATGTAAATCAATTTGTATACATTCATATTACATTATTATAGCGTTGTGACGCATTTGTGTCAATTTCGTGGTCCAAAATATTAGCGATTTAGCTCCTTTAAAGTGGCGAACGCCAAAGGAAAACATTGTATGGGACTGTGAGAGGGTATCCGACAATTCAATAAAGTAATTTAATGTCATAGGAATAGTCCGCACATTCCCTTGTTTTTATTTATTCTATACCTTTTAAAAAACATGGCAAACGGACTTTTCGGGGGGGGGGGGGCGTGCTCTCTTATCTGATGGCAGTCAATTCTATTTGTGAGTTTTCAGATATCCTCTCACAGTCTCACACAACAACTTTTGGTCTTTCAAAGAATTATTAGTGAGCAGAAATTCTGCCGTGTAGGATTCCACGTTGTTAGCTTCAAAATACTGTATTATTTATATAAAAGTATTAATATTTAGTAAACCAACACTTTCGTTTCCATTTGTATAAAAAAAAACTTTGAGTAAACCTGTAACCAGCACCAGAGACTGGACAATTTGCGAACTTCACAATAAAATGGGCGTTCTTGCCATGTTATTCGTCCTACCTTATTTGGAATGATTGACAGTTATCAAGCACGCCCGAGTCACGTGACATGAATCAGGCGTCTCGACTTGAGTGCAAAGCAGTCATGCTGAGACCGTCTGAGGGTTGATGTCACGTTGTTGTTAGATATGTCCGTACGTAACTAACGTGACGACATTTATGGTAGCTGGCTTTTTTTTTCTCACGTATCCAGTGACTGGCCATTGTGCCCAGTAATCCCAGCCAGAATTTGGCTATTTTTTAAAATTGCGTTAATGTTTTAAATTTTTGTTTAGAACTGAAATAAATTAACTATTAATCAATCCCCACGCTAAAAACATTCATTGTGTATATTATGTGAAATAGACCCTACCGAAGCACAAATAGTGCCAATAGTGCGGCCCCCGCGTGTGTCAATAATGTCCGTTTAAACTTGCTAATTCTGTTAAAATCCCATTTTATTCCGGGGATTATTATTCAATCTCGAGTTGTGTCCGTGTTATTGCACAGGCAACCCTGATACGACGCAGGTTTTCTGTCATTGCACTTTCGTTTGTTTGTTCACAAACGAACTTCTGTGCGTTGACCTCGCGACCTGCGACGTTTAGAACGTCATGCGGACAAACATAGCTGTTCACTGTTTCAGAGTCACTTCTCTGCAGGTAGGTTGAGTCCGTCGTTCAGATTGAGATATGTCGTGATCACGTGCACGACGTCACACGACCTACATAATGCAGTTTGACCTATTAGATGAGATTGAAGCTCTATTTGCCCAGTCTCTCTCTAGAGATTACGGTTTTTTGTTCGGTTTTTTTTTTTGGAGAGGACTGGCCAATTTTTGGTGTGTGGAGAAGACTGACCACCAGTCTACCCACCCTTATATGGTTGAATGGAATTTTACTGAAGATTATCCTCTTGAGACATCTGTTAACATGTTGTTGACATAGAACTAGTTATGTTTAGGTTGTGTAACTCTTTTTTATATAATAATATGTCAATTATACTCTGTCTAGGTGATATTTAGCAATACTACATAACGTCAATCTAGTAATTTGCGAAAGATATTAATTAATGAAATATAAAGCAATCATATTCCTTAATTTTACAAGCAAAAATTCTACTAAACGGGGTGGTACTTTTTAACGCCGACCACCGCCAACCAAATGCTTTTTACCGCCGACTACCGCCGATTACCGCCGACCAAATGCTTTTTACCGCCGACCGTCCTGTAATTACCGCCGACCAAATACTTTTTACCGCCGATCGCATTGTAATGACTTTCTTAATGCTTCCTTGTTACCGCCGACTATTTTATTGTTACCGCTGACTATTTACGGTTGTTTTTTTATAAAAAAAAAAGAATACATCAAGAATGCTATTTTATATTTGAGGTGTAATCAAGTACAACTGTCGAAAAACATTCATATTATATTTTAAAGAATATGGGAGGCAAAACTACGAGTAATTACCGCCACCCAAATATATTGAAGGGCAAATACCTTCGAGTAATTACAGCCACCCAAATGGACATTTATTGAGGAGTCTGCTGATATTGTTGAGCTGTATAGCTAAGGGTCAAAACTAATATTTCTACTGGGAGAATTGGTTTAAGTATCACGAAATGGTTTGGTAACCAGTAGCGAATTGAAGAAGGAGCACCAATTGATTCCGAATTGAATGTCAAATCTAAGATCTTATAAGATGGGCCTGAAAAAACATTTACTGGGGCGGGGGGGGGGGGGTACAGAATTAATTGGCGCTTTAATAACATCAGCTGTAGCCATCATCGTCCAAACCGAGGACTACGAACCAACACTAGATGCGTCAAGACAAGATTTTTCGTAATCGGGAGAATCTAGCAGAAAATTTTCATGTCTTTCGTATTTATTATAGGCCAAACACAGTACATATGTCTTATACCGCAACATGACAAGATAAATCCTCCGTAGCACCGTAAAATGGTGGACGGTAACAAGGAATCATTAAGCATTTTGGTCGGCGGCAGTGCCTGATTAATCTTGTGTGTGTGTGTGGGGGGGGGGCAATTAGGCAGCGATTTCATTGACGTTTAGAATTCGTTGACAATATGAGTATTTAAAACATACTTTTTCTCTTTATGTTCCACTTTGAGCATTTAAAACGTACTCTTTCTCTTATTTCTAACTTTGCCCCCATAGATCCGGCACTGGTCGGTGGTATTGGTAATTATATTATTACGGTTGAAAGTTATGACAATGCGGTAGGCGGTAAATACAGGACGGTCGGCGGTAAAAAGCATTTAATCGGCGGTAGTCGGCGGTAAAAAAGTACTTTTTACCGCCGACCACCGCCGACTAATACTTTTTACCGCCGACTGTCATATAATTACGGCCAATGCAGGGATCGGACACAAGACCTCCAGGCTAGCTAACCAGCATCCTCCTCGCAGTGTTCCGTTTGATTAGAGCTAATCTGACTACTCCCTGCTGGACTGAGTGGGTATTATTGTCACTAATTATGACTGGCCAGTGGTCCTATTACTGACCAATCACTGAATTCGTTACAAAGGTATTACCTTTAAAACAAGACGTTTAATTAGGACAACTGTGTTTACGTAACGTTACGTCATGGCTGCACGTTTTTTTTATGCTATATTAACCAGCGCATAGCAGGATATTGCAGCAAAACTAATTGCGTGACAAACGAGGCTATCGGTATTGACGTAAAGTAAACACTACGGTATGGTAACGAACAGACTTTTAACGTTTTTAATAACTTAAATCTTTGTCCAAAATAATAAGGAAGACCCAAGATTAAACGACGGAATGTCATGTTACTGTACGTAAGTAGTAGATTTGATTGAACGAGAAGAATAGACACATTTACTTAAATGTCAAGAATCCGAAGCGAATCCAGCAATGGCCAGAGAGGGATTTCTCGGGCCGTTGCTTCAGGAATATGGCTAACCAGCGCCTTATCCACTTAGCCACCGTGATCCCTCAGCGAAGAGTAAAATGAAAAATGTGTAGAAGTGTTCACACTAATAGAAGATGTGCCTAATAAGCAGAAGCTGATATATTTGCTCTTCAATATCTTAACTGTACTAGTGTCCGTACATATCCTTCCATATATATGTAGCCTATGTTTTGGACAGTTGTACGGGATTACACCTCAAATAAAAGTATAACATTCTTGTTCAACTTGTTGTATTCTTTTTTTATTTAAAAAACCCCAAACAATTTAGGCAGCGATTTCATTGACGTTTAGAATTCGTTGACAATTTGAGTATTTAAAACATACTTTTTCTCTTATGTCCCACTTCGAAAGTCATTACAATGCGGTCGGCGGTAAAAAGTATTTGGTCGGCGGTAATTTCACGACGGTCGGCGGTAAAAAGTATTTGGTCGGCGGTAGTCGGCGGTAAAAAGCATTTGGTCGGCGGTAGTCGGCGGTGGTCGGCGGTAAAAAGTACTGTCAGCCCACTTTTTGGGGAAAATTGTTGAATAAGCCGGCTCTCCGATCCCTTGTAATTACCTCCTTTATTTCCAAATAAGGTATATTATGATGTCGATGACCGGAAATGACAATCGACACAATTTGTAAATATAACTGTTTATAGCATAATACTGTTTCATGTATATAATTATTTTTTTAATAAGCTATTAATCAATCACTAATTACAATACATTGCAACGACAGCATACAATTATTTGTAAACAAAAATCACGCATACGACACAATTTGTAAATATAACTGTTTATAGCATAATACTGTTTCATGTATATAATTATTGTTTTAATAAGCTATTAATCAATCACTAATTACAATACATTGCAACGACAGCATACAATTATTTGTCAACAAAAATCACGCATACGAGTTATCTATCTTCAGACGAGTGAGCGTGAAACTCAGATTTTGGAGTCTTCTTAAATTCGACTAAATTGTTATTTTGTGTTTCCGAAGACAACTTATTGCATTTTGGAGTTATTGGATGTTATTTTGGAGTTATTGGGTGTTTTTGGGCAGTTATTGGGTGTTATTGGGTAGTTATTGGGCAGTTATTGGGTGTTATTGGGTAATTGGACGCGCCACTATTTGGAGTTGCTTACACGGGCGTTTGCGGTGGTAAAATTACCAAAATTTACTCCGGGAGGGTGAGGCCCCCATACCGCGCGACGATTGATTGGTTGTTTGGAATTCGGGCCAACCCGGTAGGCTATATATATTGGACCAAATTGAAGTTGCTGTATTCACAGGCTGGAATAGCAGGATAGGCTAACGCGTTTGCGACAGTTAAATTTTCAAAACTTTCTCCCAACGGTCCCATCTCCGTGGACTGTAAACGATTTATTGGAAGTCGAGTCATCCGCCTTAATTAGACTACGTTAGATCAGTAAGAAGTTGCTTTGTTCACTGGCTGAAATAGCAGGAATTTAAACGTTTTTTCAGCCGTCAAATATCCCCCCCCCCCCGAAATTTTTTAGGGCGGGTGTGTGTGTGTGTGTCTCCATTCCGGGTTCTGCCACCCTAACTGTCGTAATACATTGCAGAATCCAGGTTGTGTTCTTTCCAATAATATCATCAGAGGGTGGGATGAGATTTGTATTCAATGCGCGAAATAATGATAAATGTGTCATATTATAATTAAGCACAATGTCAATAGGCCTACGTGTTAGTTCCTACTCGTTGATCTTCAAAATCATAAACAATACCCGATATTTTAATATAATATGGATTGTGGGTTAGGATTAGGGTAAGGGACAGGCCCGAAGCCAGAAACCTAAATTTAGCCGACATAGGGGGCGAGGAAGATAAATTTCCGACAACAAATAATCAATGAACGAAGGTCATCGCCGACTGCCGTAAGCAGGAGGAGGGGAGAGCACGGAAATTAGAAGCTGTGAGAGTGAATTTGGGCCTCTGTGACATGCGGGTGGCGAATGTGTCGGAAAATTAAGAGTTTCCAGCCGACATTAACTATCTTTCGGCAGAATTTCAGAGGATATGTTGTACTAAAACTCTCTCCCGGCGAAATCGCGAGCATAGCTAAGCAGCGATCTTTTTTCGACGCAGACAGAAAAATTCCGACAGGAACGGCCATGGGGGGGGGGGGCTATTACTTTATTACAACCAAAGTTATCGTGCCCCAAAGCATCAACCAATCAGATTGCTTATCTCTGCTTACCCTAACGAGACAATGTTCATCATCGAACTCAATGAAGTCATTCAAATGATGAATGCCTTCGCCAAGTGAGAACATTCTACCTCAATTAGAAGGGGAGTTATTGTGTTCCCAAAGTCTCAACCAATCAAATTGATTATCGTTCTGCTTACTCTCAGCAGAACATGTTGATTATCGAACTTTGTCAATGTATCGGTGTAATAAAGCTAAAGCTATGCACCAAGTGTCCTCATTCAAGTGTGAACATTCTAACTCAATTAGAATGAGAGTTATTGTGTTCCAAAGTCTCGACCAATCAACTTGCTTATCGGCTATCGCCGTACTTACCATGAGCCAGGCCCGTAGCCCCCCCCCCCCCGTGCCACCTCCTGGCTACGGGCCTGCCATGAGCAGAACATCCTCATTATCGAACACAGTCAAGGTATTGATGTAATGAAACTACACACCAAGTTTCATCAATCTCACTTTATTAGAATTAAAGTTATCGTGTCCCAAAGCATCAATCAATAAAATTGCTTGTCTCTGCTTACCCTCAGCAGAAAATGTTCATCTTCGAATTCCACCAAGCTATCGACCTAATAAACAACCACACTAAGTTTGAACATTCTAACTCAATTAGAATTGAGAGTTATTCAGTTCCAAAGTCTCGACCAATCAAATTGCTTATCGCTCTGCTTACCGGGTCCTGAGCAAAAAATGCTCATTATCGAACTTAGTCAAGGTATTGATGTAATGAAACTACACACCAAGTTTCATCAATCTCACTTTATTAGAATTAAAGTTATCGTGTCCCAAAGCATCAACCAATAAAATTGCTTGTCTTTGCTTACCCTCAGCAGAAAATGTTCATCTTCGAATTCCACCAAGCTATCGACCTAATAAACAACCACACTAAGTTTGAACATACTAACTCGATTAGAATGAGAGTTATTCAGTTCCAAAGTCTCGACCAATCAAATTGTTTATCGCTCTGCTTACCGGGTCCTGAGCAAAAAATTCTCATTATCGAACTTAGTCAAGGTATTGATGTGATGAAACTATACACCAATTAGTTTCATCACTCTCACTTAATTAAAACTAAAGTTATCGTGTCCCAAAGCACCAACCAATCAAATTGCTTATCTATGCTTACCCTAAGCAGAAAATGCTCATTTTCGAACTCCATCAAGGTATTGACATAATAAACGCCCACATCAAGTTTGAACATTCTAGCTCAATTAGAACGAGAGTTATTGTGTCCCAAAAAGTGTGAAAGTTACATTGCTATCACTTTATTACAACCAAAGTTATCGTGCCCCAAAGCATCAACCAATCAGATTGATTATCTCTGCTTACCCTAACGAGACAATGTTCATCATCGAACTCAATGAAGTCATTCAAAAGATGAATGCCTTCACCAAGTGTGAACATTCTACCTCAATTAGAAGGGGAGTTATTGTGTTCCCAAAGTCTCAACCAATCAAATTGATTATCGTTCTGCTTACTCTTAGCAGAACATGTTGATTATCGAACTTTGTCAATATATCGGTGTAATAAAGCTAAAGCTATGCACCAAGTGTCCTCATTCAAGTGTGAACATTCTAACTCAATTAGAATGAGAGTTATTGTGTTCCAAAGTCTCAACCAATCAACTTGCTTATCGGCTATCGCCGTACTTACCATGAGCCAGGCCCGTAGCCCCCCCCCCGTGCCACCCCCTGGCTACGGGCCTGCCATGAGCAGAACATCCCAATTATCGAACGCAGTCAAGGTATTGATGTAATGAAACTACACACCAAGTTTCATCAATCTCACTTTATTAGAATTAAAGTTATCGTGTCCCAAAGCATCAATCAATAAAATTGCTTGTCTCTGCTTACCCTCAGCTGAAAATGTTCATCTTCGAATTCCACCAAGCTATCGACCTAATAAACAACCACACTAAGTTTGAACATTCTAACTCAATTAGAATTGAGAGTTATTCAGTTCCAAAGTCTCGACCAATC
Organism: Patella pellucida; assembly: GCA_917208275.1. Lineage (NCBI taxonomy): Eukaryota > Metazoa > Mollusca > Gastropoda > Patellidae > Patella > Patella pellucida. The sequence goes on along the minus strand of OU795042.1, from coordinate 49,483,991 downwards.
AAATTGCTTATCGCTCTGCTTACTGGGTCCTGAGCAAAAAATGCTCATTATCGAACTTAGTCAAGGTATTGATATAATGAAACTACACACCAAGTTTCATCAATCTCACTTTATTAGAATTAAAGTTATCGTGTCCCAAAGCATCAACCAATAAAATTGCTTGCCTCTGCTTACCCTCAGCAGAAAATGTTCATCTTCGAATTCCACCAAGCTATCGACCTTATAAACAACCACACTAAGTTTGAACATCCTAACTCGATTAGAATGAGAGTTATTCAGTTCCAAAGTCTCGACCAATCAAATTGCTTATCGCTCTGCTTACCGGGTCCTGAGCAAAAAATGCTCATTATCGAACTTAGTCAAGGTATTGATGTGATGAAACTATACACCAATTAGTTTCATCACTCTCACTTAATTAGAACTAAAGTTGTGTCCCAAAGCACCAACCAATCAAATTGCTTATCTATGCTTACCCTAAGCAGAAAATGCTCATTTTCGAACTCCATCAAGGTATTGACATAATAAACGCCCACATCAAGTTTGAACATTCTAGCTCAATTAGAACGAGAGTTATTGTGTCCCAAAAAGTGTGACAGACGGACGGACGGACAGACAGACAGACAGAGTGACAGACAGACAGACAGACGGACTAACCCAAACAGTCCCCTTCTTTCTTCGAAAGGCGGGGGACAAATATTTGGTACGATTTGAAGGTCCAGTAGGCTATTGTGCCATAAGCAATGTGCGATATCATAATGAAATTGACTCACAATGTGACAACATTAATTCATTATCAAAATTGACATCAAGATCACTTTTAAATTAAAGGGTCAATCCCGATAATTTTTTTGAGAATAAAACTCTTTAATTTTGTGTTAAAATCCATTAAGTTCCCCTACCATAGGGTCGAGCAACTAACTCAATATATGTGATACGTTTTCAAACAACTTAAACCCACAGTCTTCGTCTTAAAATGGAGTCCAGTGTCCCAAACTGTATTATGCGGTGATTTGATAAAACCAGACTTTTATTTTATGAAAATAATGTGTCGGTGAACTAAAAAAATTTGTTATCAAGTACAGCACATGGACCATTCACCTTCTAGACCTCTAAAGGAACGGGAATCGACGGGTCACCCAACGAAAGAATTGACCCGAAATCTTAAAAGGGTTACGTGTCCGGATGAGCTGCAATTTTGAGTCAGGGTATAGACACCATTCTTATATATTTTGGCGTTTAAATTTCATACACACTCGGACTTTTATTTTTGAGGCTCTGTTCTATTCGGGACAGTCCCTTTAAAACCACGTACGGTAAGTAGGGCCTATTTATTGATGTGATATGCATAGAAATATCGGCGGATTTAGCTACCTACATCGTGCTGCTACTTAAAGCGGCTAAATCGCTAACATATATTTGGGACCTAGAAATTGTAAAAAGTGGGTCGCAAGGCATATAATACTGTAATATGAATGTATACAGGGGCGGATTGGCCCATCGGGCGATCGTGGGATCGCCCGAAGGGCCGGTCCACCCAATCGCTCGATGGGCCGGTCGGACAAAAAATGAAAAAAATAATTTTGTCCATTTCGGGGTATTGGACCTGCCATCGAGCGATGATGATTATGTTATATGTGGCCGGTGACTTTAACGGGCCGTCACACCATCACTGGAGTCCGGAATGGGCATGTATAATAGAGTATATGGGCTTGGTGTGGGCCGCAAATTTACTAGTTATGAAGTCACCTGCACCCTGTTTTTAGGGATACGCCAGAAACGCCTACCCATGGTTCGTAACTCCAAAAATAATTTTAATGCCTCAGCAAAATTTGATGATAGCTGGTCTGCTGATGAGTGCGAGACGATTTCCTTGGGCTGGTGTTAAACATTCCTTGAGATGAAATTATACGATTGGGATGTCGGGAATGGTCTCAAAGGTCGCGAAATGGCCTCCCATTTTCAAAATTAAAAAATGAATTGTGTCCCGTATGGTTCCCTCAAAAAATGTAAAGTCTGGCATATTCTTGCCGAATACAGCACCGACTTTATTCTACGAGGACGGTAATACGCGATGAATCGCCTACTGGGCCTGACCATTCTAGTTCAATATCTTACTCTTAAGTCGGAAACATGAATGATAGTTACTATTATGTTTTCACTTGATGTGGGTACAAAAATCCGTGTTGTGATGTCGTGGTAGCTATATTTTGCGTCCAAGATCAATTTTGTTTCATATTTTTATTTCCGCCCGCCGCTCCTAACAAAATGTCGAGGGTAACGCAATTCTCATAATTAAATTTGTATGGCCTTTTACCCGAATATTCATGATCTGAATTAATGTTATGTTCATTAATCAATATGTAGTGTGTCAAATGTTCCAGTTCGGAGTCAAGGTAAAAAAAAATATCTGGAACAACAAATCCAAAATTCAAAAAGCAGCTTTCATGAATTTTCCTTCCGTCACTCTGTACCGATGTGTCTGGTGGCCTTCCGTCACAGGAGGAATCAACCTGCGCTCCAGGCAACGAATATGGGACATTTTTCAATAAAAATATTCCCACTTATTTAATATTCCTAACAGGTTAATCAAATGGTCAAAATTTTCTCAACTAGTCCCATTTTTTAACCAGTTAAATTGTTTTGACTCTTGACTTGGCGATACAATGAAAATACGTTGATTAATAATATGACGACATGATAATTTCACTGATTGATGGTTGTAAATTCCTGCAGGTAGGGGTTTTGGACTAAATTAATCGATTTATGAGATATATTATTTGACAGTGAGAGATTATAATCAGATATGCCACCAAATCGCATTGGGGTTCATTTTTCAAAATTTTCCGGGTTCCGCGGTCAGTTAAAGGGGCTGCTCCGACATGGGAACCCGGGACGGTTCCCGGCCCCAATCCGCCCCTGAATGTATATAAACTGATTTACATTCAATGGTTTCCGTTTTTCCCCAATTTCAAATCAGTGCAAATTTCTATATAAGGTCTGGTTATTCCAGTCAACATGTATATGTCTAGCCTCGTTCTCTCTTATTAAAACTGGGGCTGAAGCCATAGAGTTATATAATATAACTCTATGGGCTGAAGCACACTATGGTACACGACTCGTGTACCAATGTTAAAAAAAATATTTTTATCTAAAACATTGGATACCACTACCAGAAGCTTATCTTTTCATCAATGTTGATTTAAAATGGCCAAAAATTCGTGTTTTCGATGTTAAAGATTTTAGAGGATTTTGAGTTACGGATTTCTTTAATACTTATAGTTATTGTCAAAATTGCCCCCATATTTCTCCAGGAAAAGGCATGGGCATCATTGTTATTGAACTTATATTATCTCATGAACCATGCAATGCAGACCGCACAGAGTAAAGATAACATTCATTTCTCTGTCATGACCATCCGAGTGGAACCACGACGTCATATGCTTGTAGTCTCGTTTAACCAGACGCTACACATTTTCCTTGAACTTTTTTGAGTCTGGTTCAGTGAGACTATCGTACGTGATAAAGTGCAAGTTGATCAGTTCCTGTTAGTCCCAGGTCAGAATATTTACTGTTATTGACGAACGAAAGTCAAGATTATTCAAGACATTGATTAGGTGATATTTTATTCCTTAGTAAGTAGATATGATATTTTACAAGTCTTATTCACTATTATTTTATTTTGATTATTTGAATGTAAATCCAAACTATTTTGCCTTGGGGTTAATGGGGTTTTTTTATATTTTTTTACCCGACCGTAGCCTGCTATTATCTGTTTTCTATCATCATCATCATGACATTGCCAAAAATAAATGTCGATACATATATATGAATATAAATAGCTTGGTGTAGGCTATGCACACTATATAAAGCCTGTTTTTTGATGGTTAAAACATTTTTATAAAAAAAAAAATAGGTAGATCTATGTGTAGCCAACTTTTAATGTTTTCTTTTTGTGACAGAATAAAATATCTGTAAAAAATCTCTTTATTTAAGAATGAAACAAGATAATTATTTACTTTGTGAAATGGCAGTCTATTATCATTATCTATATGATATGATGAGTTGTTATATAATCTGTCTTTTTTGTTAATATTATAAACTATAAACTATTCATTTGATATTATCTCTAGTTTATCTTAATAATTTACAGGTTGCAATTATTAACATATTTGGACCCAATTTGGCATGATCCATCATAGGGTTGTAGACCTATTTGTATTGCTCCATATCCAACCCGCAGGGGACGAGACACGCCCAATTTTTGTGTAAATCATCCACAGATTGCATATTTCTAGTCCAGGTCTGAGCGTAAGACTTGTTACACTTGTCTCTGCGTCCAGAGAACTTCCCATTGAATCAGTGTCGAAAGAAAACGACACCCCCAGTCTATTTATTGCGCAACTTTTTACCGCTAAACGGATGAATGTCAGTGAGAAAATTAGCATCTTCAGCATAGGCGTACGAGGCCAAACTTGTTTGGGGGTCCAGCATATTTTCCCGACAAAAATAAATTTCTTTAGAGTTCACGGAGGCGTGAAGCGTCAAAGGGGGGGCTCGGTTGGGCCTCCCCCAGAATATTTTGAAAATTCCAAATTACGATTTACTTTTTCCACCTTTTTCATTATATGACAGTTCATATTTTTTATCCACATCTTAGAAGATAGATCTAGAATCAAGATAGAAGACTTTTTAAACTTGAAGGCCTACAAGCCAACAGTGAGGTTAATGTCCTCGCTGAAATCCCAAAATAATAAGATGACACATATTAATTTTTTCAAAAGCATCGAGCAATCAAACTATACACAAAGGTTGATCACTCTCTATCAGATAGAATCAAGATTATCTTGTCCCAAAAGCTTCGAACAATGAAATTGATTAGCACTGCTTAGCTTTAGCTCAAAATATTTATCATTGAACTCAGTCAAGACATTCGCCTAATGATAATCTACATCAAGTTCAAAATTCTACCTAAATAAGAAGCAGAGTTAATTTTCAAAGTATTGACCAATAAAATTGCTTATCGCTCCTTGGCCTAAGCAGAAAATTTGCACCATCGAACTTAGTCAAATGAAAGGTAATGATATAAGGAATCTATATTCTGAGTCACACTGCTATCATTTCATTACAACCAAGGTTATCGTGCCCCAAAGCATCAACCAATCAGATTGCTTATCTCTGCTTACCCTTAGCAGACAATGTTCATCATCGAACTCCATCAAGTCATTCACATAATGAATGCCTTCACCAAGTGTGAACATTCTACCTCAATTAGAAGGAGAGTTATTGTGTTCCAAAGTCTCGACCATTCAAATTGCTTATCATTCTGCTTATCCTCAGCAGAAAATGTTCATTATCGAACTTGGTCAATGTATCGGTGTAATATAAAGCACTTAATCAGAACTTAATAAGCATCAACCAATCAAATTGCTTATCTCTGCTTACCCTAAGCAGAAAATGCTCACCTTTGAACCCCATCAAGGTATACACCTAATAGACACCTATGCCAAGTGTGAACATTCTAACTCAATTAGAATGATAGTTATTGTGTTCCAAAGTCTCGACCAATCAAATTGCTTATTGCCCTGCTTACCATTAGCAGAACATGCTCATTATTGAACTCAGTCAAGATATTGATGTAATGAAACTACACACAAAGTTTCATCACTCTCACTTAATTAGTTATCATGTCCCAAAGCATCAACCAATCAAATTGCTTGTCTCTGCTTACCCTAAGCAGAAAATGCTCATCTTCGAATTCAATCAAGACATTGAACTAATAAACACTCACACTAAGTTTAAACATTCTAATTCAATTAGAATGAGAGTTATTCTGTTCCAAAGTCTCGACCAATAAATTGCTTATCGCTCTGCTTACCCTGGGCAGAAAATGCTCATTATCGAACTAAGTCAAGGTATTGATGTAATGAAACTATACACTAAGTTTCATCACTCTCACTTAATTAGAACTAAAGTTATCGTGTCCCAAAGTAGCAACCAATCAAATTGCTTATCTCTGCTTACCCTAAGCAGAAAATGCTCATCTTCAAACTTTTTCAAGGTATTGACATAATAAACACCTACACCAAATTTGAACATTCTTGCTAAATTAGAACGAGCAGGGGCGGCAGAGCGGGGGGCTAAGGGGGCTTTAGCAAAAATGTCGCCAAAAGCTCAAAAAAGCGAAAAAGGGTTGGGGGGGGTATGGGTGTGGTGCTTAGTGGGGGCGGCCACATTGCGCGAGAAGGAGAGTTATTGTGTCCCAAAAAGTGTGACAGACGGACGGACAGACAGACAGACAGACTGACAGTGCAAGTTTATTTACATTTGTGCACTATATTATACCAAAAGAAGAATAACTTAATTCACATATGATGCAGCATCAGATTTTTCACTAGAATTTCTCACTAGAAATCAACAGTTTCTTGCAACTTGCACCCAATGCTTAGAAGAAAAATGTGTTTCTATTGCTTTTCCGAGGAAAAATGTCAATTATTTTATCGATATCTTGCATCACTAAATTAGTATACCGGTACTCACGCTCAATGTTTATGATGGCGAAGTAATGAAGCCGCGTTTGTCCTATGGTGTTGCATATTATTAAAAATATTCAAAACCTGACAGACGGCGTGACAATTCCCAACAAACTGAGCATTCCTTCCTGACAAGGCCATACCCCTACCCCCACCCCATTTTCAAAAACTCCTTGGCTAATGACCGATCTCACAATTATTCTGAGCTCTTTTCAGATTTCTTTTTTTTCATTTTTCAGATAGGCTTAAATGCTATCTCTTTTATTGAGACAAAGCTGCTGTGTGGGATGAAACCTTTCAGTATATTTTAGAATGCTGAAAGGGGGGTAACTCTTTTTATCTTGGTAGAGGCCAACCACCATTAATTACCCAAATTTGTATGAGTTTGTTCACCAATTTTTTTTTGAGATACACAAACTTGAAGTAGCATACTAAGAGTATGTAACTATTCACCATACACATATAACAACGTGTCAAGTCTGTTATCCTTCAACCTCTAAATCATGTATATTTAACTAAAACTGGAAGAAAATGTTAATTCATACCTTCTTCATCCATTCTAGACCAGAATAAAATATCTGTAAACCCTAAGGGTGGCAACTATTGATTGGTGCATGACCCACTGCTTAGGCAGTGCCACACCAACTTTTTGTTAATATTTTGTCTCTAAATAAACAGGTTGCAATTATTAACATATTTGGATCCATGAATTCAGCATGATCGATCATAGCGTTGTTCCTATTTGTATTGTTCAATATCCAACTGTCAGAGGCCGTGCCACGCCCAACTTTTGTGTAAATCGTCTAAAGCTTCCATATTTATTTCTTATACAGTAAAGACAGCAATAATATTATTGTTTATTTTAATGTATGCCCCGACACAGTGACCCAGGAATGTGAACGTATACCGATGCTTTTTGTTTGCCATGTCTTTTGCAAACCTTTCCCTTAATGACCATAAATTTGCTTGTCCAGTCTCTAGAAGCCTCAATATTTGGTTTCAGATAAGCTTAAATGCTATCTTTTTTATTTTGATGCAGCTGTCGTGTGGGATGGATCTTTTCAGTATATTTTAGAATGCTGAAAGGGGGGTAACTCTTTTTATCTTGGTAGAGGCCAACCCCCATTAATTTCCCCATAGACTTTAATGTTAATTCTGTCTCTTTGCCCGGCTCCAACTGTTGCCCAAATTTTTATTGGGCTGAATGCTTTTCACTACAGACAGAGAAACAAGTGGTCTTTGTACCCAACTTTGTATGAGGTGGTCCATCCAATTTTTTTTGAGATACACAAACTTGGCAGGTAAAAACATGTAACTAATCGCCGTTTACATATAACGTGTCAACTCTGTTATCCATCAACCTCTAAATCATGTATATTTACCTAAAACTACAAAGGGGAGAGAGAATTGCTATAAATTGACAAACTGCTTTTTGTAAAACAGGAGTGCAATAAAACTTGTTAACAATAATTTTGATCTGATTTTAAATTTACGTTCGTTGTTACACAAGATCTCAGTTTATTTTGTTAATTTCACATATCAGAACGTATCTTCCTGATTTGTTTAAAAAAACCCCACATTTTTAACTTGTTGCCCCTGTAGAAGTTTGCATTTAATTTTTAAAAAAATGGTTGATTATACATGTATGACTGTTACACGCTACTGGTGAATGAATATGAATTGTGAAAATCCGAGAAAATGGCTGCCCCTTTTCTGTCAGTCGGACTCTTTGGGACTTGGTAAAACTCTTTGGGACTTGGTAACTTTCCTTCTAATTGAGATAGAGTGTTTACACTTGGTGTAAATATTTTGACGGAGTACGAGGATGAGCATTTTCTGATTAGTGTAAGCAGAGATAAGCAATTTTATTGGTTGAGACTTTGGAAAACGATAACTTTGGGTGAAAGCGATGAAATAGATTCAATATATCAATACATTGACTACATGTAAGTTCGATGATCAGAATTTTCTGCCCAGGCCAAGATTTGATTTAAAATTTGATCGGTCAAAACTTTAGAACATAACAACTCTGCTTTTAATTGAAATATAGATATTCATTAGGCAAATGTGTTGACTGAGTTCAGTGATTTAATTTTTCCCGTTAAAGCTAAGCAGAGCTAAGAAGTTTTATTGGTCAATGCTTTGGGACAAGAAAACTTTGACTCTAAGTGATGGTGAGTATTAAACTTAGTCAATAGTTTTACTACCAGGTACTTCAAAGTTTGTTATTTCAGTAGCCAAAACAGAATATTTTTATTAATTAATAGATAATTATCATAAGCCTTACTAATATTTCATTTTTAAGTCAAATTTTTTTTTTGTGTACCACATGGTGACAAAGTTGTTTAGACACGTGAATTCACAATACCCTACCATGTATATAAAACATGAAATATGGATTGACTTTGAAAAGTTTTCGTGCGTTATCAAAAATGACCGACAGTGAAAGTTTTGAAGTGGAAGCCCTGCCTCAAACCTTAGACTAAACATTAAAAATCTGTAAATAGGCGAACAGTCTTCAAAGATTTCTAACAGCAGCTAGTTTTACTCTTATTTGAATTCTTCAGGCTTAAAATGAGGATGTGCGGTGGCCCTCTATATATTATAGTGTTGGCGGGCACCAAAGCACATGTGTTGTCACAGATACACCGGAGTCGATCTTTGGCACCAGAGTCCATTATTCCGAAAAGTATGCAAAAATATTTGGCTAGTAAATTTGCCGTCATGATTATGCTTACTTGCATTGACTCAAGGCTCCTAACCCTTTTGAACTCTTTAAGTTTAATGTTTTCTAAACTAACGAGGGCTTAAAAATTGGTTATGGGCGTGTATGCACACTTTTTTTATTAGTTTTGCGTCGTAGGGGTACCACAGCTAAATTAATTTAGAACTCGTACCTTTTCATGCCTCGAGTTGGGCTAAGAATTATGCTACTATTTTGCATACTTTGAAAAGTGGCTTAATTGAAACATTGTCAAAATACCCAATCTTCTTTACTGATGTTTAATTCTGCCAAATCAACGCGATTCAATGTGCGAAAAACTGGCTAGGCCAGGCCAGTTAAGTTCCTCCAACCGTTTGTAATTTCGCTTGCATGACTTACACCACTGAAAGGGCTGGGTGTGAAAGCTATGGAAGTGCTGTTTCAAGTTGTAAAAACTATGAACGCGTGAAAATCTCACTACAAATTCCACAAATGTGCTATATTTACGAAAGAAGGAATAGAAGTGAACGTCCCTAGTGAGATCAATCTAATTAAAATACAGATCTATATTTCGTTTCGTTTTTTATACTTTAGATGGACTACACTACATGTAGATCTACCAACTTATAGTGGGAGATCACGTTCTATGACGTAGAAAACGACATTTGACCCCATAAGGTCAGTCATTCGATTAACCAATCAGAAACGTTGTTGCAAGTGGCTATGATTTTGATCTACTTTTGCTTTGTTTTGATATCTGTCGAAGTTCATGTCTACCCACAGTTCCGTGCAAGAGAGGTCAAACCCCCTATTCGACAGACAATTTGATTGGCTGACCCCTCATTTGAAGCTGAACACGAGTTAAATAACAAACCTTCCAGATCCTAAAGTGTAGTAAAGACATGTAAAACAAATTATGAACTATAAAAAACGAAACGAAATTGGATCTGTGTTTTAATCAGATTGTAGTGTGTTCGTCCAAATGTTTGTAATTTTGCTTGCATGACTTACTACACCAGAACTTAAGCTAGGTATGAAAGCTATGGTAGTGCTGTTTCAGGTTGTATTTTGAGCTAACAGGATTTAAAGAACGAAGTGCAAAGGGGTCAGTGGAGAAAAAGTGAGGAGCATTATCACTATGCAGATATTATTAGACATAACAGATCGCACTACACTTCAACTTAGATAGACATACGATTAGAAATGTTTTGATTAAAATTTTATAGAGCTTTTTCAGAACGGCAAAAATGATGCCATAAGGAAAGCCAATGAATTCAAATGGAATCATACTTTAAGAACGATAAGATGTAGTCCTGAGGGTCCCCCGCTTTATTGTTTACTCAAGACTTGACTTAATAGATAATCAGTTTGTTTACTCCATACTTTTGAAAAAAGATAAACCTGCAATAACTGTCAAACATGAAATTTTTACGAGCATGAAATTATTGCGGAAATTGCGAGCTAGGCCCACTCGCAATAATTTCATGTTTTAAATTATTTCGTGAAAATGCGTTAAAATGTCTGACAGAGCTTCACCACACGAATGATAAACATAATGACAGGTTCGAAGCGCGAATGGCTTTACCACACGAATGACAAACAGATTAACAGGTTCAACACGCGAATGACAAACCGTATGACAACGCTTCACCAAACGAATGACAAACAGAATGTCAGGTTCAACACACGAATGACAAACTGAATGACAGAGCTTCACCACACGAATGACAAACCGAATGACAGAGCTTCACCACACGAATGACAAACAGAAGGACAGGTTCAACATACATATCGGGAGAAGCTCTATTCCAAGACTCATTTAGTAACAGTGAACTCCTGCTTATAAAGTCTTCAACAATTAGCTGAGGTGATAATCATATGATATTGTTTATTATTAAATTATTGTGTTTGTAATTACACTGTATATTTCTCTAAGAGTCACTGCTGGGTCAAGGTACAGATCAACACATTCTCTTTGAAGTTATAGCTAGTGTCCATATGTAGCTTATTCATAATAATAGAATAATTAGAAGTTTAACAAGATCGTGTCTGCACAGAAGTTATCGAGAGGTTATACGTCGGCATCAATTATCATCGGTGAAGCGCTGTCGTTCAGTTTGTCATTCACATGTTGAACCTGTCATTCTAATTGTCATTCGTGTGGTGAAGCTCTGTCATTCGGTTTGTCATTCTTTTGGTGAAGCTCTGTCATTCGCGTGTCGAACCTGTCATTCGGTTTGTCATTCGTGTGGTGAAGCTCTGTCATTCGGTTTGTCATTCGTTTGGTGAAGCGCTGTCATTCGTTTTGTCATTCGCGTGTCGAACCTGTTATTCTGTTTGTCATTCGTGTGCGTGCCTAACCTGTTATTCTGTATGTCATTCGTGTGGTGAAGCTGTCATTTGGTTTGTCATTCGTTTTGTGAAGCGCTGTCATTCGCGTGTCGAACCGGTTATTCTGTTTGTCATTCGTGTGGTGAAGCTCTGTCATTCGGTTTGTCATTCGTTTTGTGAAGTGCTGTCATTCGGTTTGTCATTCGCGTGTCGAACCTGTTATTCTGTTTGACGTTCGTGTGGTGAAGCTCTGTCACTCGGTTTGTCATTCGCATGTGGAACCTGTCATTCCGTACAACTTCATATATATCGAGAAAACACACCAATTCAACAATACACACTGTGTCATTCGATTTCACCCGTGTTAATTAACACACCTTATCTGGAGATTTTAAAGCCATAATGAGGAGTTATAATCCGAATTTTATTTTATTTTTATCGAGAATACAATAGCTTGGCAGGACGAATGACAAAGTGAATGACAGAATTAACCGATTGCCATCCGTGTGGTGAACCTCTGATATTCTCTGTGATTGATGTGGGGAACCTATGTGATTATGTTTGTCATTCGTCGGGTAAAGCTCTGTCATATTGTTTGTCATTCGCGTGTTGAGCCTGTAATTCTGTTTGTCTTTCATGTGGTGGAGCTCTGTCATTCGGTTTGTCATTCGCGTGTTAAACCTGTGGTAGTAAACATCTATTACAGGACGAATGGTAGAGGTAGGTGTAACAAATGACAAAGTCAGTGACAGTGGTTCGAGAATGACACACGTTTGCCAGACGAATGACAAACATAATTACAGGTTCAACAAGCGAATGACAAGCGATTGACAGATTAACACGCGAATGACAAACATAGACTGATTTATTCTAAATATAAATTTTACTGGGAGGCCACGAAGTGACCACGAATGAAGAAAAAAAATAAGTCGATAGTTATTAACCCCAATACTGTAGATGAATTATATTGGCCTAAAGGGAGCGGTTATTGCTTAGAAATTGCTTGTCATTCGTCATTCGCTTGTCATTCGTCATTCAGATTAGGGAGTCCCTTTGTTTGGGATTTCGACATAGGACACCAGCCTCACGGTTGGCTTGTTTTTTATCCAAAAAAAAGCCTGTCATTAAAAAAAAAATGATCGTGACTGAACTATTGAGGAAATTTTTTTAAAAATGTTATAAACAATGTCAATAAACTTTTAAGAGTTACAAATGGGAAATAAAATTTTTTATGTAGAAATAAATGAAAAAAAATCTCTGAATAGCATTTGTATGAATCTGGTTACACCAGGGGGCATGACTATGAAAAGTTTTTGATATCGTCCCTGGGGTGGGTGGTGTCTCGAGGGATGTAAATGATATTTTCATACTATGAAAATATTTTATTTATGGGGTGGGTGGCGGTCGCTTGACCCAAAATAAACTTTTCATACTAGCTTAAAACTTTTCATAATGTGCAATTTATATGCCACAGTGTACTACTAGAACATTAAAATAAGCCCAAATGAGCATTCACCACTAAAGACATTACGTTTAACAAAAGAAAATAATAATCTGGGTTGAAAAGGTGTGGAACAAGACATACAGATAGGTGTCAGTGTTTCTGAGAAACGTACACAACTACTGGTTTAGGCCGGTATAGGTATGATAAGTATAGTATTTCATGCGAATGATAATACTAATTATTATAATTTTAATTCTTTGGTTTTTTTTAGGGAAATATATTTAACAACTCGACTCTCGAGAATTTGTTGCAAGGACCGACAAATGTAAGTCCTACCTTTTAGGCCTACAAAATAAAATGGAAGTTGCTAAATGGGCTATAACCTACCAATTTAATAGGAAATGAAATATGGCATCACAAAAAAACACTGAAAATGACTTTTTTAAAGCTATAAAAAACCTTTCTTCCGCGAAAAGACAAAAATCGCACCTTTGAGCCTCAATAGAAAAATTAATTTTCATCCGATTTTGAATTTGTAAAACGTTTTGTGAGAAGAATGATGAGATCTATCGGCAAATCTAATAATCTCAAAATCACCTTTTCCACCTACTACATGTATTATAATAAAGTTCAGTATACGAAACATTTAATACAGGCCCGTATCTAGCCCAAAAATGTTAGGGGGACAAGGGTGCTGGGGGACGCCGATGGGGCTTCTGGGGGCGCCGGTATACCTACAGTTGACGGTCCACGGAGAAGGGTCTAGCCCCCCCCCTCCAGACACCCGAAAAGTTTAGAAAATATGGTTTGCACCTGGGGAACTATGAAAATGTCAGAAATTTTAATTTGCGATATTTGCGTATTATGAACATTATAAAAATTTGAAGGAAGGAATACGACTTCAGCCTACCTATATTAATTAATGAGAAAAACGAAAAGTTTTGAATAGGGTTAGAGTGCGACTTGTTTGAATTTTGATGATTATCACTCCTGGCGCGGGCTTGAATCAATCTCATCACCATCAGGAATTTAACCTGAACATTTCCTACAATCTCCAGTTGGCTTTCTTATAGTGGATTTCTTCGGGCGTCTGTGTGTGGTCGTTTAGTCGTGTTTCTGTCATTGTAGATATCTGACTCCACACTGCCTGACTTCTTTTTCGGGGGTCATGTCTTCACACTGTTTAGTATCGCACGTTATACAATATCGATGCTGTATTTAACGGGAACCGTTATATATTTGACAGTAAAAAAAAGTTTAATTCCTGCTACTTTACACTTAACGACAGATTCTGGGCAGAAAAATAAACACGAATTCTAAAAATTCCCTAAAATACTGCGGAGAACGGGTAAGGACTCCTTTGGTTCTAGTCTAAAGTAAGTTTTATAATATCTGGAATACTAATACGAAAGGGACGCTTCAAATCCGGAAAAGGGGGCGCGCTGAATCTATACTTGAAACAATGCGCCCAGGTTTGCGGCAGTATCTGACACCTTTGAAAAAGATCGAGCACAACCCTTGTCTAATGCGCTATAAACGGCAACAAGTACGGTGTGTACCTTGAACGAGTTCAATATCTAGAATAAGTTTTGTAATGAATTCACTAATATACGAAGGATGCCAGTGAAATATTAATAACTGGTGAGATTCGCTAATAATTCGAGTGGCAGACCATAAACAGCCCCTGCTGACCTATGATACTAGCTAAGCAATACGAAGCGACTTCAAGTCTATAAACACAAGATAAAATGAATTGTTTCCCCATGAGGTGCGCTGTATAACGGTATATACACAAGCCCTTCAAGGGGCGCCCTATCATGCTGTATTGGGCGCCCCATTGACCAAGTCGTGAGCGCCCAACCATTCTTGCTCGACATTATTTATTATGTGCGAACCGACAAACATACATTGTCATTATAATGCGCCCCACCAATCATATCATTATTGGCGCCCCTCCGGGAAAAGTAACACCACAGCTCGCAGTTTTAGACGCCCCCTCAAGTTAGGTGTTAATCGTGTGTTTCATTATGAGACGCCTCATCATTTGGGTGGTGGGGCGCCTCATATATAACGACATGAATAGAAGTGACATTGGTTAGGGGTCCCATCAATCTAGTAGTAGGTAAGCAAAGTCACTTGGCTTTAAAGGACGCCCATACTGAATATGGACTCGTTAGTCGCTGGCTTCGTATTGCGTCCAATAGAAAGGGCGCCCATTACATTTTTCTCGCAATGGATAAAGGCATTATGCATTATGTGCAGCCAAACAATCATATATTGTCATAATAAGGCGCCCCACCAATCATGTTATTATGGAAGGTCCTCTGGGAGAAGGTGTACACAGATCACACCGTTTTGACACCCCATTAAGTTGTGATGTTCATCGTGTGACTCATTGTGAGGCGCCCCACCATTTGAGGGGCGCCTCATATATAACGACATGATTGATGACGCTCCCATAAAACCAAGTGACATTGGTTGGGCGCCCTGTCACTCGACTTTATGGGGCGCCCATACTGATATGGGCATGTAAATCGATGGCCTCGTATTGTGTTCAATGGAAAGGGCGCTGATTTTTCCCAAGGGGTGCAGCTGCCCCCCTTGCCCCCCCCCCCTCGCTAAATACGGGCCTGTAATATCATGTTAGAATTTGGCCGCAGTTACTTTTCATATATCAAATTTAGGGGTGGGTGGGTATCCCCCGAAGGTAGTCAAACTTTTCATATAACAAATTTAGGGGTGGGTGGTGTCCCCCGCCAGATATGAAGATTTTTGGTGTCGATATCCGAAACTTTTCATAGTCATGCCCCCGGTTACACTATGGTACACTTCATATATATGAAAATGTTATTTAAATATTTAAGTGCTGATATTTCATATACACGTAAAACACTAGTGCAAACATCCTAGAGGCTCTTAATTTTTATATTTTTGATTGCCATTGATAGATTTAAGATTTAATTTATTTGCAGAAAACTGTTTAATTTTATGTTCATGACAAATTAAACACATATTTAGCTCATACATGTAACAATATTTGTGTCACCTTTAAAATAGTACATGAATAAATTGACAAATTAAACCCATATTTAGCTCGTACAAGTAGCAATTTTTGTTTAAATGACATCTTTAAAATTGTACATGAATAATTTGATGTCACTAGGTGTTCAACATTTAAAGGAGCTAAATTGCTAATGTTTGGGACCTAGAAATTGACACAAATGGGTTGCAACACATAATAATGTACTTGTAATAAAGATGAAAAACAAATGAACACGTCGTATCCAACCTGATCAAGATAGTCTGGAACAGCACATAAAAAGAGCGAACTATCAAGCATACATAACATCCTGCTAAGTTACAATAACAATGTCATTGTCAGTAAAGTAGCTGATCCACGCGGACATGAATGGGAGTTGATAGAGGGAATGTTTGTTCCTGTTCCTACAGTATATAAACCCTGCCTTGCCACTTAGGTTCAGATCATCGATAGACATTGATGATGGTGATGATGAGGAGGATAATGATACCTCTGTTAGTGTCACATCTGAGTCGGAGAGTGCATTATATTCAGAACTTTCTGACACAGACTCTGATAAAGGCTGTCGTCTTGAAAGATTTGTGTGAAAGGCATATGCCTATGAATGTTTAGAAATAATGATTTTAGTAGGTGCTATAAGAATGACGTATTACGTATACAATGATGTTTTCTGTATCTTTGTATCTTCTGTGCGCTGACTAACATCTAATGTAGATTTCCTTGACATGAGACCATCAAAAATGAACTAGGCATCCATGAAATTCCTAAGAACGATCAAGTACAAACCCATATTTGCCGTACAAGAATATATGAATGAATGAATGAAATAGGGTTTAACGCCCTACTATTATGCACCTAACCTGGGTTAATGGAAGACGGGCATACGCCATACAGTGTGCTATGAGGGAAATTTTGCCCAGCAGCGGTGTACGGCCTACTCTTATATCGAATTCCAACTGCCAAGGGATCTTTTACGTGCACTCCAATGTGTACACGGGACCTCGGTTTTTAGTCCCATCCAAATGACTAGGCAGCTGTCCTTGTCAGGCCCTCCTTCTGCATCGCTGACAAGAGGAAATCACGCCGGAAAATCGAGATGAACTTTCTCGGCCAATGCAGGGATCGAACACCCGACCTCGAGGCTAGCGAACCAGTGCCTTATCCACCCAGAATATATGACATTATTTGCCTTTTTTTTCCTACCTTTTCCGCCATATTTGGATATGGGTGCATCAAAATGGCTTGGGAGTGTTCTTAATGGATTCAGCGACCCTGAAAACTATACAAATGACATATTCCAAGGACGGTTTGATGACATTTGCACCCAATTATAAGTCTCTGACATTTGCACCAAACTATCCGCCGCCATCTTGGATTTTTGCCTCTTCTGAGAGTTGCCCACACTTTCCAGAGGTTGCATACTTCACAAATCCTCAGGACAGTGCCCCCTGCCGAAATCAATCGTCCAACCGTCCTCCCCCGGTAATTGGTCAAGGATATTGGGGTTCGACCCAGGAGGTCACAAGTGAACCGTGTCATGTACAATAATCCATAAAGTTAGTGTACAATACCTGCCGAAATCAAAGCCATCTGAGATCTTTGGCATATAAACATTTTAAGTTTCATCAAAATCGGATAAAATTTGTGACCTGTAGAGTGTCCACAACCAAATGTGAACACAGACGGACAGGGGTGACGCCGTAATATGTCGAAGCCATTATTGAAGCAAAACTAACAAAAATACTCAATGGATTTCTTAACAAGGTTGAAATTAATGAAAACTGATAAAAAAAATAAGTTGAAAATGAAGTTCAGTATTTACCTAGTACCAAATACAATAACAAGCAACAGGGTATCTTCAAATTTATTTTAAACTTGCAAGTTTTTGATACTATTAAAGTTTATGGAGGGAGCACATGTATTCAATGTTGTCAAATTCAAAGATTTGTGATCAAAGAGGATCAATCTGCAATCCACATTACATAGCAGTCTTGTTTGCCTACAAAAGCTTTTAATACATGTCCAGTATTTAAAGTCCCATCTTCTTCAAAACCTGTGTCTTGATTTATCCATGCTGTTGATAATTTTCCATCTGTGAAAAAAAAGTAGTTATTAAAAATATATTGTTATAACAAAACTTTACTCACGACTTATTCATGAAATTTAATTGCTTTGCACTTTCTTCCTGGTTTGAAATAATTTCTTGGTTGACACACATTAGTGACAGGTGACAATGTTATATGTCTTTTATAGCATGTTAACAGGTTTAACAGCTGCCTTGCGGCCTCGTAAAATATACCTTGATCTATGAATAAAACTTGATATGCTGCTTCGCTATGTAATAAGAAATGAAATGGGGATTGACATCCTACTGTTCTTCTCCTAAAGTGGGCTAATGAAGATGGACATACACATGCACGCCAATGAAGCAATGGGACTATAAATTAAATGCAAAACATGTCATTCATAACTTATACAGTGGACTCTGTCACATCTGACATCGTGCGGGATCGATACAATATGTCGAATCACACAGCCTGTCGGAATACCGAGTTTATTCCCATTAAAAATGATAAACCTTTCTGTATATTCAAAATTATATAATATTAATTTTTATTTTATTTAACATGCGTAGGCATTAATTTATCTTCTTCGCCGTCTTCAGTTGACAGCACTCTTGTCTTTGCTATCACGTGTTCATTGATATTGGGCGCACTCGATTGAATCATCTTTCACATCGGTCTGGGTTGTACCCCGCTACGCTCCGTTTATGCATGTTTTAAAAAAAAGAATCATGTTTTATAAACTCTCGAAACACCCGCACCCAACATATAATTGTATGTAATAATTCATAGTGGTTTGGTTACCAAAAATACTATAAAACTACGAAATTAAAGAGATTTAGTTCATCGATATAGATATCGTAACGTTGAGCGAACTGTGAGTGTGTGTATACAGATAGTTCCCAAGATGCATTGCGCGTTGGAGTGTTACTATACTATTCAAAAAAAGTAGGGGATATTTGATTTAGGGGGCATAATACTAAAATATGCAAATGACTACGAAAAAGTAGGGGATATTTGATTTAGGGGGCATAATACTAAAATATGCAAATGACTACGAAAAAAGTCACTATAGAACCTAACAGAAGAAACATTTCCAGTTACATGTGATGCCCAAACGCACCAATAGCTACCGCATGGAATGCAGGTGATGCTTTGGATCATCCTGGGGGTCCAACCCAAGATTTGCACGACTCTGACTTTGAATGTTACAGTAATTGTGGCATTGAATTCCAGGGTGGAAACATAAATTTTGATATGCGTCGGCTTACCCAAAATGAAAGGTTACGACGATACGTGCCCTTGGCATGCTACAGATCGGCACAACACAGACGGTTGTGGCTCGGACGATGAATGTCTCTCAGTCTGTCATAAGCAGGCTATGGTCCAGATATTGTGATACACAATCTGTACAAGACAGACCACGCTCAGATCGACCAAGGGCAACAACTCAAGACCAGGATCGATTTATCCGTACCTTGGCCTTGAGAAATCGTGTCATCACAGCAAATCAGATCAGAGCTCGTCTTCAAACAGACACTGGTGTGAGAGTGAGTGGCCAGACGATTCGGAATCGACTGCATAGGGTTCACCTTCGCGCCCGACGTCCTCGCGTGATCCCTTGTTTGAGAGATCATCACATTCAGGCAAGACGTCGTTGGTGTAGGGATCGTCAACACGGGGATAATCGACGCTGGAGCAATGTGATGTTTACAGATGAGTCAAGGTTCACTGTTGATTTTTTGGACAGACGTAGAAGGGTGAGGCATCGTCGAAACAAGCGCTTCCAAGACGTTAACGTCATCAGACACGGTCGATTTGGGGGTGGTTCTGTTATGGTGTGGGGAGGCATCACTGTTGCTGGAAGAACGGCTTTACATGTTGCTGCAGGGCGTGTTACAGGCCAGTACTACCATGACAACATCTTGACAGTCCATGTTGTGCCGTTCGCACGACGTCATGACGTCACAGGGCCAGGATCGTTACAGGTCACCTCCAACAACAGAACAACACCACATTACCTTGGCCAGCACTGAGTCCCGACCTCTCCACCATTGAGCATGTCTGGGACATGCTTGGACAGGGGTTACGTCAACGTCAACAACGTCCTGCCAATGTCCGAGAACTTGCTGCTGCGTTGCAACAGGAATGGGACAATCTGGACAAAATTGACCTTAGACGTCTCATTAGGAGTATGCCACGTCGGATCAATGCTTGTTTGGCAAACAGAGGAGGATTTACCCGTTAATCCTAAAAGAAATTGTGAAGCATTAAAGATGAAATGTATTATATTAGTAATTATAAAAATGTGAAAAAAAGCAATAAGGATCTGAGTCCGGTTTTAGTAAATTTATTTAAAAACTTCAGCCTTGCACGAATTTTTGACTAAATAAAGTATGACCGATAGAAAATGTAATCCATTTGGCAGGAGAGTGTGCATGTAACTTTATCATCCTGCCATGATGAAATAAACCATGAAGTTACATGCACATGCAAAATAGTATTCATTGTAAGCTATAATGCACAGTAATGCACACACATGCAGCTTCGTTAAATAGAGTAAAATATCACTTAATTCTATTTTTAGATTTTTATGTTAAATCAAGGGTGAGGACAAACTGACCCTTAGAAATGGTGAACATAATAAATATGTATGTCCACATTGAATGTATGCTTATAAAAATGAAATTATACAGTTCCAATTTGCTTATATGAATACTGCAATTCATTCTGTATAAGATCATATTATGTTGTCCAATTTACAATACCTTCCATAAATTGCAAAATGCAAGGCATCACTTGATACAATATAAAAAAGCCTTTAACTGCTGTAATGGCTTCAGTTTTATTCTCCATCATTAGCTGTATAAAAAATCCAGACATAATCAGAATATCTGTAATGTCTTCATGTTGCATACTAAACTCTTCAAGATCTTCCTTTTGCAACTCTTTGATCTGTAAAAGGACAATTTTATTAGATAATTACCTTATATATTCAATATTACAAGCAAATTGAGATTATTATTATTAACATTTATAAAGCGCCATCTTCCACATAACGTGTTCAGATGGCTGTACAATACAATTTAATAAAATATGTAATAAAAATAAATATACATATAGGAAAATTAAATAAAGCTATAGTAGTAAAACATAAAGTGGTAGCTAAAAATAAAATCTGATATCACAAATGGGTTTTAAAAGAATTATAAGTTAAAAGAGTTCTTAAACAAAAACGTTTTAAGAAGTGACTAAAAAGACAATAAATTTGTACAGCATCTTATATTAAAAGGTAAAGAATTCCATAATTTGGGTGCCTGGACGGTAAAAGATCGATCTCCAAAAGATAAAAGTCTTGCCGATTTATTTACAAGTAAAAAATGATCAGATGAAGAGCGCAGAGTGTGACTCGGTGTGTAAATTTCTAAAAGTGAAGATAAATAAGGTGGTGACATATCATTTATACACTTAAAAGTTAAAAGGAGGATTTTAAATTCAATTCTAAAAATAATCGGTAACCAATGGAGTTTCAGTAGAATAGGAGTAATGTGGTCATGCTGAATTTTGAACTTTTTGTAATTTGTTAGTGATGCGTAAAGGAGTGCCAATCAGTAAAGAGTTACATTGATCTAGACGAGAAGTGATGAGAGAATGAACAAAAGTTGTAACAGATGAAGTTGGGAGATTTTTCTGGATGCAGGCTATTTGGTGGAGATTAAAATAACATAATTTACAAGTATTATTTACATGAGGCTCCATGGTTACATATTTATCAAATATAACTCCAATATTTCTAGGAGACGGGACTGGTGATATTACATGCGAGCCTATAGATACAGATACATTATAATTGACTTTGCTTATAAGATGATTTGAACCCAACAGAATATATTCAGTTTTATCTTCATTCAGTTTAAGAAAATTATTACTCATCAAACACCGAATTTCTTCAACACAACATTTGAGTTTGGCCTTACTGATATTAAAACTATTATTTACAGTGGGTTTAAAAGACAAATATAGTTGAGTGTCGTCTGCGTATAAGTGGAATTTAAGACCGTGCCTGCGAACGATTTTGGATAACGGAGTGGTATAAAAGCTAAATAGGATTGGACCTAATACTGACCCCTGCGGCACTCCATACCATGGGAGATGATGTTTTATTATATACGATGACAGATTGTAACCTATTTGTTAAATATGATTTTAATAAATCTAAAGCTAGATCAGTAATCTTAAAGTCAGTGGATAGAAGGTTAAATTAAACAGCGTGGTCGATGGTATCAAATGCGGCAGACAGGTCTAAAAGTATTAAAAGAATGCAATTTTGTTGATCAATAGACATTAAAATATCGTTTTGAACTTTAAGTAGTGCTGTTTCTGTACTATGGTATTTACGATATGCGCTTTGATAAGTACTTTAGAGATTATGAACAGATAAATATGGATAAGTTGAGTTGCTATACATTTTTCTACAACTTTTGAGATGAAACTTAAATTAGACACAGGTCTATAATTTTTGTATATATTCGGATCAAGGGAAGACTTCTTTATGATGGGGGTAACAAGAGCATGTTTATAAATATCCGGAAAACACCCAGTAGTAATGGAGGTATTAATAATGTCACAGATTGCAGGTAGTAATTCAGTCAAGTGTTTTTTAAGAAGCCATGTTGGAATTACATCAAGTGAACATGATTTAGTTGCCATAGTACGTATTATTGTGGTTATTTCAGAAACAGGAAGGGGTTTAAAACAGTTCAAGACACAAGCTGTGTTGATTGGCAGTTTTGAGCTCTTGGAATATCACAATATTGTAGTGAAACGGCCCTCGTTAAGATTTTTTTATAAGGGTAGATAACCCAAGGAGCTTTAATGAACTGGAGACGGCATTTTACCATTATGACGATTGAAGCAAGTGACGCCATATTGGTTGACCCAAGAAGCGCACTAGCTGGTTGTACTTGTGTATAGAGTAAATGAAACTCTCGGGGTTTTTTTTTAAACGAGAAACAGAATTATCCCAAAGGAAATTTGTTTAACAAGTCAAAGACAGCATAAAGATAAAAATAGCAAATTATTAGATTATAATAAATCATGCAATTCCCCTTATGGTTAGAGAAAAAAAAATATCACCTCAAATAGAGTAGGCCCTACAGCAGAGAATAGAGATTAATGCAAAGTTTCAATGCATAGCATATTTCATACAGGCCCGTACGAAGTTTTCCAGGTGGGGCACCGAATTATTTCAGGGGGGGGGGCTGGAAAAATTCGGCGCTCTTTCCATTGAACACAATACGTCGCCAGCGACTTACATGCCCTTCATTGGCGCCCCAATGCATAATGCCTTGAACCATTGCGGGAAAACACTGCTCCTCTTTCCATTGGACGCAATGCGAAGTAACGTGTCCATATTAGTAAGGTCGCTCTATAAAGTTAGGCGCCACTACGAGATTGATGGGACGCCTAACCAATGCCACTCATATTCATGTCTTTATATATGAGGCGCCCCACCCCCAAAATGGTGAGGCGCCTCAAAATGAATCACATGATTAACACCTAACTTAAGGGGGCGTCAAAAACTGTTTCATCTGTGGTGTGGCTTATCCCGGGGGGGGGGGGGGGGGGGGGGGGGGGTGCATTTACAACATGCTGTATTGGGCGCCCCTTGAAGGGCTTGGGTCACCCGTTACACAGCGCGCCCCTTCATGATCATGGTCTGGCAATTTATTTTATCTTGTGTTTATGGACTTGAACTCGCTTCGTATGGCTCAGTATTATAGGTCAGCAGAGGCTGTTTAAGGTCTGCCACTCAAATTATTAGTGAATCTCACCAGTTATTAATATTGCACTGGCATCCTCCGTATATTCTTTATATTCACTACAACGTCCTCTCCATAAAAATAGTGATTTCATTACAAAAATTATTCTAGATATTGAACTCGTTCAAGATACATACCGTATTTGTTGCATACCGGATTTGAAGCACCCCTTTCGTATTAGTAATGTATTTCAGATATTATAAAACTTAGTAGACTTATTTTAGACCAGAACCCAATGAGTCCTTACCCGTTCCCGTCGATATTTTAGGGAATTTTTAGAATATCATAATAGGCCTACGCCAATATCGCAAATTGAAACTTCTGACATTTTCATAGTTCTTCTCCTCGGGTGCAAACCATATTTTCTAACTTTTATCGATGAAACGCCCACTTGTATCAACTAGGTTTACACAAGCGCTGTTTCTAGTTTACCCTCCAAAAAAATCTAAAAACAAATTTTATGGTGATAGAATATTTGGTCAATATGCCCCTACTCTATGGAACTCTCTACCTCCTGAAATACGTTCTGAAACTAATATTAATGTTTTTAAATCAACAATTAAAACATCCCTTTTTAAATGACATTTTGTTCTTTCATCCATGTAGGCTACTTATTCATTCGTTATGTTACATTTATTAGTATCTTTAACGTGCAATGAAAATTTCATCCATACATTAATTTGTGGTTCATTAAATTTAATTTATACAATGTAATTGTTTTTAATGGAATTTTTGTTTTAATAATTATTATATTTTTATTATTGTAAAGCGCATAAAGATTTTTTGCCTTTTTTATGCTGTTATTTAATGCGCTATATAAGAATAAACTATTACTATTATTATTTAAATCTTGTGTCTCAATAGAGTTTATATCTAACAGTCTATTTTTTTTCTAATAGTTGTGTTAATAATGGATACGAATGAAATGTAATTCCGTTGAGTGCAACAGATAGCAGAGCAGGACAGTGTATCGTCAAACGCATTAGAAAGACGCTCTTTTGAGTCAACCAATATGGCGTCAATGACTTCACAAAAATGACGTCATGCCGCCTCCACGTCATTAAAGCTCCTTGAGATAACCCTATTCTTGAAGAAAATCTCCCAACTCAACGTATTACAAAAACACTCTGACAGTGACAGGCATGTCTGGTGGTGGGGTACCCCTGACAGAGCTATGTAATTGCCAGACATTTGTAGTGGTGGAGTATCTCTGACAAGAGATATCTAATTTACAGACCAAAGCTTGGTTAGTTTAGCTGAAATCTGTACCACCTAAAACAGCTTTGGAGTTTTTATAATACCTGAAGATGTACGGTACACTGCTGTATGATTTTCATTTAGTACACTTTTGAGCTAATCTAGCCTAGTTGGGGGGCATGGAATACCACACCCACCACCAGAGAACCAGCAGACTAACATTCTTATGATACCAGATATACGCGCATTGATACCATATAGGAGAAAATTGGTACACTTTTCAGCTACGTTCACCCTCTAGGCTCCTGGTCTATTAGTTGAGGAGGACAATGAGTATATCAGGATACCCCTGGAATCAGGATACCTCTAATGATGACATTGCTTCTTCTGATAAAAACAGTTGCCTCTCCTAAGTTAGGTTCTGGTTGATTGGGTCTTGATTGATGGCTGTAATGACATAGATCAATGTTTTAAATGATCATTTGAACGAAGGAAGTTGGTAGAAATTAATCTATCACTATTATCATCAGAGATGAAGAGGAAACTTAACATTTCGGCTTATTTTACTCTTCGTCAATGAGTTTTTATGGGCATTGGTCACACCTGCTGTTTTTAAGTTCATTTACCACCAACAATGGCAACATATTCATTCTTAAGTTTGTGGTCGTGAATCCTATGATCATTCCCTACATGTTACACCCTGTTCCAATGTTGCACCTTTCATGTTTCTTAAATTTCTAAGGGGTCACTCAGTGCAAACCAGCATTATTCTCTTCTTAATAACGCTGACCACTTGAAATTTCTTTCTTAAGTTGACGATAATGATTTCTGATATTATTCCGTGCAATTTACGCTTTGTTTCATACTCGCACAATTCATGTTGATTAAAATTTTCATTATCAATGGGGAAGGGGCAAGGGATATTCTCGTTAATATTGAGATTATGTCATTAATTTGTCCTCCTAGCAGTATAAAACATGTCCATGAAGTCACCAAAAGGTCACCATTTAACGGGAAAAAATGTCAAATCACAGTTTCTAATAATACTTAAACAAATGTGTTTTTAACTCCGATTTAAATTTAACAAAAGTTGAACCTGCTCTTAGTGGTCTAATTGATCTCGGTATCGCAGATGTTTAGCTTTGATGAAAAGTTGAGGCTGTTCAGTTTTGATCTTGGTAATATCATCAGGAATTCTGTCTTCTCATTGCTCAGCTTTAATTTATTTTGGTTCATCCATGTCCAAATATCATTTATACAGGATTCTAGCTTCTTTAGGGCACCGTGTATTGACATCTGGTCAGAAGGAATGAATGTGTTATACAATTTCGTTTTATCTACAAAACCATGATAGCTGATACCATGTTTATGAATAATTTTACCAAGTAGAAGTAAATACAGTAAGAAAATAATTGGACC
Source organism: Patella pellucida (assembly GCA_917208275.1). Lineage (NCBI taxonomy): Eukaryota > Metazoa > Mollusca > Gastropoda > Patellidae > Patella > Patella pellucida. The sequence goes on along the minus strand of OU795042.1, from coordinate 49,457,441 downwards.
TAGTAGCCTACCTATCCCTGTGGGACTCAAATGTACAGCGGTTTAGATACAGAGTTGAATATGGACACATTGGCTGCTGTCAGTTAGATAACCAATCCAGTACGATCCTTTCCCTCACGCCCTTCTGTTTAAAGCAATGAGGGTTTTGATGTTGATCAATGACACTAAATGGAAGAGAAGAATAGAGATTAACAGCACCAAAATTTAACACAGTTCATTACATTTTTTTCTCATTCTAACTAATAATTCAGCAAAAATTCCAGAAATCCAAAAGTTTTTTTAGACATTTTTCCACTTAATTATTCCTTGTTGTTGGTTAAACTACTACACACAAAAAATTATCACAAACTCCAACTTAAAACACATATAATTTAATTGTTTTAATAAATTTTAATATATACAGTACTTCTTTGATCTCTTGCACCATTTTTAATTTAGCACAGTTCATTACATTATTTTCACATTCTAACATATAATTCCAGAAATTCAAAAGTTTTATTTAGAAACTCTTTCACTAAATTATTCCTTGTTGTTGGTTGAAGATACACACAAAATATTATCACAAACTCAAACTTAAACTTTAATGATCTGCTGTTTCAAATTAAAAGATTTACTAAAATGATCTACTTGTTGAGATCAACACCTTGACTTAATTAATTTGCAGATATCCTTTCAGTCGTAAGTGCTTTGAAATTTTCTTACCCGTTGTTGACTTAACCACACGCTTCTCTGTTTAAAACATGCAGAAAATTATCAAAATATGGAGAGCGCAGTTACACACAGCAGCCACCTAGCCGCTTTAGTAGACACACTATATCATTTAATTGTTTTAATAAATTTGATACTTCTTTGATCTCTTGCACCATTTTTAATAGTTATCTTGATTTATATCACACTCTTCACTTAACTGTTGCCTTGCTGTCTACCAGTTCTCACTCTGGGTTTTCATTTTTTTTCCGACAATTTTTCATTTAAATTTATAAGCCATATTTTTTCTGCCCCGCAAAAAAGAACAAATTATATCTAATTATATTTTTTCAGTTATATGTTTAATTACTTAAGTACCGGTACATACATCATATAATATCAAAATTTACCAAAATTCTTCACTGCTTTGCAGAAGCCCATTTTTATACGCCCACATTTTCATGTGGACGTATTATGTCGTCGCCCCTGTCCGTCCACAAATTATTGTTTGTGGACCCTCTACAGGTCACAATTCTTGTTCGATTTTGACGAAAATCGAAATATACCTTAATAACCAAAGATCTCGGCTGCTTTCGATATTGGCATGTATCGGATCAGAACTTCATGGATTATGGCCCCTAAAAATCACGTTTTTAGCCTGTGGACCATATAGAGGTCACAATTTTGTGCCAATTTTGATGAAACTTGACGTGCATGTTTATAACCCCAAGATTTTGGTTCCTTTTGATATTTGCGCCTATCGGAACATAATTTCCTGAATTATGGCCCCTGATTGTCCGAAAAATCACCTATTTTAGCTTGTGGTCCCTCTTGAGGTGACAATTATTATCCGATTTAAAAAAACGTTTGATTATGTCACTGTTACACCCTAAGGAAGGTTGAGTTCGAATTTCGGGAAAATCGGATCAATATTGCCATACAAAATGGCTGCCGTTTGTACGTGAATACTGTTAAAAATGGTATATCAAGGTTGTGGACCCTGTAGAGGTCACAATTTTAATTCGATTTTGATGAAACTTGAAATGCATGGTTATAACCCAAAGATCTTGGTTTCTTTCGATATTTGCGCATATCCGGTCTTACTTCCTGAATTATGGCCCCTGATTATACGCGAAATCGCCTTTGTTTAGCTTGTGGTCCCTTTGGAGGTCACAATTATTATCCGATTTGAAAAAACGTTCGATTATATCACCGTTACACACTAAGGAAGGTTAAGTATGAATTTCGGGCAAAACAGACCAAAATTGCCATACAAAATGGCCGACATTTGAACGCAAATACTGTTAAAAAATGGTATATCAAGGTTGTGGACCCTGTAAAGGTCACAATTTTAATTCGATTTTAATGAAACTTAAAATGCATGGTTATAACCCACAGATCTTGATTCCTTTTGATATTTACGCATATTGAATCGTAGCTTCCTGAATTATGGCCCCTTGTTTATACGCAAAATCGCCTTTGTTTAGCTTGTGGTCCCTGTGGAGGTCACAATTATTATCCGATTTGAAAAAAACGTTTGATTATGTCACCGTTATACCCTTAGGAAAGTCGAGTTCAATTTCAGGAAAATCGGACCAAAATTGCCATACAAAATGGCGGCCGTTTGTACGTGTATACTGTTAAAAAATGGTATCAAGGTTGTGGATCCTGTAAAGGTCACAATTTTAATTCGATTTTGATGAAACTTGAAATGCATGGTTATAACCCAAAGATATTGGTTCCTTTCGATATTTGCGCATATCGGATCTTAACTTCCTGAATTATGGCCCCTGATTGTCTGAAAAATGCCCTATGCTCCCTCTGGAGGTCACGATTAATATCCAATAAAAAAAAAACGTTTGACTCTATCACCATTACACCCTACAAAAAGTTGAGTTTTAATTTCTAGAATATCGACCATTATTGCCAGACAAAATGGCCGCCGTTTGTACGCGAACAGTGTAAAAATATGGCATATTAAAATTGTGGGCCCTGTAGAGGTCACAATTGTAATTCGATTTTAATTCAACTTGAAATGCATGTTTATAACCTAAAGATCTTGATTCTTTTCGATATTTGCGCATATCAAATTGAAACTTAATGAATTATGGCCTTTGATTGTAGGAAAAATCACTTTCGGTATTGCTTATCCTCTATCCATCTCTCGAAAATGTGGGCGTATCCTGCCTGGCAGTGCCAGCTTACTATCTTTATAATTCTAAACGTTACTTAAAGCGAAAATTTCATTTTTTCTAAGAAAATTAAAACACAATTATTTGAATGTCTTTTACTAAATAGAAAGAGAAATGGGGTTTAATGTCCACTCAACACAACTAGGTCATTTCGGGACTAATATATGGTTTAATTTTATTTAATAATTTGCTTGCGCGTAGGGGTCTTTAGCAGTGGGAGGAAACCGGAGTGCCCCAAGGAAACCTACGAGTTTGAGAAGGCCCTCCTATCTCCATGCCACATACGCTCACACCAGGGCCCTTATTCACGAAATCTTAAACTAAGTTACAACCGAAATTTTAAGAAATACTGCAACTTCATTGGATATATGCAAATTGATTTTAGTGGTCAGCCAATCGAATTGCAGTATTTCTTAAAATTTCGATTGTATCTTAGTTTAAGTTTTCGTGAATAAGGGCCCAGGGCTCAAAACCACAGCCGCAAGCAAGAGGTGGTCGGCCAGCTAGACCACTAGGCCATCCCCCCCCCCCCTTTTACTAAAAAGGTTGTCATAATATAATAGTGAGTTGACAACCTTTTACTAAATAGGTTGTCAACTCATATCACTATTATAATACGCGAGCATAGGCATCATTGTAACATTTAAAAATCATTCACATAAAAATTTGAAATATTATCTACTCCCCCTGAGCTGCTTGGAAATAATATCATTTCATTTCACTGGAAAACATTGTCTACATAAGGAAAAGCGCTAAGCGGGTGTTGTCTCAATCGTCAAGGTCTGTGGTTAGCCAGTTAATGATAATCATACCTGGTTAACTGAGACCTGGTTGACGTATCCCCCAATAATAACACAGGAAATAATGACACAATTACCTCCCTTGTGTTTCTATCTTCTGTGGAACAGCGATTTTCTTAATGTTTGAATTTGAAGTTGAAAATGATATTTTGTCAATTTCTCAACTAGCAATATTGAATTATAGGATTAATAGGATTATTCTTTAACAAGGTAGGACTGTTTATAGATACCATCTATTTAAAGGCTTTATTTTAATACATTTTAAAAATATAGCTTGAAAATTGGAAATTGGAACTTGAACTTATCAATACAAACACAAATTATTTTATTCTATGGTACATGTAAGTTATGCAATATGGGGAATTTTACTTCGGCAGTGGCATATTCACATGCTGATATTGACATTTTCCTTAAGCCTGGTTTACACGATACAATCAATCCATACAACCATTGGATGCAACATATCGGAAGGGTGTTTACACGATACAAGGGTCCATTCCTTGTATGGCAAATTGACGTCATAATTTTTTCGGTCATAGTTAATGAATATAATGTACACTTCATATCCGCCTGTCTTCTTGCTTTTTCAAGGTGGTTCTATTAATAAACTGTATTGGCCTGTAGTGTCAGACTGTGTTACTATTAATTAGAGAGAGACATGTTGTAGAGGCCTAGGCAATGGTTTTACCGTATTTATTAATAAATAAGCCATTTAATATGATATACACAGTAGTACTAGTAGGCCAAGATCTGTCCAACCATTCATAAACTGGCAGCAATAGACTTTAGGGATACACTTCTCATCCCCATCTTCATGTAGTTAGGATGCCGCGGGTTCCACAATAGTTCATGTTCCCGATAAAGAGTTATTAGACACGCTAATTCAGTGTCGGTTGGGCTAAGGTTCATTATAGAGGAGATCGAAGCACTCGAAGTGACAGAAAAAGACATTTTGAATGCACGAATTCTGGTTGTTAAGGCAGATGTGACGTCATACACCGTATGACATCGTCTTATATAACTCAATTTGATTGGGTATTGCATCAGTTGGTCGGATGAGAATAGAACTGATCCTATTCATACAACAAGCCATCCATCCGACCATTCGTCGGATGAGTTGGTCGGATGCGATGGTTGCATCCGATGGTTGTATGGGTTGATTGTATCGTGTAAACGGCGCTTTAGGAACATTAAAGTGCACTATCACGGTCCACATAGGACCTTGGTTTATTGTGTCAATCCAAAGTGAAGGACCTCATCAGCCCCACTGATCATACAACTGTGACTAAATGTTAGTTAAAAATTAGTAGAGCAAAATTTTACTTTGGCAGTGGCATATCCACATGCTGATATTGACATTTTCCTTAGGAACATTAAAGTGCACTATCACGGTCCACATAGGACCTTGGTTTATTGTGTCAATCCAAAGTGAAGGACCTCATCAGCCCCACTGATCATACAACTGTGACTAAATGTTAGTTAAAAATTAGTAGAGCAAAAATTAATCTATTAAATAATGTAGCTTAACTAGATAACAAATTGTTACTAAAATATGCTTGCTATGTTAATAAATGTTCAAATAATAGTTTTGAAGCCAAAATAAAGACCTGCGATGGGCAGATATAACTCTCTCATAATGCATCTTTAATCATTTGATTAAAGAATAAAATATTATCAATATAATGTGAGTATATTTAAATGCCAATGCATAAACTGTAAAATTAATTCATCTATTTCTAGTTACATTTCTTTATTATCATCGATTGATTTCTTTGATTCCTGTAAAAAAAGTCACATATAGCTTGATGAAATATTAATTAGAACAAGATTCATTTTAATAAAAAGGTTAAGGATGTATTATGTAATATTTAGATAAAGAGCTGGTAATCTGTTAACATATGTGCCATTCTTCTTCTGTTTGGTGTTTAACGTCTGCTTCCACTTAAGTGATATGTGCCATCAGTAGATTGTATCTCTTATGCTCAGATACGAATGGAATCAAGGTCTTATGATTATTGTGGTCAGATCGTATCGAAACATCCCAGTGTACCCACTAGAAAAAAAGTATAAGCTGACAAATGTCCCTTGCTTGCCTGGTGTTTCTATGAATGTCTGCTACTACAACGTCATGACTTCGTGAAACAATGTCTCAATGATTTAATGGGTCTTTTAAAATCAGCCTAAAGTAATGCTTAACACTAGGAGACGTCTGTCAGGGGGGTATGCACCATTTGAAATGTCTGTCAACTACTGTAACTTATTTAAAGTACACTAAGGTAATATAAATCAATTTGGTGTGGTTTCTCAAACATTGAGTCTGGACATAAATATTCCTCACTAGAGGGTATTTGTCAAGGGGCAAGCACTATTTAGAATGTCTGTTATTTATAGTAAATGATCCACCATTTAATGGTCATAAATCTGACAAATCTTTAGTTGGTACCTCCAATATTGGATCTAGAACCATAGAGACCCCACCTAAGGGCATGTTTTCAGGAGGGTGTTACTCCAAATATTGTTTGTCATTACTGTTTCCATAATTAAAACACCTCATTCATCATGTATAAATTGGTTTCACTCATGCAGTACCTCTAATGTTGGATCCAGACATTTTTTTAGGGGTCAGTTAGGGGGGCTACTGAGGCCAGGTCTCTGATATATGCTGACAGATACCTACTTTTATTATTCAAGGAAATACCTGCAACTTGCTATAAAGGTGAACATTGGTATCTCCTTTGTTGGAGTTTGAGGGCCAGGGCTGCCACACTATATGTCCCAAGTATATGTTCCAGCACCCATTTACCTCAGACCAGTACATATTTTATAAACATGACAATCAGAACGACACCTAGCTTCTAATTACACATGTGGGGGTTTCGTTTTTATAGATCATTTGAAATAGCTATGACTTAAATAATTCTCGCCAATTGAATAGAAATGACGTATATTATTTACTCTGTTGCATCAAACTCGGAATTCTAGAGAAAACCCGCCATGTTGTCGAATGGCTTATGGGCTGTTTAAGGTCAGTGCTTCTGATTGGTTAGCGACGGTCACAGTCAGCCAATGGATAGCGAGGTCTCAAAATGGGAATTTGCAGGCCGGGTCAAGGTTCATGCACGTGCTTGCCGCAATGCGGTACATATAGGGTATATAAGGCCGGCTAAATCAGTCTTTGTGGAAACGGTAGGGGGACGAGCATCTCGCTGGAGTAATCATTTACTTCGTTCGAGGTAAACGTTCCTGAAACGGTAGGGGCTGCGGACCTCAGCTGAGATATCGATATATATCTCATTCTGCGGTAAGCATCCCATGGTAGGACTCTGTCTTCGGTGACTAGTAAGTTCCGCTGGAAGGACCACTCCTTTCGCTCGGGGCAAGCTGGTTATTGGAGTAGAGTTTGGTTTAGTAGCGTTTCGACCTTTAAAGGGGGTAGGACTCTGTTTCTGGTGATTAGTAAGTTCCGCTGGAAGGACCACTCCTTTCGCTCGGGGCAAGCTGGTTATTCGGAGAAGAGATTAGTTTAGTAGCGGTTTGACCTTTAAAGGGGGTAGGACTCTGTTTCTGGTGATTAGTAAGTTCCGCTGGAAGGACCACTCCTTTCGCTCGGGGCAAGCTGGTTATTGGAGTAGAGTTTAGTTTAGTAGCGGTTTGACCTTTAAAGGGGGTAGGACTCTGTTTCTGGTGATTAGTAAGTTCCGCTGGAAGGACCACTCCTTTCGCTCGGGGCAAGCTGGTTATTGGAGTAGAGTTTAGTTTAGTAGCGTTTCGAACTTTAAAGGGGTAGGACTCTGTTTCTGGTGATTAGTAAGTTCCGCTGGAAGGATCACTCCTTTCGCTCGGGGCAAGCTGGTTATTCGGAGTAGAGTTTAGTTTAGTAGCGGTTTTAACTTTAAAGGAGGTAGGGCTCTGTTTTCGGTGACTAGTAGGTTCCGCTGGAAGGATCACTCCTTTCGCTCGGGACAAGCTGGTTCTTCGGAATAGAGTTTAGTATGGTAATAGTTTTCAGTTAGTTATTTAATGGGTTTCCGTGGGTGATATACGAGTTAATGTTTCCCTTTGTGCGAATGCTGTAAGTTCGGGCAAAAGGCAGACATATTGCATTTATGGTAGAGTAAATCGTTTTAGTTATTTATTGGGTTTCCGTGGGTGATATAGGAGTTAATGTTTCCCTCTGTCCGAATGCTGTAAGTTCGGGCAATAGGCAGACATATTGTGTTTATTGCAGAGTGATAGTTGAACGTTCCCGTTTCTAGTTATTTTATGTCTTCCGTGTGGGAGATGTAAGATTTGTGAGCTTCCTGGGTGCGAATATTGTTAGTTCAAGCCGAGGCAGATAGAGTTTATAGTTGTTGTGAAGTTGCGAGATACTGATTATTCGCGACTTCCGTTTAAGTAAGATTAATTGTTTGCGACTTTCGCTTAGTTATTATGAAGTTGCGAGTGACTAATTGTTCGAGACTTCTGTTTGAGTGAGATTAAGTGTTCGAGACTTTCATTTGAGTTAATGTGGAATTGCGAGTGACTGGTTATTCGAGACTTCTGTTCGAGTAAGATTAATCATTCGAGACTTCCTTGAGTGTAGAATTTGAGACGCCTTCTAGGATGAATATTATTAGTTCCGACTAGGATAGGCGTCCATTGTTGATAAGTTAATTCAGTTAATCGTTCTTACATAGTAAATATAAAGTTTGTAGACGTATGGTTTCTTGTAGGTAGGGACGTAGCTAGTGAGCTTTGCACAGGCTCCCTTTTCTTTCAGCTGGTAAACCATTGGAGTGGTGAAAAGACCAAGATAACCAACGCGCGTCTCGGGATTTACTTTGTAATTAAAGAAATAAAACTATTTGAACTCTATAAATGTGTTTTCTTCTACTTTAATTCATGTGATAAACCTGACATCCTGTATACGAACCTGGACTTCCGGTTTGCATAAGAGCGGTTATTCCCGCCGCTCAAGTGCAAATCGAATCCACCCTGTCCTGTTACATAATTTTGGCGAGCTTGCCAGGATGTCAGATAATTTGTCTGTGAATTGAGGTCGAAGAAACACCTTTTATTGATAAATTATAAGTCATAGGTTACATTATAAGTTACATAATTGAATATAGGAATCAGTTGTATAGCTTAGTTTAGTTTCAGTTGTTTAGTTTAGTTTACTTAAAGGATATAATTAACAGTATCATTACTCATTAAGATGGACTCGTACTGGCGTAACCTTGAGGAACTGGTAGGTAGAAGCTATCGTAAGGATCGAGTGTCTTTTTCTAATCCCTTATCAACTTCTGCTAGGGTGCTTGTTACTAATACGACTGGCGTAGGAGGTAGTTGTTCTAGTCAGAATGGTTATTCATTTGTTCCTCCGACTGTTTCGGATAGTATAGGTTCTGCTCCGGCAACGTGGCGGAATCCTGAATCTCCCCTAGGTAGTCCGATTAGGCATAATGGATATATTGACGAAAGTTACTTTAAGGAGGACGACTTGGGTAACTATATCCCTAAATCTGTGACTAGATCTGAGGTAGGATTTACTGGACTAGTTTCCGAGGGGGGTATATCTCATCATGATACAGGTTATGCTAGCAGAGAAGGTTATTTCGGCAGTGAGATTTCACGTGCGCCGATGCAATATCTGTCGACGGAGACGTATACTACTCCCGCCCCTCGTCACACCAGTACTCCCCACCCGTCTGGGACAACTCAGAATAGTTATGGGGGAATGGGACCTTGTAACCCAGGTTATCCGGCCCAGGGACAAAATTCTGCTCGTCAAATAACACGTAGGGAGAAAGAGCCCGATAGGTTTAATGGTGATAGCGACGATTGGCCAGATTTTCTTATTCAGTTTGAACAGGTAGCCGAATGGAACGGATGGTCGTCTCTAGAGAAAGCACAACAATTAGTGATGTGTTTGCGTGGTAAGGCCCTTAAACTTCTGAGCACTCTGACACCCTATCAGTTAAAGCAATATGAGGAATTGAAACTTGTCCTCACCCGTAGGTTTAGTCCCGCGGAGCGACTTGCTACTCACAGAGTCGAGTATAGAAATCGACGTAGATTTAGGGATGAGTCAGTTGTAGATTATGGATATTGTTTAAAAAGTTTGGCTCGAAAGGCTTTTCCTGAGTTTTCGGCGGAAAATTTGGAATCCTTGGTGGTTGATCAATATATTCATGGCCTGGGTAATCATGATATTCGGAAACACGTTCAGTTTTGTCACCCTCAGACCATGGAGCAAGCTATTGCCGTGGCAGTTGAATATGAGGCTGTAGAAGGACCCCTGGATTGTGTACGAAAGCCCAATCATGAGGAAGTTAGGCCTAGGAATGGGGACTTTGAGGATTTTAGAGTACAAATGTCGGAAATGGTCGATAGGAAACTTAGAGAAAATAAGGGTAATCCATTTCGACCGCGTAATGATTATAGAGGGAATAACTTAGGTAGTGATGGTAGGCCTATAAGGGATGGTTGGAACCGGAATGGACAGTTGCCGTCTCAGGATGTAAGGAATAATGTGCAGCCTGATAGACGACCACGTTGTTTTTATTGTCAAGAACCTGGACACTATAGGCCTGATTGCCCACAGCTAAGGAGATCCCAAAATTCGAAAGAAGGTCCTTTAAACAAATAAGGACTGATGATATAGCTGCATCATCAGTCCCCATTCTTCCAAAGCAGCCTGAAAGTATAAAGGATGTGAAAGATAATATTGTCGATAATAATAAAAGCAAGTGTGCCGAAATTAGAAATGGTATTGACAATGTCGAAATTCAAAATAGTATTGACAACGTTGAAGAAAATAGTGAAAATCAGTCTCGAATCATTAGGAAAGGTAATTCGTTTTGTGTATTCGTTGCAGTAAGTGTACATGGCATGTTACGAAACATGTTATTAGACACAGGGTCAGCTTTCTCGTTGATATCAGTGGCAGGGTATGAAAAGATGAGTCCCCACCCACCTGCATTGCAGGATACGAATGTTGTTTTGAATACAGCAGATGGAAATCCCTTGAAGCCAAAAGGGGCTATTTATCTACAGGTGGAGATAAACGGTCAAATGTATACACACCCATTTTTGGTGGTTGATCTGGGTATGGATGGTATTTTGGGTATGGGTTTTATTTGGGACTATAAATGTAGCATTGATTTTGAAAAAATGATGCTAATAACTAATAAAGGATTAATAACCCTACATACTAATACAGTAATGTCCAATTGTGCACGAGTTATGCTTGGGGAAACATTAAGTGTTCCTGCAAGGTCAGACGATACGGTTGGAGAATGCACTGTTGACGAAATCTCTGATAACTGTACATCTAATGAGAAATTGTTAGTAGCCAAATCCTTAATAGATAAGAGTAAGCACATACCGGATGGATCAGATGATAATATAGATGCACTTTCTCAAAACCCTACACCTACATGCCCCAATGTTAAATATAGTGACAGTTTTTCGGAACATAGGCCTACATGTGGAAATAGAGTTGATTTTATTGAGATTGTAAGAGAGAGAGTTGTGAACAGGCGAGATTAAATTTGTCGCTTTATGAAACTCTGTTACCGTCTTTTAATAGTTTTAAGTGTAAGGACAGTCACACAGCTGCTGGTAGTTGTAATAAGAGTGATGGGGAACGAGACATCTCCATTCCAAATTGGTTTCTTAACTGCGCTGGAAATGGTAAAGGAGGACCAATTTACCAACATTTCATAGATCACAATGAGAGACCATCTCGAGCTCGTCTCAAACCTCTCGACGAGTAAGGACTGATGAAACATTGGAATCTATTTTATTTATGTCCGTTGGGTTGTTTCTGGTTTTTTTTTTCTCACGCCTTTCTTAGGGTCAGGCGTTCGGTTTTAACGTTGGGGGAATGTGGGGGTTTCGTTTTTATAGATCATTTGAAATAGCTATGACTTAAATAATTCTCGCCAATTGAATAGAAATGACGTATATTATTTACTCTGTTGCATCAAACTCGGAATTCTAGAGAAAACCCGCCATGTTGTCGAATGGCTTATGGGCTGTTTAAGGTCAGTGCTTCTGATTGGTTAGCGACGGTCACAGTCAGCCAATGGATAGCGAGGTCTCAAAATGGGAATTTGCAGGCCGGGTCAAGGTTCATGCACGTGCTTGCCGCAATGCGGTACATATAGGGTATATAAGGCCGGCTAAATCAGTCTTTGTGGAAACGGTAGGGGGACGAGCATCTCGCTGGAGTAATCATTTACTTCGTTCGAGGTAAACGTTCCTGAAACGGTAGGGGCTGCGGACCTCAGCTGAGATATCGATATATATCTCATTCTGCGGTAAGCATCCCATGGTAGGACTCTGTCTTCGGTGACTAGTAAGTTCCGCTGGAAGGACCACTCCTTTCGCTCGGGGCAAGCTGGTTATTGGAGTAGAGTTTGGTTTAGTAGCGTTTCGACCTTTAAAGGGGGTAGGACTCTGTTTCTGGTGATTAGTAAGTTCCGCTGGAAGGACCACTCCTTTCGCTCGGGGCAAGCTGGTTATTCGGAGAAGAGATTAGTTTAGTAGCGGTTTGACCTTTAAAGGGGGTAGGACTCTGTTTCTGGTGATTAGTAAGTTCCGCTGGAAGGACCACTCCTTTCGCTCGGGGCAAGCTGGTTATTGGAGTAGAGTTTAGTTTAGTAGCGGTTTGACCTTTAAAGGGGGTAGGACTCTGTTTCTGGTGATTAGTAAGTTCCGCTGGAAGGACCACTCCTTTCGCTCGGGGCAAGCTGGTTATTGGAGTAGAGTTTAGTTTAGTAGCGTTTCGAACTTTAAAGGGGTAGGGCTCTGTTTCTGGTGATTAGTAAGTTCCGCTGGAAGGATCACTCCTTTCGCTCGGGGCAAGCTGGTTATTCGGAGTAGAGTTTAGTTTAGTAGCGGTTTTAACTTTAAAGGAGGTAGGGCTCTGTTTTCGGTGACTAGTAGGTTCCGCTGGAAGGATCACTCCTTTCGCTCGGGACAAGCTGGTTCTTCGGAATAGAGTTTAGTATGGTAATAGTTTTCAGTTAGTTATTTAATGGGTTTCCGTGGGTGATATACGAGTTAATGTTTCCCTTTGTGCGAATGCTGTAAGTTCGGGCAAAAGGCAGACATATTGCATTTATGGTAGAGTAAATCGTTTTAGTTATTTATTGGGTTTCCGTGGGTGATATAGGAGTTAATGTTTCCCTCTGTCCGAATGCTGTAAGTTCGGGCAATAGGCAGACATATTGTGTTTATTGCAGAGTGATAGTTGAACGTTCCCGTTTCTAGTTATTTTATGTCTTCCGTGTGGGAGATGTAAGATTTGTGAGCTTCCTGGGTGCGAATATTGTTAGTTCAAGCCGAGGCAGATAGAGTTTATAGTTGTTGTGAAGTTGCGAGATACTGATTATTCGCGACTTCCGTTTAAGTAAGATTAATTGTTTGCGACTTTCGCTTAGTTATTATGAAGTTGCGAGTGACTAATTGTTCGAGACTTCTGTTTGAGTGAGATTAAGTGTTCGAGACTTTCATTTGAGTTAATGTGGAATTGCGAGTGACTGGTTATTCGAGACTTCTGTTCGAGTAAGATTAATCATTCGAGACTTCCTTGAGTGTAGAATTTGAGACGCCTTCTAGGATGAATATTATTAGTTCCGACTAGGATAGGCGTCCATTGTTGATAAGTTAATTCAGTTAATCGTTCTTACATAGTAAATATAAAGTTTGTAGACGTATGGTTTCTTGTAGGTAGGGACGTAGCTAGTGAGCTTTGCACAGGCTCCCTTTTCTTTCAGCTGGTAAACCATTGGAGTGGTGAAAAGACCAAGATAACCAACGCGCGTCTCGGGATTTACTTTGTAATTAAAGAAATAAAACTATTTGAACTCTATAAATGTGTTTTCTTCTACTTTAATTCATGTGATAAACCTGACATCCTGTATACGAACCTGGACTTCCGGTTTGCATAAGAGCGGTTATTCCCGCCGCTCAAGTGCAAATCGAATCCACCCTGTCCTGTTACACACATATTAACAACTTTATTTATAAACACATCATGTGACTCACACAGGTCAAACCTTGACAGAGTATGAAAACCTATTGTTTTTAATAACCAGACAGCTCATGTTCAATAGAAGGCTTGATCTCGCCTCAACTACGTACATCTTATCAAACCCTTCACGTAGTACACTGCTTATTTCGGCACTAAGTTTGATTGGATATAAACCAAGCTTGTGATCCAATCAGATTCTTTCGTATAAAATATTGTTACGATTATCAAGTGTTGCGCTTCTAGCTCAAATGTCTACATGTAGCAACTGAGTTGCAAAGTTCAAGTTTTGATCAATGTGAAGGTTGTTGGAAATCATGGCTGATCAATAAAGACTTTCCTTCTGCAGGATATGGTTTTCCTTGACTTTCTCAATTGGTGCAGGAGTCTCTCAGGTGAATAAATTGACAGAGTTCGTTCATGCACATTTTCCACTAAGGCTAAGCACAGATAAGCAATTTGGAACGTGATAATCATTATATCTTTACCTTAACTAAGTTTGATTTTGAAAAATTCCTGCTTAGGTTAACAAGAGTCAAGAAATTTGATTGGTCAAGACTTTGGAACATAACAACTCTGCTTTTAATTGAGGTAGAATGTTTAAAATTGCTGTAGATTAGGTGAATGTCTTGACTGAGTTCAAAGATTAACATTTCCCACTAAAGCTTTGCAGAGCTAAGCCATTTCATTGGTCGATGCTTATGGATAAGAAAGCTTTGATTATTACTGATGGAGAGAGATGAAACTTAAGTGTATGGTTGATAATTAGTTTGATTGCTTAACCCTTTTGAGAAAGATAAATGTGCAATTAAGTAAAGATCTCACACACACTATGAACCGAGATATTAGCTTTGGAAATTTTCGCCTAGCCTCGATCATCATTACTAAAGTCAATACGATAAAAAGCATAGTCTTGATTATCACCCCCGTCTTCAATTAGCCCAGGTTAGGTGCTTAAGCGTAGGACGTTAAACCCCATTTCATTCTTGATTATCACATTTTTTTTTAATTATCAATGAGCGTTAAGCGGCATATGGGATTATAATCCAGTCAATATCGAAGGCTAGCGTTGACATCGAGAGTTGATTATGGTCTGGATAAGTTAATTAAAGATACATTATGGGAGATTAGATAAAGAACTGACAGTTCTTGCTATGATAGTTAAAAACTAGATAATATAAAGGTAATTTGTTGAAAATTTCAGTCAAATTGATCCACTATGAATCGAGATATCAGCTTTGAAAATTTCCCCCTAGCCTCGTTCATCATTACTAAAGTTAGTATGTTAAAAAGCATAGTTTTGATTTTGATATCGAAGGCTAATTATTTTATAATATATATTTACCAAAATGGACATAAATACAAGTCAAAACTTGGTCATACCCAGTACATTAGCACTGGAAATATATACCAAAAGAGACATCTGTCACATGCTTGGGTTGTTAGTTGTTACCAAGCTGTTCTTTTTATGATCAGTGCTACTGACAGGTTCTCAGAAAGTTATCACGGAAAAGTGATATTATTTTTAATTTCTTTTTGAATGGCTCACTTTAATATTATTGGCCTGTCTGTCATTGATTTATTATGTTAATATGTTGATTTATAGCTCTTAAAGTGAATGCCTTAAAGCAAGAGCTAAATTTACCATTTGCATGTCTTTATTTTGGCCTGAAATGTTATCTAAATTATTAATTAATCATTGATTAACTTGTCATCCAGACCATTATCAACTCTTGATGTCATCGCTGGTTTATAATATGTATCAGATTATAATCCGATCTGCTGCTCAATGCTCATTCATGATTAAATCTAATCGAGGCTAGACCCAAAATTCAATTGCTAAATTTTTGTTTCATTCGACTTAAATTTTCAGCGAATTCCCATTACATTATCTAGTTTTTAACTATTATAGTGAGAACTGACAATGCTTTATCTAATCTGAGTCGTAATCCCCCATCATGTATCTTTAAGAAACACCTTGAGCAAGGGTTATAGAATTAACAATATAGTCAGATCAGTGCCAATCAAGTGTCAACGCAGATAAATTTTCAAAATTTTCTCCCAAAGGTCCGTCTTCGTGGACTGTAAACAATTGATTGGAATTCAAGTCAGCCACCTTAATTAGGTTATATTAGACCTCTTTGAAGTTGCTTTGTTCACAGGCTCTAATAGCAGAAAACAGGCATCGATATTTTCGTGCACATGCGCACGGCGTGCACAGGCACATTTGCTTTTAAAAAAAATTATTACTGTCACGTAAATCATGTAAATATATTTCTTCTGCTGAGTCCAATCCAAGAAGCTTTTGTAAGTTCCCCTCCCCCCCCCCCCAACAGTCATACTCTATCAGGTCGAAGAAAGCCACCCAGAAACCCCTTCGACTCCGTCCTTCTCTCACTCTGTACACAAACCCAGCGCTCAAAACCCACTGCTAACGGCAAAGCCATGCGGTAACTAAAAGCCCACGTAAACCATGTCTGCCATGGCATTATTTATTTTGTGTGTCGTAGTAGACCCTATCATCCCAAATTAGTTTAAAGAAAGAAGTATTGGTATTTTTTTTTATTTCCTTTTAGAAGTTGTGCAGGTCACCCGGACCAATTTACAGCACTTGAATGTTAAGGGTTTGGATGTCGTAAATGGTTTCGTACATTCGGTTTTACGATCAATTTTGAATGTACTCATTCTACGGTTAATTTTACCTAATCTATACTAAATCCTAGCCTATCCACAATGTCAATGTTTCTTTTTTTATTTCTTGCCTGTGTTGACCGTGTATTTGCTACAGTACGACCCGGGAGTAGGACTAGGGGGACAATGAGAGCTTTCTCAACTTCTGTCTGACCTGATTCTCATTCCACTGTACCGGTAATAATAATATAATTTGTGAGACACAAGTCAAATAAAACAACGTGTTTTAATTACCAATATCTACATGTTGTCATAATTCGTTGTACTCAAATAAAATACAAACAGTGAACACCGTTTTAAGAATAGGCCTATATAAATTTGAATATATTAATGGAAATTAATTTGTACTGAAGCAAATAAAAGACAGCAAATTCTCTGAAAATACACCAATAAGGGTTGAATTTTCAAACAATTTTTACTCACTGCCGAGTCACTGCGCTCGCACAGGATTTTTCCCACCACTCAGCAAATCCTGGCTACATCCCTGCTATATACCTGGCAATTGAATACTCTCCTTTTGAATATGACCCTGCAGGCACATTTTCATGTGTGTGCGCAGGCACACTTAACTTTTATATTCTCAACTGTGAAATATTCTAAAATTTTCTTGGGGAGGGGGGAGGCATACAAGATAAGCTCTGCTCCTTCACCTCTCAAGAGATCGGCGCCACTGTCTGTAAACCCCTAACTGTCATCGAGCCTGTACGCCTATGACTAACACATCAATTATATAGGAAACATATTAATGGTTAAATTTATGAGGGGTTGGGGAGCCAAATGGTTAAATCTTGTGCATTGCAAAGATCAGTCATGGAATCAATTAGCATGGTTTCGATTCCCTGGTTGTACAAGACAAGAAGAAGGGTCGCATATCCAAACTCATGGGTTTTCTCTGGGTACTCTGGTTTCCTCCCACTGCCAAATAACCCTACGCGCAAGCAAATTATTGAAATAAAATTGAAACATATGTTAGTCCCAAAATTACCTAGATTGCGTTGAGTGGGTGTTAAGCCACATTTCTCTCTCTCCCTTGTTTAAATTTATGGCACCAAATTTGAAGTAAGTGTTTTGTATATGTGGGCAGAGGGGAATAAGTTTTCCCTTTTTATACGTCCACATTCAAAATGTGGACGTATATTGCTGTCGCCCCTGTCTGTGTGTGTCTGTGTGTTTGTGTGTCTGGGTGTCGCCTACAGGCCACAGTTCTTACGTGATCTTCTTGAAACTTTACATACTTATTCCTTATACCCTAAGTATGATCCCTATAGTTTTTGGTGCATGCCCGACCCCCAGGGGTTGAGCCACGCTCATTTTTTGCATTTATTTGTTTGTCGTCTACAGGCCGCATTTCTTAACGTATCAATTTGAAACTTTGCTTACTTATTTTTGGTACCTTAAGAAACATCCGTATTGTTTGGGGTGCATGCCTAACCCCCAGGGACAGAGCCACGCCCATTTTCTTTTTGTATGTCTGTGTGTCACCCACTGGCCATAATTCCTAATGAATCGTCTTGAAAATAATCGTATGAATTCCTGATACCCTAAGGATGATCTCTATTGTTTTTGGTGCATGCCCGACCCCCAGGGGCAGAGCCACGCCCATTTTTCCTATTTCTTGTTTGTCATCTACAGACCAAATTTCTTAACGTATCATATTGAACCTTTGCATACTTATTCTTTGTACCCTAAGGAACATCCCTATCGTTTGAGGTGCATGCCGAAACCCCAGGGGCAGAACCACGCCCATTTTCTTTTTGTATGTCTGTGTGTCGCCTAGAGGTTACAATTCTTAAGTGATCATCCTGCAATTTTACATACCCCAAAGATGATCCATATTCTTTTGGTGCATGCCCAACCCCCAGGGGCAGAGTCACACCCATTTCTTGTATTTGATTGTTTGTTGTCTACAAGCTGCACTGCTTAACATATCAACTTAAAACTTTGCATACGTATTCTTTGTACCCTAAGGAACAACCCCTATCATTTGTGGTCAAAGCCCAACCCCCAAGAACAGTGCCACGCTCATTTAGTTTTTTTGTCTGTGTGTCGCCTACAGCCCACAATTGATGCTTTGGGAAATGATAAATTTAGTTCTAATTAAGTGACACTGTTCATCGAACTTGATGTATAGTTACCCCGAGCGATAAGCAAATTCATTTTTGTACACAATATACAATATTAAACATACATTATGCAAGAGCTAAATTTTCCTATTTACAGATCTTTCTTTAGGCCTGAAATGTTAACTTAATTATTAATTAGTCATTAACAAAGCTGCTGGTGGACGTATTCCCACGCTTGGCGTGGCTATCTTTAAAATAATATTATGCCCCTTAAAATTTGTAATAGACATGTTCTTTTATATTATATGAAAACCATCACAGAAAAAGGACATTGGAGAGATTCACATAATATTATTGTTAACAAATTTTGTTGTACTGTTAGTACAATTGGTATAAAACTTGCATCTGTTTCTTTTGTCATCATTTTTTGCTAACAATAGCTTCACATGGTACATCAAACTAATATGGTCTAAAGACCAGATTGCTATCCATTCCATTTTTTTGTAAAGAATAGTATATGTGTAGCGGAACAATTGACACTATACTTACACTTCCTACTCATTAAGATACTGATAGTATTCAGTTCATGCTGAAACAAGTAATAGTAATTTTAGTGGTTGTATTTTTTTCTTTGATATGTTTGTCAATTTAAAAAGGCTTTTCTGTAACAACCATCATTTCTCACCCATTTGTTTAAGGTTCACTGATCTTGTTTGTGTTTTTGTTGTTTTGGGTTTTTTCTATTTCAAAGAAAGGTTAATGAGATGATAGCATATCCATCTTAAAGTGCCTTAAATTCATATTCATTCAAATTTCTTACCATTACCATACCATTACAGTTTAGATATGGTTGTTATTCTATTTTAAACTTTACCCTACTTGAATATTCATTTCATGAAAATAATAGACTTATATTTGGTTATTTATGTAATTTAGTGTAAGAAAAATACTTGTCTGTCATAATTCCAGATCATTCTAAAATCGTTTACTTTCAAATGTAATGAATAGGAATGATTTGAGATCATTCTGAAACTGTTCACCTCCAGTCCATTTGAATATTAATAATTTGAGATCATACTGAAACTGCTCCCTTTTTAGTTTTAATGTAAATTAAACTAGTCTGACGACATTGTTTGTTTTAAGATTGTGATGTCCTGATAACTAAAAACTTTTCAAATGTAATTATAGGAATCATTTGAGATCATTCTGAAACTATTCACCTCCAAGTGCATTTGAATATAAATGATTGGAGATCATACTTAAACTGCTCCTTTCTTAGTTCTTAATGTAAATTAAACAAGTCTGGTGACATTGTTTGATTCAGATTGTGATGTCCTGATAACTAAGATCTTTTCAATGTTCAAAATTTAACAGGTTGGCAATTAAGAAGTAGGAATTGAACTATGGATAGATACAACATATTTTAGCTGAATATCTCTAAAATCTTTTAAATTATGTTTAGTATTTTTTTTTTCAAAGGAGCTAAACCTCTTAATTCAATATTTTCCATAATAAAAATTAAAAGTATGAATTAGAATTCAATTTTGGTATATTTCAATAAATGTTGATGTTGTTATCTTGCTGGGAAAATATGGAAATTTTAAAATCAGTACACAAATCTGTACTCTTTGGTTTTGAATGCCATTTGTAATAAACAAAGAAAAATATATCTACAAGACAATGTGAAAGTAATTAGTAATGGCTGATTCACAAACAAAATGATAATAAAAATAAACAGCACAGAATGTACTAAGTCGGTGTAATTTATGACTTCCGTCTTGTCACGCATTTCACAAACTTAAGTGATAAGAAATTACATATTTAAAAATTGAACATAAATCGGTTTACAAACATTCGTATTACATTAATATGTGACTCTCCACCACAAAACCAGTCGCATGTTGTACGGCTCTATTTCTATATACACAGCAAAATACACTATATGGGTCAAAATTATCCCAAAAATTTTTTTTGCACAATATGCTTCAGAAAAGCATATTTTTTTCAATAAATCAATCGTTTTTGTGAAAATATAATAAAAAAATTGCACAAAAAGGGTATTTTGTGGAGGCTGGGAAAAAAAAGAACCGTAAAAATGGCGTAATTATATTGCTAGTTACCTATATGAGTTAACTTTGAACGCTCGTATTTTCCTCGCTTGCCGAGTTATGTCAGTCAAGTTTCGTTCGTTTTTCATCTTTTGAATATGATTAAAATTACTTTTGTTTTAGAAAAATGTTGCCATGGTAACCAGCCAAAATCAGTATTTTATAGTTCTCAGATATCAAACACAAATCTAAGCTAATCTGTCTGACCCAAGAAATATTTTCTCATAAAAACAAAACTAATTAATATGTACAAAGTCCTTACCGGTCTACATTATATTTTTAATCCTTATTCACACAACATTTCAATGCTTGCTGATATTGTCTGTCATCATACAGTCGACTTAAACAATGTCCTCCTTTGATTACTGTCACTGATGTGAAATAGTTCCAAATTAACCACTGCACGGCATCTTATTCCTTGGTTTTATCTAATTCATTAAGGTATTGATATTTTCTGCACATTGTTATAATATGTATATTTTTTTTGAAAAGTGGGAAATTATCACATTGTTTGCATGTGATTGGGATTAAGGGGGGAAGGTGAGAGAATATCATGTGATTGCCACTGTTGATAATATCCACTTTATTCATTGTTCATACAGCAAAGAATTTTAGTTTATAATAGATGATGTATATTTTTGACTTGCGAGAAGTGTGACTCAATTATTTTTTCCTTCAGAAAAGATTGCATACTTATTTGATTCCCGACGTAAAATAGTACCAGGCATTTGCCCGATTAACAATGACATGTACCTACATCGATTATCATGACATTCAAGACATTTTAATGTGTAATAGTTTTAATTTATTTACAACGCTTGGTAATTGTCTGTACCGGCTGATATATTTCCCTGTCAATATTTGAGATTGGTAAAACCGGTAGGAGCCATATCGAACCATCACTATTAATATATGCTTTTCAACCCATTTCCCTCTATTTTAAGGTTCAAAATACTAGTGCCCTACTCCCTTTTAAGTGAATTATGCTATTTTAAATAGTGTTAATGTGTCTAATATAATGACAGTAATTACATCTTACTCCAAAAGTTTAGAAACCTGATGATTCAAGGTAATAATAATTAAAGTCACTGGCTAATCTTGGAAAACATTTATATTATTCAATGAAAATTAGAAATCAACGGTTACGATTATAATACTTTTAACTATAAATCGACCAGAATATGTTTGGGTGCTCAGTGATGGGGTGGGTATAATTCTTTTTTACTTGATGGCGATAGAGTTTTGTGTGTGTAATATAGTTACATGTAAAAGGTTTGGGTTTTTTTGGGTTTTTTTAAATTTTAAATAATTATTATTATTTTTTAAATTATTTTTTTTGTTGTTGTTGGGGTGCGGTGTGAGTATCAAAATATTAATTGTTCTGATTTATTAAATTATCTATTTTATTTACACTCTATTGTTATTCATACTTTTATTAATTATCAATGTATATTTTTTTTATTTTTGTATACATATATTGGCTACAGCAAACCTTTTGCTTTGTCTGTAATCAAGTTCAAGTTCAAGTTAAACCTGAATTATGTCAAATTAAATTTGTTATACAATAGCAAGAATTTCTAAAATAGAATAATAAACATGTTTAAGTTGTTGTCATTTTAAAGGGTCAATCCCCATAATGTTTTTGAGAATAAAACTCTTTATTTTTGTGTTAAAATCCATTAAGATCCCCAAACTTAGGGCCGAGGAACTAACTCAATATATGTGATAAGTTTTCAAACAACTTAAACCCACATTCTTCATCTTGAAATGGAGTCCGTGTCCCAAACTGTATTATGCAGTGATTTGATAAAACCAGAGTTTTATTTTATAAAAATAATGCGTCGGTGAAATTTACCTTTTGTTATCAAGTACAGCACATGGACCATTCACCATGTAGAACGGGAATCGATTATCGGTTCACCCAACTAAAGAATTGACCTGAAATCTTAAAAGGGTTATATGTCCGAATAAGCTGTTTCAACGCTCACGTCCAAACGACTCAATATTTTGAGCTGAAATTTTGAGTCAGGGTATATATACCATTCTTCTATACTTTGGCTTTTAAATTTCATACAGACTCAGAATTTTATTTTTGAGGCTCTGTTCTTTTGGGACAGTCCCTTTAATTGGTATATATTATGTTTATTTAGTGGTAGATGTTAATATAGGTATGAAAGCTTTATGACCAATTTTGTCATATTTATATTGATATATGCATAGGCCTACCTTGATTATAAGTAAGTGATACATGTGTCCTAATTATAGGGTACATTATGTAACCAGCATACCTTATGACGTGCTTTGATATTTGTATTACATATCTCCTAATTATAGAATCTTGGGTCACGTTCTGCGTGTACTAGAAACATAGTTTGTATGTCCCCAAATCCACAATCTCTAATTTTTCTTAAACAAGAAATTCAAGTAGATAAAAAAGAAATGAAGGTTTTATTATGTAACGTTTTCAGGATACCTTATGTCACGCTTTGATATTTGTATTATGCCTATTTTTTTCCCCCGCCTTTCGAAGAAATCAGCCTGGGACTACTAAAATGGGTTTGTCCGTCCGTCCGTCTGTCAATACCTTGAGGTCGAATGTTTAAACTTGATGAAGATGTTTATTAGGTGAATGTCTGGACTGAGTTCAATGATTAACATTTCGAGCTAAAGCTAAGCAGAGATAAACAATTTTTTTTGGTCGATGCTTTGGGACAAGATAACTTTGATTCTATGTGATAGAAAGTGATGAAACTTGGTGTATAGTTGATAATTAGTTCGATTGCTCTATAATTTTGAAAAAAATAAATGTGTGATTAATTAATATGTGTCCTCAATTTATTTTGGGATTTCAGTTGGGAACATCAGCCTCACTGTTCGGTTGTTTCTTTATTACCAAACTCATTACAGAACAAACTGGTCATAGCATATATTAGTAATGCAAGACTGGGAGTAGGAAATGCACCTAACTAGATTTGTAGATACTTGCGACTGGTTACCATTGTTATTCAATTTTGACGAAACTTGAAATGTGGGTTTATATCCCAAAGATCTTGGTTAATTTCGATATTGACTCATGTGCAGACAGGGGCTAGGGGGGCTTTAGCCCCCCCCCCCCAATAATTTGGCCACAAGTACTCTTTTCTCCGGGTTATTGCGGCCCCTGGACCCTCGCCTATAATGACCTATAATGGAAGCCCCCCCCCCCCAAACCAGACTGTAACATCCTGGATTATTGCCCCTAATTGTACGAATAGTCACTTAATATAATGCTTGTTCTCTGTCAATCGCTAGTTAAATTCACAGGTTTGGGGTTTTTTTTCAAATCAGTTATTAATTATTGTATAATTCAAACACATTACAAATTACACTTACTGTAGAATAGTTTAGCGAAAAAAAAGAGACTCAAATCAAACATACATTTACAAAAAAAAAAATGCCTAAAACAAGTTGTAGGTTTCCAATCTTTCAACCCTCGAACAAAAGCAATAACTTTTGTATATTCTTGTAGCCATTTCATTTGATATCTGATAGTCTGTTTAGATATTTAAAGATACATTAGTTAAAAATTGCAGAGTCGTTTGTATGTTGACAACCCTCAATGTTCCCAAAAAACGCCCAACGATTTAGTTTCAGGAGCATACCTCATAAATCGTTCAAGATATATTTTTGAAACTTTCTACAAACATTAACCTATTATATAATTTGTGCCTTTTACTAATTTGGAATTTCTGCGATTTAAAATTTTGTGTTTCCGTGGAAACAAATTTGACTTAGTTTTTATGCACAGTTTTGTTTTGCCTAAAAAAAGACATTCAATAGGCAGATTTAGCTCTTGTGTAATGTTTGTTTAACAATCAATTGATATTCAATTTACCAAAAAATATAATTATTGATTAGCAAGACAATAAACTTTGGTTGCAAGTTATTTAAATTACAGATTATACATGACATAACAAGTCAGAACCAAGTTTCACCTATTTTTTATACGCCCACATAGAAATTTGGTCGTATATTGCCGTCGCCCCCGTCCGTCCGTCTGTTTGTCCGTGTTAAAGGTCATGAGAGGAAAGCCCCTATTGATTTTCAGCGATTTCCGATAATTACTGCCAGAGTTATGGCCCTTGATCACTTTGAAAAATCTTGCTAAAAATCTTGCTAAAGGTAATATTCGATCGATTGACTTTAAATTTATACAGTGTTTAGGGTCATGAGACGAAGAAGTCTATTGATTTTCAGCGATTTCCGATAATTACTGTCAGAGTTATGGCCCTTGATCACTTCAAAAAATCTTGTGGACGCTCTAGAGACTAAAGTTAATAACCAATTGACTTTAAATTTATACACAGTGTTTTAAGGTCATGAGGCGAAGAAGCCTATGGTTTTTCAGCAATTGCTCATAATTACTCTCAGAGTTATGGCCCTTGATCACTTTAAAAATTCTAGTGGATGCTCTAGAGGCTAAAGTTAATATCCGATTGACTTTAAATTAATTAACAGTGTTCAAGTTCATGAGACGAAGAAGCCTATTGATTTTTTAGCGGTATCCGATAATCTTGTGGACGTTATAGAAGCCAAAGTTAATATCCAATTGACTTCAAATGTATACAGTGTTTAAGGTCATGAGACGGGAAAAGACCTATTGATTTTCAGCGGTTTCCGATAATTACTGCCAGACATGGCCGATAATATCTGATTGACTTAAGATTGATACAATTTAAGGTCTTTTGAGACAAACAAGTATATTGATTTCAATGAATTTTGATAATTTGAACAGCTAAATCCATGATGATAAATATTTCGTATACTAAACTTTAGCATGGAGGACAACTTTATTAAAGCCAAAACAATTTCTAATTATTTTCTGATAATTACTTAAAGGGGCAAGATTTAGATAAAGAACTAGCCATTCTTGCTATAATAGTTCGAAAAAAGATGATGTATAATGAATAATTTAAAAATTTCATTCAAATTACTCTATTGCAAGCAAAGATATTGGCTTTTGAAGGTTTGACAGACGAGTGCAATAACTTCAACCACGAATCTGGTTGATTGAAGCTAAGTCTTGGTCAATCTGGGTCCACAATATTGATTAAATCAAAGTATCAGTAAACCGTTTTAATCTGTTAAATATCTGTTAAATATCTGAGAAATCTGATGCCATCCAGAGTTGATTAACCCTTTGAACACTGACTTTACACGGGTCATGGCACGTCCCACCCCGGATTGACAGGACGTTATATTCATTATGACGTCAACGTTATGGGAGCTTGACACGCCCCCAAGCTGCAAAACGGACATTTCTGCGATTTAAAATTTTGTGTTTCCGTGGAAACAAATTTGACTTAGTTTTTATGCACAATTTTGTTTTGCCTAAAAAAGACATGCAATAGGCAGATTTAGATGCAAAACGGACATTTCAGGTATATTATATGCGATACAACGTCAAGCTGGTTTGCGGCATATTTGGTTTTAAGGGTTAAGGCCTGGGTCAGTTAATTATTGTCTAATTAATACTTTAGGAACTTTTCAGGCCCAAAGAAAGACCTGAAATAGGCAGATTTAGCTCTTGCATAATGCATGTTTAATGAGTTGTTACTCTTAATCAGATTTTCATGTATTACAAATGTTTCATTACTGGAAATAGTGAGAATATGCGACAACTCTTGTTGACTGCCTGAACAATTAAGCAATTTTGGTTCGGTATAGATGATTTTCCAACATGACATCACAATTATGTGATATACATGTATTACTATTACGATATAAATATAAAGAATAAGGGGACCCTGCAGGACTAAATCTAATAAAATTGTATAGCCGTCCGATGCAAAAGTTCTCAAAGGTAAATTCTTTACGATTAAAAATGGTTCAAAGAATATCCTGCAACGTGACATATCATTTATGTCTCAGTCCGAATCAGTCATTTAAAGCCCAATTATTTGTATCTTAACATTTCTACCTGATTTGATTGGCTTTTTTGGAGAATGTAGGCTACGGCATGGGCTATTTCTGAGTGGGAGGGCTTACTAAATTGAACAATGGTTGGGTCATAAACCGTTATATAAACGATTAAATTTCGTTTTGGTGAGGTAAAAATAATTGTCTCTCGGCGTAAAGGACCAGAAAATTTTCGGTCTATATTGTCTAGATTTGCTATTCAAACTCAGGAGAATTTTGACTTCGGTATAACAGTATAAATTTGAAGTTCAATTTATGGAGTAGTTTGTACTCCGGTGTAATGGCTGAAGGCAGATCACACGCTTGCTTTCTGATCGTCATACATACTCCTTTAGGTAAAGGGTCAACTTCTCCCAAGGTAATGTTTGACTCTCGGTTCGGTTCCTCTTTTGAGGTGACCGGAGTTATGAAGTCGGGTTACCTATTGACTTCTTATTGATGTACATTAGCCTTTTTATATTCTAACTATAAATGGATAAGCTCAATTGTTGACATAAAAACATATATTATAGGATTATCACATAAATAAACGATAATGGATTAAACACCTAACTAGCTTCTACCCTGATTGAAATTAACCATAAGAAATTAAATACTATGCCTAGTCATACTTGCATAGACTTATCATTTTCAAAACCCACCACATTGTCACCTGCCAACTTCCTGCATTTCTAAAGTAAAACATTTAAAAAAACTTAGTTCTTAAAGGGGTATTATATATAAGATTTAGATATAGAGCTGGCTGTTCTCGCTATATTATTTTAAAAAAAAAGATTAGATAATAGAAAAGGAATATATTCTTCACAAATCTCATCATTGCAAGACTGTTATACCAGACCATTATTATCATAATTCCACATCTAAAATTTTCATGGGCAGACTGGGTATATCTTTGCCCTCGGACCAGCTGGTTTCGTTGGAACCCCATCGCTGTGAACAATAAGTGTCAAGTTGAGAAAACGACACTAGTTTGATTCATTATTCCTGCACCTCACTCGCATATATTATTTTTCTCACCAGGTTTAGATCATTATTATTTCAGTGGATATGAAGATGAATTTTAGTTTTTTTGAAAAAAAGAATATATGTCAAATTATGTTTTCCAAATCTGACGGTCTTAGGCCCAGCTCGTCTCTGAAAACAGAAGAGTAGTAACAGTACTTGTTTATCATTAGAACAACTTGCCCAGGACCAAACAAAATGTGCCCCATCTTGGCACAAATTTCTGGAAGAATCGATGAAGGCTCAAATTTTGAGAGATTTTTTTGTCCCCTACCTTTCGAAAAAAACAGGAAACTATTAAAATGGGTTTGTCTGTCTGTCTGTATGTCTGTCTGTCCATCTGTCCGCCACACTTTTTGGGACACAATAACTCTCCTTCTAATTGAGCTACTTAGTGTAGTTGTTTATTCAATCAAACCTTAGGGTAAGCAGATGCAGAGATAAGCAATTTGACTGGTTGATGCTTTGGGCTAGAATGTTCAGGCGTAATGTAGGTGTTTATTAGGTCAATGCCTTGATGGTGTTTGAAGATATGAATTTTCTGCTTAGGATAAGCAGAGATAAGCAATTTGATAATTGGTTGATGCTTTGGGACATAATAATTTTAGTTCTAATTAAGTGAGAGTGATGCATATTGGTGTATAGTTCCATTACATCAATCCCTTGACCAATGAGTATTTTCTGCTTAGGCACATTCAAGATTTTGTAACATAACAACTCTGCTTTTATTCGAAGTAGAATGTACAAACTTGATGTTCATTAGGTGACTGAGATCAATGATTAACATATAAAACATATTGTTTCGGCCATCATATTTCTTCGTTCCTTGTCTATGTATTTGAAAACAATGGAGATGACAAACAAAACAAAAATTATTATCAAATTATAAATCGTGCCCTCTGGTGCACTTTTATTCGCACAATGTAATTTCGCATAAATTACCAAATAGTATTACATGCATTTATATACATTGAGGCAGTATGTACGAAATATAAACTAAAGTTTCGAATACATGTCATAGTCGCTTGAACTAAACGTAAAGAAGAAGACTTTGAATTGTTGGTTATTTTGGGGGTTTATATAGAAGAGGGTGCCACACCCCTTATTTTTAAAACATGTCGTACAGAGCAGACTGTGGGTTTAAACATGTTTTCGAAAGAAAATGGTTAGTTTTGGGTCTCAAATGCCCCACAAACAATTGTCTTGGGGAGTTCCTCATTGCGGTTGCACTCAATGAGAAAATGGTACTCAATTTCAACTTTCTGTTGAGGACAGATTGTGCAAAACTGCAGATGTACACGTATATCATTATCCCTGTATCGCCCTCTCTGTACTAAGCTAGACAGACTCACATATGTTATTTATGGTGTCATTCACTGACAATTATGTAAGTAATAATGTACATGCATTGCATATTATGATATTTCGGTTGCACTCAATAAGAAAATGGTACTCATTTTCAACTTTCTGTTGAGGACAGATTGTGCAAAACTGCAGATGAGCACGTATATCCCTGTATCGCTCTCTCTGTACTAAGCTAGAGAGACTCACATATGTTATTTATGGTGTCATTCACTGACAATTATGTAAGTAAAAATGTACATGCATTGCATATTATGATATTTCCTGACACATGACATAATCACGACATGTGTAGGGTAGGCAGTAGGTCATTAATTAGGTTATAGTCCTTCACCTTTGGATAGCCGAATGGTTAGCACGTGCGTACTTTTACATACGGCCTGTCATTGAGTCAACTGGCGTGGTTTCGAAACCCCTGTTGTTCGTGACAAGGAGTAGGGTTGCTTGTCCAATTTTTTGGTTTTCTCTGGGTCCTCCCACTAAGGTAAGCAGAGTGATAAGCAATTTGATTGGTTGAGACGTTGAAACACAATAACTCTTCTTCTATGGTAATTGAGATAGAATGTTCAAACTTGGTGTAGGTGTGGCTTAAGTAAATGTCTTGATGGAGTTTGATAATGAACATTGTCTGCTTATGGTAAGCAGAGATAATAAATTTCGTTGGTTAATTCTTTTGGGCACGATAACTTTGAGAGCTATGAAACCCCAAGCATAGATTCATTATATCATTAGCTTGACTAAGTTTGATGATAATTTTCTACTTAGGCTAAAGAGAAATAAGCAGTTTGATTGGTCAAGACTTTGAAACATAACCATTGTGCTTTTAATTGAGGTAGAATTTTAAACTTGATGTTAATGCTCATTAGGTGAACTTCAGAGTTTAATGATTAAATTTTTCTGCTAAAGCTAACAATTACTTTGACTTTGATTCTATCTGATAGAGAGTGATGAAACATAGACTATAGTTAATTATCAGTTTGGTTGCTTGATACATTTTGAAATCATAAATGTGCAGTTAATTAATATGTCTTCCAGGGCTCCTACTGTCGGTTGCCAAACTCG
Organism: Patella pellucida; assembly: GCA_917208275.1. Taxonomy (NCBI): domain Eukaryota; kingdom Metazoa; phylum Mollusca; class Gastropoda; family Patellidae; genus Patella; species Patella pellucida. Next base: position 49,427,495 of record OU795042.1, on the reverse strand, counting down.
CAATTTGCGATAAAAATATCAGTGTTGCAATTCAAATTTGATTTTGACAATAACATTTTGCCGTACTGGCAACTGGTGGAAAAAAATCTAAAAATTCTAATCGTATCCTAGATTAACCATAAAATTGAGTGTCAATCACTGGTGGGTATACTATAGATGAATCAACTAGCTGATAATTTGGATCGCGTCATTGAGTAATACTTACCTATTGCAAAGCCTATCTCAAGTCATTATTTAGGTGTTTATCCAAGCGATAATTATTTGATGTTTCGTTTTGTCTTAAAAACAAAATGACCGCCAGGGTTTTTTTCGAAGGGAATTAAATATCTTAATAGTTGAATTTATATTGTCACCATTTTTTGGAAACGTAATCTGATTCTTGAGTCGAAAAACGGTCCGCCATTTGCTTTATAACTACCGCCAATGTGCTATAAAGTGAACGACGAGTATAATGAAAGCATCTGTTAGAAATAAAATTAAAATTTTGTTATTCTTTTTGGGATTCAGATTTTGATATGTGTACATTCACGGTACCTAAAAATAACAATGCGACTATGGTACATGCAAAACATAATTAGCTGTTCTTGGATAAAATTTGACATGTAAATACTGAAAATATATGTGCAATATGGGGTGAAAATAGACTAAAGTCACCTGTAAATACTGAAAATATATTGTGCTATATGGTGTGCAAAGGACGAGTGACCCCCCCCCCCCCCAAAAAAAAAAAAAATTTAATCTTAGTAAATTGACTCAAATTTAAGTTGTTGTATATTGTAATTATATCGGTAATTATTTTTAATAGGCCTGTCTGAAAAATACAAATGTTTTAAGTTGTTGGATATTGTAATTATATCGGTTTAATTATAGGCCTGTCTGAAAAATACAAATGTTTTAAGTTGTTGGATATTGTAATTATATCGGTAATTATTTTTAATAGGCCTGTCTGAAAAATACAAATGTTTTAAGTTGTTGGATATTGTAATTATATCGGTAATTATTTTTAATAGGCCTGTCTGAAAAATACAAATGTTTTAAGTTGTTGGATATTGTAATTATATCGGTAATTATTTTTAATAGGCCTGTCTGAAAAATACAAATGTTTTAAGTTGTTGTATATTGTAATTATATCGGTAATTATTTTTAATAGGCCTGTCTGAAAAATACAAATGTTTTAAGTTGTTGTATATTGTTAAATGTTGTGATTTTTACCTGCCCACATTTTCATGTGGACGTATAATGCAGTCACCCCTGTCCGTCTGGACGTCCCGACGTTCGTCTGTCTGCATTTTTTGTGAACTTTCTACAGGTTGCAATTCTTATCTGATTTTGACTTAACTTGAAATGTAGGTTTATCCCCAAATGGGGTTGGCCGTTTCAATATTGGCATGTATCGGATCGAAACTTCATGGATTATGGCCCCTGATTGTAGGAAAAATCACATTTTTAGCTTGTGGACCCAATAGAGGTCACAATTTTGAACTGATTTTGATAAAACTTGACATGCTTGTTTATAACCCAAAGATCTTAGATCCTTTCGATATTTGCGACCATCGGTATGTAACTTTCGATATTTAGCTTGTGGTCCCTCTGGAGGTCACAATTAATATCCGATTTATAAAAATGTTTGATTTTATCACCGTTACACCGTAATAAAGGTTCAGTTTGAATTTCGTGAAAATTGGACCAAAATTGTGGACAAAATGGCCACCGTTTGTACAGGAATAGTGTACAATGTATGGTATATCAAGGCTGTTGAACCTGTAGATGTCACAATTTTTATCAGATTAACTTGAAATTCATGTTTATAACCCAAAGATCTTGGTTCCATTTGTTTTTTGGGGCATATCCATTTGTAACTTCATGAATTATGGCCCTTGATTGTAGGAAAAGTCACTTTCTTTTTAGCTTGTTCTCTATCCAACTCTTGTATGTGGGTGTATCCTACCTGGCAGCTGCTGGTTATCACATATTATTGACAGATGTAATATTGTAGTTGGAAAAAACTTAGAGCCAGACACATACAAACTAACTGTGAGAGCGCCTGATCTTAAAGTAGCCTGTGTGTTTGTAGCCTATTGTATACTAATTGGCAAATAAATAAAATGGTTTCAGGGTAGAAGCAAAATTTTCTATAGCATTCTTAATTTCTTTTGGAGAAGGATTTATTCTGGCTCTGTCTAATTGTCTTTTTGGGTATCAAAGGTGTCGGAAATGCTCTTGAATAATAAATAATAATAATAATAATAAATAATAATAATTATATTTCTTTCTTTTATTTATTATTTATTATTTCTTATTATACGCATTACATCGTAAAAAAACAATCTCAACTCTACAGTCAGCCATCTTTTTGAAGCAGAAACAGACTTAAGGTTGGTAAGCAAGCTCTATACCTTGCTTGGGACTTGTGCTTAGATTCACTATGTCTATGAAGGTGTGCTAAGTTTTTTTCTTGGAACGCATAATAACGTTCTTGTGCTTACAATGAAGTCTACTTAAAATCTAAGCACAAGAATGTTCTTAAGAATTTTCGGAGAACACAAAATAAGGTAAGTTTACTTAAATGCAAAATCACATAAATCTAAGCACAAAAACGTACTTAAGAATTTTCTAGGAATCAAGGCCCTGGTGTCACATATTTCAGGATTTTGGCAGGGGACATCAGCCTCATTTGTTTCTTTTAGGTCTTTCACAATGGAATTTTTACATTTGGGACTTAATACTTTTTAGGAAAATTCATAAAAAAATTGATATTACAGGCCTAATATTACATCCTTCATCATCTACGCGTTTCTCCTTAAAAGCTTTCCATGCTCTGGCAAAGGGTTGAATATTCTAAATTTGTTTGTAATAAATTTTCTGTTGTTAGATTTAGCTTAATTTCTTTTGTAAATAAGCCCAACATATCTGTATTTTCAGGCCACCTATCAAAATGTGCCTTAGGGCCAGCGGAGCCTTAATCCGGCACTGGATTCAGCAATGTAAAAAAACATATAAAAACTAAACATTGAGTACTCTGAAAAGAGAATTAACCCAAGCGGTAAACACAGTCCAATGAGAAATTGTGTTCCATAATGTCAGAATAATGAAAACTAGAAAGTAGTATTACCAGCTCTCCATAGTTAAAAAGGGTTAAACTGGGTGTGGATCCTCTCTTCATGTTTGTACATCTAAATGACCAGCAGAACAGATCAAAGTGAAACAATTTCTGATAGCAATAAATAAAGTTTTTAATCATTCTAAGAACAGCATATGGACAAAAAAAATATTTTTAAAAAAAGAAACAAACACCAATTGTCTGAAATTGTGAGCGTTGAACTTTTGATGCAATAAAATTCTATTCTAATCTATTCTATTCCATTTATCATATTATCTAAGAGTTAGTATTTTGTTGGGTGTTTACTCTCCGATGATTGGTTGAATAGGGTATGATTGACAGTAGATTCAAGTATATTAAAATGTGAACATGTATTGTGATCAGTATTGGTAGCTGCAGTTGTTGACGTGTGAAGCTTTACAGTAGGTCTTTTTTTTTGGTTTCAGGTAGGTTTATAATTTATTGTATTATAACAGTAATACTGTAAAATTGTTTGAAAAAAAGAATGTAAAAACTTGGGGATTTAAGTTAGTTAAACTAAAGTGTTGGGGGTTTTTTAAAAATAAAAAAACATAAAACAATTTGGAAAAAATGATATGAAATAATATAAACTGCGAATTTTAGTTTTAAAATATATTGGATTTTTTTAGGAGGGGGGTGGGGGTAGTTGTTAAAATTGCATGTTAGCCATATACCTTCCAGACCTGTCTGCTTTTAGCATATGAAACTCTTGTTTGAGACTTTAGATGGGCGGGTGCTGTTTGTTCAGAGCTGTACAAATAAAGTTAGGATATTTCAGATTTTTGTTGAAATAAAATAGCTTGAGCCAGGAACACATTTGGGGCATTTTCTGGGTTTTAACAATATTATTAATAATTAAATTATAAGATAAGATATTGTATTGAGAAACATTGTAAAAAAAAGATCACTCAAATTAAATTTGAGGGGAGCCCAGAGAGGTAGACCAATATTTTCAGCCACAGAGGTTTCGGTTGCAGAGGTAAAGGCCAGAAGGCTTAATGGGTGCCAACTGATGCTAATAACATGCATCGACTGATTAGCCTTAGACGTAAAATCTTTTACATTCACCCTTTCGAAACAATTCTGGTAGACAGTGCATAAGAAAACATGAATAGAATTAATTATTATTACACAAAACGATTCTGTAGAATTCAAATTTAGTTTCTAGACACATGTCATCATGTAGAAATCTCTAAATTATTTTTAAGAGGGGAGGTTTTAGTTTGTTTACTGTAACTTAAGAGAAACAATTCGATTGAACTTAAAGTATTTAAAATAACTTTACAGCCAGCTTTGTTTTACATCGACTTTAATGATGCTAAGTAGTTTGTATTTGGTTCAGTATTTAATTATTAATGTAAAATTGACAATTAATGAATAATGTATTATTATGGATGTTAGAAATCAGAACTAACCTATATGATAATTCAATTTTCACTCTTGACTGATTTACATAGCCTAGGTCTGTTAATAGCTCATTCATAATACTTAAAATAAGATCGTTATCACAAGAACATTATTTATATATAATATATATATGCAACCAGTCATCATTTTATCAAAATTAAACAAAAGGATACCGTACTAAAAGTAAAAGTCATATCCTGGTAATATAATATATTAAATGTAATAACTGGTAAATATTTGTTTTACTTTGATCTTTTTTTGCACTGTCATGTATCATTATTTAAAGTGTTCCTCATTATTTAAGCAGCTTTCATTAAACTAATCGTATACTACTATGTAATTTTTGTTTATAGTTTTTTTTTGTCAGAATATTTGTATATAGGCTTAATAATTAAATATTTTAAATGTATTTGTATTAAATAGCATGGACCATGAGTCAGGTATATAATATATGTGTTATATTCATGTATGATAAATAATGTATGGATGCAAAAGGTAGATTTAATGTTGATGAATATATTTAACATCCTGCTTTAATTGTAGAAGAACGATTTTTTCTTTCAACGACCAGCGATTTCACTGTTGCCTGAAAGTTGCTCGAAAAAGTTGCCTGTCTGCCCCTGGCTTCTGTCCCTCTCCCCAAAATTAAACACCATATATATATATATATATGTACTGTAGCTTTAAGCTGATTAATAATAATAAAGTTATTTGAATTCCACAAAAGATAAGGTACAGGCCCGAAACCAGAAACCAAAATTTAGCCGACATAGGGGGGCGAGGAAGATAAATTTCAGACGACAAAAAATCAATGAACGAAGGTCATCGCCGACTGCCGTAAGCAGGAGGAGGGTAGAGCACGAAAATTAGAAGCTGAGAGAGTGAATTTAGGCCTCTATGACATGCAGGTGGCGAATGTGTCGGAAAATTAAGAGTTTCCAGGCGACATTAACTATCTCTCGGCTGAATTTGAGAGGATATGTCGTACTAAAACTCTCTCCCGGTCAAAATACGAGATAGCTAACCAGCGATTTTTTTCCGACGCAGACAGAAATATTCCGACAGGCTCGCCTTCCAGCCCCCCCACTAGCCTCGGGCCTGATAAGGTATGATTTTAGTTGAAGTTTAAAATATAAGAACTGTCCTATCATCACATGTCATTAAATTGTTTAATTCTTTAGTTTTTTGTGTTTCGTTTGATTGATAAGGACAGCAGGCAACTAATGATAGATATAATTTGATCAAAACTCTAAATGAAGTTTTATGCTCAATATTTAAAACTAACTATTTCAATCTCAGTAGTCCAGACTTTTTAGTTTACATTAAGGAAAGTTAAACATTAAAGGGACAATCCCTATATTAAAAGAATCTCAGTAATAAAAGTCTTTGTACCTATTCAATTTAAAGGCCAAAATAAAGAAGAATGATGTATTTACCCAATAATCTATTGCCGTTTTTCTAGAGGTCTATACAGTGCATAACCTCCAGGTTGTACTTGATAAATTTCACTAACACATTATTTTATGAAATAAATGTCTGGTTTTATCCACACACTGTCTCCATTTCCAGATGAACACTGTTTGAAAACGTATCATGTATTTTGAGTTATAGTTGCTCATCCCTAAGGTAGAGGATTTTGAGGGCTTGTAACACAAAATTAAACTATGACACAGCATATCATTTAAAACTGTATTGACAATTAGCAAATGAAGTTAAATTTACAAAGGAATGCATTGTCCAGTTGCATTAGAAATATCCATGAGTTTTCTTGTTTTCATGTAGTTCAAAATTAAAATAAATAGAGAGCAGCATCACCTGTCAATTCACAAGTTGTTAATTGTTGTCATCAAAGTTTACTGTAAATATTGAAGTTAAAACCTATTTAATTACATAGTCGTTCAGATGGTACAGAATTCTGATGCCTGTGTACACATTGGTATGCACATAAAAGATCCTTTTGTCCAGACAAAATTTTCCTTAAAACACATTGTATGCCTGTTTACAGTAGCCCAGTTAGAGCAGAGCAGTTGGAAGAAAACGTCATTCAATTTCATTTCATTTCATTTCATTACACAGCTATTGACCAACTATTAAATTTGTGCTCAGTCACACATGACGTCTATCATAACTTATTATTTAATAGTTGTAGTTGACAGATTTTTAATATTCTTTCTTAAAGAAAGAAAAACATTGTGTTAAACAACCCTGATAACTTATCTTGTGGTGGGTGTGGTGTGCAGCATACATCATTTAAGTATAATGTTATGATATTTTTAGATATTCATGAAGTTTAATGTTTAAATTGTATCATTTCAGACTGTGTCGCCTACAGTGTTAAGCACAAGTTAATCAATCAGTTTTAATTCTAACCAAAAGGTAAGTCACCAGATACTTTTTGATAGCAATCTGATTAAAATACAGATCTATATTTTGTTTCGTTTGATGGAGTAGGGGGAAGACTGAATTGGAAGGAGATTTGGTGTCACTTTTCAAGCCTATGTAACACACTTTTCAGATACTTCATTGAAAACTTTTATTTAAGACCCATTTTTAATATGAAAATTATTGCTGATGTTTTTTATATGCCGACATTTTCATGTAGACAAATATTGTCATAGCCCATGTCCACCCACATTTTGTTTGTGGACACTCAACAGATCACAATTTTAATCCAGTTTTGACGTAGTGTAAAAGTATGGTATATGATGGTTGTGGTCCCTCTAGAGGTCACAATTTTGATCAGATTTTAATGAAACTTTATATTTGTGTTTGTATCCAAAAGATTTCATACACGTGCATATCAGAACCTAAATTCCTGGATTGTGGCCCCTGATTTTTCGAAAAATCTTGTGTTTAGTCATTATTCAGAAGCTAAATCTGTAGGTTGCAGGTCTTTCTTTAGTCCTTAAAATTATATAATTTATTAATTAGACGTTCATTTATTTGGCAAGACCGTATCTCAACTATAGTAGATTAGAATTGTTTGGCCATAATTTAAAAATGGAGAAGCTTGGCTAAGTCTTGAATAACCAGCACCGTAGTTACATTAATAAACAATCAATAAATACATTTTGTCAAAACTAGCCAGAATAAAGTAATTTAAGGAAATTTTCAATATATTTATTTTTCATCATCTTTTTTTAAAATTATTATTGCACGAATGGTCAGTTCTTCTCCAAATCTTACATAATGTATCTTTAATATACATATATATTATCTAAGTATAAAAATAAAGTTGTCATAGCTTTTCTCGAAATTGATAAAATTAACCTTTTTAAAAAACACTGACTCAATTATCAATAACAATATGATGCGTCACATTTTGGTGGAATACCCATTATATTACCATTCTTCGGAAATTTTGAAGGAATTCCATAATAATGCTTTCATGGAAATGCAACCAAATATCTAATATAAAAATATTTTCAGAGAATCCTGCAACCTCATTGTAGTACTAGTAGTACTATCAATTTACCAAACAATTTATAACCTCTGTTATTTCTATTTAGATGCACAATTCCTAATACTTGGTATCCTCAGGAATGGAAGGCAATTCAAATTAAACTCTTATTTATTTGCCTCACATGTTTGAGGACTATTGTAGCGTAGTTGTGTGTTTGAATGTCACTGTTCTCGCAAGTCTCGACTATAATGGCCAAAATTTTTTGTATAATTTCAATTCTCTGAAATATCAAGATAGATTTCAGCCAGATTTGTGTGTAGACATTTTCTCATAGACAGAGAATTTGTTAATATATAGGCAGCGTTCGTAATCCAATCCAAATCAAAACATGATATGATTTAAATGTAATTTGATCGATTGTACTGACTTTGTTTCTTTATAAGGGTGATTCTATACCTGTATTATTAACCAGAATAGGTAACTAACATGACAATGGAGGATACGGGGGTGGAGATGGAAAATATGAAATGAAATAAGTTTTAACGTCCTACTGTTCTGCTCCTAAACTGAGGTCCGATCCTTGCATTGGCCGAGAAAGTACATCCAGATTTTCGGGCTTGGTTTCCCCTGGTCAAATATGCAGGACGGAGGGCCGGACAAGGACATCTGTCTAGTCGTTCGGATGTGATGGAAAAGCGATGTCCTGTCTGTGTACATATTGGCGTGCACGTAAAAGATCCCTTGGCAGTTGGAATTTGATATAAGAGTAGGTCGTAGCCTGTATGCCCGTGATGAGCCCAGGTTAGGAGCAGAACAGTAGGATGTTAAAGTTTCCATTAAACCCCATTTCATTGTCCCCCCGCCTTTCAAAGAAAGCAGGGGGCTATTAAAATAAGGTTTGTCTGGGACACAATAACTCTCTTTCTAATTGAGCTAGAATATTCAAACTTGGTGTAGGTGTTTATTAGGTCAATACCTTGATGGAGTTCAATGATGAGCATTTTCCGCTTAGGGTAAGCAGAGATTAGAAATTTGATTAGTTGATGCTTTGGGATAGTTATCTTGGGTTGTAATTAATTGAGAGTGATAAAACTTGGTATATAGTTTCATTTAATCAATACCTTGACTAAGTTCAATTATGAGCATTTTCTGCTCAGGGTAAGCAGAAAGATAAGCAATTTGATTGGCCGAGACTTTGAAACACAATAACTCTCCTTCTAATTGAGCTAGAATGCTCAAACTTGGTGTATGTGTATATTGGGTCAATGCCTATATGGAGTTCAAAGATGAGCATTTTCTGTTGAGGGTAAGCAGTTGATGGCGTGTGAAGGTGATCATTTTCCGCTTAAGGTAAGCAGAGATAAGCAATTTGATTGGTTGATGCTTTTGGACACGATAACTTGAGTTGTAATTAAATGAGAGTAATAATAATAATAATAATAATAATAATCACGTCATTTTACAAGGGTAGCAAATTAGGCCTGAGGCCTTTTTCAAATTTGGCCCTTGGCACAGATCGTGCGAATGATTTCGATCATTACTGCAGGAAGAAACCGAAGAACTCGGGGGAAACCTGCCTGATCGGACGGGAGACCGAATATCCCTCTCACTTACAACGATAAAGTTCATGCCCTGAGCTGGGATTGAACCCTCGTTGCATTGGTGAGAAGCATTTCATAAATAACTTGACTAAGTTCGATAATGAGCATTTTTTGCACAGGGTAAGCAGAGCTTTAAGCAATTTGATTGGCAGAGGAGACTTTGAAACTTGGTGTAGGTGTTTATTAGGTCCATGCCTTGATGGAGTTCAAAGATGAGCATTTTATGCTTAGGGTAAGCAGTGATAAGCAATTTGATTGGTTGATGCTTTGGGACATAATTACTTTAGTCCTTATAAAGTGAGAGTGAGGACACTTGGTGTATAGCTTTATTACATCAATACCTTGACTAAGTTCGATAATGAAAGTTTTCTGCTGAGGGTAAGCAGAGCGAAATGCAATTTCATTGGTCTAGACTTTGAAACACAATAACTCTCCTTCTAATTAAGTTAGAATGTTCAAACTTGGTGTAGGTGCTCATAAGGTGAATGCCTGGATGGAGTTTGATGATGAATATTGTCTGATTCTATATGATAGAGAGTGATGAAACTTAGTGTATAGTTTGATTGCTCAATACTTTTGAAAAAAATAATTGTGCGATTAATTAATATGTTTCATCTTTTTATTTTGGGATTTCGGCGGGGGACATCAGCCTCACTGTTGGCTTGTTTCTCTTTATACACCAGCTGATCCAACTGTGTAGGGGAGATTTGTGGTTAAAAACTGCTTGATCTGGACAGTAAATCCTCCCCTATACCTTTTGATAATTTGCAGCTCAATTCCTAGAGAATATACATGTATGCCTATACATGACAATGTCAACAACACAGATGCATGAAATCTTGCAAAGCCTACATTTTGCTGTTAACAATAAACGTAGCTGCTAAAATTCTCTGTTAACCGTGTATTTTAAATATATTGAGTTTATACCACAATATGTATAGAGTCGTTCACCAGAAATCAAGATCAGGTTTTATTATATACATAAATTAAAGACTTTCCTTTCTAGAAAGTCATAAAATGCCTGACATTAATTATTTTAGTTAAATTGTGTCGAGTCGACAGCATTCTTAAATTCATCACATGATACCCAACATGTGATGACGGAATTATGTCCTACATATTTTTATCTGTAATTTCAAAGACAGACACCAAAACAAGCAAATACAAACTGGAAAATCATTGATTGAGATATCATATTCCATTTTGTATTTGGAGGATGAAAAAAGGATTATAAAGTCAGCTTCAAATAAATTGAAAATGTCCATGTTTTATATAATCTGGTCCATGTTTGCATGTAAAGTCAGTAGGCTACATGTAGTTCATGGTTTATGTAACTGCTCTACAAAACCGACCTTTATACACGTGTATAAACAAACAACACATAACACAAATTGGAGGGGCATAATATAGAACTCTTTTATTTTGCTGTAATTCACACAGCTTTTAGATTTTTATCAAACAAATTGATATTTTGTGAAGGGGAGGAAGGGTTGCATCTAGATTTGATTTGAACAAACTTATATGATAGATTGTTTCAAGGACACATGTGGTTACCATCTATGCATTTGTTGGATAGATTTTCCTCTTATATAATGTATAATAATATGCATAACATTTAATACAGGTTGCCTGCAGATCAGCACAAAAATAGGGTGGGTAACTTAGTACAGAGGAAGGGTTGCATCTAGATTTGATTTGAACAAACTTATATGATAGACTGTTTCAAGGACAAATGTGGTTACCATCTGTGAATTTGTTGGATAGATTTTCCTCTTATATAATGTATAATAATATGCATTGTGTCAAATCAGCACAAAATAGGCGGGTAACTTAGTACAGTCAAATAAATCTAAACTGTAGACAATTGGCCGGCTTATAATTAATTCCAAATTGAAAAGTTGTGGGTGACAGATAGGTTGAGAGTGGAAAGAGTGGCTAATGTGTATTGTTGATATACATTTTTATGATACACTTTCCTTTTTGTGTATGTTTGTTGCCTGGGTTGATTTTTTTCCATACAATGTACTTCAACAGAGTGTTCAGAAGTACAATTTTTATATAATTAATTGTTGATTTTTAACGTTGATTATATAATGTGTCATTTTATTTGTTTGAAAATAATATTGATTTGATTAAAACAAAGATATTTTGACATAATATCGAACATTTTTAGTTGTCATTAAAAAAAAAATTCTTTCAGTTAACCACCAGCTGTTGTTATTGTATCTTCTAAAATGACAACTCAATTCACTTGTAAGTAAAATCAGACCGAATGAATCGATTTTCTCTCTTGAATATCATATTATATTAAGGCCAATTTACTTTGGAATTGTTGACAATATTTTGTTAGCCATCTGGTAGGGTATTTTTTTCCAAAGTTAAATATACAATGTTGTTTTCGGTGTCGTAAAATATGGTAAGACACTGAAAAGTTTTAATATTCCAAAATGGGACATATGAATTCAAAGCAATGCCAAGTTTAATAGTTATTGCAACACTTTACTGTACGTAGTTTCGTTCGCCTTTTGTTATCAAAGTTACTAACTGGAATAATGAATTGCATGCATTAAAGAAGGTAAACCTGTAACTCAATATTTTCTATAAACCTTGAAATTAAAAACAAACCAATGTCAATGTTGTTATCTTGCCGTGAAAATATGGGATCCTAATATTCAATATTTAAGATATAATTATTATGAACATGTTAATATAAGTACACAAGTCATGTATTCTATGGTTTCAGATGCCATTTGTAATGAACCAAGAAAAGCATATCCTGTGTAGAAAGGACTAATGTAGACAACTGCTGTTTAATTATTTCACCAAAATATATTCATTGGAAGTTACCATGAAAAAAAATTGAAAACTAAATATAAATCACTTATATATTTATATAATATTAATATGTGCTTTTAGACCCATTTTAATCCATTTTAAGGTTCCAAAAATTAAGCTACAGGCCCTTTAACCACTAGATACTTAATACCTTTATTATTTTTCACACCTGGAACAAAAGAGGATGCACATCCGGGTATTTTAATGCTGATTCATTGTAAATTAAGTCATCAACATTAGTTTTTATCTGATAAAAAGACATCATTACATTTTTATATATAAAACTTTCCATTCATTAATAGTGTATGTGTCTCAGCTATTTCGAATGCGAGAGCTTGTTCCTTTTATTCTGATTTTTTAAGTAGATCGAGGCATTTGTCATCTAAGCTTCAATTATAGGGTTACTTGCACACTAAACTTACAAAAACCTTTGAAAAGTTTTATGGCAGTCATATTGACTTAAAATTAGTAAATATAACATGTCTCTTGCGGCTATTATTCTAGATATATTTAATACACATATACATGTATACTGTCTTCCTAATTAGGCCTACTTTATCTGTTAACACTGTTAATCTCTTGCATCTAAAAGTTTGGATGCGGGTATGGCGCCAGACAGGGTAAGCTTACTCTTCTGAACACGTGATACCACTGTTTGTTGTGTATTTTGTACACGGTGAACAATTCATTTGCTGATTACACTATTTTGCCTATACCGTTTTTTAAGGACTTCGAACTTTGTCTAATGGTTTGGATTGTTCGTACTTGATTTTATTTTATTTGAATATTTGTTATAATATACAGTATATAACCATGTAATTAAAAAATATGAAGATTAAAAACAAAAAAATTACATAATACCATTATAACATTCTTTAGCCTAGAGCAACAGATACTGGTAGTTGATCAAATTTTTGTACCGGTAGCTTATGACACACACTGATGGATATGTTTTTTACTATTGTTTTGATTCCAATAACTGTCAGACTTAAGTTAAGAATTTACTTAACTGTCAATCATGTTAAAGCGAAATGATTATTTGAATGTCTTTTACTAAAAAGGTTATCAACACACTTTTATAAGATTAAAGGCATCATTCTAACATTTCAAAATCATCCCCATACAAATTCGAATTATTTTCTACTCGTCTTGAGCAGCTTGAAAATAATATCTTTTCATTTCAATGGAAAACAACGTCTAGGCAATAAGCGGGTCTTGTCACGGTCGTCAAGGTCTGTGGTTAGCCAGTTAATGATAACCATGTCTAGTTGACCGAGACCTGACACCGAGAATAATAAGTTAATTACCTCCCTTTATAGAGATCAGTGGTTTGAACGACGATTTTTTTCAACGTTTTAAAAATGAAGTTGAAAAGAATATTTTTGCCAATTTACCAACTGGCAATAGTGAATTATAGAATTGATAGGATTATTCTTTAACAAGGTAGGACTGTTTATAGATACCATCTTTTTTAGGACTTTTTTTTAATACATTTTAAAAATATAACTTGAAAATTGCTATTGGAACTTTAATGAGAAATATCTTTCACATAGTTTCTTAACTTTAGTCTGAGAAGACTTTGTGAGCTCAGGGCCTGATTTATTGAATTTTATCAAGTTATTGCTGTTGTTATTTGTTCGTGACAAAAAGTTTTAAATTAGAAGATTTATTCCCAAGAATATATTCATTCCCAATATTTTGGAGCATGTGATGATGAGTAAGTTTCCCCGAAAAAGCCATATTGGTATTTCCGTAATATTATCATCGTGGGTTTAAGGACCTGCTTCTAATCCAACCTTCGACGATGGGTTGTATGTTCAATCTAATAGGGGTGTATGATTGAACATACAATAATTCAACAACTCACTTCTTCTTCGTATAATCTTATATTCAGTAACGATCTTAACAATAATAATATATACAATAATGATGCACAGGCTAGGTAATCTAATAAGGAACAGGATCTAAGAAATAACTTATCAGAGACCTGCCCTACAGTATATCCTGTTACCTGCCTGTGGTCAGCTACCTTACCATCTACAATCTGCCTCTAATATATACTAAAGGTTACTTGGTAGCAATAAACAATACATAATTAATACATAGTAATTAAATACATTTAAACTTATTAATATTTACAGTTGTTAAGGGGTAGTATTTAAGTGACATCCATTCATTCATTTACTAAGTTGACTAATGTTTTTAGACTGTAGACGGATTATCTCATTACTACTATTGTCTTTAATCTCTATCATAGCTGACCATTGATAATCCGTCTATCCTTTTATTGGGTGAATGTCTGTATTAAATACTACCTGGTCATATAATATTCTGAGATCATTGTTGCTATGCCTATGAATTTGTGTGGTAGAACGTTTTCCACAGAATCCAAATTCCCAAAAAAACAACATTAATAACTGTTATATAAACAATCAATGTTTGTTTTCAGGGAAAGGCTAAGTGATGAGTATAAATAGTGGGTATTAAACTTCAGTTGTGCCATTTCTCATTTAACTTTTTAGCGAGTTTTATAACATCATATATAGTTTTAACTAGAGCAAAGAGCTTACAAGTGCAATTGTTTTAAAGATTTTTAAGAGTCAGGTATGTTTCCTTGTCTATTTATTTACACATCTTAATAATATTCAATTCATATTTTACATCCTGGTTTTGTTTGATTTAATAAATTAAGTAAATATAATCAATATTCGTTTATGGACAATAATAAAAGATCCAGAAATTGGGTTACCATCTCCACCACAAAACTATACTTTTATAATGTTTACAAAATTTAAATGACAAGGGCAAATACAGTTAAAACTTTATACAAACGGAGGTTGAAAAGGACTTTTAGAGTTTCAGTCAGTTGAATGGTACAAAAAACAAATAAACAGATCCTTTTATGTTTCGTTTTTCTATAGTTAAAAATTTTGTATTGCTTGTCTTTACTACTCAAGATCTGAAAGAGTTGTTATATAATCCGCATTCTGGTTCATGTAAAGGATTAGACAATGTAACGGTTTGTTATGGCAATTTCCTGCCATGCGGTGCACAGGGC
This sequence comes from Patella pellucida, assembly GCA_917208275.1. Taxonomy (NCBI): domain Eukaryota; kingdom Metazoa; phylum Mollusca; class Gastropoda; family Patellidae; genus Patella; species Patella pellucida. The sequence goes on along the minus strand of OU795042.1, from coordinate 49,412,070 downwards.
TGTGGGTTGACATTCCAGCATAGACAAAGCAAAAGTTGTATTTCCAAATAACCACTAGAAACATCAACAGTTATTGATTAATCAAATGTCTGATGTCATAGGGTCAAAAGTCGCTCATATGACCCCTGATGCATCCCTCCCACTACATCTGGTCATTTCATCATGTAATGGAGGCCATCAAAAGTATAAAAGAATGAAATATGATCTGTATTTTAATCAGATTAAAGAAAATAGTAGGCAGAAACAATTCTGTCTTGGCAAATCTCTGTTCTTTGTATTACAGGCTTAACAAATTTGATAGAAATTACCATGTGTTAATCTCAAAATAACTGCTGTATTATGTGATGTTGGTTGTTGTTCACAGTGTTTATTTGACATAGCTTTTCACACTAGAAATCAAAGAATCACAGCGTTATTTCCCCCAATTGTAGATGGAGGCTATAGGGCAACAGTTAAGCGTGGCAAAAAAATGTGTTTATTTAAAGTCAATTCCAAATGACAAAAACATAAATATTAAAGTGTTTGACTGAATTGATGGCAATATTTTAAGCCCTATATAAGCATTATTCATAAAACATGATACAATTGACATGTCAATATATGGGTGATATTAATTAATAGAATGTGAAGTCTTTTATGTAAATCATTTTAGTGAAGCCTGTACCAAGACAGGCCCGGGACTGTACAGCGCAGTGGACGCTTACGGCTGGCCCCCGGATCCATTCACTTGATTTGATAATTGTTTAGTTCTTGCAATGTCTATTTTCTGTCTTGTCCGCAGGTTTATCTTGTAGATTTTTTTGTTTTGTTTGTTTTGCGTGTAGTGCAGTCCTCCTGCATTTACTATTAGGTAGGCTAGATTAGACCAAATTGAAGTTACTGTATTCATAGACTGGAATAGCAGGAAAACGTGTTTGCGGCAGTTAAATTTTCAAAATTTTCTTCCAACGGTCCCATCTTCGTGGACTGTAAACGATTTAGTGGAATTCAAGTCATCCGCCTTAATTAGACCACTTAGAAGTTGCCTTGCGTTCACTGGCTGAAATAGTAGGAAACCCTGTTTGCAGCTGTCAAATATTCCAAAGTTTTCTTGGTCTGTGTGATGGGTGTGTGCGTATGTAAATGGGGACACACACGTGGATGAACATCTTCTAATTAAGGACTAAGGTCGAATCGAGGACGTCCTCGCTAGACCTGACTTGCAGAGAATATGCTTAGGAGAGCCTAAATATAGATATATCTAAAAATCTTGTAATTCTAGTTCTTTCCTCGGTTGACAGTACAGTACACGTAGTTTGCATGGTGTGTTAACCTGAAATAATTATGGTGTGTATTCTCTCGAAAATCTACGTCCTCGTTCATTTGAACTTGTACATTTTTGGAACATGGCCTCGATAGAGCTGTTTTAAACATGTACATACAATCACGTGATCATTACATTATGATATTTGATTGGAAGTGTATTTCTCTTAAGTTAACTCCACTTCATGACAATAGCCGACCTGGTCTTGATATTGTTACACAGAAACCGATAACAGACCAATCCAACGCTTTTATTACTGTCCTCGGTTAGCTGGACCGATGTTTTATGTAAATGTGTTTAAAATAGCATCTGACTTTGGCCCCACCAACCGAGGACAGATACTGTCCACAGTTGTTCAAAAAAGCCAAAATGTCCTCTATCTGTAGTAATCAGACACACACGCACGTGTGACCGAAGTCTTTAACTATTTTGGAACTGTCTGGTTGAGTAAGATTTTGGCTATACCTTGTTGGCATAAATGAACCTGGTAACAGGCCAATCAGCTATTTATTAAATAATGTTCTCGGTTAGTGGAACCGATATTTAGCGCCAGTGTGTTCAGTGGTATTGGACATCGGCCCCCACCTTTAGATATGATATGTAATTTTGTAACTTATAATATTGACCAGTCATCGGAGAACGAAATCAATTTGAGTTTAGTCAAATAGGGGACAGTGTGTGGCCTTTTTCAGGTGGACAGATCACGCCAACGATTGGTAATACATGAATCGACATGTCCTCGATTAATTTTAATCCTACACACACTTTGTCCTCATTTCCTATCATTCGAACAGTTGTGTGCCCACACTTTATAATGACAATGTCAAATGGGGTTAATCCGGTATTATAATCATGTTTTAAAAAATATTTTTGTGATTTATAATATTGACCAGTCTTCAGAATATCACTATGAGGAGTTCATATACATGTAGCTAACACATCTGATATCACTATGATGATTTCATATAGCCAACACATTTATGTTGTAATCGGGTGTGCATGAGGGTGTGTTTTACACGACTGTAAAATTAGCTGACCGGTATAAATTCCACGGCATTGTCAATATAATGTACTCAAAAGTCTGTAATTAAACACAACAAATACCTGCCTTTTTAGAGATTAGAAGCCTCGTATAATATTATCGGAACGAGCGCGCGTGTGTATGTGTCTTTTGGGGGGGGGATCTTGCTTTTGTCGATGATCATGATCGAGGAGACACATAAGGATTTTTAACCTTCTAAAAGAGGGCATGGCCCACACGCCATACAGTGTGCTATGATGGGAATTTTGTCCGGAGGCCAGATTTTTTTTCGGATTTCAAATGGCAACTACACCAATGTGTATACGATACCATTTTTTCATAAGATACAAGCAACACAAGGGGAAACAAAACCACAAACCACAGAATTACTAGGAATTTTCATGGCTAATACCGAGATTGAACTCGGATCTAACTGTTAGTGAGCAGCAGTCATAGATCCTTACACCCACCAGGCAAGTAGCACTACCCATGAACCTTTTCAATGTGAGATACATAACTAGTTTTTTATTGTGTTGTTTTGCAGATGTTAAGCGTGACAACAACATGTTGAGACGGCTACAGAACAGAATAGAAAAGAAATGCCACCAAAGCGCATATTTGGGGTTCATTTTCAAAAAACATTAATATTAACAATATAGCCTTGACATGATGTTCTTGTAATAGTGAATACCTATTGTTATGAAACCAAAGATAAGGTTAAGGCTTTGACCTACAAAGAGAATATTAAAGAGAATATAATGTATTTTTTTAGAAATTATATGTGGGACAAGGAGAAATAAACATGTTATTTGTGTGTGTTTTCAGCTGGATATTACAATATCAAATATGAAATTGAATACCTTACTGAATAATTCACATGTTTATACGCCCACATTTTAATTAGGATTTATATTATCGTCATCCCTGTCTGGACGTCCACAGTTGGTTTGTGGACAATTTTTAACCAATTTTTATGAAATTTAAAATATAGATTTATCTATCATAGATTCCGGTTCCTCTCAATATTGACTTGTATAAGACCGTAACTTCATGACCGATTATGGCCCCTATTGTACAAAAAATCATGTTTTAGCTTGTGGACAACATAGAGGTCACAATTTTGATCTGATTTTGATGAAACTTGAAGTATTTGTTTATAACTTAACAAAGGTTCCTTTCGATATTTGAGCATATCGGGCTGTAACCTCCTGGATTATGGCCCCTGATCTATCTTGTAATCTATCCATCTCCTGCAAAATGTGAACCTAATTGCCTGGTAACTGTTGGTTTCTAAAGAGCATAGCATGTTAATAAATGTTGATTTTGTGGTGAGAGAGAAGTTTCACTTTAATTTGAATGACAAGATATAAAGATAAGGTATTATCTATGCCTATTTTTGTATAACTTTACATAAATTCAAACAGGTTAGTCAATTTCTAATGTAATATACATTCTATTTTAATATAATTGACATATTTGATGCTGCATTAGTTATTACTGGTCCCTTATGGTATGATTTTCAAAGACAGCCATACTATACCACATTTAACTCTTATGCTAAATTCTTTTATTTTAATATCATAATGAAATGACTTGTGTTCATTAAATCAGTCAGTGCAAATCGTATTATTTTCACTCCTATTAAGAATTTGAGGTAGTGACCAGTGAGTTTAAATTTTCAGAATATGTTTAGCCAAGTAAATTTTTTTCTCACAATATAGATATGGACAGTCAGTCGAAAAATATGGTTTTGATTCTCCATGTGTTTTAGGACTAACGTATGGTTTAATTTTATTTCAATAATTTGCTTAGCAGTGGGAGGACCTGGAGAAAACCCACGAGGTTAGACAGGTGACCCTAATCCTTGTCAAGTACAACCTGGGATTCAAATCCAAGCCAGTTGAGTCAATGACAGGCTTTATGATACAGCGCGCACATGCTAAGTAACCATTCAGCCTTCCACCACCACACACACACACACACCCACCATAGCAATTTGAAACTGTATCAAGAGCCTAAATGTATAAATTATCAAGTGGTGAAATAATGAACTACAATGTCTCCCATATAAACATATTATATTTGGATATTGGCACCCAATCTCTATCAAAACCGTAATTAGGATTGTCCTTTTCTTTATCGTCACATTATATGTCTGGTTGCTATTTTGAAGTCCTTAAACAAAAATATTTTCAGGAAGATCTATGTTATATCCCTAAATGATGCAGGGAAAGCCCTTTCAACATGTGTCTGGTTGGAATATATGGAATTTCCAATATGTCATGCCAGTCCGGAACATTGGCCATTCAGGATATAGATATAATTATTCTGACCGGTGGGTTAGAGTCGAAGAGTTAAGATGTGAATGATTATTGTATATTAATATCTGTATTTACTTAAGAAAGTTCATTCTGAGGGATCCCCTGAACCTAAGGAAAACAGATGCTATGTTGATAGAAAGATGTTTTATAATCAGTTGACCCCCTCATCGGGTACTTTCTTACAAAATATAAAGTCTCATATTTTTCAAATTGTGTTATTCTTTCTTTACACAACTTGTTGCTCTATAGTATTTTATGTTTGACCTCATTGGACAGATTTCTTTTCAAGATTCCATCATAATAATACATGGAGATTTCCAAAGAATTGATGAAATATTTTATGGACATTTGCAACGACAATTCATTGCGGAAATCTAATAGATTACATGAAATAAACTTATGAAAGCAATTATGGGTGTTCTGGGGTTGTTTTCTTTATTCAGTTTTAATGAAACTGGATATTAGTGGGTTTATGTAAGAGGTTTATTTTTTATAGGAGCTAAATTCCAGTCATGTGTTATATTGTAAAAACACTTTTTCATCACAGAAATTCATTAGGTCAAGGTTCTTTGGATATTACAAAACTGCTTTTCAATGATCCATGGCAGGTGAGTGGCTTGTAGTAGTAAGTACAGGGGAGTCGCAAAAGATATGACCCCAATAGTTATATAAACTTTGCCCCTAACCAGCCTAAGCTTATACCAGCAGTATATATCACTTTAGAACAGTTATATTAACTTTGTTTGACTTAACCCACCCTAAATTAGGAGCTCAAAATTGTTTATTAAATCAACTGTCATAGCCCGTATGTTACAGAATTTTCAGTGTAGGTACAAGATCACACATATACTTCTTAAGAAAAGATTGTATGATTTTCCTTAGTGTGTTTACATAAATAGTTATGGATTGAGTTTACATTTTTTAATAGAAAGTTGGGTTGTTATCTTTATTGAAAGTAAATAGATTAACTAATTCATCGAGATTTGTTAGCTTGAAATTGATTTTCTTGCTATATGTATTGTGATTGGAAGTTTTGAATAAATTAAATCTGATTACTGACTTTCTGTTCATTTTATGATATATGTCAAGATTGTTCTAATGGGTTGAATTGTCACAGGTTATTACCGGTAATTCAAAGCAGTTTGTTGACTAATTTTTTTTTTTTAATATAAGTTTTGAACATGTAAGTAACTATTTTGATGTATTAGATTGGTAACCACATTTGTATATTTTTTCTTCAGAAACACTATCAAAATCAAATACAATATTCAAGATGAAGGCATTAACCTGTCCATTCCTGACTAAGATACCCTTAAGTCAAATACGTCAATATGCTCCAGCAGTTCTGGGATATGCCAAGAAGTGCCCTGTTATTGCACATGTAATGAAGTATTCTACTGTTTTGGGAACAGAACTGGGTAAGGAAAGCTGCATTATATAGATATTTAAGATAGAGAATTTGATATATTCTCACAGGAAAATATAAGCTAGTTTTATACATATACATATAACTGGATTATTTTAAGATGTGAAATTGTAAAAGTAAGCATTCAGATTACTTACCATAAGAGGAAACTACAATCGATCATATGCATTTTCTTATTGTTTTCTGATCATATTTTTTTCAGATGAAGAGATTAATAAGTGTCCTTTCCCTACTGAGAAATTGATTAGCACAGAAAGCAATATAAATCAAATACCTGATATGATTAGTGTCAAGAAAACTGGTGTGTAATGGTTACTATATTTGCCATTTGGACTTTACAATGGCCCGACTTTCTTTAAGTATTTAATATCTCATTCAAGAAAATTAATGTTTTAAAGCAATATTGATAATTTAATTTAGTATTCATATCATTCTTTTGATACTGATTTTAGATTTTGAGATGAAAGCAGATGTAGCTAAAGATGTCATTATGTCAGAGAAAATAACCCTGGAAGTCGATAACTCCCAATCTAATGTTCTGTCTGGGTTGAACATTTCTGATGTGCTTAAAGGCCTAACAAAGGTTGAATCTGAAACATCTGAGACATCAGTAGGTAAGAGGTGGATTAACTTTTATTTAATGATTAGTATCAACTGTGAAATTTTTATGTATTTGGTTATTGGATATGGAATATTTAAGATCAGTTGTAAGGTCCATGGTAAGATTAAGTAATGATATGTTAGACCATACCTCATTTGACTGGCATTATATGTAGACTAAAGTTGAGTATAAACACCCATCAAATGTAGTAAACATACTTTATTTTATTACAGAAAAGAAGCCCTTTTTCAATTATGAGGCTTTTTTTGCTAGACAATTGGAGAGTAAAAAAAATGACCATACTTACCGCATTTTTAAGAAAGTAATGAGAGATGCAACTCAGTTTCCATATGCTAAGGAACATAGTGGAAATAAGAAGGATATATCGGTCTGGTGTAGTAATGATTATCTTGGAATGAGCTGGCATCCTAAGGTTAAATATGCTGTCAAGTAAGTTGAAAATAAATAATGTTAGCTCCATAAATTATTAGATGACTCAATATTTGATTACATAACAGGGTGGTTGATGTTGTTACAATAAAAAAGGATAACCGATACTTTGTTTGTCATTGTAACAACATTAGCAATGACAATTGAGACTGGAAAATAACTGTATTGCTGAAAGCTAGTGATATAATTTGACTGAAATGTTCACCATACTCCATTTTCATTGTCTTTTTTTTAAATTGATGCCCCTTTAAGCACTGAGATAAAATCATGTTATGATTTGAAAATATGTTTTAATAATTAAGATAAATCTAGTTGAACGTATGTAAGGATATTTGGAACACTACGAAAACAAGTCAAATTTAAACTGTTACATCAATGGCATAAAGGATTAGAAATAATCTACAATGTTTATCTTGAATGGGGGGGGGGGGCAAACCCCACCCTGCTCAGCTACACAAATTTTTTTGTAAAACAGCTCTTTATTAGAAAAGTGTAACAGTTATTTGCTTTATCCTTTATCCTTTATCATCAGATGTGCGATGGAATTGGCGAAATAATGATATTGACATGTGTGATATCACCATTAATTCTTTGCATCAACGAAATTGAATTACAATGTGATCCTATTGAAGCTGAACTCCGATTACAAAACTTCAGAAATAATTAAATAAAAAAAAATAACCGCCATACTTGTTTTAGTTTGATAGAACAAGTATGGCGATTGTACGACGTATTATAAAAACAGAGATAGGCCACGCCCACATTCAGTGTATACTTTGTCAACCACACTATCAACATCCGGCTAGAAAAATTTCATCCGACTGATTGGTTTACTGGAAATACTATTGCTACACATTTTACTAATTAGATGAAATTAGTAAACCACTGTGTACTTTTGCTCTAAAAATATGGGAAAAACTACCTTACCCCAAACAATAACAATTATACCAACACCAACCATTTGTTTCTTATTTCGTGAAAAGTTTTGCACATCAGCGTTTAAACACCAAAAAATTTCTAGTATTATAAAGTCTAGTTTCATCGTTCCAAAATATATCCAAAGCAGCAATAAAACTGTTGTTCTCTCCATCAAAGAAGTATGCTTTCACTTATTCTTCATCTTGTTATTTATGAGGATCAAGGGACATAGGTAGTTATGTCCCTTGATATTGTGTCAACAGCATCCATTTGTTTGCTGTTCGTAGACTTGTTATTGTTTGGGGCGAAGCAGTTTTCTTTCATTTTTAGAGCAAAAAAAGTACACAGTGGTTTACTTATTTCGTCTAATTAGTAAAATGATATGTACCTGATCAGAGATAATACTTGTGTAACAATAGTATTTTCAGCAAACCGATAGTGTAAGTGCAAAACTCTCAATTAGTCGGGAGGTTGAAATATTTCTAGCCGGATGTTGATAGTGTGGTTGACAAAGTTTACACTGAATGTGGGCGTGGCCTCTCTCTCTTTTCATACGTCATACAATCGCCATACTTGTTCTATCAAACTAAAACAAGTATGGCAGTTATTTTTTTTAATTTAATTATTTCTGAAGTTTAATAATGGGAGTTCAGCTTTAATTCATTATTAAAATTGACATCAAATGGGGTGTTAAATATCTCTCTTTACAAAGCTCAATGTGTATGTATGTCTATGTAATTTTGAGACTAAGATGGCATTGTCAACTGTCAAATGTCCCTAATAGGAGCCTGGCAAACCCCCTCCTGCAAAGATTCCTAGATCCACCCCTGGTTTATGTAATGGTGTCTTGTCTTTCAATTTATTCCTCCACCTGCGTGTCAATTTATTTTTAAAGGAATTCATTAGAAAAACATGGAGCAGGAGCCGGGGGTACTAGAAATATATCTGGTAATTCACCACTTCATGAAGAATTGGAAGCAGAATTGGCCAAAATTCATCAAAAAGAGGCTGGTTTGATATTTACTTCCTGTTATGTTGCTAATGATACAACACTTTTTACATTGGGAAAAACACTGCCAGGTTTGTTCCATATTATTTCTTTAAAAAATAACAGTTGGGAATCTGGTTGGTGGAAAATAGAAACAGACAGAAAGAAGATAAAATGATTAATGAAGTTTTGAAAATTAACCCACTACATTAATCTCAAAATCAAATGTTATTTACAGGTATTTAATGTGACTTCAGATCCATATATATATTAACGTACAAGATGATCTTGAACATGAAATTTGATCTAAGTTCAGTAGTTATGACTTGTATTTCAATTAATATCCTTACTCCCTGTAAATGAAAATCGGTCTATCCTTAATGTTGTAGGTGTTCATTTTTTCTCCGATGCTGGAAACCATGCCTCCATGATCCAGGGACTGCGGAACAGTGGTGCTCCAAAACAAATTTTCCATCATAATGACCCTGACCATTTGGAACATCTTCTCAAACAAGTGGACATAAACGTTCCTAAAATAGTAGCTTTTGAAAGTGTTCATTCTATGGATGGTGAGTATGTTATATACATATATTTATGTTAAAATGTCATATTTCAATCCTATGTTTGACAAGAAGCTGGGTTACCTTCCTAACTTTGAGCATGATTATTAATAATAATAATAATGTGAATATTTATAATGCGCTATATCCAGAAACCAAGTTTATGCTCAAAGCGCTACACAATTATTCAATCACTAATGCTTTGACCATATTTAATTTTTATCCAATGTTGATGAAACTTAATATAAATATTTATATCCCAAAGATCTAAGTTCCTTTCAGTATTTGTGCATATCGCACCGTAACTTCCTGATTGTACAAAAAATCATGCTTTTAGCTTGTTTGCCATCACTATTTGCATTTGATTTGAAAAATGTTCAAATATAAAGCAACTTCTCGGTCCATCTCTTGCAAAATGTGGGCATGTCTTTAATGGCAGCTGTACTTTGTTATATTTGACTCCAAATGTTATATAAATTATTTAGACATTTATTCATATAACAAGCCTGTAATAAACTCTCTAGTTTATCAGTCATTGGACAATGTGCAGTTTATATGTGTCATCTATTTACGTTGGCATTGAGGTGGGGACAATGTTATGTTTACTAATTAAGTTAAATTGTAATATTTGCAGGTTCTATATGTCCCCTGACAGAACTATGTGATGTAGCTCACAAATATGGTGCCTTAACATTTGTTGATGAAGTACATGCTGTTGGTCTGTATGGCGATAAAGGTGCTGGAATTGGTGAAAGAGATGGCTGTCTTGAAAAAATGGATCTGATCACTGGAACTCTTGGTACAAACATTAAACTTTATTCTAAGACATGCATTTCCAACAATAGAAGAATTTCATTTATAATTAGCTGATAATGTTGGTGGTTTACAGTTTTATTTGCCTGTTTCTAAGTTTTAATTTTAGTTTTTTAAAAAAGATAAATCTTCTAGTACGAATTTCGTTTAAAGGTAAAGCATTTGGTAATATGGGTGGATATCTGGTTGGTTCTAGTAATACCATTGATATGATAAGAAGTTATGGAGCTGGTTTTATTTTTACTACAAGTCTACCACCAACAGTACTCAGTGGTTGTCTTGCTTCCATTAAGGTTGGTATGTTACTGTGTAGTACATGTACTAGCATTAATACGGAAGCATAATAAGGCCACATATTTTTTTTATTATTCTATCTACCACACCCCTTAGACATCTATCCCCTAGGACATCTCTGCCACACACACCCCCCCCCCCCTTTAGAACCCTGGACGTTATGAGGTACTTTAAGAAACAATGTAAAATAAATAAAAAGATTTTACAGTGCATTATTTTACAGGTCGCCCCATTCCTAGCGTGTCGTAAAACAGAGTTCATTAGGACATCCCCCCCTGTAAGGACATCTACCCCCAGGACTTTCATCCCTGGACATTCCCCCTCCTTAGGACATCTACCCCTGGTTCTTCTCACCCTGGAAATTTGCCCCCCCCCCATTAGGACATCTACCCCCTGGACATTCGCCCTCCTTAGGACATCTACCCCTGGATCTTCTCACTCTGGACATTCACCCCAGTAGGAAGTCTGCATCCCCCCCCCCAAGTATTAACGAAGTTATAACCGACTGTGATGTATATTTGGTCCAGGCTTTTATCCGTTACATATCCATTTCAATTCTGGTTGCCTATATTTGTATTAAGCTGCTATGTGGGTATTATCTTTCTTGTATGGCCTTTTACTACCCGAAATTTTCAATTTATTGACTTACAGGCTTTAAAATTTAGAAAAGAATAAATTAATGGCCCTTTTACGCTTCCGTAGAATTACCAGAGTATAAAAGAGTATTGTGTTTTATACTCGGCTCTGATTAAAAAAACATGTCTTCTCTCCATAAACTGGCAGTATTGACCTAAATAAATGATTGAGTGAATGTTGTTTATAGCACGTCGACACCGTTAATCATGCCAATCTACGTGTTATCGCCGATAATCAGCTTTTGTTCTAGGAGTACCCATAAGTGATCGGATAGGCTGCTCCCACACATTGTCACTAAGATAGCAGAAGATTGGACACAACCCCTCGACACCATTGATGGCAGACTAAGGCGTAGCCTATCAGCCTCCTGACCCTCTCCAAGAGTCACCTTCTACGACATGCTAGGAATGGGGCGATGGACACATTCTTCTATCTAAATCTATACTATTTCCCTGTAAAATAATGCACTGTAAAATATATATATTTATTTTACATTGTTTTTTGAAGTATTTTGTAATGTCAGGTTTATAAGGGTGGGGGTGGTTTATGTCCGAGGGGGTAGATGTCCTAAGGGGGGGGGGGGTGTCCAAGGGAAGATGTCTTCAGGGGGAAATGTCCTGGGCGTAAAAGTCCTCAGACGGGGGGGGGGGGTATGCGGCTGGGTAGATATTCAAAGGGGGGGGGATGGGGATGTCGTGTATTTCGTCAATAAAGACTATTTTTAGAACTTGGAACTGGGACGTTTGATTCATCATTACGCACCACATTTAATTTTTTTTGGTACTTCAAAAAGGTTTTCTATAGGGCTCAAAACTGTTAAAATTAATGAATCAATGAATGGTGTTTTATGGCATGTCGACACCGTAATAATCTTGTATTAGTCATTGTAGAAAGAAGTGAATTTGAAGTGTCTTTGAAATGATTTATGTATTTATACTTATTATGAGAATTATTACACTGTGAATGTTGATAACCTGTCAGCTTTATGTCATACAAGAAAGAAGTGTCTTTGAAATGATTTAGGTATTTATACTTATATAAGGAGAATTATTACACTGTAAATGTTGATAACCTGTCAGCTTTATGTTGAACTGTAATAATGAGTTCATGTTACTTAAGTGAACTAGAGGTATATTCATGCGTAAACCTAATAATCCATTTAAAGTTTATGAAAGAGAGCCACAGTTGACTTCCCAAGATTTCAGAGTCAGCGATATTTGAAGACCCTCTATTAAGTAGGTGTGTTGTCTGTAAAGTGTGAAAACTGTGACTATTCAATGATATACACCACTATTGTCCAGGTTTGTGTATTCAATAGTGATGGGTATTATGAATAGTCATGCTTTTATCATTTCACAGCTAGTTACACACCTGCTAATTAATGACAATAATTTCTAACTACTTTCTATACATACTGATGAACATTGGTTTATAATATAATACTGACCACTTAATGATACAAAAAGTAATTAATTAAAGGCCTAGCTTCATTAGTCAACGTGTCAACTTACCAGTGTAAACTGTGTTGACATTATGCATTGTTTTCTACATTTTGGTCAAAAGAAAACATTCTTTTAAATATTAGTGTAGCCTAGATAAAACCAGCAAGACTAAATATACATTTCATATCAGAATAGACCAAGGAAGCGACACAGTTGTGTATGGAGAATTCAGAAGTATAAGGTCTCCCTAGCAAATTTGATCTGTACTACCGTATTTTCCGGTGTATAAGGCGCATGCGTAGATAAGGCGCAGGGCGACTATGGCAGAGGTGTTTCAGGAGAAAAAAAATATGCGTGGTTTAGGCGCCCCATGAAACTCATGCCATACCATACGTGACTCAAATCCACTGCGATCTCCCGAAACTGGGTCAAACTCTATTGTTTACAGTTATAATAATTACCAATGTTTAGCCGTATCAAGCTATATATTTATGAAATAAATTGCTTTTGTTACATTTGTTTCTATTAATTATAACATACAATTGATTATTTCATAACTTTTGCTTGTACGGTATTTAAATTGACATTCAAGTCCCGCCGACAACAAACAAGGCCGTCGATTACATCGTGTTAAATTCGTGAGTAATTGGCTGTGATAAATGTTTTGGTGATAAACAAATTACCATTAAATATTAACTATAGAAATAATTTCTCATGATCAGCTACTCACGACTTAATTGATATGTATTGATAGGAATAGTTAATATTGGCTTTTTTAATTTGAAGTGTGTTCACAAAGGTACTCACAGAGTTATAGCCTCTGAATAAAAGCTACTACCATTTTCTACTCATTTGTATCAATCATTACTGCCTGAACTGTCCCCTTATCCTTAAAAAGCAAATGGAAAAACAATCATTAGATGAAGCACCTTATTACACCCCAGCCAAAGCAAACGCAAGTGAGAGTATTTTACTATGCCTGGCAAGACTTTTATTTTGAGAGTCTGTAATTTTCAATACTCATTTACTATTCTCTTTCTATTCTTGTACACCTTTGGTGGCATATAACAACTCTGATTTTCAAATCCATATATTTAATTATTATGTTTATAGGTGTTAGCCAGCGATGAAGGAAGAGAACTTCGGGCAAAACATCAAGAGAATGTAAAATATCTACGTGAAGGATTAGTGGCTTGTGGTATTCCCGCGATGCATTCACCTAGTCATATTATTCCTATACATGTGAGTACTTTTATTTGATTGAGTTCACATTCTTGTTTTTTTTATTAAATTTTGTTATACTTCTGTATCGGAATGGAAGAATAAATTCCATACTTGCAAAATCATGATTTTGAAACATGATATAATTGTTATATTTCAGGTTGGTGATGCTGAGTTATCAACCAAATTATCAAATGAGTTAATCAGGGAGTTTGGAATTTATGTACAGGCCATTAACTACCCTACTGTTGCTCGTGGTGAAGAACGCTTACGTCTAGCTCCAACACCTCATCACTCTAAGGAAATGATGGATTACTTTGTTGAAAGTATTGTCAAGGTTTGGAAAGCCTATGATATGGAGCTTTTTCAACCAATCTGCCCCAAAACATGTGAAAATTGCAGAAAAAATCTTCAGTTTGAAGAGCTTTTTGCCACTGATCCAATCTGTGTTCGCTCCAACTGTACTTATTCCTCTTTACAAGCTGTACTAGCTTGAAGATAACATATCACACTTTACTCTATAAAATCATAAATTTTACAATATAATTTGTTTATTAATATTATTTCACTGTAGCTACCTTTATCTTAATTATGGCATTCTTTGTTATCTTTAATTATACTGAAATTATATGCAGGCCTATTTATGTTTGCTTTATACTGCCAAGTTTCTATAACCTACCAATCCTAGGCTGTATAATAGATCTTGACCATTTTAAGCTATATATAACCTTATATTATAAATCTGCATGAACCAAAATTCAAAACTGTTATTACTGTTTAGTGTGAATTTAAAAGAAACCTTCATTTAAAATTACAAATACCCACATCCTAGACACGATTTTCTTTTTCAAATTGAGCTTGTAAGCAATTAAATATTTTGAATAGCTGCCGGCAGTGATACATTTAAAATTTCCATATTATGTATGAAGTACGCTCCAATAAACATTTCATATCACAATAAATTAAATCCCTATATATTGTAATAAATAAATTTAAATAAAATATGAATTTGGTTAGGATGTGATGTAACAGTAACATTATATTGGAAATAAAAAAAAAATAATATGAATATATGAATCTTTATTATGTAATTTTTTGGTTGGCTGCATTTAAAAACATGCATTTAAAATTTCCATATTATGTATGAAGTATGCTCCAATGATCATTTCAAATCACAATAAATTAAATCCCTATATATTGAAATAAATAAATTTAAATAAAATATGAATTTGGTTAGGATGTGATGTAACAGTAACATTATATTAGAAATTAAAAAAAAATAATATGAATATATGAATCTTTATTATGTAATTTATTGGTCGGCTGCAATTAAAAACATGCCTACCTGGCAAAATATTGTATGTACAAATATACACATACATCACCCGAATGACCTTCACATATTGATGACACTAATAGTGCTAGAGGGATAGTAATTTTGGACATAATAAATATGTATTATTTCTTCTCTTTAATAGTTAAAAACTAGATAATGTAATGGTAATTTTTTGAATATTTCAGTCACATTGATCCGCTATGAACTGAGATATCAGCTTTGGTAATTTTCGTCTAGCCTCGTTCATCATTACTAAAGTACATTAAAAGGCATAGTCTCGATTATCCATTGTTTAGATTTAATTATCGATGTGCGTTAGCATCATATAGGATGCTCATCCAGTCAATTCGAAGGCAAGCCTTGAAATCAACAGTTGATTATGGTCTTGATAAGTTAATAATAACTCTTACTATCAAAATGTTCTTTTGTAACTAAAAAATAACTCTGTCTATTGCAGGTCTTTCTTTTCTAAATTATTAATTTCGACCTTATAAGAAATATTTATCATACATGAGATCAAACAAAACAAATAATCAGTGGTATAAACTAATTTTTTTTTTTTTTCTAAATTTTGTTAGAATTATAAGATATGTATTTTTGTTATTAATAAAAGCTTTTAGATTTATTGTTGTTAATTATAACCAAGCACTATCATAGTCATCTTTATTATTATGTTATAAGATATTAACTACCATGTTATTTTAATAAACAAACTTATATTACTGTAATACTGGTTTTGTCTTATATTGAAATAAATGATTGACATTCTTCTAGAAAAGTCAACTCCCTTTTTGCCGACCTTGAAAAAAATAACATTAGTTTTGCCCCTAATCCTAGTGCATCCTTATATTCTTGATTATTTGACATTGGTGACCTTTTTACCTTTTCAATTACGTCATAATTTGATTAATTGGTTTCACAAATTATCCTTCGTCACTTATTCAATGATTCGGCTGCGTTCCAACAAGAAATCTGCGACAGGCAGCACCAGAAGTGGCTAAATTCAAAAGCCAGCCTCCTTTAACCTCTGGTGACCTTTGGACCTCGATAACTTCTGAATGCCCCCTCACCTGATTGATCACCCACCGTTTTTGGATTCCTGAGGGAAAAATGCTTCTAGAAAAGTCAACTCTTTTGCCCCCTTTCGGATACTACCCCCTTCTCCTTTACCCTCTGCATGATGACCTTTTGACCTCCATTACTCCTGAACGCTCCCTCGCCCGACTGATCGCCCACCATTTTCGGATTCCTGCAGAAGAATGCTTCTATAAAAGTCATCTGCCGTTTTTTGCCCACTTTTCGGATAATACCCCCCCCCCCTTCTCCCTCTGGGGCTGGTTGCTCAAAGCTCCGTTATCTTTTAACGACCCATTAACTTTAACAGAGAGAAAGATTGTTGCTGGAAATAAAGGCCCCAAATATTTGGTGGTGTAAGTTTTTCCTACAGATTTATGCTAATATTTCAAAAATAAAGTATTCTATAGTGTTTTCTGTAGTAATTTCAACGCAAACAACACGCTACCAAGATATGTCCGTTAGAGTTTAACGGATCGTTAAAATAATTTAGTTTTGAGCAACCGGGCCCTGGTCTATAGGTGTTTATTATGTCAATACCTGGATGGAGTCCGAAGATGAGCATTTTCTGCTTAGGGTAAGCAGAGATAAGCAATTTGATTGGTTGATGCTTTGGGACACGATAACTTTAATTCTATTTAAGTGAGAGTGATGAAACTTGGTAAGCAGACCGATAAGCAATTGATTGGTCGAGACTTTGGAACACAATAACTCGCCTTCTAATTGGGGTAGAATGTTCACACTTGGTGAAGGCATTCATTATGTGAATGACTTGATGGAGTTCGATGATGAACTTTGTCTGCTTAGGGTAAGCAGAGATAAGCAATCTGATTGGTTGATACTTTGGGGCACGATAACTTTGATTGTAATGAAGTGATAGCAATGTAACTCAGAATATAGTTCATTATATCGTTACCTTGACTTAAGTTCGATGGTGCAAATTTCTGCTTAGGCTAAGGAGCGATAAGCAATTTCATTGGTCAAGACTTTTGAACATAACTCTGCTTTTAATTGAGCTAGAATTTTGAACTTGATGTAGATGATCATTAGGCGAATGTCTTGACTAAGTTCAATAAATAATATTTCGAGTTAAAGCTAATATTTTGAATAATATAAATGTTCGATTAATTAATATGTGTCATCTTATTATTTTGGGATTTCGGCGGGGTACATCAGCCTCACTGTTTGCTTGTTGTACTGGTGTTGGCTCTAGGAAAGATTAGCAAAGACCCCCCCCCCCCCCCATCCCTCCAAAAAAACTCATAAAAGTTTATAATTGAGTTTTAAAGTGGGATAGTATCCACGGAGATGATGAGGTGATAGTCAAGGATGTTGTTTCAAAGACCTGTCCAGAAGCTGAACATCCAGTGACTATGAATACAAGGGTTCAAAGATGAGATGAAAGTGAAAGTTTGTCATTGTTTATTAAGCTGCTATCAGTGAAGTGCTGCCAGTGTAGACTAAAACCTATTATATAATTAAAACACCAAAATTCCACACTATCACATACTCCTCTCCTAAAAGAAATGTCGTCGCGACAATAAAAAAACCCTAAAACCAAAATATCAAACTAGATTAAAACTCGCATATTCCCAAAAAAAACCCCCACATATTGTCCTTATAGCTTCGTACACATTTCTTCTTCGTTATTCGTTCAGTTGGTAAAGCAACGAAATCGTCTGAATTCAGGTACACAAACTCATGACCACGGAAGGTGTAATATTCATAATGTATTCCCCACCTTGGTATTCCTGTGGTAGTTGTCTGTTCCTTGTTGATCTTCGCGGGGGTTCTGGTAAGTCATCTTCTAAACTAGGCAAATGATCCGACTGGAGTTCCACATCACTTTCATGAGTTTCTTCCACATCCTCATTCACCTCATGGTGTCTCACCTCATGGCAACATCATCATCCTTCTCACTCGACTCTACCTCCGGCTCTTGAATGGCAGCCGTCATCCTCCTGGGTTCAGGTACTGGTGCTGCACAATCAGGTAAGTCGGAAAGGAATGAACCTAATTGAAAGAAGGTTATTCCGGTGAAGCATCCGAATACTTCCAACACCAACTTCTCGTTTTACCTCATAGACTGGTATATCGGGATCGGATTATTGTATCACTTTGTAGACCTGTTCTTCAAATTTATCCGCGATCTTGTAGCGTCCATCTTTAAAAACTAAATTCTAATAAGCTATCCTTTTCTGCTAATACTGACCCTGTGGCTCTTCTATCATAGTGCTGAGATCTTCCGATGGTTTCCGAAGCTAATTGATAGCAATATTCTAATTAATCTATTCTTCAAGTCTTTCATATAGGTTCGGTACGATGTTATTTCTGATTCGTTACAGCGGCTTCCTCTCAAACATAAGGTGAAATGGTGAAAAATGGGTGCCGTCATGCTCTGTCAGTTGTAGGCATGTACGAGGGAAGGCAGATAATGTTTCCAGTTTAACTTCTGTTCTACTTCCAAAGTTCCCAGCATGTTTCATAACGTTCGGTTGAAACGATCACACATTGCATTTCCACTTGGGTGATATGGCGTTGTTCTGGTCTTGCGCGTTCTTGGATGATGCGACACTCAAAACCTCCAATTCGAACACTGTATATTCTTTTTGGAAAGCCGTAAAGGACGATGAAATAGTCGAAAAGGATACTTGCTTTTGTTTTGGCATTCTGGCTGCGTGTTGCAATTGCCTGAGCGTACCTGATAAAATGATCAGTGATGACTAAAATGTTCGAATATTTCCCTTACACCCCTCTAAACACAAATAATCCATACAGAGAATTTCCATAGGCTGTGATGATGTTATATTTACTAGAGGTACTCGAGAGTTGGCGGACCCAGGTTATGCCACGACCCAGGTGACCTACATCATCATGGCAACCTTTTAAAACAGAAGACTTCTTAGATGTTGGTATGACTAGCTGGTGAATATCTCCATCTTTAACTGTAGATTCTCTATAGAGCACATGCTTCTTGAGAATAAGCTTGCTGAATTCCTTTAGGTAAACACCTTCACCGCTTGAAGATGGGGGTAAAGTTTATTTACCCTGTCTGGTCACTGCTGTGTAGATGGGACCAATAACGGAATCCCTCTTTTGTTCCCTAGACCAATCCTCAAAACTGTCTGAAGATGTCACATCCTGTATAGAAGAATCAGGAACTACTTGAGTTGCCAAACATTCAACAAAACCTTGATCTAATAATGATGCTAGTAAAGCTTTAATAATCTCGGAAGATATACTTGTATTTTTTTCTTGATGATCTAGGGTAAGCCTGGATAAACAATCTGCGTCGATGTTCCGAGGTCCATGTTGATATTTGATGCTAAAAGTATAGTTCTCCAAGCCAGCCAACCAACTGTGTCCAGTCGCATCTAATTTCGCAGAGGTAAGAACATGCGTCAGTGGGTTGTTGTCGGTAAAAACAGTACAGGTGTTTCTAATTAAAAAATAACTTGTCAGTCATAGCCCACTTCAGTGCCATAAGTTCCAGTTAATGAGCTGAATAGTTCTTCTCAGACCGTGCTAAACTCCTTTCAGCGTAAGCTATAACCCGACCTTTACCGTCTTGATGTTGACACAGTATGGCTCCCAAGCAAACACCTCTGGCGTGTACATGAAGAATGTATGGTTTGGTGCTATCTGGATAAGCAAGAACTGGAGTGGTTATCAAGACCTGTTTCAGGCACACAGTGTTTAAGGTCATGAGACGAAAAAGCCTATTGATTTTCAGCGATTTTCGATAATTACTGTCAGAGTTATGGCCCTTGATCACTTAAATAAATCTTGTGGACGCTCTAGTTTAAGTGGTGGTTCCTATCAATAGTTCGTTCAGTGGCTGTGCTATCTTTGAAAAGTTATTAATGAATCGTCGATAATACCCTGTAAATCCTAGAAAACTTCTCGACTCGTCAATGTTGGTAGGTGTCTTCCAACCTTGAGCTTTTTTTATTTCCCTGGATCAGTATGAACTCCATCAGATGACACGACATGCCCCAAGTATTTAACCTTTGTCTGACAGTATTTGCATTTCTTGGGTGCAAGTTTTAATCCCCATACTTCAAACCGTTGAAAAACTAACTATAGGAGTCAGAAAAAATGATGACATCGTCCAAATAAATCATACAGGTCTTTAAGTGAAGATCACCAAGACACTCCTCCATAAGTCTTTGGTTAGTTGTCGGTGCGTTTGTCAATCCAAAGGGCATCCTATTGACCTGGTAAACTGATCCCGCAGTGAATAATCGCTTGGCCGCTAATATCACTGATAAAGACGAGATCTATGCTTCTTAATTCTGCCAAATATTAACTTTTTCCCTCCGACAAAATAAATTCTAAAACATTTTTTTGAAGTATAAGAAAAATAAATAAAGGTGTTTGAAGTATATCTGGATAACAAATATTCCATACTTAGCTTAAATAGATACAGAAGTAATCTTTTTTGACGTTATAAACGCCATCTTAATTTGTTGGTAAACATTAGAATGTGACGTCACCCATTGAACTATAGCAGTCTGACCTCTCAACTGTCAGTCATCTTGGACAAAGATTAAAGTCGGCTGTCTTTAACTTTGTAAAACAAATTGGCCTAGAGGATCTACGGTGAACGTCGTCTTGCATTTATTAGTTGATTTTAATTCGACTTGATGATAACCACTTTTCATGTCCAAAACTGAAAAATACTTCGCACCAACTAAGTTGTCTAACAGTTCATCAATGTGTGGTAACGCATAGGAATCTTTGGTGGTTCTTTTGTTTAGTTGGCGGAAGTCAACGCACATACGCAGAGAATTGTCTTTCTAGCGACACACAACAACATTAGAGGACCAAGGGAGAGAGAGAGAAATGGGGTTTAACGTCCACTCAACACAACTAGGTCATTTCAGGACAAACATATGGTTTTAATTTAATTCAATAATTCGCTTGCGAGTAGGAGTCTTTAGCAATGGGAGGAAACCGGAGTGCCTGGAGGAAACCCACGAGGTTGAGAAGGCGCCCCTATCTCCACGCCACATACACTCACACCAGGGATCGAAACCACAGCCGCAAGCTAGAGGTTACCGGCCAGCTAGAGGTCGACGCGCGGCACTCTAGCCCCCCCCCCCCCCAGAAAACCAAGGACTATATGTGACTTTGTGATGATTACACTTTTAAGTAAGTCTTGGGGGTGATTTCTGACTTTATCATTCATAGCCGGTGGTATTTTTCGATGTTTCTTCTTGACTGGTATGTTGTTTTCTAAATTAATCGCATGTTTCTCAAGTCTGGTACACCCAACTAAAAGTCACTACTTGAAAATATATGTGGCCATTTCTTCATAAAATCTGAAGCTGCTTGTTGTTCTGCTGGAGTCATTTTGTCACCAGCTGGTTGTTTCTTCGTGAACAGATGATTGAATACTCGCTGAATGATGTGGGTGGTCAACTATAGTAACTGTTGTCAGTTCACAAACAATAGCACTGGGTTAACACAGGATACGATGGCAAATCGAGACTGTGACAGATAACAAATCCTCGTTACCGGGTATAAAATTCACAAGAATCGGAGCTATTTCTAACAAAGCTGGTAAAGTTGAGTGTGATGAAGATTACTGACACAAAGCTTGACACGACTTAGATGAAACACTCTTGACAAAACACGTTAAAACTGTTGACTTTTTACTGGGTAGTGAAATAGATTTTCTTTCCGCACATTTAAGAAAATAAACACGGTTATCACACATCTTTACTATCTTTGTGCTGAATCCGCATACCCTTAAAGGTTAGTTTCCATGAATTTTGCTGAATCAACTTGCAAAAATTAACACCATGACATACCGTTGCTGTGTCAACAAAAGGTTCTAAAGAAGCAATGGTGTGCATCTGTGTTCTTGTTACAATATCTCTGCAAAAGACGCAATTTGAAACTTTTTGTGTAAAAGCGGCACGTTTTCCTGTTCAAGTAAACCGGTAGGCGCATCGTAAATGTTAGGCGTAGGTACATATCACTTACTGTCACACACCGAGGTAAGATGAGGGGTACCGGAATATGCCGGAATTTGCTGGGTGTGATGTTGTTAGCAGCCAGGTAGTCCATACTAAAACGGGCAGTATGCGAACGTGCATTATCCTGTAGGAAGTGCTGAAGTTTTGGGTGCGCTCGAAACATCGGAACAACAATTGGTTGCAAGACATCACCACGGTAGGCTACAACATTAACGCGACCCCTGCAAATGTGTAGGGCAGTCCGGTGATGAAATTTAAAGCCTCCCCACACCATTACACTTCCCCTGCCCCATCGATTCGTTTCGAAAACGCAGCAGTCTGCAAGACGATCCCCAAGACGTTGACGGCCATCAGCGTGATAAAGATGAAAACGATGAAGATCACACTTTGTCAGTCCACTCTTCTCCATGTCTGGTGTCTGTCCCTGACGGTGATGATGAGGTCGTCGTTCACGGAGTCCTACTTCTCTTAGACGATGTCTTACGGTGTTGGCACTTACTGGTTCTTGTCTTCCGACGACTGCTTCATCTGTTCGAGACGCTGGGCGGAATCTGTCACGCGGATGAGTGACCCGGATGTAACGGTCATGATCCAGGGTTGTAACGCGTTGTTACCAAGGACGTTGACGGTCACGTGTTGATCCAGTAACTCGAACACGTTCCCCCACCTTACAATAGTGGACTGATATCACGTGTAGACATGCAAGTCGAGGACATTCCCGTGGCCTCATTCCGTTGATTTCCAGTAAGTCTCGGCATCTCTAGCTCGATTTCTTCACACACCCAACAGTTCATGTACTGCACATTAAATTGAAAACATTCTTATAAATGGTTCATACACAATGCTACACGTGGATATTGGGGTTTTCATGTGCATCTCGTCAATTTTTTTGTGCACACGGGCCGATAAATTTTGCGTTTGGGAGTATTGTGTGAAACAATAGTTTATAGTATTGCATAATATTATATACTATTCAAAAAAAGTAGGGGATATTTGATTTTGGGGGCATAATACTAAAATATGCAAATGACCACGAAAAAAGTCACTGTAGAACCTAACAGAAGAAACATTTTCAGTTACATGTGACGCCGAAACGCAGGTGATGCTTGGGATCATCATGGGGGTCCAACCCAAGATTTGCACGACTCTGACTTTGAATGTTACAGTCATTGTGGCATTGAATTCCAGGGTGGAAACATCAGTTTAATTGTTTTAGTGGCCAGAAAACAAATTTTGATATGCGTCGGCTTACCCAAAATTAAAGGTTACGTGCCCTTGGCATGCTGCAGATCGGCACAATACAGGCGGTTATGGCGCGGACGATGAATGTTTCTCAGTCTGTCATAAGCAGGATATGGTCCAGTCACATGGGCGCAGATCCCGGTGGGGACACCGGGACGCGTCCCCACCAATACTTTTAGTGGTGGGGACATGATATACTGTGTCCCCACCACTTATTTCCGATGTTTTGCTTACTGTTTATTTTTTTAAAATTGAAATGATTCCAGTGCTTTTATTGACATTTCAGAAAGTGTTGGTCCCAGGCACTTGAGGCCAGGGTCCATAAAGTTGTACAGCTGACTGGTGGCCGATTTTCATTTAACAGTGAATATGTGATAATTCATATTATAACACTAAATTATTAAAATATTCCGTAGGGATTATATTAATATGCATATCATGTAGGTTTGCATATCTGATACGCTGGATATTGAAGGGCTAAAACGTGTTGCCAATTTCCGTATTACACGGTAGACTTTATCTTTTAATATAAACAATTGGTATATTATTTTACAGGTATACAAAATGTTTCTGTTTTATTCAATAAACAATTTATTGCCAATTCGCGTGGAGAGATATGGTGTTAAATGTGTTACAAATGAACAATTGGTATATTAATCTAGCTTTTTACAGCTACAAGAACATTTATGTTTAATCGAAAATTATAATAAACAATTTGAAAGGAGAGTGATACAGCTGGTAGGCCATAATTAAATGTTGTTGACATTGAAAACACGACTTATTGGTTAATTCAAATCATCAACATTGCAGTTGCTATATTACCGTGAGAAGATGGACTTTTGATATTCAATATTTAAGGCAATTGAACATTTTAAATTGGCATCCGATTCGTGTGCCAGAATGCTTTTGTATGAAACCATTCGATGAACGAGGCTAAACATATCCTATGTAGGAGAATACTCAGTGCCCAGATAAGGCATGGGTCTGGTGGGCCCCAGACCCAGGATCCCGCGGTTCATGTCAAAAAGACGAAAGTTTCATGGTAATCGATCCAGCGGCGCGAGGGTGGAGCCTCGGCTATCCTGCAACCTTCTGTGTGAAGTTCCACTTGGTGATTGGTCTAGGCTTCTAGTGGAAACTGGCTAAGTCTGCATTGGTTATGGGCCCTTGCATCAACAGTGAAAAACAGACATATTTTGGCTAATGTTTGTCAGTATGATTGTTCGATTTAGTAGGTACAACAGAACTATAATGTTTAGGACCCTGTAACATTGGCACCTTCTGTAGTTACCTTGGTAACACCCCGCTCAATCTACGACTGGTGAAAATTGAATTGTATGTTGGCTCCTGAAATGAAATTTTAAAACTCTAGTTTGTGTTGACTTGGCGTCACCCCCCCTCTCTCTCTCTCTCTCTCTCTCTCTCTCTCTCTCATTTTCTTATCAGCATCACACAGTATTTTAAACTCAGTTTCGTTTTAATGTTTTTATCAATTTTATTGTCATGACAAATTAATTTTTCATCACGTCAAATTAATTTTTTGTATATTGCAAATTTTAATTTTAGTTTAATGTTATCGTTAAAGCAGTTTTCTTTTAACGATAAATTGATTTATTCATGTATATTGAAACGGCTCTTGTCATTTTAATCGATTTTCTCTTCACGTTAAATTTCTTTTTTTTATTGATATTTATGTTGATAGGCGAGTATACATACATATTGTAGCGTTTTACATTAACTGCAACAAGTCGAATAAATTATAAAATGATAATATGACATATAAAATGAAATATAAAGTGACAGCCAATTAAACTATAAATGTCCAAAAAAATAAATGACAAATAAAATAATAAAAATGAGCATGTAAATATATCACAGGCTAATAAGCTAATTAAAAGCTATTTTAAAAGATTGGTCTTAAGCAGAAGTTTAAAATGGGGTGGGGATCACCACAATTACTTGACTATTGCAATTGTAGCACGAATCGTTCCTTAACAAATCTTGATACTAATGAACTTATTAAGATAAAAAATGAGAGAGATAAAAACAACGGGATATGACGTCCACTCAACACAAACTAGGTCATTTCTGGGCTGACACATGGTTCAATTTCATTTTGATAATTCGCTTGCACGTAGAGGTCTTTAACAGTGGAGGAAACCCGTAGGACCCGGATAAACCCAACGAGGTTGTACACGTACAACCGGGGAATAGAAATCACGCCATTTGTCTCAATAACAGACATTACGATATAGCGCCGGACCAAATCACAAACAGGAAGGGAGGAAAATGGGGTTTAACGTCGACTCGACACAACTAGATCATTTTGCGCGTGGGGGCCTTTAGCAGTGGGAAGTAAACTTAGTGCCTGGAGGAAACCCACGAGGTTGAGAAGGTGCCCCTATTGCCATGTCACATACGCTCAAACTAGGGCTCGAAACCACAGCAGCAAGCCAGAGGTGACCGGCCAATTAGAGGTCGAAGCGCGGCACTCTAGACCAGTAGGCCATCCCAACCCCCCAAATCACAAACAAGACCAACTTTTTTCACTAAAGGTAAATTGACTGTTACTATCTTTCTCTAACTGGTATAATGTTATAAGAATATAGAACCGTCATCACCCTTTCAGTGCTGTTTGTTTCTTCAATTAAATATTTAACCCTTCTGCGTATACAAGGGGTATTTTGGAACCCCACCACCATCCGGGCATATCCTTAACATTTGTGGGGAACTGGTTCATAATTGTCTAGCGAGAATTTTATACATTGTCAGCTACAGGGACGCCGGAACGACGCGAGGGCTAGGGTACCAAAACATAGGGAATGCCCCCTCCCCCCGCCTCTAGAAAATTTTGAATTTTGTCAATTCCGAGCATGCTGTTTAGAGCGCCTCTAGCATTCCAAATTCAACCTAAAACCCTTTAAAATAAATGATAGGGAAAGAGACAAATACCTGATCATTTACAATTTTCGTATCCTGAGTGCGAGATCCGGTTAAAATGAATAGACTAGTAAAAAGGTTGAAAACTTTTATCGTTAGGGCATGGGTATACATGGTTCCGGCGCCCTTGGTCAGCTACTTTATGTCATTTGACAAGAAACTACGAGTATTACATTATCTGACAAAATAAACATTTTACCATTGGTACATGAATCGTGTAGCATAATGCGTTTCAGCCCCATTTGTAACAAGGAACTCCAAGAAAGAGGCTTTACCATTGGTACATGAATCGTGTAGCATAATGCGTTTTAGCCCTATTTGTAACAAGGAACTCCAAGAAAGAGGCTAGACCTATTCCACAAATCATGTCAAACGATGATGTCATATGGCTGGGGATGGGTGGACCTTTTACAGTTTTTTGAATGTTTGTGACAAAATGGTTTCTAAATATACATTCTCGGTGATTTTGGGGAGGTTTTACCAATAACAAAATAGTTCAGAGAGCAATTTTTTAAAATTAAACACTTTATTGATTGGTTTTGGTCGATTAAAATATTTAAAACTAAAGAACAGAACACTCATATCCACTCTGCCCGTTTCCTTTCCCTTTGTCTTCTTTCTGGACGGCCCATGGACTGTCCCCACACTATTATTTGGCGATCTGCGCCCCTGGGTCGAGATACCGTGATACACAATCTGTACCAATCTCCCAAACAGGGTTGTCTTACCTTGCAGTCCACACTAATTTCTGCTGTCGGCTCAATTGACTACGCCACCAAGATTCTTGGTATGATAGACAATGATAAACAATACGATTTAAAACAAATAAATGATAATATATTTAATACTTTTACCATATTGAAATAGAAATTGGGTCACAATTGCAAAGTAACAATGTATATACAGATATTACAGGGAACTCTTTTGCGTAAGACTACGGGTAAAATCGTCGGAATACCGAACTGCGCATGTCGCCGTGCTAATTTTAGAATATAATACACGTGGGTTTGTTTATCAGTACTACGTGATCGATAGGCCCAACAATTAATTTAGAAATGTCTTGTTAATCAAAATCTAATAATTCTCGATATATGTTTGAAATGTGATAGAAAAATCACTTTGCGGGATAAACATTTCGAATACACTTAAAAAAACATAAAATTAAAAAGTGTATATAACGCCAAGAACATTTCGCTGACAGGCGCCATTTTTGACCAAGAAGTAAATCACGTGATCGATGACCCCCGTGTCAAACATGTATAGAACGCGAGCCGACGGCAGAGTCATAGGCTGGATAGCGAGACTTGCGTGGAGAATGAATCTGTACAGGACAGACCGCGCTCAGATCGACCAAGGGCGACAACTCAAGCCCAGAATCGATTTATCCGTACACCTGTCGTGTATTTTGTACACGATGAGCAGTCCATTTACTGATTACACTATTTTGCTTGAATTAAAAGCTATTTTAAAAGATTGGTCTTAAGCAGAAGTTTAAAATGGGGTGGGGATCACCACAATTACTTGACTATTGCAATTGTAGCACGAATCGTTCCTTAACAAATCTTGATACTAATGAACTTATTAAGATAAAAAATGAGAGAGATAAAAACAACGGGATATGACGTCCACTCAACACAAACTAGGTCATTTCTGGGCTGACACATGGTTCAATTTCATTTTGATAATTCGCTTGCACGTAGAGGTCTTTAACAGTGGAGGAAACCCGTAGGACCCGGATAAACCCAACGAGGTTGTACACGTACAACCGGGGAATAGAAATCACGCCATTTGTCTCAATAACAGACATTACGATATAGCGCCGGACCAAATCACAAACAGGAAGGGAGGAAAATGGGGTTTAACGTCGACTCGACACAACTAGATCATTTTGCGCGTGGGGGCCTTTAGCAGTGGGAAGTAAACTTAGTGCCTGGAGGAAACCCACGAGGTTGAGAAGGTGCCCCTATTGCCATGTCACATACGCTCAAACTAGGGCTCGAAACCACAGCAGCAAGCCAGAGGTGACCGGCCAATTAGAGGTCGAAGCGCGGCACTCTAGACCAGTAGGCCATCCCAACCCCCCAAATCACAAACAAGACCAACTTTTTTCACTAAAGGTAAATTGACTGTTACTATCTTTCTCTAACTGGTATAATGTTATAAGAATATAGAACCGTCATCACCCTTTCAGTGCTGTTTGTTTCTTCAATTAAATATTTAACCCTTCTGCGTATACAAGGGGTATTTTGGAACCCCACCACCATCCGGGCATATCCTTAACATTTGTGGGGAACTGGTTCATAATTGTCTAGCGAGAATTTTATACATTGTCAGCTACAGGGACGCCGGAACGACGCGAGGGCTAGGGTACCAAAACATAGGGAATGCCCCCTCCCCCCGCCTCTAGAAAATTTTGAATTTTGTCAATTCCGAGCATGCTGTTTAGAGCGCCTCTAGCATTCCAAATTCAACCTAAAACCCTTTAAAATAAATGATAGGGAAAGAGACAAATACCTGATCATTTACAATTTTCGTATCCTGAGTGCGAGATCCGGTTAAAATGAATAGACTAGTAAAAAGGTTGAAAACTTTTATCGTTAGGGCATGGGTATACATGGTTCCGGCGCCCTTGGTCAGCTACTTTATGTCATTTGACAAGAAACTACGAGTATTACATTATCTGACAAAATAAACATTTTACCATTGGTACATGAATCGTGTAGCATAATGCGTTTCAGCCCCATTTGTAACAAGGAACTCCAAGAAAGAGGCTTTACCATTGGTACATGAATCGTGTAGCATAATGCGTTTTAGCCCTATTTGTAACAAGGAACTCCAAGAAAGAGGCTAGACCTATTCCACAAATCATGTCAAACGATGATGTCATATGGCTGGGGATGGGTGGACCTTTTACAGTTTTTTGAATGTTTGTGACAAAATGGTTTCTAAATATACATTCTCGGTGATTTTGGGGAGGTTTTACCAATAACAAAATAGTTCAGAGAGCAATTTTTTAAAATTAAACACTTTATTGATTGGTTTTGGTCGATTAAAATATTTAAAACTAAAGAACAGAACACTCATATCCACTCTGCCCGTTTCCTTTCCCTTTGTCTTCTTTCTGGACGGCCCATGGACTGTCCCCACACTATTATTTGGCGATCTGCGCCCCTGGGTCGAGATACCGTGATACACAATCTGTACCAATCTCCCAAACAGGGTTGTCTTACCTTGCAGTCCACACTAATTTCTGCTGTCGGCTCAATTGACTACGCCACCAAGATTCTTGGTATGATAGACAATGATAAACAATACGATTTAAAACAAATAAATGATAATATATTTAATACTTTTACCATATTGAAATAGAAATTGGGTCACAATTGCAAAGTAACAATGTATATACAGATATTACAGGGAACTCTTTTGCGTAAGACTACGGGTAAAATCGTCGGAATACCGAACTGCGCATGTCGCCGTGCTAATTTTAGAATATAATACACGTGGGTTTGTTTATCAGTACTACGTGATCGATAGGCCCAACAATTAATTTAGAAATGTCTTGTTAATCAAAATCTAATAATTCTCGATATATGTTTGAAATGTGATAGAAAAATCACTTTGCGGGATAAACATTTCGAATACACTTAAAAAAACATAAAATTAAAAAGTGTATATAACGCCAAGAACATTTCGCTGACAGGCGCCATTTTTGACCAAGAAGTAAATCACGTGATCGATGACCCCCGTGTCAAACATGTATAGAACGCGAGCCGACGGCAGAGTCATAGGCTGGATAGCGAGACTTGCGTGGAGAATGAATCTGTACAGGACAGACCGCGCTCAGATCGACCAAGGGCGACAACTCAAGCCCAGAATCGATTTATCCGTACACCTGTCGTGTATTTTGTACACGATGAGCAGTCCATTTACTGATTACACTATTTTGCTTGAATGCACTATTTTGCCTATCACGTTTTTAGGACTTCGAATTCTGTCTTATGGTTTGGATTGTTCGTACTTGGTTTTATTTTAGTTATATTTTTTCTCTAAACGTTAATAGAAAAAAGGTCGTCGAATTTTCCATTGCCGCCCCCCCCCCCCGGCTCCTACGCCTATGACTGGCAAATCAAAATATAGCCAAGAGAGGAATGCATATTATGAATTCTCCTTACCGGATGCACACCCTTCTTGTTTGAATTCGTGTTTTCAGCGCTTAACAACATTAAATATAAAAAGAGATAATAAATGATACAAATAGTAAATTTGAAGAGCGCCAAGATCAGATTAAGTATGATTAACATTAAAACTTGAAATTGTAAATGATTAAAAAGTCGATTTGACGGTTATTAAACAGAGCAGTTTAATATTACACACGACATTTAAACCTTTTTATTTCAATCTAAAAATAAAAAATAAAATGTTTTTTACTTAATTTTGAAAATTAAATAAACAATATGTAAAGTATCTCTTAAAAATGGAACAAAATCCCACCTTAACTAAAATATGTAAAAAAATATTCCTAACTGTTTATTGACTGCATTGATTCATAGCGTATTGCAAAATAATAGTTTAAAACTATACTATTCAAAAAAAGCAGGGGATATTTGATTTTTAAGTGTTATTAAAGTCACCTAATGAAACTGACGAAGAAACAAATGACAAAATAAAACGAAGTTCACGTTCATCGATTTATTCCAAATGATCGTTAGACTAAGTAAGACACAGACTGACCAGCAAAGTTACCACAGCATCACAACAAAGTCAGTAACGGGTGAATCCTCCTCTGTTTGCCAAACAAGCATTGATCCGACGTGGCATACTCCTAATGAGACGTCTAAGGTCATTTTGGTCCAGATTGTCCCATTCATTATGCAACGCAGCAGCAAGTTCTTGGACATTGGCAGGACGTTGTTGACGTTGACGTAACCTCTGTCCAAGCATGTCCCAGACATGCTCGATGGGGGAGAGGTGCTGGCCAAGGTAATGTGCTAATGTTCTGTTGTTGGAGGTAACCTGTGACATCTTGCGTTGTCATCCTGGAAGATGAAGCGGCGGCCATGACGTCGTGCGAACGGCACAACATGGACTGCCAAGATGTTGTCCCGTTAGTACTGGCCTGTAACGCGCCCTGCAACACCATGTAAAGCCGTTCTTCCAGCAACAGTGATGCCTCCCCACACCATAACAGAACCACCCCCAAATCGATCATGTCTGATGACGTTAACGTCTTGGAAGCGCTCGTTTCGACGACGCCACACCCTCCTACGTCTGTCCAAAAAATCAACAGTGAACCTTGACTCATCTGAAAACATCACATTGCTCCAGCGTCGATTATCCCAGTGTTGACGATCCCTACACCAACGACGTCTTGCCTGAATGTGATGATCTCTCAAACAAGGGATCACGCGAGGACGTCGGGCGCGAAGGTGAACCCTATGCAGTCGTTTCCGAATCGTCTGGCCACTCACTCTCACACCAGTGTCTGTTTAAAGATAAAGACGGGCGCTGATCTGATTTGCTGTGATGACACGATTTCTCAAGGCCAAGGTACGGATAAATCGATCCTGGGCTTGAGTTGTCGCCCTTGGTCGTCCTGAGCGTGGTCTGTCCTGTACAGATTGTGTATCACGGTATCTGGACCATAGCCTGCTTATGACAGACTGAGAAACATTCATCGTCCGCGCCACGATCGCCTGTGTTGTGCCGATCTGTAGCATGCCAAGGGCACGTAACCTTTCATTTTGGTTAAGCCGATGCATATCAAAATTTGTTTTTTGGTCACTAAAACAATTAAACCGATGTTTCCACCCTGGAATTCAGTGACACAATGACTGTAGCATTCAAAGTCAGAGTCGTGCAAATCTTGGGTTGGACCCAGTGCCGGACTGGTGGGCCGAAGGCCCACTTGCCATACCTGTGACAAGGCCCACGAGCAAATGGCGGGCGAAGGCCGCCTACGAGCGCCCGGGAAGGGGGGGGTCTCCCCCCAGAAAATTTTGAAAAATAGACAGCCGCAAACCCATTGTCCAAGCACCTAAGGCCAGAGCAGCGGATGGAGATATATGGTGACCTGCGAGCACTTTAATCACACATCCTCGAATACGAATAGGATTTGTTCCTTCGAACGAAATCTATCTTTCTGCTTTTCTTCCCTTCCTTTCCCTGTTTCCTCTTCTCCCCTCTTTTACTACCTTTTCTTTTTTTTAACTTTTTTCTTTGAGGCTTAGGCCCATATTTTTTTTTCGGCTTAGGCCCACTTGCCATTGGCAAGTGGGCAAGTGGGCCCAGTCCGGTAGTGGTTGGACCCCCATGATGATCCCAAGCATCACCTGCATTCCATGCGGTAGCTATTGGTGCGTTTGGGCGTCACATGTAACTGGAAATGTTTCTTCTGTTAGGTTCTATAGTGACTCTTTTCGTAGTCATTTGCATATTTTAGTATTATGCCCCCCAAATCAAATATCCCCTACTTTTTTTGAATAGTATATATATAATTCTTATACAGTTTGTGTTCAGTGGTGTTTTGGTTTAATTTCGGAACATCCCGAGTATGGCTTTTTCTTACCAAAATGGTCAATATATGTTACACCAAAAATAACCTTCACCTTTATTGTTATGACAAACATTAAAATATATTTGACAGGAAGCACAGTTATGGTGTTAAAGGGGTGCAACATGCCATAAAATGAACACAAATATTGTTTGAAGATAGACAGTAAATTAGGATCCCGACCAATTGAACCTAAAAATGTAGATTGTTTATTGCTTAGTGATATATATTTTAAACTACAGACATATTATTCTGATGGGATATAATAAACTAAATTGTTTGAGTGGCATTTAGTACATGCAACGAAATAAGTAAACCACTGTGTACTTTTGCTCTAAAAATATGGGATAAACGACCTTACCCCAAACAATAACAATTCTACCAACACCAACCATTTGTTTCTTATTTCTTGAAAAGTTTTGCACATCAGCGTATAAACACCAAATAATTTCTAGTATTATAAAGTCTAGTATTATCGTTCCAAAATATATCCAAAGCAGCAATCAAACTGCTGTTCTCTCCATCAAAGAAGTATGCTTTCACTTATTCTTCATCTTGTTATTTATGAGTATCAAGGGACATAGGTAGTTATGTCCCTTGATGTTGTGTCAACAGCATCCATTTGTTTGCTGTTGTTCGTAGACTTATTATTGTTTGGGGCGAAGCAGTTTTCTTTCTTTTTTAGAGCAAAAAAAGTACACAGTGGTTTACTTATTTCGTCTAATTAGTAAAATGATATGTACCCGATCAGAGATAATAATTGTGTAACAATAGTATTTTCAGCAAACCGATAGTGTAAGTGAAAAACTCTCAATCAGTCGGGAGGCTGAAATATTTCTAGCCGGATGTTGATAGTGTGGTTGACAAAGTATACACTGAATGTGGGCGTGGCCTGTCTCTGTTTTCATACGTCGTAAAATCGCCATACTTGTTCTATCAAACTAAAACAAGTATGGCGGTTATTTTTTTTTAATTCAATTATTTCTGAAGTTTTGTAATCGGAGATCAGCTTTAAAGGACCTAAGTCCGTAACTCACAATCCTCCAAAATCTTCGACATCGAAAACACGATTTATTGGTCAAATTAAATCAACATTGATGATGTAAACTTACCGGGAAAAGATCAGCTCCTGATATCCGATATTTAACAAAAGATATTTTTTTTTAACATCGGTACACGAATCGTGTATCATAATGCGCTCCAGTCCAAGTTGTAATGAGGGACGATGCTAGACATATCAAATCAAACGGCGTATATGACTGGAATAACCAGACGCTAGAAAGTTGCACTCGATTGAGATTGCTGGATTATTTCGCCGAACATAACTGATTTGAATATGGAGTAAAAACGGAAACCATTGAATGTAAATCAGTTCATATACATTCACTTTTGTGATTTTCTAGGTCCCAAATGTTAGCGATTTAGCTCCTTTAAGTTACTTGAAGGGTTTATTTCTGGCCAAATTTCGACGAGGGTTTTTCTGTCTTCATCAACCATACTACCACCGCCTTAATGCTTTAACGTCTGTTTCCACTGAATTGATATTGCAGACAAGAATTACAACAGCCGATACCTCTTTCTGTATGTTTAGAATATGATTTGCAATCTTTCCATTTACGGCCTTAGGCCGTGGAGTGGTTTAGTGGGAACATTTTGGGGTAGTTGATCTATGCGGAATGTGTCTTTTCTTTTGATTGGTAGTTGCCATTTTTGTGGGTTAAGTGTGTAGGTACCATGCCCATCTTATCGTTACCTCCCCTTAACCTTGTTTGGTGTCTATTTAGATGTCGGATTCGTCTGACCGTGACCTCCTCTTCGTACTCCACTATCCTGCTAATTTAGTGTTTAGATAAGGAGCCCGTCTAACCGTGACCCCTTAATTCTTACTTCACTATTCTACCTTATCCAACCCTGACCAATAGAAAGTGGACTAGTTCGAAGGTTCGCCGTTTTAGGTCTGGGTCCGTATTCAAATGATATTTTAAGTCTAAGAAATCCACTTTACTACTAGGTTTCACTCAAATATTCCTGTAAGTTAATGGTACATGTAAGTGGTGTTCAAAGCAGGTGCGTAGCCAGCCTGCTGGCTGCGGAGGGACAGTGAACAATTTTGAGGGATGGGGGTGAGGGTGGGTGTATCTCCCTCAGATGAAGTTGGGTACTGGGGTTCTGCCCTGGAATATTGGACGACCGAAAACGATCCTTATTAGTGGAAGGAGGCAACACCGCCTTTTCCGACTGAAAAATTCCGAATATAGGAGCCAGCATGGAAAAACAATAGTATTAGACTATTCGACGACCCAACCACTGATTCCACAAAAGTCTCCACCCCGATAAGTATTTATTGAGGGACTGACGGACGCATGTAATTAAAGACGATACGTTCCCGCATTGAATAAGCGCTACTGCATCTTCGTAAAAACAACAAAACAAAGAATATTAAAATATAATTTTAAAAATCTGTACAATTTTTTAACCCGTACCATTATGTAATTCAAGAAAAAATCCATAACTGGATAGTAGAATTTAGTTGTTGGTTACTGGATGACGAACCATAACTTTCATTAATTCTGGTTGGGCTGGTGACATAACAACCGAGTATGTAGTTTTTCTGAAAATGAAGTTATTGACTGTTATATTCTATTTGACATCCAGAAGACAATATACACTCTTACACCTATTAATAAAGGTTTACGTCTCTAGAAAAAACATAATATGTTATCTCTCAAGCTGCAAATATACCATACTTATCAACTGTTCATCTTAGTCAAGTGTGTGACTCTCAATTAGTGCCAAGAGAGAGAGAGAGAGAGAGAGAGAGAGAGAGAGAGAGAGAGAGAGAGAGAGAGAGAGAGAGAGAGAGAGAGAGAGAGAGAGAGAGAAATAGGGTTTAACGTCCACTCGACACAAACTATGTCATTTCGGGACTAACAATATGGTTTAATTTTATTTCAATAATTTGCTTGCGCGTAGGGGTCTTTAGCAGTGGGGGGCAACCCACGAGGTTGG
Organism: Patella pellucida; assembly: GCA_917208275.1. NCBI lineage: Eukaryota > Metazoa > Mollusca > Gastropoda > Patellidae > Patella > Patella pellucida. Next base: position 49,375,938 of record OU795042.1, on the reverse strand, counting down.
ACAGGTGAATCTACTCATTGTCACGTACTTGGTTTAAATGAGCTAAAATAAACCTCTAACCCATTTTTTTCCATAATATTCGAAATTATAAACCGTATATTTGTTCAATATTGCCCCATTTCGTTTAATATTGATATGTGGTCGAGAAAATATAGTTTCCTAACATCCGATATTTAAGACACGATGAACATTTTATAATCACTACCGCCAGTGCGTATTCCATGGTGTCGGGTGCCGTTTGTAATGGACTACAAAAACATATAAGACAGCGTGAAAGTCATTAGTAATGGCTGATACACAAACGATAAAATTAAAATTACAAAAAAAGTGTATAATTAAGGAACAAGCAGGAGTAAACGACCGTCGTTCAATTTGGACTTTTCACGTATTTCACCGACAATAATTGATAAGGAATTACAATATATTTTTACAAAAGGAAAATAAATCACTTTATATTATACTAATACGTGCTTTTAGACCCATTTTCGCCCCAAAGAATAGAATTATGCGCCCTTTCATATACAGATTTAATAAAGAATATAGCATTACGCTGCATCTTCACGTCTAATAAAATAAATATAAACACTTTATAATGTTATAATGTTTAAAATTCTTACTTGTTCAAAACTAAAGGTGTTGACAAGACATTAAATAAACTATCAACAGTTATATTGTTTTGTCCCATAGAGTTCATCGACTTAATTGCAGGTGCTCTGAAACAATTAGAAAAAGAACTAGATCTGCTACTGTCCCATGCAGATATGAAAGCTTTCATATTTATCGTCACGTGTCATTGATTGTATCAAGTATCCTAAATAAAAGGATAAGAAGAAACTCGCCAAGTTACAAGTCTAAATATAGTATGAATCATTGCACCCAGGCATAACAATAATCTGAAAACTAAAGGGAAATAACTGAAACTTGTATTACTGTAATGAGACGGATGAGAAAATGAAATGAAAATGGCGGGGGAAAAAATCAAAAATGACAGTTTGGACAGGCGACCTTACTCCTTGTCACGTACAACCGGGCATTCGAAAACACGCTAGTTAACTCAATGACAGGCGCGCGTGCTAACCATTCAGCCACCCAACCCCCCTTTGAAATCAGACACGTGCAATATGTCATATAGGAAGAATAAGAAGTCGCTCACAACAAAATGGTAAATTAATGAGTTTAGGTCAAAAGGTTGAGCTACTGTTTTAGAGTATTTAATAGTTTTAAAGAGTTGTTCATAGTTAAATGAAAGTTTAATTTTAAATAAGACCAATAAAATTAGGATTTAATAATGCCAGACTAATATTTCCAATATGTTTGGTTATAAGTAGGAAATCGTGACGACTTCTTAAGCATGTTTTAAACAAAGGGTCATAGACTGCAATATACAAGAATGGCACTCTGCAATAAAAAAAAACTGGCCAAAGCAAGATTTCGATGCAGAAATTAAATAATTGCTAGAACCAGAAAAATATTTATCCACTATAATAAATAAGCAACATAGAGAAAATGAAATGAAATTGAATGGGGTTTAACGTCCTACTGTGCTGCTCCTAAAATGGGCTACTGAAGACGGCATACGCCATAAAGTGTGCAATGAGGGAAATTTTACCCGGGCAGCGGCGTTACGACCTACGAGGTTGGACATGCGACCATACTCCTTGTCACGTACAACCAAGAAATCGAAACAACGCCAGTTGACTCAGTGACAGACGTTATGATACAGAGCGCACGTGCTAACCATTCAGCCACGCAACCTCCCTAAAATCGGCAAATTGCTCACCTACAGCGAGAAATATTTCAACCGGGCCAAATTTTCTATTTTAACAGTTTAATTTGCACGGTACCTTTAGTTATCAACCGAATATTACAAAACTTTTAAAAATAAGCTCCCCCTGACCAGCTTAATCGTTCGCAATAAACGTTTGCCCCTTAAAATCGGCAAATTGCTGACTTTAAATTGAGAAACATTACAACCGGACAAAATTTTCTGTTTTATCACTTTTACAGTACCTTTGATTACCAACCGATTATTACAAAACTTTAAAAATAAAAGAGAAAGAGAGAAATGCGGCCTAATGTCCATTCGACACAAACTAGGTCATTTCGGGACTAACATATGTTTTTTAATTTTATTTAAAAACTCCCCTTGCGCTTACTGGTCTTTAGCCGTTGGGAGGAAACCGAAGAACACGGAGAAAACCCACGAGATTGGACATCATACACCATGTCACGTGCAACCTGGAGATCGAAACGACGCCCGTTGACTCAATGACAAACGTTACGATACAGCGAGCACATGCTAACCATTTAGCCATCCAGCCTCCCTGAATTCGGAAAATTGCTGACTTATAGCAAGAAACATTTCAACCGGGCGAAATTTTCTGTTTTAACAGTTTAATGTGCACGGTACTTTAATAATTACCAACCGATTATTACAAAACTTTTGAAAATAAGCTCCAACTGACCAGCTTAATCGTATGCAATAAACGTTTGGCCTGAATTGAAAGTTCTGCACGGAAAAAGTTCATCTCGATTTCCCGGCGTGGTTCCCCTTGTCAGTGAGGCAGAACGCAGGGCCTGACAAGCACAGCTGTCTAGTCCTTCGGATGGGACGAAAAACCAAGGTCCCGTGTACACATTGGAGTGCACGTAAAATATCCCTAAGCAGTTGGAATTCGATACTGTTGAATAAACTCTATACGATGACTAAATGCGTAGATTGTAGTCACCCACACTGCATGTTTCGCTTAACAATGAAAGGGTGTCGTTTTCAATGTTCGATCCTTTTGTTCTTCTACTCCTGATATGCTGGACTGTTGATCGATGGTTTCATATAAAAGACTACCAATAAGACTCTTTGTAGAAGAAGTTCCCAAAAAATAGTACGTTGACTTTACGAGAAAGACCTCTAAACATGCTCCAAATTGTAAAAATACGACTTTTTGGATTTTCAATCTCTTTTTTTCGGCTATCCCTGATATTTAAAAAAAATGATACAATGATTTCACACAACAGGCTAGCTATTAGACTCTCTATTGACAAAAGTTTCACCGCCCTCCCTTCATTATAACCGAAGTAATCGTGCCCTAAAGAATCAACAAATCAGCATGCTTATCTCTGCTTACCCTAAGCAGAAAATGCTCATCTTTGAACTCAATCATAACATTGACCTAGTGAACGTCTACAACAAGTTTGAACATTCTAGCTTAATTAGAATGAGAGTTATTGTGCTCCAAAGTCTCGGCCCTTCAAATTGCTTCTATTTTTCATTTTCAATTCAAAATGGTGACTCCCGGTTGACCTAAATCAGAATTCTATTGCGACATTTTTTAGGCCTTCCTACAAGGATTCAGAAAATATAACTCCCGAGTCTGTAAGTAAAATAGCAAAAAAGCCTTATTGATTTTTCACGTTTAAAGATGGTGGCACTTCCGGCTCGGTCGACAAACTCCATATTTTGTGTACGAATCAGTAATGCCTTGTCTCGTATAGAAAACAAAAACTAGGTCATTCTGACCTATATTTCGACGATTTTTTTGAAAACTTTGATCCTTAATTTCACCAAGGGGAGATAAGTTAGAAAATTTCTAAAGTCATTTTTCAAGTCGCATCATTCAGGTCTACTTACATATTAAATTTCATGTAAATCGTACAACTACAAAAGAAGTTGTCGAGTTAGTGTAAACTTCCGGCTAGAAATCACAGCGACGAATTTTCGAAATTCGAAAATCCGAAATTGCAGATTTGAAGTAAAGGAGTCAAGGTATTCAAAGAAAAAAGAATTAGTAAAATAGGTGAAATAGTCACAAAGTTACAGCAAAGTAGGTCAAATGCATTTGTTCGTAAAATTCGGTGATTTCGAATGCGAAAAACGTTTTGAAAATATATTGTCCCAACAGCCAACACCCATTTTTGGGGGGGTAGGTAAAAGTTTCAGAAAGATCCTATGAGTAGATTCTGAGAAATCCGATTTGTGAATAAAACACAAAAAAAAAAATAATAAGAATAGGAAGAATAATAATCTTAACAGAAACAATAAGCTTTCATATATGAATATATGAAAGCTTAATTATATTAAAGTGGAATGCACAAAATATCTAAATATCGTGGTGGATGGGGAGTGATAATGGGGGTTTTGATACTATGATGGTACACGCTGAAAATAAAGGGGGGAGGGGTATAATAATGTGGTAGAGTTGATTTTTTTTATAGTGATGTAGTTTAATCTTACCGCCGTGTTTACTATTTGTAGTTATCTTACCATCGTGTAACATTTGTAATCTTGCAGTCACGTTATAATCTTACCATTGTCTTATACTGTGTATAATCTTTCCACCATGTTACATTTTTTTTTAATTACCATCGGGTAACATGTAATCTTATCGACGTTTAACACTGTTTTTAAATCTTACCGTCGGTTATCATCCGCAGGAGGTGAAGTCCAATGATCATAATTCGTTTCTACCTCAAACCACCTGAAAAAAAGACAAATAACCAATATTCTTTAAAAAGCTCAACGTATTGCTAAAGGAGATTCCATACGTTCATGATTAAATTATTACATATATTTTCAAGGTGTAAAATCAATACCAATTATAAATTAAAGGTCTTGACAGTCAATCCTAAGAAACAAAAACACGAGCTCTTTTTCCTTTTGAGAAAACAAAAATAGAATTAAAGTAATACCTTTGAGCACATAAATAGCAATTAAAGGACAGGTGTCAGCCATTGTCACATATGTCCAAATATAATTTTTAACACAGGTGCGTAAGAGGAAATTCGGACGTATGCAGGATTTTTAAAGTGGGGGTCAGCAGAAGGGTGGGGCGCCAATATAATGTAAAAGTCCCTAAGCACATGTGGTGGGGCACGTTTCAAGAAAGGGGTGATAGGAGAGGCACTTCGCCTAGGGGGTGGCATTATGCTGGGCGGCCATTTCTGGGGTCCGCCCCAAGAAAATATTGAAACACAACGCTGTTGGAAACACGTTTTTCGGCCTCTCTGATGATATCTAAGAATCGATTTTGTATTTTATATGGTCGATTTTCTTTTCAGGGGCGGCAGCTATTTTAAGTGGGGCATTTTCTCTTTCCCCCCCCCCCTTGATCCGGATCCGTGGTGGCATCCAATAGCCTCCCCATAAGTGATGTAAGAATGTTTGGATTAGGAAAACGAACACATTGGCGTGCCTTAAGAGCATCACTATGTGATCACATATCATTGTATAATTGAAATGTTGTCAAATTGTTTTGTTTTTTGGGGGATGGGGGGGGGGCTAATTTTTCTTAGGGTGCAATGTACCCCTTGCAACCTCGCTAGGTACGGCCCTGGTTATTGCTCGTAACTTCAGCCAATTATATGGAAGGATAACTCTTGTTTTCCATTGTTTGCGTCACTTCTGTTTCTTCACATCTTTGTTACCCAACTATCAAAGGAATGATCTCTGTGATAAAATAATATTTGGAACGTGTTTAACCCGTTCTATCACCAATGTGATAATAGTGACACCAATAGCCTACTGTTCTTTAAAGCCCCAATACCACTCTTGTTGTAACTGAATAATATGCCCCAATCATTATTCTGGTCAACGAATTGTACTATTTTACAATATTCCAATCAATTGATGATATAAATTTCATCTTAACACACCGAATGTAAAAAAAAATGGAAAAACTCAACTACATGGTAACAACATGATTTGAAAAGCTTTACGTAAACACTTTCAAATGCAACTTGGATTTAAACATATTTTCGAACCCTCTGGACAAGTAAAATAGGATGTAATGGATAATTTACACAACAGGTAGAACACTTAAACATCTAGTTGTTAGAATAAGGTTAATTTTTAGGCAGTGGATATTCAACCGTAAACGGCACTTTACTTTATTTACTATATCGCCGTAACTTACGTTTGACATGCGCAATTCTCTGATCCGTGGACTTAGCAGATTTCAGTAGTTTTCGCTTTTGCAATGATGCCTAACCCGAACCCTAACCCTAACCCTAACCCATGACCCTACCCCGACCCCAAAACCTAACCCAAACCCTTACCCTAACCCCAACCATAACCACCATTCGTTTTTTGTCTAACCTTACTACTTTCTCCGTTTCATATATAGGACGAAATAGCCATACTTTGATTTCTACGGTAGAACCCAGAGAATTAGTTTTAGAAGAAAATAAAATAATAACTGTAAATTGTAGAAAATTATTCTATTTCGGTCAAGGGCTTATTTCTGCGGATTTTGGTTTTTAATTTAAGTACCAAGACGGTCAGTGGTTTACGTTTTTTTCCGTAAAACCGTGCTTCTGCGCCAAACTTGAAAGACGAAGTTACCGTTCTTGTGGAATATATCAACTGCGCATGTCGAACGGAAGTGTCGCACAACTGCGCACGTTGAACGGAAGTTATTATTTAACCAATCACACACGATGTATATATACGTCATAGCGATTTACGGTGCAATAGCGTTAGTAAATAGGGTACCGTTTACGGTTATATATCCACTACGTAATTTTTATTTGCGAACCTGTCAAGCCAACAAGAGTGGTATTGTCCCTTTTAGGAATTTGTCTATAAAGGGCAATCAATCTGAAAACCATTAAATCTAAAACTAAAGTACTATATGTACCGTCCATTAGAGGGATCTAATCTCCAGATATCATTATCACCAACTCGGTTTTTTGTAATAACCGCTCCTTCGCCTTTATTAGCACCAGAAACAATAAAATATCCTTCAGCCGCTGTCACAGTAGAATTGATCATTTCAAGAGCGGCTGTAAAATCTTTAGCTTGTGCCAGTGTCTAAATATATAAATAAAATAGGTTTTATTCTATTTTTGGTGAACTGTTAATATTTATGATCACCTTATAGAGCTCTGTATATTGGTATTTTTTTTGATATATGTATATATACACAGTTTGGAGTTCTTCCCCTTAAATTCGTCTCATGGGTGCCGTCTAAACAGCTGTAAAGCAGTGCACTGTGGCTCCTACCTGTACGACCACTCACAAATAAAATGGAAATGGTCGATAAAATTTACATTATTGTATAAGTACTTCAAACAAAATATATGTTTACACATGCAGCAAGTCACAGCATATATAGATTGCCATTGAGGGGGTCACGGTGACTAAGACGATGGCTCGCTAGCCTTGAGGTCGGGTGTTCGATCCCTGCATTGACCGAGAATGTTCATCCAGATTTTGCGGCGTAGTTCCCCCCTTGTCAGTGCTGCAGAAAGTTTGGTCTGACCAGGTCATATGTCCAGTCGTTCGAATGACGTGCACGTAAAAGATCCATTGACAGTTTTATTGGATATAAGTATAGGCCGTAGTGCAAAGTTGCCCGTCATCATTAGCCCAGTTCGGCGCAGAACAGTGGGACATTAAACCCCATTTCATTTTATTTCATTTCGGAGCAACTGCCTAACATATCCAATCCATGCGTTAAGATTATACTCGTCAGATCCCCGAGCAACTGCCTAGTATGTCCATGCGTTAAGATATCACTAGTACCTAGAAGGCTCATTAACCAAAATATTTCACTTTATAATATAAGCTACTAACTTACATCTCTGATAAGAAAACTGATTGGTTTTACTTCTTTACGTTCTAATAAAGCTACCAATAGATTATCATACCAAGCACCCTGATCTGTAAATCAATATAATCTGTACATGTAATAAACAATAACATCTTATACCTCTCGATGACATGGTATCTCAAAGAATGAGGGTGGGCCGACCTGCTAATTCCAAAGATTAAATTTGTGATCATAAGGTTCTGCTAATTACAATAAGTTCGGGATGACATTTCGTCTAAGCATTAAATGAATTGAACTTCGCTTAAACAAACTGGTGTGTGTGCTCTTGAGAAAAATAGAAAGAGGTTTAAAATCCATTCATAATGAGTATTTTGACAAGATGCTGCCGAATGTTGTTATTTCTCTTTCTATTTTATATCGTATTCAATTATGAAATTTGCAATTAATGAACATATTATTGCGTTATCGTGGATGCTACAAAAATGGAGTCAAGCGCTACCCTGAACGCTACAGTGACAATGTCTAAAAAAGGCTATAATCGCGAGATGAGGGACACTTATTATCTTATTATATGGTAGTGGGACGCGAGTTTGAGGGGGGGGGGGGAGTACAGCCATCGGAGCTGATCATATGCGTCACCAATTTACAATAACCAGGTTTCTCTATACAGCTATAAGAGATACAATAAAACTCACCCCTCTCATCCAGAGTTATAGCAAATGCATGTGGTCTTTGCCCAGTTAAAACTCCAACATAGCCAGCATATGTTACAACTGAATATGACACCTATTAAACATTATATAGTTAAGTATGTATCTGCCAACCAAACCAAGTAATTTCAAACAAAATAGTCGCATGACATTACAGCGAGGGCTGAATCGTTTCATTTAAGAACAGCAGATTTTGATCATCAATTTCAAACTGATCCGCAGTGACTATTCGCTTGACCTCTAGTCACTGATAAGAATGACATCGACGCGACTTAATGAGTCAGATAATATATTGACTGTTTTCTTCCGACAAATTTTAATTTCTAAAACATTTTTTTGAAGTATTTCGAAAAATAAATAAAGGTGTTTGAAGTATATCTGGATAAAATATATTCCATATTTAGCGTAAATAGGTACAGAAAATAGTACGCGGAGCCGCAAATCGGTAAAAAGATTCAATTCTGCCCGTACCAGTGCATAATACTAGGTCAGTCATCTTGGACAGAGCATAGATCGTATATAATATGGATAACTGACTCTGCAGTATCTGTCATTGGACGATGAATTATGTTATACATCGCATGCGCGAAGTTGACTTACTGTTAGTTACTTCCGGTAGAGGGTTTGACTATTGTTTTATTAAGCAGTGTCGTATGAGCTGATATTAGATTATTTTTTTGTAATAATTGTACTTAAGGTAACGACTGGAAATATTTGAGACAACTTTCCTATATTTATGAAGTTTTAACAACACGAAGACCGTATTTTTTACTTCATTATTTCTATTTTTAAAACGTACTTGAATTATAGATCCCATATACTACGGGCCATATTAATTCTGCCAAATATTAACTTTTTTCCTCCGCCAAAATAAATTCTAAAACATTTCTTTGAAGGATAAGTAAAATAAATAAAGGTATTTGTAGTATATCTGGATAACAAATATTTCATACTTAGCTTTAATAGATACAGAAGTAATCTTTTTTGACGTTATAAACGCCATCTTAATTTGTTGGTAAACATTAGAATGTGACGTCACCCATTGAACTATAGCGGTCTGAACTTTCAACTTTCAGTCATCTTGGACAAAGATAAAAGTCGGCTGTCTTTAGCTTTGTAAAACAAATTGCGTTAATGCTTTAAGTTACACTTCGTGAGCTTTCGGAAATTCCTCACGGCCTGTGTGAAGCAACATTTTGTTCCATCCCATCCCTTCCCCACACCAGGGTATCTAATTTCAGATATTGGGATATATTTTTATAACCTATTTTGTTACCTGTTTGTTCTTCATGAAATCAATTCTGATTGTCAAATTTCTTAGTATATCCGTAAAGCTGTAGTCAAGGTTTCGGGCATGCCAGATTTGACCTTTGGCATCTTGCATTGTTATACTAGTACAGAAAGCTGATATATCATAAACCAAGTTGGTTAAGACAATATCGCCCAGTGACATATTGGCTGTTAAAGCAATACCTAAAATATATGATAACATAATGATGTCAGACAACGAACATTCGCATAAAATAATGGCTTCCATCTTTTAAGCGTCAGGGGCAATAACTACATACATTATTGATACACGTATCATTAATTCGATAGGGTTTCCGTCACGTTTGAAAGAAAAAATATAAGAGTAGGTCCTACCGCCGCTGTAAGGGAAGAATGTCCCCCTATGTCTTATACACGCCAATATTAACCCGGTTGTTGCAAAACGTAGGACGTGAATCTCTATTGTATGTCTGTTTCCAATTTTCCCAGCTTCGTCATTCCGTTAGTCGACCTGCGTCTTAAAAAATAGTCCCATACTATTAAAGGTCGTTCCGCAGTAAAATAATTCTTTCATGTTTGAAATAAGGTTTCAACACACAGGATATTCAAAAGTGATGCTTTTAAGACTCGTATATCATAATTGTTGGAGATAACTTATAAGGATTATAAACAGCACGTCTATTGTTTTAAATCAGATAATTTATATACAAAATGTGCGCAAAACAACCTCACCTCTGAGTTCATCAGCATATGGTTGCTCCAGTAAGTTGTCAAAATCAGCAGCTATAAATTCTGCAATAGGAATCAGTTTTTCTGGTACCTTAGTTCTACAAGGAGATTATAATATATATAATTTAAAAGCAAACAAAAAGGCCTCAAAACCCTCCTTACCAGGCAGAGGTTTATTGATGCGCCAAGCCAACTCCTTCAGTGTATGCCCCAAAGACTTAAGTATAAGACTAATTACTAAGCAGTGGGGAAAAATGAAGGCATATGTTAACATATTATACTTTTTATTTAAAGTTAATATAGGACAGCTTTAACGACAAGGCTAACAACGATAATTCTTAATTAGAAAAAAATGCCACCATCACCACACGCTAATGCGCCTTACACGGAACGAAAAACGCCTCCATATTGTAAATATCTAATCAGATAAATGTCCATACATATAACTCGATAACTCCTATGAAGACACGATTTTAATAAACTTCTAATTATTCAATTATAATTAATAAGCTACATATGAACACTAGAAAGATAGCTTTATAATAATAATCTTTATTTCAGTAATCGAGGCCTCCGGCCCATAGTACATCAAAATACAATTTGTAAAATATCAAATAAATAACCGTGCAATGTGTAGAGTGAACAACATAATAAATATAAAGTTATAACAAAATAAATAGAAGAATCCCCATATTATACATAATTCATTCGATTTGTAAATTTTTACGATATAAGAAGACATTGTGGGTAAACATGGCTAAGTTTTTACATATGTTCCTGTTTGTCATGATATTTATAAAAATACTCTTACTTGGTTTATAAAGTTTCTGATTTTGAATATTTGGGAGTAAATTCGATCTAAAATTATCGTAATAAGGACATTCAACAATAACATGGACTTCATCTTCTACTACAGATATATTGAGATTTGCCTGGCAATATTTACATACCCTGTTTTCTCTGGCTATATTGACCCAGCGTCCCGTTTCGATAGCCAAGTCATGGTTTGAACACCTAAATCTAGTTAACGATCTTCTATATTTATAAATTATTAAATCAGATAAATAATTTTCATAGAGTAAATCGTATTTGAATAATCTGTAATTATCAAGTTTCGATGTTTCCCCAATTTCACTGGCCCATTCTTGACGAGCACAATCAGACAATCTCTGTTTAAATGATGATACAAATCCACTGACATCGAATACACCCTGTTGATTCCATATATAACCAAATCCGTATTCATGAAGAAGTTGTTTAACCTGTGTCGCCCAAGTTGCCCTTCCAGCTTGATCTAGCTTATATAACATATCATAAACTGCTTTTGGATATCTGGAGTCCGGTAGATGTAACACCTTTAGTCAATACTTGACACAACTACACATATACTGTACATAAAGAGGTAATCGCCCAGTTTCACCGTATATTGCTGCATTACAGACACTTGAATTAACACCCAGGATGGATTTTAGAAATTTTAAATGAAGTTTTTCAATGGCGTTAATCTTTTGAAAACCCCAAATGGCTGAACCATAACTTAAAATTGGTAATATCATGCGATCAAATAAAAACAAGGCTTGTTTTACACTAATTTCACATTTAACAATGTAACATAAAAGCATATTCGTTGCTTTTCCAGCCTGTTGCGCGAGTGTGTTAGTCGCCAGAGTCCAGCATAATTTCGGGGTAAAGAAGATACCCAGGTATTTATAATGACTGACACATTCTATTTGTTTACCTTCGAGATACCAACGTTCGTACGATTTTATAACTCCTCCACGTCTGAACACAATTATTCTAGTTTTATTCGGATTAATTTTCATTCCATATTCTGTACAGAAATTATGTATGCAGTCAATTTGAAACTGAAGTCTTGGCACAGTATCTGCTACTGCAGCGATATCATCTGCATATAATAGTGATATTATATTGTCAATAGATTGGTTGATAAAAACACCTTGACACCCTAACAAGTGTAATTTTTCCTCTAATTCGTTTAAAAATAGAGAGAATAATAAAGGACTAACCATACATCCCTGTTTAATTCCAATATTACACTTAAAGTACTCAGTGACTCTAGTTTTATCAATTCGTATACACGATTTTAGTTGATGATACATTGATTTGATGACACAGAACAATTTTCCATTAATACCGTTTTTAAGTAGCACATATTGCAATATATGGTGCTGTATTCCATCATACGCCCGGGAGAAGTCGACATATATAGCATATAGACGACCTCGAGGTTTCGTGACGTACTTTTGTATAAGACCTTGTAGAGTGAAGATTTGGTCAACCGTGCTATACCCTTTTCTATATCCACCCTGCTCCTCCCATAATTTATTGTTAAATAGGCACCAGTTCGTTAATCTTGTGTTTAAGATTTTCGTGAAAAGTTTACCTATCACAGATAGAAGAGATATGCCCCGATAATTTCCAGGATCCTGAATACTTCCTGATTTATGAATGGGCTGAATCACTGCCTCTCATCAGCTTACCGGAAATTGACCAGATTGTAAGATTTGATTAAACAGTAATACTAGGATCGGCAGCAAAATTTCTAAAGCACACTTTATCATCTCGTTTAGTATACCATCTGGTCCAGACGCTTTTCCAGATTTTAGTTCAGTTGTTGTTTTTCGTATCTCAGAGGCAGTTATTTCGGAGTCAAGAAGCTCGTCAAAGACAGGTATGTGTTCAGCAATCGTCTTTCTAGCCAGCTCATCGAGAGATTCATCAGTTTAAACTTGTTGGAATTCAGTAATCGTTCAAAGTGAGAAAACCAATCTGTAGATGATATGCTAGGTTTGACGTTACTTGACTTGACGTAATTTCTAACGCTTGTCCATAATTCATTAGTGTTAGTCGGGATAATAGGTGATGGGTGGTGTACTTTGTGTTGATTTTTTCTAGTCGAACAAGTTAACTTAAACTTGTTTTTAGCTTGTTTGTACTTGTTTAGATCATCCGGGGAGTTGGTAATTCTAAAAATGTCTAAAAGCTTATATTTCTCTGACTTAGATCATCACATTCGTGATTCCACCAATGTGGTTGAGTTTTAAAATTTGTGAAATTCGTTTGTTTGGTCTGCATTGAGTCTGCTGCACTCTGTAACATCTCGGTAAGATTGGTTACCGCATCATCAATGTGACTATCGTCAAGTTTTGACTGTATTTGTAATAGTCTTGAATTATTTTCATTGTTTGACAAAGCTTGGAGGAATGCAGATTTTTTGGAATTGTTCCATCGGAATTTCTTTTGAACGACAGTCTGTTCTTCTGAAATGGCATAATCGATCTTGTTGGTTCTGTGGGTTAGTTTACAAAGGGTTGGGAAATGGTCAGATTCACAAAAGGGCAGGATTTCAAATTCAGTGATAAGGTCATAGATTGTATTTGAGACTATTACAAAATCAATTACACTTTCTCCATTATGACATATAAATGTGAAATTACCCTCTTTATCTATACCAGCTCTGCCATTGAGAATGTGAATATCAAACGTACGACACATATTTAATAGCGAGATGCCATATTTGTTCACGACTGTGTCTTTAGACTTTCTAATAATATCAAATGTATTTACATCATAATTATCTTTACAGAATAAGTAATCAACAGAATCGTCCAATATAAAGTCTTGTTCTGAACCCACTCTAGAGTTAAGATCACCAGCTATTATTATATCACTGAACGAATATTTTGATTTTATGGACAACAAATTGTTCTCTAAGTTTACAATCCCATTTGGCTCGCTGGGATTAGTATACACAGAATATTCGGGTGGTATATAAACAAAACAAAAAAGAGTAACATTTGGTACTACAGGGTTTCTAGCTATAAGATAGATACCGCTATCTAAATTATGTTCAATTCGATTGAATAAGTGAACAAATATACAATAATCCCCCCTGATAATCTACCTTTACCCCTGTATTCTCTAACAAGTGAGAATGCTTCATGATTTGGTAGTATACTTGTGAACTCAGTCAAGTGCTTACACCATGTTTCTGACAAATTAATTACATCATATTGCGATAACATATGTACAAAATTCTCATTAACATGTCTTTTAAGACCGTTAATGTTTAGTGAAAATAGTGAAAAAGTATTAATAAATGATGTACTACTCGGGCCTGGGCCACACCCCTATTGTTCAATGCTGAGCTCACGCGGAACACCTTTTCCATCACAGGCTAAAATACTGTTCAGTTCTTCATTGTAAACAAAGGCTCGGTTAACATATATCAGTTTGTCATAGCTTAAAGATAGCTTTAAAGAGAATGTGTTGGTCTATATCTTGACCCGGCAGTGACTTTCAGAGAAATATGCAGTATAATTACAAACACCATAATTTAATAATAAACAATATCAATATATGATTATCATTCCAGCTAATTGTTGGAGGCTTTATAAGCAGGAGTTCACTGAGACTAAACTAAAACAGACTTGAAATAGGGTTCCTAGCCGATGGATGTCTTATTTCATTCACTTGATAAAGGTCTTATATAGGCCTACACCATGTCTTCCTTCTGTTATCGGTAACATATAGTGTTACAAAGGCGTGGTATCGTTCAAATAGGACGAAATACGAAGGTAGAGTGTACAAGTTGGCGTGTACATTTTGAATATTTGTCATGGCAATATTCCTCTCTTCTAGCCTACATTGTTTGTATGGCGCCCGTTCGCCCATCTATCTTCATTATCCCAGTCGATGCAGAAAAGCAGGGAGCTAAACCCCATTTTATTTCATTGTTATGTCACAGTTACCTGATAATAGCATGTGAATCCTTGACGATTTGGTGATATTTCTGGATTATATGAGCCCATCGTGCAGATGGTTGTAGATCTAAATCTACTTGAAATACTGGCGGTGCTGTTGGATTATCGCTAAAGGCATTACATATACTAACAACAGTAAAAAGCACAAGCAACAGTCTTGGAATCGCCATTTTGAACGTCATGTGATGTAGGCCTATCATGTGGTTTGTATACTTAATTGCATATCTAGTCTATTAATAGCTTTAATCTCATTTACAGCTATGGGTCAAAATATGAGCCGATGACAATGCGTAATATTTATATGGGTTTTTATCTAATCTCTCGAAATAAACTGACTATTGATAAAGTTTGAATATATGGGAGTCCATGTAAACCGTAAGCTATGCAAGACTGATCCTGATCCTGTTATTAACTTTTGGGGTGTTGGGTGGTCGAATGGTTAACATGTGCGCGTTAAACCCGACTCTCTCTCACACTCTTTCTCTTCTCTCTCTCGCTCTAACTGTGTTTTCAGTAGCCCATTTTTAGCAGAAAGTGGGGTGTGAAACCATTTCATTTCATTTCCCAATGGGGCAAAGTATCTTTATTTGGACAAACCCTGACAAGCAACATAAATATAAATCCATCAAGTAGTAGAGAAGAGGATCTGTACTTTAATCAGATTGGTGATAAACAGTGGTTCTCTGGGTGATACCTAGTCCCAGTTAAATCATTCCCCAATCCGCTTGGTCACGTCGTAAATAACGCCAGACTTCTCTCAACGTAAATTTGTTTTTTAAAACGTGCCCTCACGGCACCTCCGCCGTCATTCTTTTGCATCTAAACTGCATATTAAGAGGCTTACGTTAAGGGAACCCATTTTGATAGTCTCCAATCGTCCTTAAATACAGTGGACAATATACGCGACGTAGATTTAAAGAATTAGATCAGACACTGGTGGGAATTCGGTCAGTGTTTATCTTCAATGACGTGCGGCATGGACAGCATATGGTCATATGGTCACTTATCAGAATGATCAGTTTCAAGCCATTTTTTGACATAGATTCTTCAGTTTCGAGTCACGAGAGCCCTTATTATCTGTACTCGTCTTGGCCTTTTTAAACGCTTATTACTAAAACTCATATCCTATAACTAGATCTATAGTATATGAATACTCGGAGAATAAAATTAATGAATTAATAAAAGCATTAATAACCTGTGTAAATTATTGTTTAAATATATTTCTAAAACTCATATCCTATAACTATATACCTTAATACCTATAACGTATGACTATATAAACAAAATCTTCTCAGAAAATAAAATTAATGAATTAATAAACGCATTTTATTATCTTGTCTGTTTTGTAATTGAAGATCCAATTATACACACACATATCAACAAGACATATTAGTATTAGTAGATAGATATGTATGATTTTTTTGGAACATTATAAATACAACACATAAAAAAATTCATATGTAATATTTCAGAACTTGTTTTTGGCCCGTGACAGCCGTCAGTGTTACTTGGTTGACGCCCCTGATGCATGGGATGGCAATATCACTTATAAAGCCAAAAGAATCCAGATTGAAGTAAGATTATATTAAATATGTGCAATTATAATGTGAAAACCGTCACCAAACGGCCCTAACAAGGAAACAAATGAATGAATGAAATGGGGTTTAACGTACTACTATTATGCACCTAGCCTGGGCTAATGGAAGACGGGCATACGCCATACAGTGTGCTATGAGGGAAATTTTGCGCGGGATGCGGCAACTGCCAAGGGATCTTTTACGTGCACTCAAATGTGTACACGGGCCCTCCTTCTGCTTCACTAACAAGGGGAAATCACGCCGGAAAAACGAGATGAACCTTCTCGGCCAATGCAGGGATCGAACACCCGACCTCCAGTATAGCGAACCAGCGCCTTATCCACTTAGCCACCGTGATCCCTAACAAGGAAACAGGTTGATTTAACGGGAGGAAAGGCGATGTCATACAGTTTTTAACCTCATAATATTTTTAAAGAAATTAGCTCTCCTATATTGACAAAAATCCTAACACCGGGGAAGGTAAATTTATCAGCAATTGGTAGGTATTTCCATGGGTACCAACTGTGCACCTTTGCTTGCTGATTTGTTTCTCTATTCCCACGAAGCCGATTACATACAGGTACTCGTAAAATCAAATAAACGATTAGACAGACATTTTAATTTCACTTATCGATATATCGATGATGTTCTGAATAATCCAAAGTTTAGGGATTATGTAGAATTCATATATCCTGATGAGCATAGGCGTAGGAGCTCAATGACAGTTAGGGGGGCAGAACCTCAAATGCCCGAACAAAATTCGGGTTTACAGACAGCAGCGACCTTGTCTCTCCCCCCCAATAACATTTTGGAATATTTGACGTTTACCTGCTATTGCAGCCGGTGAACAAAGAATATTCCAACCAAACGTTTACAGTCCTCGAAGACGGGTCCGTTAGGAGAACATTTTGAAAATTTAACTGCCGCAAACGCGTTTTTCTGATATTTCGGCCGGTGAACTAAGCAACTTCAAAGTGGTCTAATATAGCTTAATTAAGGTGGCTGACGTGAATTCCAATCAATCTTTTACAGTCTTCGAGGTCGTTAGGAGAAAATTTTGAAAATATAACTGCCGCAAACGCGTTTTCCTGCTATTTCAGTCGGTGAACAAAGCAACTTCAAAGTGTTCGAATATAGCTTTATTAAGGTTGCTGACCCGAATTCGAATCAATCGTTTACAGTCCACGAAGACAGGGCCGTTTGGCGAAAATTTTGAAAATGTAACTGCCGCAAACGTGTTTCCTGCTATTCCAGTCTGTGAATACAGCAACTTCAATTTGGTCCAATATAGCCTACCTGGCTGACCCGAATTCCAAACAACCAATCAATCACCGAAAATGCGTTTTCTGCTTTTCTAGCCCGTGTAAGCAACTCTAAAAGTATCCAATGGTTTTGTAACCGAAATTCCACTCTGAATTCCAAACATGAAATCAGACTGTTGCGTCTGCATTCACATATAATAATCGATGCCCGAAAAATGTCGCACAAAGTAGAGTGGCTCCAGACAAAATGTTTTAGTCCATAGTCAACTCAGTACAAATTCGTGATATTCAATAACAAGAAAAGTAAAATTAGTGTTTTATTAGGGCTTGATGACAGTTAGGGAAGCAAAACTAGAAATGCCCGAAAAATTTCGGGTTTATAGAGAGAGAGAAATTTTTTGGATTATTTGACGGTCGCAAACGCGTTTTTCGGGCAATATATTTTTAATTTCGGGCAATACCGTTTTTTTGGGCATACCTATCATAAGAGAGCTCCGGGCACATTTTCGGGCATACAGTGGTCAAGAAAAGGACGAGAAAATACTTTCGGGCAGTGTGGATCTCATAGAAATAAGTTACTTATACTTCATCTCTAAACGTTAATAGAAAAAAGGTCGTCGAATTTTTCATTGCCCGAAAACGCCTATGCTGATGAGCTCAAAAATAAAAACACTACTGACAGTTCAATTACGCTTCCTACTTGGATCTGCGTCTTGATTTTGACAACTGCCATACACTAAGTGTTAAATTGTAAGATAAACGTGATGACTTTCCGATTGTTAACTTTCCATTTATTAGTAGTATAATTCCAATATTACCAGCTTATGGAGTTTTTGTGTCTCAGCTATATCGTTACGCCAGAGCTTCATTTTATTCTGATTTCTTTTAAGTTGATCGAGGAATTTGTCATCTAAGCTTCAACTACAGGGATACTTGCGAACTAAACTTATTAAAACCCTTAAAAAGTTGTATGGCCGTCACATTGACTTAAAGTTGGGTTCCTAGCAAAGTATTTATCGGGTGGTTATTTCCAATAAAAGTATGTCAAATTTGGTATAGACACCCAATCGTACTAGAAAAATACTGGATTACGCGAAAAATGCCCATGGGGCAAGTACTGGGCAATATTGTCAAGGAATCACTAACTAGCAACCCAACAGGTTCTGCTGGCTTATTGTCTGCTAGTCAACGTCAGGGAGCAGTTGTTATTTCTTGCTCAAATGGTTAGGCGGTTTGGGGGACATCGAGTGTTGTCAACGTACAAAAGACTCTGCGATTAAAAGGTCTAAAAAGAAGTAGACAGAAATAACTAAGAATTTACTTAGGCCTCAGTAAGTATGGTAAATGTACAGTAAGTATAAAGGATACATTCTGAAAATGGACCCTCCCACAATGAAGTAAAGTTCGCAGACATTGTGTCTAACAACAGCTTACTTATAGCTATGGGTACCCACGACGAAAGAAAAGTTTTGAAAGGGAATTGCAACAAATTTTTGATAGATTGGTTACTTTGAATATGTTTTTAGTCCACATATTATATCGTCAATTCACAAAGTTTGTACCCGGGAAGGCATCTTTAATTGGTAAATATAACATGTCTTACTTGGCTATTATTCTAGATATATTTAATTGACGCGTATGCTATCTCCCTGATGATGTCTGTCTACTACATCGTTAACACTTTATCACGTGCATTTTGCATACCGATAGTCGATGGGCCAATAACGTTATTTTACCGAGATTTCGCCTAATAGTTTGGATGTAGCTGTGGCGGGTGTGGCGCCCGGCAGGGTAAGCTTACTCTTCTGGATACCTGTTACCACTGTTTGTCGTGTATTTTGTACACGGCGAACAGTCCATATGCTGTTTACACTATTTTACCTATACCGTTGTTTTTTTAAAGGGACAGTCCCGTATTATACAGAGGCTCAAAAATAAAAGTCTGAGAATGTATGAAAATAAAACGCCAAAATATAGGGGAATGGTGTATATACCTTGTCTCAAAATTTCAACTCAAAATATTGAGTCATTTGGACGTGAACGCCAAAATTGCTTATCCGGACACGTAACCCTTTTAAGATTGATGGTCATTTTTTTCATTTGGTGACCTTATAATTGATTAACGTTTCTTGAGAGGTCTATACAGTGAATGACCCATGTACTGTACTTGATAACAATAGGTAAATTTTACCTACATATTATTTTTATAGAAAATAGTCTGGTTTTATCCAGATACTGTATGATACAAAGGTCTCCATTTCCAGATGCAGACTGTCAGGTTTAAGTTATTTACAAGCGTATCACAAAAATCGGGTTAGTTGATCGGCCTTAGATAATGGGTTTTAAATGATTTTAACACAAAATTAAGCAGTTTTATTCCCCAAAAAGTTATCGGGATTGGCCCTTTAAACTTTTGTCTAATGGTTTGGGTTGTTCGTAATTGGTTTTATTTTATTTTAACTATTTAATATTGTAAAATACAACTTACATACCCAAAAAGTGATTGACTTGTTTATAACTCTAATGGTTACATTTTGTAGCTGTGTTTAACTGACCACGCCAAGTACATTTTAGTTGGGATTTTTAAATATCAAGGTTCACACGTTTATCGTTCATTAATAATTCGATTCCCCACAAAAATTTACTCTTGACAGTTTATTTACATTGTGTGTATTTCTGTCGGTATTTCATTCGTTCAAGATGTGTTTTTACTGGTTAATTGATCTACAATGTGTACCTTGTCTTCCAGGATGAAATCGTAAAAATGATCAAAGACAACCAAGGAGCCCATAGAGAAAGTGGATTACAGGCTTTGTCTCAATTCCATGATCCCCTGGAACAGAGCCTCTTCTAAGGATTGGTAGTGCGCGGCAATGTCCCCATGGCCGTTCCTGTCGGAATTTTTCTGTCTGCGTTGGATAAATAATCGCTGGTTAGCATGCTCGCATTTTCGCCGGGAGAGAGTTTTAGTACGACATATCCTCTCAAATTCGGCCGAGAGATAGTTAATGTCGGCTGGAAACTCTTAATTTTCCGACACATTTGCCACCTGCATGTCATAGAGGCCTATATTCACCCCCACAGCTTCTAATTTTATTGCTCTCCCACCCTTCCGCTTACAGCAGTCGGCGATGACCTTCGTTCATTGATTTTTTGTTGTCGGAAATTTATCTTCCTCGCCCCCCTATGTCGGCTAAATTTTGGGTTCTGGCTTCGGGCCTGCCGTCTTGACACATAAAAGCGGAACTAATTTTAATATCCTTCTGTCTGCTATCAACGCCCATTTTGTTCAGATGGCACTCATTGGTCATTATCGAGATATAAATTTTCTAATTTTATTGCTCTCCCACCCTTCCGCTTACAGCAGTCGGCGATGACCTTCGTTCATTGATTTTTTGTTGTCGGAAATTTATCTTCCTCGCCCCCCTATGTCGGCTAAATTTTGGGTTCTGGCTTCGGGCCTGCCGTCTTGACACATAAAAGCGGAACTAATTTTAATATCCT
The DNA here is from genome assembly GCA_917208275.1 of Patella pellucida. Lineage (NCBI taxonomy): Eukaryota > Metazoa > Mollusca > Gastropoda > Patellidae > Patella > Patella pellucida. Next base: position 49,354,556 of record OU795042.1, on the reverse strand, counting down.
TCTGTCTGCTATCAACGCCCATTTTGTTCAGATGGCACTCATTGGTCATTATCGAGATATAAATGTATGACTGGCAAGCTACGTAATCTCTTCATTGATTATAAGGAAGAATCGAAGTGAGATAATAAGGAAGAATCGAAGTGAGATTATTCAGTGAAGGCGGGGGCGTCTAGAAGTTAATTTCGGACCGGCAATTCTCCATTTAAGACGGGACAGTGGTAATGTAAGTTAGTCGGGAGATGGCGCCCTGTGCCAAGCCAAGCTAGGACCATGACTTCTTTGACACAAGCTAATTCTTTATTTATATATAATAATATAATAATAGTATTCATGACACACCCGGTGCCCTGTTTGTAAGCGTTTAAACAATTCGATAACTCCCCAAATAACAATACTTCTTAATATAAGTGCACAAGTCCGATAGATGAATCAAAAATACGCAGACTTTTGACAAATATTTTCTGAGATTAAAGGCTACCTAATACGATAATATATAGTGCATTATAGTGTATTATGATAGCTGGAATATATGTTGGATAAGGTCATGGATGTCTGGAACAATTTATGGTTGGTCGGTAGTCGCGAAAATGCTTAATTTCTGTATGCTAATTAATCCCCATTTAAATTAGCTTTATCAACTTGGAATGACACAGAGTTGCTTATATTCTAGATGAACAACAGATTTTATGGAGTTTCTGAACAACCAATGAAACGACATATCACGCGTGTATGTTGCTATTGGTATTGACAAAATACGTTTCGAGCCAATTTGGATTTTGGTGGCCATATTGGATCAAACATTAGTGAAATCGGTAGGAATCTTCCCAAAATGAGTCGGATGACCAAGAAAACCTACAAAATGATATATTACACCAGTTACTTCCTTAGCAATATTTTTCAAGGTCAATTTCAGACCATTAGTGGCCGCCATCTTGGATTTTCTGCTCTTCCGGAGTTAGCGCGTAGATTTCAGAGGTAGCAAACTACAAATATTTTTTCTAGGGTCCTTTCTATCAGAAACCATCGTCAAACCTTGTTGCCCGAGAAATGGTCACGGATCTGGGGGTTGTGACCGAACTTTTTTTGCTGATGCTTTTTCGATAAAAGCCACTATTTTAAAGACGCTTAGCAAGAGCTAATTTTAACAAGGTTTCATTGACACAGAGTTGCTTATATTCTAGATGAACAACAGATTTTATGGAGTTTCTGAACAGTGAAATTTTTGAATCGGAACCGCCTATTGTCTAATATTTTCAATTTTCTGGACAAAGAAAGAGTTGAAAGTATTGGCCAAGAAGTTTTTTATTTGATATGTTTACAGAAGAAAAAAGTGTCAAACCTTGTTGCCCGAGAAATGGTCACGGATCTGGGGGTTGTGACCGAACTTTTTTTGCTGATGCTTTTTCGATAAAAGCCACTATTTTAAAGACGCTTAGCAAGAGCTAATTTTAACAAGGTTTCATTGACACAGAGTTGCTTATATTCTAGATGAACAACAGATTTTATGGAGTTTCTGAACAGTGAAATTTTTGAATCGGAACCGCCTATTGTCTAATATTTTCAATTTTCTGGACAAAGAAAGAGTTGAAAGTATTGGCCAAGAAGTTTTTTATTTGATATGTTTACAGAAGAAAAAAGTGTTTTATGAAATTTAAACCTATGTTGTCATCCAGAACCGATTAAAAACCCAAAGTGTAACAGAGTTCTGTAACCAGTACGACATTACTATATATATCCCCTTTAACAGATGTTACGTTTAATGAAGGATATCCCTAACATATGAATTATTAACATCAGTCGATATTGTCATGTTTATGTTACTTGCTGTTATATCCAGCTGAGTACCTAAATGACACAGGTCTTTAATTGGAGTTATTTCTCTTTAACTGTACAGTCATTATTATTTGGGACTATTTTGTTGTGTATGAACACATTGTTAATAAAGTAGTCTGCGCCATGTGCTATGAAAAATGGTTGACAGAAAATATTATTCGTTGTGTTTACTTTCTACTAATATGTGTTTATGATGCCTTCGGTGAAGAAATCATCCGCGACCAGTTAATAGAGAAAACTGTTGTCACATGTATTCGTGAACGTTAACTGATGGAAAGTTCTTCCCTTACCCTGCAAAAAGCTTTAACAATTGCTCGTGCAACTGAAGCTGGTATACGACTACGAGAATCTAAACTACTGAGTGGTTCAACATTCCACAGAGATGTTCATTCTGTAAGTGGTGCACGACCTAAGACACGATATTAGAGTACAAATTTTGAGCCAGAGACCTCTAATCCTACTAAGAATAAATCTACTGCTTGCTTCCGATATGATTCAGCCCGGCGCTGTTTGAAGTGTTTCATCATCATTTAGAAATTTGTCTTCGGAGAGTGAACATCTCGTCAGGTAAGACAACATTCGTTATCCGATAAATTTGACTGCACGGGGCACTCTAACATATGACAACGAACATGAATTCAAAATCATTTCGATTTCAACAACAATGGTTAACATTTCAACGTAAGTGAGTGTGGCTTGTCCTAAAGTTTTTATTAAGACACTGTTTTACTGATTTGACAAGTCTTTCATAAAATCCTCCCCACCAGGGAGCCTTGGCTAAATTATACGTCCATGTTGTCCTGTTTTTTTTTAAGAATTACTTTTTGACTCGTTTCGAATTCAAAATAGTATCTTTATTAATGTATGGTTCAATATGGTGTTTAATTGTCACATTTAATAAAAATGGACACGCCGAAAACTCACGTGTAAATCGAAGGACTATAATTCATCCACAAAAATGTGAGAATATCTCCATCCTTTTCATTCATAGCTACCATCAGAAAGGCCTTTTAAATGTCCCCTACGACAGCAATATGACGAATTCGAAATCTCAATAAAATGTCGAATATAATATACTCTTCAAAAAAAAGAAACGCAAAGCCCATTTTTCGTCATTTTTTTATTTGAACGAGTGTGTTATTTCCATAAATGTTACTTGTTTTTTTATGTCATTATGTAAGAATAAAAGAAATTCATTATTGGTTTTAAATCTAGGGTCACTAATTGTGACTGGTCATCCTTTTGGTCGAAATTTGTTTTCGCTTGATTGCATCAAGACAACTGAATTTAACAACTTCGCGAGCTTTTCGCATGGAACCTAAATCTAAGACCTTTAAATGCCCGAGGTTCTCGGTTTCCAAATCAGTTGTACATGTACACATTCAGCGAACCAAGTGATGCGACGGACATCTGCACGAAGACCAACAGAACAACGTTATCGGTCGATTACAAGCAGGTGAATCTCTGACAGATGTAACCAGGCTGCTGAATGTTTCCCTGAGTTCCATTTCTCGCCTTTGGGATAGGTACCGACAGCGACGTTCAACACGTGACCACACAAGCTCAGACCAAACAAGAGTGACCCCACCTGCCCTGAATCGTCACTTCTGGTTACGTCATTGGCGGAAACAATTCTCAACAACGACTTCTACTGCAACAGAATTTGCCAGACGACGTAGAATCTGAGATTAGGCAGTCGGTAAACGCCTACGTGAAACCGGATTACGAGCCAGACGTCCCCGATAGAGCTGCAGTTTTGAAATACACCGACACCGTGAAATTCAACTTCAGTTGGTTCAGAGACTGGGGTATGGCCACAGTAACACTAGCCGCAGTTTGGTTCAGTGACGTGTCGCGATTCTTGTTGCGACAAGGCGATGGTAGAGCAAGGGTATACCGACGACGAAATGTCACTCTGCGTTTCTTTTTTGGGAGAGTATATGTTCAGTTAATGGAGGTGCTGCATACAAACAATCATTTAGAGAGGCTCCACTGGATCTTGCCGAAGCATCGTAGACAATTCTAAATTTCGTTGTTGATTTATCTCTTCTTATTACCGGATGGCGAGGTAAATAATGTACATTTCGAACTTCACCCATAGCTAAGTCCTTTACTTCTTCAATTAATCCCCTCTCCAACTGATCCTTAATTACAGCATCATACTCTTTAAATATTTTTGGATGCATTCTGAGTCGTTTCATTAAGTTAGTTAATCTTCTGGTAAAAAGAAAAAAGATCATAATTATCGGGCACGATGGAATGTGGTATTCTTCATGGTAACTGTACTTCATACTGGTTATTTTCGAAGACAATATTTTCTGCTAAATCTTCGTAAATCGACTTTGGTTGAATTCCCATGGACTCTCAATCCCAAAAACGTTTTAGGTTATCGACTGAGGTCGCTGACAAAAAGAGATGTGATTTGATTTAAAGTTTAAAGAAATCATACTGTGTTGAGTGTCTCTATTGGTTTGTATTGCTTTTGGTCCACTCTCCCCGCGTAAAACTGATCAGACCCAATAAGAATATCTATTTCAAATTCATTATCATTTGAAGTATAGTCTGCAAGTTTTAGATGAGCTAAATGAGAGTACTTCCCTTTAACTTCCAATATGGGTTGACCATGGCTATTTTGCGTTTTTACACATTTTTTTACACATTTTTGCCTATACCGTTTTTAGGACTTCGAATTTTGTCTAATGGTTTGGATTGTTCGTACTTGGTTTTATTTTATGTGAGGGACAACAAATGCTGATACTTGAACGGTTCCCGTTTCAGTTTCTAAGAAGAATTAACTATGTCTACAACCATCTGAACTTCTGAGTTGGATCCAAATGTTGATACAGATTGTCTTCCGGTAGAAGGCAAGTTCAATGTGTTCTTAAACGAAAGTTCCCTTTGCAGTTTGAATTAGCTGATCCGTGGATTACAACTTGTGCAGTTTGAAGTAGTACTGGCGTTGAAGAACCTATATACGTTGCTACAGAATTGTGAGATGCCTTGGCCTGTGTGCTTACAGGCCTTGGAATGAATTAGCTTGAACTGAAATTCGACTTGACATTGGTCATACTTGGCATATGATTGTTACCATTTCTAGGATTTTGGCTTGGATTATATTCCCACTGACTACAAATACTGATATGATGAAACCAATCACAACAGGGACACTTCTTTCCATCTGGACAATTTCTTCCAATGTGACCTTTTTTAAGACAGACATAACATCTTCCATATCGACTGAGTAATTATTTTCTAGCAGATGTATTTGTTACTACTTGACAAGAGTTTGATCTATAATAATATGTGTAGCTAATTTGATTAAAGTCTTACTGATTCAGGTTTCTGATAAGTAATGATGTCGAAGATCCGAGTCTTCTGTTTGGAACACAATTCTCTGATTTACTGATAAGCTTGAATATTTTCAACTGATCTGGACTCCCCTACTGACTATAAGACGAAGATCTGGAGGTAATTTATTCATTAATATAGAAGAGAGTAAACTACCACAAGACTCTGATGGCAAGCCAAGGGATCTTAAGGCTCGGACGTTTGATTCAACTGTATCATATAAGGTACGGAGAGCCTTCGGGTTGTGATTGGTCGATTCAATATTTAGGAGTGTCTCCATATGTTGATTTATTATAAGTTGCTTATTACGAAACGACGCTTTTAGATTTCCATTGTCTCTTCGTAATTACTTGATGTAAGGGATAAACCTGCAATTGCATCTGCTGATGATTTTTCTACCAGTGTATTCAGATAGTTGAACTTGTCTATCCGATCTAAATTTGAATTTTTATGAATCGCTTCTTCAAAGGAGTCCCAAAAAGTTGACCATGCTGATAAATCTCCACTGAATTTTTTAAAATCTAATTTAGGAAGTTTCAAATGGGGCCTTGAATCAAAATGGACTGTACTTGCTTTTGACCGGCTGTATTTTGATTGCTGAGGTTGAGTAGGCCGACTCTGAATAGCTTGTGAATGAATTTGCTGAGGAGGCGTCTGAGGATAAAATTCTATTCCGGTGCTACTAATCATTGTTGGCTTATCAATCCTTGAATCAGAAATTCTTGACAGTGTGCTCTCTATTTCTAATATCTTAAATCTGATCTTTTCATTGCAAATGTCGCATTTGAGTAAGTTTCATTTCAAATTGATTAGTTTCTTCGTCTTCCATAACATTGTCGTAATTTATTTCATCTACGGAATTCAATAACCGCTCCACGGATGTACAATGTCCACCACGCACATGTCTTTTTCTCGACAGTTCTGAAATTTTTCTGGTTATCAATTGGCCCACCTTCTTAATTCTATTAATTCTTACAATCGAGTTTTGATGACAATCCTGGCTTGAATTCATTCCATACTTGATTTCTATCCGTCTCGTCGGACCATGTAACAGAGTTTCGCCTCCATTTCATTGAATTACAACGACTTCATTCATTTCATATTTATTTTACTTAACCATGCCGTTTTCATACATTTTACAGCTCCTGATATTCCCAGAGTTCAAAATTAATTATATACTCTGACATAAGTGACAGGACACAGGATCATAGGCACACACCAATTCACGAAATTCAAAATCAAATGTCATTATGATGTAACAACGATATATTTGAACATTTTTTAAAATCGGATAAAAATTGTGAATGTATAGGTTCCACAGGCTCAAAACACGTTTTTTTGTTCGATCAGGGGCCATAATCCAGGGCGTTACGGACCGATATGCGCCAATATCGCAAGGAATCAAGTTCTTTGGGTTATATTATAAACACATAATGTTCAGTTTCATCAAAAAGGGCCATTAATTGTGACCTTTAGTGTGTACCGCCTGGGCCATAATCCAATATCAAAAGGAGCAGAGATCTTTTGGATATATACCTATATTTTAAGTTATGATCTGTAGAGATCCACGAAGAAAGTGTTAACATTTATGCGTATAAAAGGTATCATCGATCTAGTGCCGAGAAAGTATTAAATTGAGAATTGACATATAATGGACGGAATTCAGTGGAACAATTATCTCAAAATCCATGTTAATATTTTAGATACGTGTCTATTATTGGAATTTTCTTAACAATCGTCTAGACGATAGTTTAAGAAAAGCGTACATTCTCCTATATACTGGTTAAAACATCAAAGGGTGGCGTCATATCTATGTTTTAAATGTTCATATCTCAAAGATCTCAGATTGGTTCGATTTTGATACATATCCGGAATTATTGTCCATTATTCTGCGAAAAATAGCGTACATAAATCTGGACCCTCATTACACTACAATCACGGATCAGTTCGATTTTCGTGGAAATTGCACCACCACATTACGCAAATAATACATATACAAAGGTTAAGGGCCAATTTTAGACCACAATCTTTGTCTGATTTAGATAAAACTTAAAATAATGTGTTAATGGTGAGAAGATCCTGAATGTCTTTGATTTTGATGCGAATCGAACCCACTTGACCTTTGTTCAAATTTTGACATTGGGGATACGAATAATGTTTGTCTAATTCAGATGACACATTACAATAGGTTAAGGATCATATGATTTTGAATGTGAATCAGACCGCAACCTCTTGGGTTATGACCATGGCTTTTTATCGAATGATGAATTTAAAACACGAAGGCATGCAATTTATCGATTCTCACAATAATCTAAAATTTGGGGCCATGCTAATACGAACCCTATTAAAATTAAGCGGTTCGTGACCTTCCGTTCCTGATTTCCACCCTTCCCAAAGACCATTTGAAAGTGGTCTTTACATATTCGATGTGAAGCATTTGGACAACCTATCGATTCTCACAATTCTCACAGAGTAGAACCCTATCATATTTATCTTAAATTTTGGGTCATGCTAAAACGAACCCTGTTAATATTAAACGGTTCGTGACCTTCCGTTCCTGATTTTCTCCCTTCCCAAAGACCACTTGAAAGCGATCTTTTACATATTCAAGGTGAAGCATGATACTGGGTGTGTATTCTTGGCAGACCCAGCTGTTAAGCCACCAATTGTGCTTCAATATACTGGAAGATCCTCCATCAAATAGCCACTGATAAGGAATTTTTTTATTCTTTATTTCCCAATGATAACAAAACTTTCGTGATGGACAACATATGGTGGTCTACTAGTACACTCTTATCAGAATTACCAGGCTTTATAAAGCATTGTTGTCCGTAGATTCTCCACTTTCAAGTCATACGCAGAGACATCATGAGAGCTCTTATTGCCTGTGCCCTTATTGCCCTTACCTGTGTAAGTAATTTATTTTTTTAAGATTTTCATTAAAACTTCTTTTTTTACTACTCATAGAACTAACATTTTTAAAATTGGCCAATTAACACACGGCTCTTGTTTGATTAATACTTGTTTAAAAGAAAAACTAAACATAGTCACTTCAATTGAAAAGGGGTATTAATTTGTTTGTTTTGTAATTGCAGGCCCAATTCGGTTCATTCTGGAAAGGATTAAAGAGTGATAGACATGACGGGTTTTCCTTTCAATATCACACCCGACACGTAAGTATACAGTAAAATAATGTAAAATGATATAGACAGACATCATATGTAAGAATGTCAACAAGATATAGTAGATAGATAAGAATGATTTTTTGTAAATTTTGTTTTTGTTTTTGATTTGAATACATATTTGAATTTTCTATGATCGTCTTTGTAAGGCTTCATTAATTGTCGGCACCAAAATCAGACATAAAGAGCAACCAATAGGTAATATTCATTAATATGTTATATTTAAGAACATTAAGAATACAACACATAAAAAACAAATATGTAATATTTCAGAACTTGTTTTTGGTCCGTGACAACCGTCATTGTTACTTGGTAGACGCCCCTGATGCATGGGATGCCGTTGTCGCTGATGAGGCCAAGAGAAACCAGATTGAAGTAAGATTATATTAAAATACGACCGCATTTATATCCAACTTCAGTTGGTTTTAGTGTAAAAACCGTCACCAAATGGCCGTTACAAGTTAACATGTTAACATGCAAGGCGAACAATGAGATTTTATCCAGTTTTGTTTTACCTCTCTCTTATCATAATATTTTCCATAAATAAGCTCTCCTGTGGGTTGAAACGCATATAATACTGTTATATGAATAATAACTGATTTACATTCAATGTTCGGCGAAAACAGCCAGCAATCTCAATCGAGTGCAAATGTCTGGCGTTTGGTTATTTCAGTCTACATACGGGGGTTTGATTTGATGCAATGTGTCTAGCCTCGTCCCTCGAGACTTTCTTCACAACTGGGACTGAGGCGCATTATGGTACACGATTCGTGTGCCAATGTTAAACAAATTATTTTATCTTAAATATCGGATATCAGAAGCTCATCTCTTCCCGATAAGCTTATATCATCAATGTTGATCTAAATTGACCAATAATTCGTGTTTTAGATGTTGAAGATTTTGGAGGATTTTGACTTAGGTCCTTTAACTATTTAATATACAAAATACAACTAACATACAAAGAAATAAAATGAAATGGGTTTAACGTCCTACTCCTAAACTGGCCTAATGAAGACGGGCATACGCCATACAGTACTGTGCTATGAGGGCAAGTTTGCCCGTGCAGCGGCGCTACGGCCTAGCCTCAAATCGAATTCCTTCTGCCAAGGGATCTTTTACGTGAGCACCAATGTGTACACGAGACCTCGGTTTTTCGTGACATCCGAACGACTAGACAACTGTCCTTGTCAGGTGTAGTAATATGGGTGGCAGGGATTTGTGATAAATAACACATGCAAAATAATATTAGGACCTTGATTATTTGTCAAAATATGCTATGGTATGATTTTATTTCAATTGCAAATTAAATTGGTTATGAAATATGGTGAGGAAAAGAGAAAGGGTGTCTGTGCTGACATGATGCGTGTATTGAACTAAGGGTTAATGAACACATTGATCATAATGCCATTAATGGAATATGCCATATTGAGAATTACATATCCGGCCTAGAAATAATGGGCTATTTCAGAATATGTAGTAAGAAACGTTGCATGGGTGACAAGGTCCGCTCCCAATGGTACTGCACAGGCCCTTCATCCTGCATCACTAACAAGGGGGAACCACGCAAGAAATTCTGGATGAACTGGTTTATGTGCTGGTTAATTTATGTAAAATGTGTACCTTGTGTTTCAGGATGAAATCGTAAAAATGATCAAAGCTAACGAAGGAACCCATAGAGAAAGTGGATTACAGGCTTTGGCTCAATATCATGATCCCTTGGAAGCTGCAGAATGTATAAGAAAAACTGTTTATACTTTGGATTACAAATACCAAGCTAGCAATTAAATCATAATACCAACCTGCTATGACAGCCAAAGCTACTACACCTAATTAAATTATAATATAAATAAAATGTTATATATTTATTCTGCCGTTAGTTTGTTATTGCTCTTGTTTTATCGTTCTCGAAACCTCTCACGGTATTGGCATTAAAGTTGTAAAAGCGGAGAATCAATATGAGCATCCTCGTAGTTGCTTCTATTTGAAGTTTTAGAGAATAACACCCCTTATACCTAATATTAATAAATATTAGAATACATTGAAAGATGGGAGTATATTCTATTACTGTCTGTTACAGGTGATACTACGACTCGAAAATTGCTTGCCGTTCCTTCATTATCTAATTAAAATGCCTAAAACTTTGCGACATACCTGAATTGCCATCCCTTTGATTTTTCTCTTAACCCAAATGACTATAGAAGTCCGATAAAATCTAAAGATTAGTAGTTGACCAAGTTAGGCATTCTCAAAAGTCAGATTCATCAACGATTAAAATTATGTTCTAAAATTTAATTATAAATCAAAGATTTAAATCACTAATTTCATATAATCATCCATTTTGTATGAACTTACAATAGACCATCCCGGATTCTAACAGTCCCAGAAACAAAAGTGTACGTATGAAATTTAAGCGCCAAAATATAAAGGAATAGTTTATTTACCGTGTCTCAAAATTTCAGTTCGAAATATTAAGTCGTTTGGATGTCAACGTCCGAACCCTTTTAAGATTTCGATTCAGTTTTTTCGTTGGGTGACCTAATAATCTATTGATGTCCCCTTAGAGGTCTATACTGTACATAACCCACGAAATTTAGTAATTGTGTATCCATAGAATGGTACCTTGTGTTAACAAAATTAGAATTTGGCAAGTATGCGTCTGCCACTAGATGCATGTGATGCTCGGAGTAGCATGGATGTTGTAAATTATTGAGTGCAGAAAACATACCAGGCATTAGAAATATATATATATATATATTTTATGTATCGAAATGCGCGGATCTTCGATGCAAATGTTGCGACCATATAACACCAAATAACAAATATAATTTTCATAACTCTACCTTTAGCGTCAATGACAATATGAATTGTGACACAAAAAATCTCATATATGTCTTGACTTGCAAGGGTTGTGGGTTTTTTTATATTGGGGAGACATCCAATCATCTACGGGATAGGGTTCGCAACCATCGGCGGGATTGTAATATTGAATATGGGCCCTTATTTGTAAATCGACAAATCTTTAAATGTGCGAAACACTTACAAGTTAAATTTCAAATTTTCCCTTTTTATAAAATGAAAGTCGATGACACCACGAAAAGGAAATCAATGGAGAACCATTTTATTAAAAAATACGCTCCTCGACTTAATACAGTCAAGTAACAATTGACCATTAATTTCATTTATTAATAGTCTTAATCTATCCCGTTAATATCTATCATTCATTGTTTCTAAATTGTATTGTACCCAATAAGCAACCGATTAACACGCGTGTATACATGTTTTCTGCTTGTTACCTATATACTATGTAACCATAGACAATGGTAACTATAACCATAGGCAATGGTAACACTATAACCATAGGCAATGGTAACTATAGCCACTTAAAACCACAGTGTTACTATGTAAATATAAATATGTATAAATACACTATATTGTCCATCTATATGTTATGACATTATTTTATGAATAGTCCCAAGACGGACGAAAAGTACTTTAAAATGTTAAAATGTTATTAAACCAGTGTTGAAATCAGTTTGTGTCGGCATACCCTTTTATCTATTCATCATTTACCGTGAAACAAAGTAGTACAACTTTGCGGTTGTGCTAATAATTTTGGATATATATATATATACATGTACAATTTCACATTGATATACTATTTAAAAAAAGTTGGGGATATTTGATTTTGGGGGCATAATACTAAAATATGCAAATGACTACGAAAAAAGTCACTATAGAACCTAACAAAAGAAACATTTCCAGTTACATGTGACGCCCAAACGCACCAATAGCTATCGCATGGAATGCAGGGGAAGCTTGGGATCATCATGGGGGTCCAACCCAAGATTTGCACTTTGAATGTTACAGTCATTGTGGCATTGGATTCCAGGGCGACCTTCGGTTGCACTGATTTTCGTACAAAAGTCGAACCATCTGCATCCGAATGGCATTTAGTTCAACCAGTGGTCGTGACCATGTTCAAAGACGGCTGACAAAACTGACACTTGAGAAGACTTTCTTAAAAATATAATAAAATTTCCAATTGCCGTTGCGTTTTTTACAGCTTTGTCGGTATTATAGGGTCCATGTTAACGCCATAAATTTAGTGAATTGGCATTGGAGTATGGATGTTAAGTTTGATTTTTTGTTCGTCTTTTTTTTTTTGATGAATTTGACAGATTGGGAATATTAGCATCTTCTTATTCGAATATATATAGGCCCACGACAAAAAAATGTTAGCGTGAAATGTTCTTGGTTAGGTGACATAAATCCAATGAAAATTATTCTGTTTTGATTAATCATATTTGTAACCCTTTTTAATCTTGCTTTCACATCGCAGGATGAAAAATTAACCAGTTTTTAAAAATGCATGAATAAATATAGCAGGCGGAACAACTGACATTGTCGCCACCATATTGAATAGTTAAAGGCTAGGGCCATTTGCGTTCGGATGCTGGTTCAGACTATAGTCTACAGATCGGCATAACACAGGCGGTTGTGGCGCGGACGATGAATGTTTCTCAGTCTGTCATAAGCAGGCTATGGTCCAGATACCGTGATACACAATCTGTACAGGACAGACCACGCTCAGGTCGACCAAGGGCGACAACTCAAGCCCAGGATCGATTTATCCGTACCTTGGCCTTGAGAAATAATCGCGACATCACAGCAAATTAGATCAGCGCTCGTCTTCAAACAGACACTGGTGTGAGAGTGAGTGGCCAGACGATTCGGAATCGACTGCATAGGGGTCACCTTCGCGCCCAACGCCCTCGCGTGATCCCTTGTTTGAGAGATCATCACATTCAGGCAAGACGTCGTTGGTGTAGGGATCGTCAACACTGGGATAATCGACGCTGGAGCAATGTGATGTTTTCAGATGAGTCAAGGATCACTGTTGATTTTTTGGACAGACGTAGGAGGGTGTGGCGTCGTCGAAACGAGCGCTTCCAAGACGTTAACGTCATCAGACATGATCGATTTGGGGGTGGTTCTGTTATGGTGTGGGGAGGCATCACTGTTGCTGGAAGAACGGCTTTACATGTTGTTGCAGGGCGTGTTACATGCCAGTATACTACCGGGACAACATCTTGGCAGTCCATGTTGTGCCGTTCGCACGACGTCATGGCCGCCGTTGCATCTTCCAGGATGACAACGCAAGATGCCACAGGGCCAGGATCGTTACAGGTTACCACCAACAACAGAACATCACCACATTACCTTGGCCAGCACTAAGTCCCGACCTCTCCCCCATCGAACATGTCTGGGACATGCTTGGACAGAGGTTACGTCAACGTCAACAACGTCCTGCCAATGTCAAAGAGCTTGCTGCTGCGTTGCAACAGGAATGGGACAATCTGGACCAAAATGACCTTAGACGTCTCATTAGGAGTATGCCACGTCGGATCAATGCTTGTTTGGCAAACAGAGGATGATTTACCCGTTACTGACTTTGTTGTGATGCTGTGGTAACTTTGCTGTTTGACCCCGGGTGTCATTTTACCCTTATAATGGTCACTCTGGGCCTTACTTAGTCTAACGATCATTTGGAATATATCGATGAATGTGAACTTTATTTCATTTTGTCATTTGTTTCTTCGTCAGTTTTATTAGGTGACTTTAATAACACTTAAAAATCAAATATCCCCTACTTTTTTTGAATAGTATATAAACAATATAAAAAACAGGTTATGGATATTATAAAAAGGATTCTAAGAGGGAAATTGTCCCCTGATTTAATTGGTAGTTTGGTGTTTGTAATCCAAAGTATAAACAGCTTTTCTTATACATTTGTAACCGAAGAAACCATTAATAGTATATATAGTTTATCACTACAGAGACAACCATCTCTGAAAAATAAAAATACAGTATATCATAAATAAAAATGTTTTAAAAATATATACAGAAAAGACTCGATACATTTCATGAACAACTCATCCTTCCATAACAGATCAAGAATCAGACATTTTTAAACAAAATCTAAATCTAAATCTGCACTAAAATGGCCTGTTTCGACAGTGTTACCAGTAGAGCCAGTACTAAAAGGGTTTTGAGCAGGTGTCAACACGGAGAAGGCGCTATAGAAAACCTCATTATTATCTACATACCCTATACAAATACATAATTATATAATGTAAATATTGTAAACTTCTTACCCTACTGTCTGATCTATGGTAAATAATAAACTGATTTTTTTGATTATGAACATACTATTTTTCTTTGGTTATTATAAACTTACCCGTGTGTTTGAAATCAACTCCGGTTAAATAAAATCCATTGCACAGTTAAATACCACAACTAATTAACTAGGTTCTCCTGAAAAACTTGACGTGTTTACTTATATTTTCTACCAACTCGAAGACAGTATGGCTACCGTCACGTGTTGGACAAAACCATTAAAGTTGTTGTGGGGGTGTTTAGTTTTAGTACCACAACCACGTGTTCCTATGAAAACAAACCGCGAGTGTTTCGATGATTTACTAGAATGTAAAACAAGATGGTAAAAAAAGAGATATGAGCCGTTCCCCCAAACTCAATACACAGCCAAGCCTAATACCACCAATTGTCGTAAATAACCTGCCCCCCCCCCCTTTATTCGAAATGGTATTTCCCAATTCCTAAAGAGTGACGTAAACAGCCTCCATTTTGGGTATTCCCCTCCATTTTGGTATGTCAAGTTTGTTCGAGTTCAATTTTTCAAGAGAGAACCTAGTTAATTAATTGTGGTAACGCAACTACAACAACTATTCATACGTAAACCTACAAAGAGATGTTCATTTGATCACCACCTTATCAAGTAAATAACCTAAATACACACCTGAACACACTTGATCTATCAGTGCCAAGAACACGACAATACATTACTTGTCACTACCCCTTTCATTTGTTATCAGAGTTCAAAACATACAATTACAGAATATAATATAAGTGTACATGGTCGTATATATATATGTATAAATTTGGAAATGGGTTATTGATTGACATACACATTTTACGATATATGCATCATTATACTTAATAATTAAATAATAAACACTGACTATCATAACAGGAAAATACGATCAAAATATTACCTTCAAGGTTACAATATGGTGTACCACCCTCGAACCCTTCAGACCCACTGAATATTAATAAGTGACAACTGCTCATTGGATAAACTGGTCACATGACACTATATAGTTCGCAATGCGCGAAATTTAAATTAACCAATTTGTATGAAAGCAGATTGCTATCATGTCTATGGAAACACGAATTGAAAACAATATATCTATTGACAGGTTACACATTCGGCAGCTTCCAAGGGATCATGGAATTAACTCTAAGCCTGTGCTGTACTTCCTCTATGCGTTCCCTGGTGGTCGTTGATCATTTTTACGATTTAATCCTGGAAGACAAAAAGCCCCAATTTAGACAAATTGACCATAATGTTAACTTCTAAACAAATACAGATTTCGAACCAAGAATTTAACTGGCGTCAACTACGAAAATGTCAAACGATATGTATTCTGAAAAGCCTGAACTGTCAAGGACACCATTTATTATGGAAACTAATTATTAATAAAGAAGACACGGGTGAACCAAGATCACTCAAGTTCTTTGCGTCTATGTATTTTACATATTTAATATCATATAACTACAATCTGTTTTTTTTTGGTTCGATCAACGATAACGTCATCCCATGCATCGGGGGCATCTACCAAGTAGCAGTGACGACTACCACGAACCAAAAACAAGTTCTGTAATATTACAATAGTTCTTGTATTATGCATTTGGCTCAGAAAGTTTTGAAATATAGATCTCAAAGAATGTGAATGGGGCATAACAACTTAAAAAGTGACCCCCCCCCCCATATCCGAATGGCAATCTCTAGTGTCTGGTTATTCCAATCTACCACGATAGTATTGTTACAAATGGCGCTGAAACGATACGTTAAACGATTGGTTTACCAATGGTAAAATGCTTATTATGTCTTAAATATTGGATATCAGAGGCCTAAATTTACCCGGTAAGATCACAACACAAATGTTGATTTAAATTGACAAATATAATCCATGTTTTCATTTTTATTTTATGAAATAACGTGTTGGTGGAACTTACCTTTCGTGGGTCATGTACTGTATAGACCTCTCAGGGAACATCAGTAGATTATTAGGTCACCCAACGAAAAAACTGAATCGAAATCTTAACAGGGTTTGGACGTTGACATCCAAACGACTCAATATTTCGAACTGAAATTTTGAGACACGGTAAATTATCTAAACCTTTATATTTTGGCGCTTAAAATCCATACGTACGATTTTGTTTCTGGGACTGTTAGAATCCGGGATGGTCTATTGTAAGCTCATACAAAATCGATGATTATATGAAATTGGTGATTTAAATGTTTGATTTATAATTCAAATTTTTAAACACAATTTTAATCGTGGATGAATCTGAGCTTTGAGAATGCCAAACTTGGTCAACTACTAATCTTTGGATTTTATCGGACTTCTATAGTCATTTGGGCTAAGGGGAAAATCAAAGGGATTAAAATTTCAGGTAAGCAATTTTCGAGTCGTAGTATCACTGGAACAGACAGTAATAGAATACACCCACATCTTTCAATGTATTTTAATATTTATTAATATTAAGATGAACAGTTATGTAATTCTCTAAAACTGGATGGTAAGTTTTTATAGTTGTCTTTTACCAAAATTAAAATGTAGAATCTCAGACCATAAAGATAGAAAATTTCACAGTCATATTGCTGATTGGGGTCGCAGAACCTTGTTATTGGTAAGTAACTTTCTTTGACGCTACAGTGCATTGATGCCATCAATCACCTACCACAGAAGAGAGCAACGATGATATTTAGGGAAATATTTTCAAGTTTATTACACCAATGCCATTTAGAAGTTTGAATTTTGACTCAAAGCTGACTATTTATATCATAGGGAACGTTGTCGATCAACGTGGTATTGGTTTAGTACAAATAGGTGGCAAGATGGCGGCTCTTTGGGGCTTCAAATAGAAGCAAATATGAGGATGCCAACTTTAATACCAAGAGCAATAACAAACTATCGACAGAATAAATATATAACATTTTATTAATATTATAATTTAATTAGCAGCGGTGGTAGCTGTAGCTGTCATGGCAGGTTGGTATTTGTAATCCAAAGTATAGACAGTTCTTCTTATACATTCTGCAGCTTCCAAGGGATCATGGAATTGTCTCAAAGCCTGTAATCCACTTTCTTTATGGGCACCTTGTCGGTCCTTGATCATTTTTACGATTTCATCCTGAAACACAATGTACAAATTTTACATAAATCAACCAGCACGCAAACATCTAAACAAATACAAACCTCGAAAAAAGGAATTACACAAAATCTAAATGAAAAGACAGGAACAACGGACGTGGTTAGTTAAACACAGCTAAACGATTTCATCAAAAAAGTTATGAGCAAGTCGATTATTTAGATATCGCTTTCTTTGTATTTGTTGGTGATCATTGTGGCTAAGTTGGTAAGACGCTGGCGCGCTAGCCTGGAGGTCGGGTGTTCGATTCCTGCATGGGCCGAGAGAGGTTATCCAGATTTTCCGGCTAGGTTTCCCCTTGCCAGTATTGTAGGATGGAGGTCCTGGGCCCCATTTCACGATATCCAAATTTTAGTAGATACTAAAATTTTGTTTGGCTAAGCACTAACATCAATCTAATATTATCCAATCAAATAACTAAAATTTTGATTTTATCTTAGCTAAAATTTCGTGAAACAGGCCTCAGATGTAATGAAAGACCGAAGTCCCGTGTTCACGTAAAAGAACCCTTAACAGTTGGAATTCGATATCACTCATAGTGCACTGTATGACGTATGCCCGCCTTCATTAGACCAGTTTAGGAGTAGGATGTTAAACCACATTTCATTTTATTTCTTTGTATGTTACATGTAGTTGTATTTTGTAATATGGAATAGTTAACGGCGACGTTCTGTGTTAGCAGTTTCGTTAATTTACACTAAAATCAACTGAAGTTAAATATATATGCGAGCTTATATATTGTACATAAATAATATAATCTTACTTCAATCTGCATTCTCTTGGCTTTATCAGCGACAACGGCATCCCATGCATCAGGGGCGTCTACCAAGTAACAATGACGGTTGTCACGGACCAAAAACAAGTTCTGAAATATTACATGTTTTTTTATGTGTTATATTCATAATGTTCTTAAATATAACATATTAATGAATAATACCTATTGGTTGCTCTTTATATCTGATTTTGGTGCTGACAATTTATGAAGCCTTACTTTGACAATGATAGAAAAAACAAATATGTACCCAAATCAAAAACAAAACAAAACTTTCCAAAAAATCATTCGTATCTATCTACTATATCTTGTTGACATTGTTACATATCATGTCTGTCTATATCATTTTACATTATTTTACTGTATACTTACGTGTCGGGTGTGATATTGAAAGGAAAAACCGTCATGTCTATCACTCTTTAATCCACTCCAGTCTACAAACGGGAATTGGGCCTGCAATTACAAAACAAATAAATTAATACCCCCTTTCAATTGAAGTGACTGTCTTTAATGCCCTCTTAAACTAGTATTAAAGATACATTATGCGACAGCCAAATCTGATTATTGCAAGTCTTAATTTAGGCTTCAGATAATATAGAAATTCTAATTTAGATCTTTATTTAAACAACAAGCTCAAAATCAACTCTGTAGACCCACGAATAGCTTGGCTACAGCTTGGCTTGAAATAGGATTTCACTGATTGATTAAATCAAAAATGGCGCACCGTGATGATATTATTATCTGTTGTATTTACGTCATCAGTTAGATCGAGGCTAAATGATAGTTGCATGCCATTGAAAACTTTACTTGATAATCGATGTTATGTAGGTAGAGTTAACGCCTGTCAGTCAAACGATCTGCTAAGGTGAAAACACATTTGACTCCCATTTCAAGTCAAATATTACAACGATACTAACTATGTTTAGAATAAAGTAATTTGACTGAAATTGTATATATATTATTCTTTCATCATCTACTTTTGAACTCTTATAGAAAGAATGGCTCACTCTCTATAAAGATCTCCCATAATGTATCTTAAATTAAACACGAGCCGTGTGGTATTTGACCAATTTTAAATATTAGTTCTATTAGTACTGACAAAAATAAGTTTTTAATGAAAATCTTTATAAATAAATTACTTACACAGGTAAGGGCAAGAAGAGTACAGGCAATAAGAGCTCTCATGATGTCTCTGCGTATGACTAGAAAGTGAAGAATCTACTGACAACAATGCTTTATAAAGCCTGGTAATTCTGATAAGAGTGTACTAGTGGACCACCATATGTTGTCCATCCCGAAAGTTTTGTTATCAATGGGAAATAAAGAATGACAAAATCCCTATCAGTGGCGATTTGATGGACGAATGTCCAGTATATTTAAGAACAATTGGTGGATTAAATTGGCTGTACTAGTAATGCGTCAATTCAGGTGTTGATTTAAACATGCGGTGGGCAGGAAATAAATTCCCAGTAAAATAAACTTCACACCGAATATGTAAAAGATCGCATTCACAAGGTCTTTGTGAAGAGAATAACTCAAGGACGGAAGGTCACGAACCGCTCATAATTAATAGGGTTCACTCTAGCATGGACCCAAATTTTAAGATAAATGTCATAACGTTCTACTCTGGCAGGCAGATCGATCAACACAGAATTATGAGAATCGATAGGTTGCATGCCTCCATGTTCCAAATTCATCATACGATGCGCCGTGGCCAACTGGCAATAACCCAAGAGGTTGCGGTCCGATAGGCATTCAAAATCGTATGATCCTTATTGTATTATTATGTTTCAACTGAATCAGACAAACATTGTGTGTGTCCCCAATGTCAAAATTTGAACAAAGGTCAAGTTGGTTCAATGCGCATCAAAATTCAAGACGTCCAGCAAATTCTCACCATTAACACATATTTTAAGTTTTATCTAACTTGGTATATGTATTATTTGCGTAATGTGGTGGTGCGATTTCGAACTCATCCGTTATTGTAGTGGAGTGAGGGCCCAAATTTATGTACGCTTTTTTTGTAGAATAATGGACAATAACCAGGAAGTTATACTATCGGATATGTATCAAAATCGAACCAATCTGAGATCTTTGAGATACAAACAAATATTGTAGGTTCCAGATGTATTAATAAAATATATTCACGCCTTTCAATGTATTAATTTCTAATCGAACAGTGATTTAATTTAATTTTACATGTTTATTTAATATACCAATGTTCCGGAAAGACCACCAAGTACGTTTCGATCGTTTGATTCTATTCGTTTTTACCGAAATTGATACTCATGCGATTTACCACCGCAGAGAAAAGGTTTACACCACAGAGAAAACTTTATACCGTGCAGAAAAGGTTTACATCGCAGAGAAAAGTTTAAGATTGCGGAGAAATCATTATACCGCGGAGAAAACTTTATCGTTCTTATTGCTTTAGTATTAAATTGTCAATAAATGTCTCTAAGTACTAAGCTATCAAATCAATATTATCACCAATCGACTCATCATTCTGATCCCTTGGTCATTTTTTGAACATAGTTTGGTGAGAAATCAAGTTTGTGCAAGTACATTAACATGGCAATATCGACTGATCTTAATAATTCCTATGTTGGGAGTATACTTCATTATTCGTAACATTTGTACAAGGGGATTGTTCATCGACGATTTTAGTCGATAACACTGAGTATGCTTTTAAGTATTTTTTTCTCTTCTATTGTCATATTGAATGAAATTAAAATTGTTTATTTAGCTGTTGCGTGTATAAAAGATGTCAAACTAATCAGAGCCGAATCACAAAAAAGTTCCCTTATTACAGCTATATCACAGAGTTTGTTTGCGAAAACAAATTTAGGGGTATCTAACCTTGTTTTGAAAGATAAACAGATTGAAACTCTAATTAAAGTTAACAATGGCAAAGAATGTATTGCAATAATACCCATAGCACATATTATATATCGTTTTTAGCCGAGTGGCAGAACTTGGAATTTGACTTTGTGTTTACAGTTTACACATTAAATGTGCTACACAGTCTGTTGTGTAAGCACAGCTGACGTCTCGTCGATAAGTCCCACCCACACCTCCATGGTTCCGCCCCAAAATGATCACGTGAGTGTTTTAAATATAGAAAAAATTGTGGATCTATGGGACAGTGTTCTATTCTGGTATGACGTAGGTGAAACGCTGTGTGCAGTATGGGGGATTGCTCTGAGAGTAATGTTGTCCTGGTTACAGAACTCTGTCACAGTTTGGGTTTTACATCGGTTCTGGATGACAACACAGGTTTAAACTTCATATAACACTTTTTTTCTTCTTTAAACAGAATTTAAACAGTAAAAAACTACTTGGCTAATACTTTCAACTCTTTTTTTGTCGAAAAAATTTAAAATATTAGACAAGTTCTTGATATCGAAAATTCGGCTATGAATAACCAAATCATAGGCATTGGGAAATAAAGAAGGACAAAATCCCTATCAGTGACTATTTTATGGACGATTGTCCAGTATATTGAAGAACAATTGGTGGATTAAATTGGTTGTACTAGTAATGCGTCGATTCGGGTATCGATTTAAACAAGCGGTTGGCAAAAATTAACTCCCAGTAAATTAATTTCACACCGAATATGTCAAAGATCACTAGGAACAGTATACTGGTCGCATCGTTTCGCCCCCTTCCTACAGATGTGAGATCTGGAGTGAAAATATGTCGGAATTACTGTAGAAAGAAGGCGAAATTAACAAAGGGGTAAGGCGTGGGGGGGGGGAACAAAAGCAAAAAAAACCAAAACAAAACAAAACAAAAAACCAAAAAAAACCAACCCTGAGTATGTTATACATGTAGTTACATGTACTTTATAATCTATCCCTAATTTACGGCTGTTGATGAATAGCGCATACGTAAGATCACGTGTTCCCATCTTCCGGTCAGGGTTCAAAGGTACGAACAGTATACTGGTCGCACCGTTTCGCCCCCTTCCTATAGATGTGAGATCTGGAGTGAAAATATGACGTAACTCGAGTAGCAACCGGACTGATTTATTACTAGACCACTCACCCCAAAATTCCCACATTGATAATAATAATAATAATAATAATAATCGCGTCATTTTACAAGGGTAGCAAATTAGGCCTGAGGCCTGTTTTCGATTTGGCCCTTGGCACAGATCGTGCGAATGATTTCGATCATTACTGCAGGAAGAAACCGAAGAACTCGGGGGAAACCTGTCTGATCGGACGGGAGACCGAATATCCCTCTCACTTCCAACGATAAAGTTCTTGCCCTGAGCTGGATTTGAACCCTCGTTGCATTGGTGAAAAGCCGCCTCTCTATCGCCACGGCTATCCGACCAGCTCATCGATACCCAATACTTAATTAACCCCCCAAATCCCCATATTGATCGATACCCAATACTTAATTAACCCCCAAAACTCAGTTAACACGGCCTTCCCCCGAAGAATACTCTCATGCCATGGACTACTTTTCGAATGATCGTAAAATATGAACCCACAAAATTACAAAGCGTTGCATTATACATACTAAAATGAAATGGGTTCAGCAACCTGCTCCGAACAGGGCTAATGAGACCGGGCATACGCCATACAGCTCGTTATAAGAAATTTTGGCCAGACAGCGGCACTACGACCTACACTAATATTGAATTCCAAGTGCCTAGGGATCTTTTACGTGCACGCCCATGTGCACACTGGACCTCGGCATCTCGTCCCATCTGAACGACTAGACTGTTGTCCTTATCAGGCCCTCCGTCATACATTAAAAATCATAACAGCAGATCTTGAAAAAGAAAACACTCAAAACTACAAAATATAAATTTTATTTTATTACAATCTTGTTAAAGATGCCATAACATAAATTAACGTCACACAGCAGACCACATATGCTTTTATGCATATAAACCAAAATTTCGAGCAAATTTCCGGGCGCCAAGATCATTCAGATGTAATCCGTCAACTAAATCCGTTTGACCAATGTTAGGATGTTTTACAACCGCCCAGTACCCCTTTTCTGACAAACTTAAAACATGCTCATTTATCAGGTCACAACGAGCTCTAATATCCTTTTTTTCTGTATACAATATCTCAGACAAAATGAAAGTAGTTTCCTTAGAACATCTTATCAATACAGATATCAAGCTTTTTAAGCTTTTTATACAGACATTTAACTGATCGAATTCATTCAAAGGTTTATTAATGTCATTAATACCAACACGCACTATAAGAATATTACATGCAATAAACTTAGACACGCACCTTAAATTATGAATTATATCTGAAATTCTCGCACCGGGTATACATAACAGCTTCCCTTTCGTAACAAATGGTTTTAAACTAGAAACGATCGAATCGCCAATAATGACATGGTTTCAGCAAATACGTTAATTCCAGCCGATAAAGGTGTTTCAGACGGTGTGTAATGTTTTAATGGGAAGCCATGTACACCAGTCATACAGTTCGAATCTAACGCCCTTAGGTCTAAAGTGTAAGGCCCAAAGAACTGTTCTACCCTCTTAAATGTCATATGAGAAATACAAGCATCTGACTTGCTCAAGGTTCTGGAGGGAGCATCGGCTTCATTAGCGGCAGATATTACATAAACCAAGTTAATATTAATATTGTATTCCAAAATAAGAAAAAAAACCTTCAGGACGCTAGTTAGATTTGGCGACCGGGACATCTGATTGTTCCAGCAATAAATCAATACTTTGTTATCCACACAAACATTGAGTCTACAGTTTTTAACTTTATCGTTGAGACTTTTAACAGCTAAATACAAGGCTTTGGCCTCCTTTACAACAATAGGGGCATCTAAGAACGATCTGTCCTAATAATCATGGATTACGTTTGAACCTCCTTTAAAAGTAAATTTAGCACCCAATCCATAATCCGAAGAATCGGATGATAAATTTAAAGTGCAGTGATACTCTGGGTTCCATGGATGAGAACCATTCCAGTTATCCAGAAAACGCCAAAATTCAAGTTCATTTCTTAATTCTTGCAAAATTCGTATCTTATCGCAACCACTTCGTCCATGTATTGAAATACAACGGAAACATTCGGAAACGAATAACTTCGCTCCAGGTATCGCCAAAACAAACGACATGCATTTTCCCGAGAATCTTTGAAGGGATAGCAAATTTACTTCCTTGTGAGATAAAATTTCCTCTCTTAAATAACGAAATTTCCTCTGTTTTGATTCTGTTAAACTAAATGTTTGATTACATGCATTAACCCACATTCCCAAGTATATAATACAATTTACAGGTGAGAGTTCTGATTTCGCCAAGCCGATACAGTACCCCAATCGTACAACCACCTGACAAACCATTTATAGTGCAATCTCTGCTTGTCGTTTCGGTGAAATATTGGGAATACTGACCTGCTCGAAAAGGCGATCATCAATATAAACAATATTATTAACCTTAAGTTGTCTTAAATAAGAAGCTACGTTGACACTAAGTGTGTGATATACATAAGCGGGGTTTTTCCAACCAAACGGATTGGTATTACACACATAAAAAAACCCGTCCCACTGAAATCCCAAAAATGGTCTGGATGCCACCGCAACAAGGACGTGATCATATCCAGACTTGTCATCAAGTTTTGTAAGAAATGATTCTGAAGAAACAATTCTGGGAACTGCATTTAGTGTGTCAAGTTTAAATGGTGTGTCTTTCATCCATAAATTCAAATATCTCATATTGAGGCACATTCTTGGTTTAGTAGGCTCCACTGTAATTGGAGAAACGATGTAAGACTGATCGACCTCGTCCACCTTTCCCCACACAGAGATAGCTCCAGTATTCAGTCTATTGGATACCTCTTTTGAAATAAAATCATGAAATTTACCGCAAGATTCCGAATTTGGGAATAAATTTGAAGGAGGAACAGAATCGTCATACGAGATCGGCCCATATGAACCCTTGAAATGTTGAAAAAAATTAAAAATATCCACACCATATTTTAGCCAGTTCAAAATCATCGTTGAATCGGTGGAATTAATCAAAATGTTCTGCCATTCAATTACAAGCCAACACAGTTACTAGCGTCTAATCGAGCCAACATCGTCGCCTACGTATGATCGAGCCAACATCGTCACCTACGTCTGATCGAGCCAACATCGTCACTTACGTCTGATCGAGCCAACATCGTCACTTACGTCTGATCGAGCCAACATCGTCACTTACGTCTGATCGAGCCAACATCGTCACTTCCGTCTGATCTAGCAAAATCTTCACTTACGTCTGATCGAGCCAAATTGGAAACAAGCCTCAGGCTTAATTTGCTACCCTTGTAGAATGGCGAGATTATTATTATTATTAATATCGAGCCAACATCGTCACTTACGGCTGATAAGAACCAAAATTACCCCTTACGGCTGATAAGAGTCTCAAGTTTCGCGAGCCAAAACTACCTCTTACGGCTGATAGAGCCAAAACTACCTCTTACGGCTGATAGAGCCAAAACTATCAATTACGGCTGAATTACGGCTGATAGTGCCAAAACTATCAATTACGGCTGATAGAGCCAAAAGTATCACTTACGGCTGATAGAGCCAAACCTATCACTTACAGCTGATAGAGCCAAACCTATCACTTACGGCTGATAGAGCCAAACCTATCACTTACGGCTGATAGAGCCAAACCTATCACTTACGGCTGAAATAGCCAACACAAATTACTTATGGCTAATAGAGCCAACAGAAATCACTTACGACATTGAGCCAAATATAATACTTACGGCTGATTAAGCCCAATAACACTATAACTTGCGGCTGACACAAGGCAACACAATGCCTTATTACAATAATCTCTTACCACCATTATCATTTACCACACGCTACCACCTATCCGACGCATCATAGATGGAAATTCATTTACCATACCTACCACTAAATAGAATTCGCTAAACAAAACCATCACAACCAAAACTATCACAAAATTATAAATCAAATACATAATGCGTGAATTTAGGGGGAACTCCTATACTAAATTGTGAATGGCAAAATAATAAGTTTGCAAGAAAATGACTGGGAATTTGCCACAGTCTTGAGTTGAAAATAACTAAACAAACCCAAATATCTAACTAATTTCAGAGAACATAATCTGACCCTTTTCGAAACTTATGTTGTACAACGTGCCCTATCAATTTCATCCGTGGTAAATAAAATGCGTGGCGGTTGTTTTTAGACAGTGAGAGCAGCGTAGATATATTGAATTTCAAGTGGGCATATATCTTTGTTAATACTAAAGGGACTTGAACTATTTTTGGGCTGATATTCAAATTTCATTCATATAGCTAAAATCACACACCACTGCACCTTTTTAAAATATCTATAGGCAGATCAAAAATCTATCAGAATCAGATTAATCAAAGTTCATTACAAAACTGTTCTAATTTTTAAATCAACAAATAATCACCTCAGAATCTTGCCCACCCTCTAATTTCCTCTTTGGGGTTGACGGACGCTCAGTGTTTACATGTAATAACGATTGTTCATGTTGACCAGATGTCTTTGAGCAATTTCCAACGTAAGAATTGGCAACGTCAATTGCTGCACTTGTTATGTTTACCATATCTGCTAGAGAAGCTGACGAATATCATCAAAGTTCAAAATTATCGCCATTTCATCCAAATGCTCTTGTTTTAACCCCATCTCCATCAAACCCATCTGTAATTCGTTTTTTGACAAAGGTTTAAGATTCTGGTCCTGATTAAACGAATAAACATCCTTCGTACCTTTTCGAAACGTTACAACTATTTTAAAAAGATCATTCCCCGATAGGGATGCATTTGGATTTTTACAAGGCATTTGAACGACCGATCTTTCCGTCTCAAGCGGCTGTTCAAGGTTCAAAGGTACGAAGAGTCCATTTGCTGATTACACTATTTTGCTTGAATACACTATTTTGCCTATAACGCTTTTAGGACTTTGAATTCTGTCTTATGGTTTGGATTGTTCGTACTTGGTTTTTATTTTATTTCACGAGGTTTTTGTGAAGAGAATAACTAAGGTCACGAACCGCTCAATATTAATAGGGTTCACTTTAGCATGGCCCCAAATGTTTAATAAATACAGTATGATAGAGTTCGACTCTGGTGAACAGATCGACCAACAGAGAATTATTTGAATCGATAGGTTGCATGCCTTCATGTTTCAAATTCATCACACGACAAACAAACTGTGGCCATAATCCAATAGGCCGTGGGCCGAAACCTGTACGGCCTCTATAAAATGGAAAAGGGTGCAAGTTTTTGGTGACTACATAAACTATATATCAAATTAATCTGCAGAATGTGCTTGTTTCAAAATTGCAATGTTTTCCCCAAAAAGTATGTTTGCTACTTAGATAATGCTATCTGAAATGACTGAATTTTAACCAATCAGAAGGCAGCATAATGCCTGAAAACTGTCGAGTCCGAGCCTAACAAAGATGGCCGCGCCCATGCTTGAATGTTGTTGCCATATCACTAACTGCACAGATGAGCCAATTTTACCTTTTTCTGATGTGTCCTGGGGAAGGATATGTGAGTGTATGACTTTGTGGGCTTCTCTAGACGGAAAGGAAAAAGAAATTGCTTGTGTATTCAATTATACTTCCCGTGACACTGGTGGTTTTCACAGAGTTTGCTATCAACGTTTCACAAATAAGAAACGAATTAAACAGGGTGTAAGGTCTGCCGATAGCGACATCAATATCTCTGAAATTCCATCATTCACTATAAAGTTAAAATGCATCCTGAGATCCTCATTAGGCATGGATTAAGTTGTTGAGAGGCTATCATGTAATAAAACATGTATTACCAAAGGAATGCATTATATGCTAAAAGAGGAAGGTTATTATTGACAAAAGAACAGTGAAGAGAAATGTGGAGGTATTAGTTACATGTAAAACTTTTGCAGGCTGCTGAATTGAAAGGCGACATTCGTATTTTGTTGCAGATTGGTGACTTGGACCCAATTTGCACTGAGGTCAGATATCACTCTTCGTGTTATAAACAACACACTAAGTTATAAGTAGTGTCTGATTCATCGTAAATTTTAAACGGATTTCTTCGATTATGAACAAACTAGTTAACTTTGGTTATTATAAACTTACCTGTGTATTTCTAATCAACTCCCAATAAATAAAACCCATTGCACAACTAATTATCACAACAATGAAAACAAGTACCGGGCACTCTCTTGAAATATCAAAAACTTTTAGCAAAGAACAACTCTCCGGGAGATATCATTTCGTATTCCTTTAACTATAAATATCCCATCTTTTTATGTTATAAATAATTTAACAAGGATCATAAAGCTTACCCCCGAATTTTCTGAGTGTATTTTTAATTTGATACGCATTCTTTCGATCGAAAAATAACCGCTTCGGTTACATCTTCAAGCGTGTTGCGGCAGCCCTCGGCGTGCCTATTAGGTGCCAGGGTGGGAATATAATGCTACTAAGCCCGTACGACCTTGTTAGAAGCGGAACATCGATTCCCGATTCGACAGTTTTGACGAAAGTGTGATAAGCCCCGTAAAACGAATGTATAGTTGTGTTTGTGCGGTATGCTGTTCAAAAGTAAATTATCCCATCCGAGTCACTAATCAAATAATTAAAACAAAATATTTCAAAAAGTAAAGCTATAAAATTTGCAGAGATTTTACTAGAATCTAAAAGACGGTAAGTAGGCCTAGTTATGTGTGTGAACGCTCAAAATGAATGCCAATTGTCGTAGGTATCCAGACCACTCGTACCAAAGACCAGTCGGACCAATTAAATTATATTATAAGGCTAGATAATATGCAGAGATTTTACTAGAATGTAAAATACGGTAACTAAATACAGGGATGCAGGTAGGCCTAGTTATGTGTGCGAACGCTCAAACTCAATGACAACAGTCGTAGGTATCCAGACCACTCGTAGCAAAGACTACTCGGGCTAAGACCAGTCGGACCAATTAAATTATATTATAAGGCTAGATAATACGCTATTTATTTATTTTTAAATCACAATACAAAGAAGCAAATAATTCTTATAGGGAATTCTTATATTTAGAGTTGTTTAGTTCAATTTTGTGTACGGAAAATAAATCAACGATTAGTTTTAAAATTAATTAATAATGGTGCCGCAAAAAAATATCAATCTAATATGCAGACTTTTAACAGTTTCTACATATGCGGGTATACTGTTCTTATCTGATAGCCTAATTTTACTTTTTCCACATTCGCAGTATCCCCAGTGGTTTCATTCCGTTCTACCCCACTAACCCCTGGGTTAATATATGCAGAGGGGACACGTTTTCCAGTTATCCGCCTAAAACCGGATATTATATGCCCCTTTTAAAAGCGAATTGTGTGGTTTTCGATATTTTGCGATTTGGGATACAATTATTAATTTATTCAAACAACACATTATTATTAGTTCGAGTAGTCGTATTAAAACACACACAATTAGCAATTTATTCAAATAACAATTAATTATAGGTTCGAGTAGTCATATTAAAACAAACACAATTATCAATTTTTTAAAACAGCACTTGTTTGGGTCGAGTGGTCTATTAGTTGGTCCGACTAGTCTTGGTCCGAGTGTTCATGGATTCTTGTTCATATTGGTGTTTTTCTTTGCCAAAAGTTTTTGATATTTCAATTTTTCAAGAGAGTACTTGTTTTCGTCGTTGTGATAATTAGTTGTGCAATGGATTTTTTTTTAACGTTGGTTGATTACAAGGTAAGTTTATAATAACCAAAGTTTAGTAGTTTGTTCATAATCGATGAAATCCGTTTAAAATTTACGATGAATCAGACAGTAGTGTATTGTTTATAACACGAGGAGTGATATCTGACCTCAGTACAAACTGGGTCAAGGTCACCAATCTGCAACAAAATACGGATATCGCCTGTCAATTCAGCAGCCTGCAATAGTTTTTAAGCACATGTTTCACATATACCGGTATATGTGACTACCTCCACATTTCTCTTCAAATCCAATGTTCTATCTATTGGCAATAATAACCTTCCTCTTTTGTCATATAATGCATTCTTCTGGTAATACATGTTTTGAACTCCTCTCAACAACTGTATTCCTGCCTAATATTAATAAGGATCTCGGGATGCATTTTAACTTTTAAGGGGTAGATGGAATTTCAGAGATATTGGTTTCACTATCGGCAGACCATCAAACACCCCTTATCAATTCGCGAAACGGTGATAGCAAACTCTGTTAAAACCACAAGTGTCACGGGAACTTCGGGAAGTAGAGTTGAAACACAAGCTTTTTCTTTTTCCTTTCCGTCTAGAGAAGCCCACAAAGTCATACACTCACATATCCTTCCCCAGGATACATCAGAAACAGGTAAAATTGGCTCGTCTGTGCAGTCAGTGATATGACAACAACATTCAAGCATGGGCGCGGCCATCTTTATTAGGCTCGGGTTCGACAGTTTTCAGGCCTGATGCTGCCTTATGATTGGTTAAAATTAAGTCACTTTAAAATAGCATTTTCTAAGTAGCAAACATACTTTTTTTTGGAAAACAATGTTGATTTAATCATAAATAACATTATTTGATTTAATTGTGATGAAATTTCCCCCTCACCAAAAACGTGCAGCTAAAAATCACATTTTTCAGGTTCGGCCCACGGCCTACAAGAGGAAAACACGAGTCATCTCTCTATATAACTGACTGGTTGTGACGAGAGATAACAGATACACGGCCAATATCCTCTCAAATAGTTTTTCTGTTTTTATTTCGTGTTCTCTTATCTAATGTCAGATATCCTCTCACAATTTCACACAACAACTTTTGGTCTTGGAAGGTATTATTATAGAGTTATATAGAGAGATGACTCGTGTTTTCCTTTGGCGTTCGTCACTTCCGATTCAGGAAGCTTGTATTACTCAGCTATCGTAGCAATGATCACTGTGTTAAAATTATATTTAGAACGTGTTTAATTAGTTCTATCACATATGTGATAATGACTGACGCGAATATTGCCCTTTAAGTTTAATAGTGATGGCAAGATGGCGGGGCTTCAAGCGAGAGAGACACAAACTAGGTAATTTTGGGACTAACGTATGGTTTTCAATTTTAATATTAATGTCACATACGCATACGCTCACACTTGGACTTGAAACCACAGCCGCAAGCGAGAGGTGACCGACCAGCTAGAGGTCGAATCCCCCCCCCCCTCGTGGCTTCATAAGAAGCAAATATGAGGATGCCAACTTTAATACCAATACCGTGAAAGGTTTCGAGAACGATAAAACAAGAGTTATAACTAACTAACGACAGAATAAATAAATAACATTTTATTCATATTATAGTTCAATTAGCAGCGGTGGTAGCTGTAGCTGCCATCGCAGGTTGGTATTTGTAATCCAAAGTATAGACAGTTCTTCTTATACATTCTGCAGCTTCCAAGGGATCATGGAATTGACTCAAAGCCTGTAATGCACTTTCTCTATGGGCACCTTGTCGGTCCTTGATCATTTTTACGATTTCACCCTGAAACATAATGTACAAATTTTACATAAATTAACCTGCACGTAAATATCTAAACAAATACAAACCTCCGGAACAACATTTTTGAGGGGAATCGAAATATTAATGAAGGAAAGCAAGAACACCTTAAAGTCTACCGGACGTGGTTAGTTCAACACAGCTACAAGATTTAACCATACAAGTTATAAGCAAGTCAGTTATTTAGATATCACTTTATTTGAATGTTTTGGCGATGGTGGATAAGTAGGTAAGACGCTGGCTCGCTAGCCTTGAGGTCGGGTGTTCGATTCCTGCATTGGCCGAGAAAGTTCATCCATATTTTCTGGCGTGGTCTCCCCTTGCCAGTGCTGCAGGATTCAGGGCCTGTCAAGTAGTTCATCAGCGACAACATGGGCGTCTACCAAGTAACAAAGTTCTAAAATATTACATATTTGTTTAACAGCTGGATCTGCCAAGAATACACACCCAGTATCATCGCATTGTCCAAATGCTTCACATCGAATATGTAAAAGACTAATTTCCTTTGGTCTTTGGGAAGGGGGGGGGGGGGGAATCAGGAACGGAGGTCACGAACCACTTAATTTTAATAGGCTTCGTTTTAGCATGGCCCCAAATTTTAGATAATTGTGAGAATCGATAGGTTGCATGCCTTCGTGAAAATTTGAATCAAGGTCAAGTTGGTTCGATTCACATCAAAATCAAAGACATTCAGGATCTTCTCACCATTAACACTTATTTTAAGTTTTATTCAAATCAGACAGAGATAGTGGTCTAATGAGGGCCCGTATTCTTTGTACATGTATTATTTGCGTAATGCGGTGGTGCAATTTCCACAATCCGTGATTGTAGTGTAATGAGGGTCGAAATTTATGTACGCTTTTTTCGCAGAATAATGGACAATAATTCCGGATATGTATCAAAATCGAACCAATCTGAGATCTTTGAGATATGCACACTTAAAAGTTAAAACTAGATATGACGTCACCCTTTGATGTTTTTAACCAGTATATAGGAGAATGTACGCTTTTCTTAAACGATCGTCAGACGATTGTTAAGAAAATACCAATAATTGACACGTATCTAAAAGATAGGTTGCCAGGGAACGAAACATACGCCCACAGCAGCTAAATCGTCCTGGCAGTCAACAAGAGTTGTCGCATATTCTTACTTTTTTTGATAACGAAACATTTATAATACATTAAAATTTAATTCAGGGTAACATCTCATTAGATTAAAGTCAATCGGATATTAACTTTGGCCTCTAGAGCATCCACAAGAATTTTTGAAGTGATCAAGGGCCATAACTCTGACAGTAATTATTGGAAATCGCTGAAAATCGATAGGCTTCTTCGTCTCATGACGTTAAACACTGTGTATAAATTTAAAGTCAATTGAATATTAACTTTAGCCTTTAGAGCGTCCACAAGCAATTGGGCGTATAAAAATGAACATGGATTTTGAGGTAATTTAAGTTATCGAAATGTCACGTGACCAAATGTTGATTTCACTTGTTCACACTTCCTTTATGGACACTCTACAGATCAGAACTTAAAATATAGGTATATATCCAAAAGATTGGTTCCTTTTGATATTGGCTTGTATCGGACCGTATTTTATTGGATTTTGGCCCGGGCGGTACACACTAGAGGTCACAATTATGCCCTTTTTGATGAAACTGAACATTATGTGTTTATAATATAACCCAGAGATCTCGATTCCTTGCGATACTGGCGCATATCGGTCCGTAACGTCCTGGATTATGGCCCCTGATCGAACAAAACAAAAACGTGTTTTGAGCCTGTGGAACCTATACATACACAATTTTTATCCAATTTTAAAAAAACTTTCAAATATATCACTGTTACGTAATAGTTATATACCTTGTTTTCAAAAAGAGACGGTGTATCAACCCATACACCGAGAAAACAAGGTATATTACTGACTTTTACTAAATACTTTTGCGAGAAATAGCGTTTTTTTTCTATTTTTACTAATTTAATTTCAAAAGCATTTTTCATTTCACAAATTTATCAAAGTTTCCCATTCAGAGCCCCCCCCCCCCATAATTATCGCATTGACAACTCTTATTTCTACTAAGGTAAATGATGTCAGTACAACTCACGTGCATTTCACGGTTCAAATCAGGTCAGGGACAATAGCAGGGATATTGATTGGTTGAGAAAAGCAAACGGCATCCAATCATTTTGTACAAATGGCCATTTCTTGTTGTTTTGACAACGGCTGTGTCGATTGTAGTGGATGGCAGAAATGAATGCGGGGATTCGTCGCAGAATCCTACTTTATAGTTTCACAGAGATATATATTTCTAAGACCAAGAATAACATTTCTGCAAGAGATGTCGGTGATCACGAAGATTTAGAAGCCCGATCCATCACAGAACAAGAAATTAAAGCCATGCAGATGAGTCGAATTCCACAAAACACGAAGAAAAATACCAATTGCATAGGAATATGGTGACACTTCGAGATCAGTACAAGAGATTGGATTTTAACTTTTTTGATAAGCAAGGTACATTTGCTAATTTCTGCACAGATCAATTCATTAACCCCGCGAGGTATTGGCATCTACAAAAACAAGAACAGCCATTAAATGAAGACGAGTTCTCAAGTTTGTAGTGTAGAAAATGCCAATGGATTAATTTATACTAGTAATATTATGGAGTACGTGCTGTGGATGAGCATAAACCGCGACAAAATGTGAAAGTTTTTAGTTTTGAAAATGCCAAGAGATTAATTTATAATAGTAATATAGTTGGATTACGTGCTGCGGATGAGCATAAGCTGCGACCAAATGTGAAAGTGCGACTAATCAAAATGTAAAGAAATGCGAGACAAAATGTAAGAATATGACTGAGAGTGACGCACATTCGAAAATGCTGAGAAAAATGGAAATGATGACTATTTTACCATAACATGTTAAAAACTGGTTGGAGATGTTAAAATAAATATGTAAATCATGATATTGTTCGTTTGCCCCTTTTCAACTGATACACGGCCATTTTCAACTGATACACGGCCACTTTTGACTTTTGAAAAGTGGCCGTGTACCAGTTCAAAAGTGGCCGTGTATCGGTGTATACCCCCCATTTTCATCAAAGAGTCGAGAAAAAGTATGGGTATAAATCATAATGACAGTTGAGTTTGAATTTTGTGAATTGGTGTGTATCTTTGATCATGTGTCCTGTCACTTATGTCAGAGAATATATTAATTTTGAACTCTGGGAATATCACGATCTGTAATGTATAAAAAGGGCATGGTTAAGTAAAATAAATATGTAATTCAATGCAAAGGAGCCGAAACTCTGTTACAGCCATTACCCATCACATATTGCACGTTCCAGGTGTATTAATAGTATAGCATATATTCACGCCCTTCAATGTATTAATTTCTAATCAAACAGTGATTTAATTAAATTTACATGTTTAATATACCAATGTCCCGGAAAGATCACCAAGTAAGTTTCGATCGTTTGATTCTCTTCATTTACCGAAATTGATACTAGTTTGATTTACCACCGCCGAAAAAAGGTGTAAACCGCGGAAACAACTTTATACCGTGCAAAAAAAGGTTTACATATTTTTACGTGTCTAACGAACTTCAGATATCTGCCGGCAATGGTGAAGTCAGTGGTGTGCTCATCCTACTCGATTTACCGGCTGCGTTCGATAAAATCGATCATTGCCAACTAATACACTCTCTACGACATGACTTTGGCATTGGAGGTATTGCATCTTATCTGACTGATCGTGTGCAATCTATTCATGTTAATAGTGTTTCTTCTGACAAATCAGTTATACATCAAGGTGTGTCACGAGGATCGGTTCTTGGCCCCGTGTTATTAACTCTGTATACCAAAGAACCTCTACGCTGATGATACACAGCTCTTTCGTCAATTTGAACCCAGTAACTTCGTCATAGCCGTAACTGATATTGAAAACTGTGAAGACTACACATCTGCTAAAATTCAACGCCTCAAAACTGAAGCCATGCTAGTTGGAACTAATAGTAAAATTGCGAATGTTCATCATTCATCCATCCGTATTGTAGAATCACAGATCGATTTCTCAAGAAAAGTGAAAATCTCGGGCTCCACCTGGATTCAAGTTTATCAATGAAACAATATATCACCAAAATTAATCGGTTGGGATCGGTAGCTACTATCTAAAATTGGCTAACGGGGGATAGCTACAGCGCCCTATATCCGTCAAAATGGTGTGCCAAGTCTGACAATAGGCGGTTCCGCTTCCAAAACTTCACTGTTCAGAAACTCCATAAAATCTATTTTTGATCCAGAATATAAGCAACTCTGTGACACTGAAACCTTGCTAAAATTAGCTCTTGCTAAGCGTCTTTAAAATAGTGACTTTTATCAAAAGCGCATCAGCAACAATAGTTCGGTCACAACCCCCAGATCCGTGAGCATTTCTCGGCGAACAAGGTTTGACGATGGTTTCTGATAGAAAGGACCCTAGAAAAAATATTTGTAGTTTGCTACCTCTGAAATCTACGCGCTAACTGAAATTGACCTTGCGAAATATTGCTGAGGAAGTAACCGGCGTAGTATATCATTTTATAGGTTTTGTTGGTCATCCGACTCATTTTGGGAAGTTTCCGATCGATTTCACTAATGTTTGATCTAATATGGCCACCAAAATCCAAAATAGCGACATACATTTGCTCGAAACGTAATTTGTTAATGTGTCATTTCCTTGTTGATAGAACTAATCTGAAGGAGTTTAATTAGCATACAGAAATGAAGCATGTTCGCGACTACCAACTAACACTTGTAACAACAACAACCATAAATTGTTCCAGACATCCGTGAACCTTATCCAACATACATTCCAGCTGTCATATTACACTATAATGCACTATATCATATTGTATTAGGCAGCCTTTAATCTCAGAAAATATTTGTCACTAGTTCTATCACATATTTCCGGTCTCAAGTTTGATTTGTAATTAATAACGCTGTTAAATGGCCAATTTCATTACATCGGAAGCTAAATAATGATCAAAAAAGGTCTCGTTGGCAATAAAAACGACAGGTAGTGTAAGAACTAGTGATTATTGTGAGATGTTAGCAGACGAAATGCCTTGAAGACGTGAAAACAAAGATGGCGACTGAAATACCTTGTTATACTATAATAATATATAGTGAAGCAGTAGGCCTAGTAAAACAGATTTATTTTAATTCCTTCAGTACCTGTGCGTGAAATGTTACGAGAATGATAAAACAAGAGCAATAACAAACTAACGGCAGAATAAATATATAACATTTTATATATACTATAATTTAATTAGGTGTAGTAGCTGTGGCTACCATAGCAGGTTGCTATTATGATTTAATTACTAGCTTGGTATTTTTAATCCAAAGTATAAACAGTTCTTCTTAAACATTATGCAGCTACCAGGGAATCATGGAATCGAGACAAAGCCTGTAATCCACTTTCTCTATTTGCTCCTTGGTTGTATATCACATTGTATATCAATTAACCAGTAAAACACATCATGAACGAATGAAATACACACAATGTAAATAAACTGTC
Organism: Patella pellucida; assembly: GCA_917208275.1. Lineage (NCBI taxonomy): Eukaryota > Metazoa > Mollusca > Gastropoda > Patellidae > Patella > Patella pellucida. The sequence goes on along the minus strand of OU795042.1, from coordinate 49,317,057 downwards.
AAGAATAACATTTTCGTGGGGAATCGAATTATTAATGAACGATAAACAACGTGTGAACGAACCAAGATTACTTATGTACATTGATGTTTAAAAAACCCAACTAAAATGTACTAGGCGTGGTCAGTTGAACACAGCTACAAAATGTAACCATTAAAGTTATGAACAAGTTAATAACTTTCTGTGTATGTTAGTTGTATTTTATAATATTAAATAGTAAAAATAAAATAAAACCAAGTACGAACAATCCAAACTATTAGACAAAATTTTAAAAAATACGGTAAAGGCAAATAGTTTAATCAGGCAAAATAGTGTAATCAGTATTGGACTGTTCAACGTGTACAAAATAAACGACAAACAGTGGTAACAGGTATTCGGAAGAGTAAGCTTACCCTGTCGGGCGCCACACCCGCCATAGCTGCATCCAAACTATTAGGCAAAATCTCGGTAAACTAGCGTTATTGGCAAATGGACTATCGGTATCCAAAATGCACGTGATCAACAGTATAAACGATGTAGTAGACAGACATTATTAGGGCGATAGTATACGCGTCAATTAAATATATGTAGATTAATAGCTAAGTGAGACATGTTACATTTACCAATCAAGTCAATATGACGGCCATACAACTTTTTAAAGGTTTTAATAAGTTTAGTTCGCAAGTATCCCTGTAGTTGAAGCTTAGATGACAAATTCAGAATAAAAGGAAGCTCTCGCGTAACGAATCAGCTGAGACACAAACAATCCATAGGCTGGTGATATTGGAATATTACTACTATTACATGGAAAGCTAACAATCGGAAAGTCAAAGTTATCACGTTTATTGTTCAATTATTGTCAAAATTGAGACGCAGCTCCAAGTAGGAAGCGTAATTGTCACTGTCAATAGTGTTTTTAATTTCGAGCTCATCAGGATATTATGAATTCTACATAATCACTAAACTTTGGATTATTCAGTGATAGAATATCATCGATATATCGGTAAGTGAAATTAAAATGTCTGACTAAACGTTTATTTGATTTTACGAGTGCCTGTATGTGATCGGCTTCGTAGGAATAGAGAAACAAATCGGTAAGCAAAGGTGTACAGTTGGTACCCATGGCTTAAAACTGACCATTCTGATAAGTGACCATATGACCATATGCTGTCCATGCCGCACGTCATTGAAGATAAACACTGACCAAATTCCCACAAGTGTTTGATCTACTTCTTTAAATCTACGTGGCATATTATTGTCCACTGTATTCAAGGACGATTGGTGACTATCAAAGTGGGTTACGCTTCACGTAACCTCTTAATATGCAGTTCAGGTGCAAAAGAATGACGGCGAAAGTGCCGTGAAGGTACGTTTTAAAAAACAGAAACATAAATTTAACCCCCCGAATTCGCCTCAAATGATTTTCGTTGAGTGAAGTCTGACATTTACGACTTTTACTCATCTCTACCACAGTCGTGACAAAGGGGATGGGGTAATGATTTATCTAGGACTAGGTATCACCCAGAGAACCACTGTTTATCACAAATCTGATTAAAATACAGATCCTCTTCTCTGCTAGTATTACTTGATGGATTTATATATATAATGCTTGTCTAGATTTGTCCAAAAAACAGATACTTTGCCGCATCTGCTTAAAATGGGATACCGAAGAGAGAGAGAGAGAGAGAGAGAGAGAGAGAGAGATGGGGTTTAACGTCCACTCGACACAAACTAGGTCATTTCGGGACTAACATATGGTTTAATTTTATTTCCATAATTCGCTTGCGCGTAGGAGTCTTTAGCAGTGGGAGGAAACTAGAGGATCCGGAGAAACCCACAGAGGCTGGACAGGCGACCCTACTCCCTGTCACATTCAATCGGGATACTCGAAACCACGCCAGTTGACTCAATGACAGGCATATGGAACAGCGCGCACGTGTTAACCATTCGGCCACCCAACACCCTGAAAGTTAATTACAGGATCAGGATCAGTGTTGCATAGCTTACGGTTCACATGGACTTGATCAATAGTCAGTTTATTTCGAGAGATTAGATAAAACCCATATAAATATTACGCATTGTCATCGGCTTATATTAAGACTCGTAGCTGTAAATAAGATTAAAGCTATTAATAGACTAGATATGCAATAAAGTATACAAACCACATGGCATGATACATCACATGACGTTCAAAATGTCGATTTCAAGACTGATGCTTGTGCTTTTTACTGTTGTTAGCATATGTAATGCCTTTAGCGATAATTCAACAGCACCGCCAGTATTTCAAGTAGTTTTAAATCTACAACCATCTGCACGATGGGCTCATATAATCCAGAAATATCACCAAATCGTCAAGGATTCATATGCTATTATCAGGTAACTGTGACATAAAAATAAAATAAAATAGGGTTTAGCTCCCTGCTTTTCTGCATCGACTGGGATAATGAAGATGGGCGAACGAGCGCCACACAAACAATGTAGGCTAGTATGAGAGGAATATTGCCATGACAAATATTCAAAATGTGCACGCCAACTTGTTCACTCTACCTTCGTATTTCGTCCAATCTGAACAACAACACGCTTTTGTAACACTATATGTTACCGACGAAAGAAGGAAGGCATGGTGTATATAAGACCTTTATTAAGTACATGAAATAATACATACATCGGCTAGGAACCCTATTTCAAGTCTGTTTTAGTCTCAGTGAACTACTGCTTATAAAGCCTTCAACAATTAGCTGAGATGATAATCATATATAATATTGTTTTTTTTTAAATTATGGTGTTTGTAATTATACTGCATATTTCTCTGAAAGTCACTATAGACATACACATTCTCTTTGAAGTTTTATCTAATGTGCATATGTAGCTTATTAATAATAATTGAATAATTAGAAGTTTATTCAAATCGTGTCTTCATAGGAGAGTTCATACGTCAACATCAAGGTTTTCCTCCAGGGAACAGGACCCAATTCTGAAGTTATCGATACCATTACTGCTGTATCCTTTCGGCAAACCTCGACAGATTCCGGTGCCCTACATCTAGACTCGGCTGTATGATGAAGTCCGCCATTTTGGAACTATTTTAAAGGACCCGGATAAACATGTTTGCCCCCAGGAGATGGGTGCCAGTCAAGTCGTCCACAAGCGAAGTCGTCCACAACCGTGGTGGAGTCGTCCACAAGGCATTGGTGATGTCGTCAAAAACTATTAGTGATGTCGTCCACAACTAAATTTGTTTATGAATTTGTTAATGAATTTGTTATTTATGGAATAAAACGATTTACTTTGTTGTTCATTTGCCGGGAGAAAGGGTGACCACGCAGAAAAAAACTATACTAATTTAACATACATCGTGTGGACGACTCCAAAAAACGTATTACAATATCCAGAAATTATTTACTTTGTTGTTTATTTACCGAGAGAAAGGGTGACCACGCAGAAAAACTATACTATTTACAAATACATTATGTGTCCAGAAGTTATACTAAGTCGTGTGGACGACTCCACCAACGGGTGTGGACAGCTTAACCAGATTTTGGGACTTTTTTGTAAAAGCGGAACGTTTTCCTGTAAATCGGTAGTCGACAAGCCGCATCGCAAATGTATGGTCGTAGGTACATAACAATGACTATCATACATCCGAGTCTAGATGTAGGTTACGGAGAGTACCGGAATCTGTCGAGGTTTGCCGAATGCTGCTGTATCGTGATCATTGGCCCATGATCGTCGTGAAATAAAACTTCTGGCGTCTAACAAGGTTTCCTGCGGCTTCGCGCATTCGGCAAACCTCGACAGATTCCGGTGCCCTACATCTAGACTCGGCTGTATGATGAAGTCCGCCATTTTGGAACTATTTTAAAGGACCCGGATAAACATGGTTGCCCCCAGGAGATGGGTGCCAGTCAAGTCGTCCACAAGCGAAGTCGTCCACAACCGTGGTGGAGTCGTCCACAAGGCATTGGTGATGTCGTCCACAACTATATTAGTGATGTCGTCCACAACTAAATTTGTTTATGAATTTGTTAATGAATTTGTTATTTATGGAATAAAACGATTTACTTTGTTGTTTATTTGCCGGGAGAAAGGGTGACCACGAAGATAAAAACTATAAAACTATACTAATTAAAAATACATCGTGTGGACGACTCCAAAAAACGTATTACAATATCCAGAAATTATTTACTTTGTTGTTTATTTACCGAGAGAAAGGGTGACCACGCAGAAAAACTATACTATTTCGTTTTACGGTTTGGATTGTTTGTACTTGGTTTTTATTTTATTTACAAATACATTATGTGTCCAGAAATTATACTAAGTCGTGTTGACGACTCCACCAACGGGTGTGGACAGCTTAACCAGATTTTGGGACTTTTTTGTAAAAGCGGAACGTTTTCCTGTTAGAGTAAATCGGAAGTCAACAAGCCGCATCGCAAATGTATGGTCGTAGGTACATATTAATGACTATCATACATCCGAGTCTAGATGTAGGTTACGGAGAGTACCGGAATCTGTCGAGGTTTGCCGAATGCGGCTTCGCGCTGTGTCAGGTTCACGTGCACAATTCCTTATCTGTAACACTATCTTACAGATAACAGACTAGTGTGTATAAGACCTTTATAAAGTACATGAAATAAGACATACATCGGCTAGGAACCCTATTTCAAGTCTGCTTTAGTCTCAGTGAACCCCTGCTTATAAAGTCTTCAACAATTAGCTGAGATGAAATTTACAATTTCAAGTTTTTATGTTAATCATAGTTAATCTGATCTTGGCGCTCTGAATAACTTACTATTTGTATCATTTATTCTCTCTTTTTGTATTTAATGTTTGTTAAGCGCTGAAAACACGGAGGGTGTGCATCCGGTGAGTAGAACTGTCATAATATGCATTCCTCTCTTGGCTATATTTCGATTTGGGAGCCGGGGGGGGGGGGGGGCTGGGGCTGAGCAATGAAAAATTCGACGACCTTTTTTCTATTAACGTTTAGAGAAAAATATAACTAAAATAAAAACCAAGTACGACAACCCAAACCGTAAGACAGAATAGGCAAAATAGTGTATTCAAGCAAAATAGTGTATTCAAGCAAAATAGTGTAATCAGCAAATGGACTGCTCATCGTGTACAAAATACACGACAAACAGTGGTAACAGGTGTCCGGAAAAGTAAGTTTACCCTTCCTGGCGCCACACCCGCAATAGCTGCATCCAAACTTTTACTGTTTGTTCGAGGCGACACCACGACTTGAAAATTGCTTACTATTTCAGCAATTTTTAATTAAAATGGTTAAAACGACCTACCTGGAATTGACACCCCATTACTTTCTGCGTCAAGCCCTAACGCCTATTAGTTCGATAAAAGCCTTTACCCTCTTGTAAATTTCACATTTTTCGACAAGTCAATTTCACAGAACATCAACATTTTAACTGCGTCGACGCAAGTTGGGTCACTCTCTATATAACACTATAAGGCTTATTTTTGGTCTATGAAAAGTGTTCTGTTTGTTATAGAAATCTTTACCTACATGATGTGGGACGAAAACTAGGGTAATAAGATAGCTTGCATTATTCCTTTCTATTTTAGTCTTAGTTAGCGACAGCTATGTCAGTATCCGTTGTTAAAAGTAGGAGACTATCGTCCAGCCATCCCAGGTACGGATTAGTACAATTATCTAAAATAGTGTTGACGTAAACCGGTGCCTTTACGAAACACGTATCCAAAAATGGTAATCGTTCCGCCCTAATAGCCGATGCATTATATTTTCTATATAGTATAGAGCGCGTTTCGGTTTACCTCAGACAATCATTCGGACCTGAAGGGGAACATGCCATTAGCCTTCCCGGCTAGAGGCTAGGGGTTCAGACAATTATTGAGAGCGCAAGGGGATCACAAGACCTATAGCCTCACCGGCTAGAGGCTAGGGGTTCAGACAATCATTCAGAGCTCAACGGGATCACAAGACCTTTAGCCTCCCCGGCTAGAGGCTAGGGTGGACATAATAGATTTTATTTATTCTTAACATCTAAATACCTATAGAACTATAGCGGTCTCGAAGTTGTAAGATATATATTATTGTAACATAGAAGGCTATCTTTAAAGAACAGAAAAGAGTTTGAAGTCTCATGTAGCGGTATAAGGGTATTCTACAAATGGGGTGTATTCGGTTAATAATGCTTTGTGCGAGAGGATTTGCCCGTTTGATTTGCGGCCGTGTGTGTATCACTCGGCAAACCTCGGCAGATTCCGGTACCCACATCTGCATGACAGTAAACCTACGCCTATGCAATTGCGATGCGGCACCGGTTTACTTATAAGGGAAACGTGTCGCATTTTTAGAAAGAAGTTCTCAAAATTGCCTCCTTCTACGAGTGTGTAGAATTGTCAATGCAAAGTTGTCCTTGTGATGACTTGTCTAAAGAAAATCGGATAAACCTGAAAGAAAAAAAGCTTCAATGTCAATGCCCGTATCGGAGTTAGGGAGGAAGGTGCTGAAGAAGAGACGGCGACAGGAGTTGAAGAGAGAGGGAGGGGCAGGGAAAGAGGCGACCGAGTCGCTGCGTGGCTTCTCGAGGAATTACCTGTCTCGGACTCGAGACCCGCGGTTGGTCGAGTGCCCGCCTCGGAGAGAGAGGCAGGCAAGGGAAGAGACGGTCGGGGCTGTCATTTCTGGAGACGGCCGGTGCGTGGTTTCACCGCCGAGTCGCGCTCTCGAGGAATTTCAGTGCATGACCGTCTCGGACTGGAATCCGATATCATTTGGCGTCAAAATATGTGTTCGAAATATTTAGATAAGAATACAAGAACACGTTTCAGACATATTCATCGCAGAAAAAAAAGAACTTATCAGTGTAGAATATACCAACATAACAATGATTTTTTAAACTTTTGTCACGACCAACTGTAAATGTGAGGAAAACACAGTCGTAGATTGTCCATTAACCAAAATAACCCCGTGCTTTGTCTACATGGTTCTTTACAAGTACCATATTTGCCACAGTGCAAGTGGCTCTGCTAAACCAGGCCCCAACATGGGACACCAACAATATATTTCAAATACATACAATAGGAATATTATAAATACTGATTTATTAGAATTTGTATTATTATAGTATTGAGAGGGTTGGTGACATATATGAAACTTGGATAAATACAACAAAATTTGATCTTCTTTGATTGGCATTTAGTAATTGAACATAATAACACGGGGTGTTCTCATCCAGCTCAAAATATTGATTAAGGGGATTAAGGGTGTAGGGCTGGGGGATTATGGTCTGTAGCTGAAATGTGTTAACCTAATTAGATATGGATTAACCGTTTAATAAGTGTCATGTGAGATGGTAGTTTACTTGCCCATATGAAATATATATTTTTAATGTTGATGCTCATTTCATAGTGCTATTTAGTTACATGTATTTATTTTTTATATTAAGTTTTTTCTTTTATATTAAAAGTGTTAAAATAAACATGTTTTACTATAATACATGGGGGATCACGGTGGCTAAGTGGATAAGGCGCTGGTTCGCTAGCCTGGAGGTCGAGTGTTCGATCCCTGCATTGGCCGAGAAAGTTCATCTCGATTTTCCGGCGTGATTTCCCCTTGTCAGTGATGCAGAAGGAGGGCCTGACAAGGACAGCTGCCTAGTCGTTCGGATGGGACGAAAAACCGAGGTCCCGCGTGTACAAATTAGAGTGCACGTAAAAGATCCCTTGGCAGTTGGAATTCGATATAAGAGTAGGCCGTAGCGCCGCTGCCCGGGCAAAAAATTTCCCTCATAGCACACTGTATGGCGTATGCCCGTCTTCAATTGGCCGAGGTTAGGTGCTTAAGCGTAGGACGTTAAACCCCATTTCATTCATTCATTCATTCTATAATACATGTTGAATAAAACATTATCATGTGATTTTGTTTTACTATTAGGTTTAACCTAATGAAATGAACAGTGCCCAATGTGAAACAGACTACAGCTAATCCTTCTTTAGAAATTCCAATTAACACCTTAATCACGCTAACATGATTATTTAAGTTTTGAGCTGGGTGAGAATGAACCTCGCCGAACCAATAACACAAGGTAAAATTTTATGGTTACACATCAACCTATTACAGTAGTTTGCTATTTAGGAATTTCTGGGATTTATATTTTCTGTGTTTCCATCGAAACAAACTCGACTTCGTTTTTGGTGTACAATTTTGTCTCCGGGTCATATCTCATAAATCTTTCAAGATATCTCCTTGGAAACACATTTGACTGTTCAAGATACCTTTAAAATAATTTTACATTCACCAACCCATCATTTTATTATCTGAAATCCAGCCTTCCCGTCCTGATTTTGTTTCTGGAGCATATTTTATTATCTGTTAAAGAAATCTTTATGAAACTTTTTTGATTTATAAGTTTATTGTTTAACATACAGCAGCTGATTGAGGTAGTAAAAGGTTGCTGTGCAAACTTACAGGAAGTAGCGACCCTGCCTTGCCGAACTACTATGATCAGAGTATGAAATTGTGTGAATAATATTCCATGTGTCGGAATATGAGATTTGTCTAAAGATTTAGACTCTGGGCACAACTGATGGTGCAACCCCGTCATGCTCTTCTAAACAGGGCAAAACTTTTAGGACCAGTAACACCATTTGCGAAATCTGATACATTTTTATATTGATTACCAATAGCATACACATTACACAAGTTATTTTATCTTCTTTTTTTCAAACATGTGCCAGGCCGCGGGATGTTGATGACTAGTCATCTTGATTAAATCGATTTATCATTAAATGTACCGTTACGGGCGGTATCTTTTGGATTAGTACAATTTAATAATATCTCTGAATCACTTTCGTTAGCAGGAATACGATACTAGCAGTAGTCTCATTTTACTTTTACAAGTTTCGTAAAACAATTGTTGAGTTTTCTAACGTGCACATTTCTAACTGTCTTGTTCCAGCTTTCTGTTTTGTTTCGTAAATAGGTAGTCTTAATTATCCCGACCTGTCAATCAGACGTGGAATTTCTGCTCACTAATAATTGCTTCGAAGACAAAAAACATAATAAATAGGAATAGTCCGTACATTCCCTGGGCCCTGTTTCACGAAAACTTTAACTAAAATCCTTAAAATCGATTTTAACTAAAATCAAAATGAGATTTTAAATTTTATGCGTTTCACGAAGATCGATTGTAACTTAAAATGCAATTTTAATAGATTTTAGTTAAAATCGCTTGCGCCCGCGCAGTGCAGATTTCCGCTGCGGGTACTTACGGTGAAAGCAAATATGCTTCGAAACTGAAAACTGTTGACAAACTGAATTAACTGTTACATTATCCATAGGGAGAGTTTCATACGTTGTAGAAATGTCTGCACATGTTCAGAAAGTCGTAGAGAGATGAAATAAATGAGTTAATTGCGTATTATTAGTTTCGAAATGTATTGGTGGGTTGACCTTGAACTTGGCATTTGATTTCCTCGCAGGCTTCAATAGAAGTAATGTGTATCGATAAACTAAAGCGCTTGAATTTCGAATTTTTATAGTAATTTGGACAAGAGAGACTTTTGAGAATTTTCACAAACATATTTTGATATGTGTCACTCAAAGTTTAAAAGTATTTATCAACTTTGAATTAATACGCCAAATAGGCAATGTTCCGATGCCTAGATTATAAATGTCATTCTAATAGACCCTTTCAATGATACTTTAAAAATGCAAAAGAGTCTATCTATCTTACTCAATTAAATGAGTTTTTCCCAAGATAAAATAGTTTTGGAGCCTATTTTATTTATTGATGTTGTTTTATTAACGTAACTTAATTAAGAAATTATAATAAATTTATGATATTAAAATTTAATTTCAAATAGGCCTATAACATTTTTGATTGTGTTTATTGATTTATCTTTGTACTAATCATCATAACACCAAAAACATGAGTAAATACAACATATTATGGCATGTCTAGTATTATAGGCCTTTAGGCCTTCTAATACCAAGAAATTGGCCATATTAAACACGAAGATATTTTCTTTATAAATAAGAGGGCTCTTCTTTCCATGACATTGGATATAAATTTTCTTTTAGTGTGTAGTTTACTGGCGTTTTGGGTGTTTTTTTTCTTGGAGTTCTAATATGGGGCGCCATCCAATGCTTAAATTGCCTTACAATAAAAAAAACGGGTGGATCGTAGCTGTATGTCGCAATAAATCAAACAATGTATAGCTCTAATCAATGTTTGGTAATGTCGTGATTGTAAGTTAGGAGAGGGTGACAGCTATCCTAAGTTACAATCGATTTTAGTTAAATTTGTCCTTAAAATAGTTTTGTGAAACGCCACTATTTTAAGTTAGGATTGTAACTTACAATATTATTTTAGTGGATTTTAGCTACAATGCTTAAAATCGTTTTGTGAAACGCTTCTGTTGTAAGTTAGGATGAAATTTTAGTTTACAATGATTTTAAGGAGATTTAAGTTTTTGTGAAACAGGGCCCTGTTTATATTCGTTCTATACCTTATAAAAACATGGTAAAGCACGGACATTTTATGTTTTTCTTTCGTGTTATCTTATCTAGTGCGGCCAATCCTTTTTATGAATCGTCAGATATCCCCTCACAGTCTCACATCAGTCAGTTATACATAGGAATGAGTCGTGTTTTCCTTTGGCGTTCGTCACTTCCAATTCAGCAAACCTGTATCACTCAGCTATCGTAGAAATGATCTCTGTTAATATTATATTTGGAACGTGTTTTATTAGTTCTATCACATAGGTGATAAGGACTGATACCAATATTGTCCTTTAACCAAAGTACGGAGACTCGATGTTAAGGCAAATAAAATCTATTTTTAAAAGTTTACTTACAGTTACCATTCCTTGAAAAAAACTATTAATTTCCCAACAAGTGTTAGGATCTTACAGCTGTTGACCTTTTGTAACTCTGACACGGAAATGGGTTGTCTCAAATAATGTCTGAATTGAGACGAAATACTATATGAATAATAAAATAGGAATATTAAAGTGGGAGCTGTGTGGTATATTTTGAAAATACACACAAGTACTTAACACATAGAAGTGGTTATGACGTTAATTTCAAACACCTTCCTAATGAAGCGCCCCACGTTCCCATTAAGTACTCGGCTATAATAATAACTATTTTTGGATATTCTAATAGTTTCTTTAAGGCTGTGGTTTCAAAATCACATAATGTATTTTGTATGAACTTCGTAATATTCGAAACTTTTGATAATGACTTATGTTAGCGAAAAACATATGTTTTATATCCCTTTTAATTAGAACCACGGGAGAAGTAAGTAATAGTTATTACCCTGACCAAAACTTGCCTGATATTCACCGACACACCGAGGAAAGGTGCTAATAACTTATCACATTTCTATCGAGTATTGTGAAGAAAAATGAAAAATGGTTTGTTTTTTTTGAGTTGTTTCAGCCGAAAAGTGACAAATACTTTTTCCTCTTTCATATATCCGTTTTTGTGCCCAACGTTACATTTCATGGTAGAATGATTTCGCAGTGGAGACACGACCTGAGTAGTATTTACACGTGCGTCTTGCTATGACACACTGAGCGTAAGACCATCACGTGTTTGTTTAGACTACATCTTCAAAACATCTGGTCTATGACGGTGATATTAAATGTAGTGTAAAGGAAATGCGAGACGTGGGTCATTCCTTGGTGAAAATTATGTTGAAATTTATTTGTAATAAAAATCATGACTTTCTAGGCGTTTTTTTCATCCTGCTTATTTTCAATGCTTGTGAAGTGTCCACAATTAATATTCTAATTTATCTGTTTTGCATATTAATATAAACCAAACCAAACTATGGCATAGATGCCAATTGATATGAATAATAATTGTTTTATGTAATATATTGTTATTTTAATTTGTATATATTTTTGTACTGACATGTAGTTCCTCCCGGTTTCTTTTGTTACTATGATTTTGACTAGTTGTTTCATGTACATTGGTCTTGTGCATTGTATAGAGCAATCTTTATCATTGCTATCTGGGTCGGACTAAACGGCCGCTACTTATTGCTTGATATCTATCTATAAAAAGTATCCGTGTATCAGATATGAACAGTACACTTTCTGTAAATTTCTGATACACGGATACTTTTAGGCATTTATTGGAAATAAACAGGACAGTTTTATCTAGAAGTGGGATGTAACCTTTGTAACTGGCTACTCGGTAGATAGGTTGTGCTAAAACGGGTGAGATGGTTAGAGTTTAAACTAGAGATATGTGAATGTAAAAGATATAAAACTACGGGATATGAATCCAAACTTGCACCTGCTTCCCCGGATCGGATCCTCTGTTCGTAGTTAATTCCCACCCTTCCCACCTTTCATACGACAATTTGGGTTGTGTTGCCTAGAAATAAACGTGAATGGGGAAAATCGCCTACTGAATCGACGATTCTGCCTAAAGGGTTTCTTGGCCAGGGCCCGGTTCCTAGAAAATTCTTAAAGTAAGCACAAAGTCATTCTTCACTTTTACTTACGCAAGAATCTTATAAAAATACCGTCCGTAGAAAATTCTCAAGACCATTCTTACGTAAGCACAAGTCAAGTACAAGTCTAAGCACATTGTGACTGGTAAAGCTTACCATACACTTAGACTACGATGCTCTTTAACGTTATAAAATAACTTTGGTATGCGAATTACGTCATAAATTTGTCGTCTGCTTCATTGTGGTTGATTTTGATTGACATGTCCCCTGTATAGGCCTACATAATTATAAAATGTGCCAAAATATATTTTAAAAAACGCAGACACATAGGCCTTCAAACTAACTGAATAATTGTGAGAGCGCCTGATCAGCCTGTGTGTTTGTAGCCTATTGTTTACTAATTGGCAATATACATAAATTGGTTTCAGGGTAGGCCTATAAGGCCCTAGATGCAAAATTTTCTATAGCTTTCTTAATTTCTTTTTGAGAAGAATTTTCCCTGTCTTGTAATTGTCTCTTTGGTATCAAAAGGTGTCGGAAATGCCGTCGAATAACTCTACGGTCAGCCATCTTTTTGAAGCAGAAACAGACTTAAGGTTGGTAAGCAAGCCCTATACCTTGCTTGGGACTTGTGCTTAGACTGGCTATGTTTAAGAACGAAGTTGTGCCTTAAGTTTTTTCTTGGAACGCATAATAACGTTATTGTGCTTACAATGAAGTCTACTTAAAATCGAAGCACAAGGCCGTTCTTAAGAATTTTCTGGGAACACAAAATAAGGTAAGTTTACTTAAATGCAAAGTCGACTAAAATCTAAGCATAAGAACGTGCTTAAGAATTTTCTAGGAATCGGGCCCAGGGCCCGGTTCCTAGAAAATTCTTAAAGTAAGCACAAAGTCATACTTCACTTTTACTTACGTAAGAATCTTACAAAAATACCGTCACTAGAAAATTCTCAAGACCATTCTTACCTAAGCACAAGTCAAGTACAAGTCTAAGCACATTGTGACTGGTAAAGCTTACCATACACTTAGACTACGATGCTCTTTAACGTTATAAAATAACTTTGGTATGCGAATTACGTCATAAATTTGTCGTCTGCTTCATTGTGGTTGATTTTGATTGACATGTCCCCTATATAGGCCTACATAATTATAAAATGTGCCAAAATATATTTTAAAAAAACGCAGACACATAGGCCTTCAAACTAACTAAATAATTGTGAGAGCGCATGATCAGCCTGTGTGTTTGTAGCCAATTGTTTACTAATTGGCAAATACATAAATTGGTTTCAGGGTAGGCCTATAAGGCCCTAGATGCAAAATTTTCTATAGCATTCTTAATTTCTTTTTGAGAAGAATTTTCCCTGTCTTGTAATTATCTCTTTGGTATCAAAAGGTGTCGGAAATGCCGTCGAATAACTCTAAGGTCAGCCATCTTTTTGAAGCAGAAACAGACTTAAGGTTGGTAAGCAAGCCCTATACCTTGCTTGGGACTTGTGCTTAGACTGGCTATGTTTAAGAACGAAGTTGTGCTTAAAGGACCTAAGTCCGTAACTCAAAATCCTCCAAAATCGTCGACATCGAAAACACGAATTATTGGTCAATTTAAATCAACATTGCTTATGTAAACTTACCGGGAAAAGATGAGCTTATGATATCCGATATTTAAGAAAAAATATTTTTTTAACATTAGTACACGAATCGTGTACCATAATGCGCTTCAGCTCCAGTTGTATTGAGAGACTCGAGGGACGAGGCTAGACACATTGCAATAAGTCAGACGGAGTTAGTAGACTAGAATAACTAGACGCTCGACTTTTGCACATGATTGACGCTGCTGGCTTATTTCGCCAAACATAACTGATTTGAAATTGGAGTAAACACGGAAACCATTGAATGTAAATCAGTTTATATACATTCATATTACAGTATTATATGCGTTGCGAACAACTTTTATGAATTTCTAGGCTCCAAATGTTAGCGATTTAGCTCCTTTAAGTTTTTTCTTGGAACGCATAATAACGTTCTTGTGCTTACAATGAAGTCTACTTAAAATCGAAGCACAAGGCCGTTCTTAAGAATTTTCTGGGAACACAAAATAAGGTAAGTTTACTAAAATCTAAGCATAAGAACGTGCTTAAGAATTTTCTAGGAATCGGGCCCAGGTCTAGCAGAGAACTGAACAAATCATTGTATCGTTATTATAAAAATCATTTATATAGCGCACGCTTTCACAAAATGTATTCAGATGCGCTGTACAATATACATTACATAAAACAAAATAAAACATACTTAATATTTTTTTTTGAAAATCAAAGCTTGTCTGTATAAAAATGCATAATTAAATACGAAAATACCTCTAAAAACATGTATAAATTAAAGCAGTAAAATAAATCTATAAATCAAAAGCTTGTTAAATAAAAGTGTTTTCAATTTCGATTTAAAACTCGATAAAGAGGTAGAACTTATGAGAGTAAGTGTGAGCTTATTCGGCAGTTTAGGGGTCTGCACTGTAAAGCATCCCGAACACACTCAATATTATATTATTGTCAATAATATTGTTAATACTTGATATTGACAATTACCCCAAGATACAAGTAATGGTATGGGAGATGTTTTTCGTTCAGGTGCCTGTAATGTTTTAAAGTCCTCGAATGATTCATCAATCTCAACTCAACAGTGTTCTGTCAAACTATTTGATATTTTGCATTTTTCACCACAGCATTCTAACTGTTGTATTTCTAAATGTATGTCTAATAATTGTAAAACCTGTCCTATTTTGAATAACAATACCAATTTTACTAGTTATTTAACAAATAAAACTTTTTTTACACATGGGTTTGAGAAACTAAATTGCAAAACCTCCAATGTTATCTACGGTATAGAATGTACACTCTGCGGACTGATTTATGTTGGCGAAACTAAAGGCCCTTTACACTTACGCGTTAATGGTCATCGTCACAACATTCATAAGGGTAGTAACCAGATTCTCTATAGACATTTTAACCAACCGGACCACTCAATACTATCAATGAGAGTGTCGATATTAGAGAAAATTTACCACCATACTAACAGCCCTACTTTGAGTACCCCCTTTCGCAGAGACCGAGAGGAATATTGGATACGAACATTAGGTACTGCCACCCCCTATGGATGCAATGACAATGTAGCTAGTATTGGGAATTTATCTAGCCCTGCGTGTAGCGATGTTAATGTCATGACGTTATTCCCCAAGTTTCGTCGTCGAAAACGCAGTCACGGACATCGTCGCTACACATCACCTAAGCTCAGCACTATATCATTGGATGCCCTTTTAGAAATTATCCAGAAACCACTGGGGCCACATCATATCCGTACTAAATTTATTCTATTCCACTTACTTTTTTGAAATTACTTAAAGCTGAATGATTGAATACAGGGTTGTATCAATTGTTCTTGACATTGCCCACCGTCGTCTGGACATTGCAACTGAGTCTGATGCGTCACACACCACAAACAGTTCATTTCTAAAATTGAAATTTGATGCTATCCGATTAGCCCAAATATTGCACCGTAAGCAAGTCACAGCACACATCCCTCCTTACTTCAAAACTGTTACTGTTCCTAGGATTTCTTATACTTATACTAAACCCATTGCATAAATATTTAATTACATAAACGCATTATCTGACATCAATGCAAAAGACT
Organism: Patella pellucida; assembly: GCA_917208275.1. Classification (NCBI taxonomy): domain Eukaryota; kingdom Metazoa; phylum Mollusca; class Gastropoda; family Patellidae; genus Patella; species Patella pellucida. The sequence goes on along the minus strand of OU795042.1, from coordinate 49,300,942 downwards.
TATACAATAACCCTCTACCATGTTCTTGTTCTACGTCGTCCTTCCTTTACCCGCCAGCTGAACATGTGGTCACTGGTGATTTGAACATAGTCCAGAATAATAAGCTACGTGAAATTTTGTCCAAAGGACCCAAATACCGGGAACCGCAACCATTTTCATGGGATCAAAATTTCAAACTTATTATGGGTGCCGTAGAGAACTACGCTAGATCATGGGCTAAGAGGGAAGATGTTATCTCGGATACTCTCTCTGATTGGACTAAGTCTATCAGTCGTTTACTTAAACGAAAAATATACATGCAACGTTTGTCAGTGGACACTAGGCCTAAGTCTATTTTCAATTAACCCTGGAACACTTTTTACGTTGACTATGTTTTTATATCCTTATGACATCCATAATACAGGAAACTAGATACACATCTATTACATTAAATATAAGCTATATATAAGTTCTATTTCCCCCGCTTGTGTTTCGTTGGGTGTTTTATCGCCTCTCGTGGTGTTCTCAGCTTCCCACTGATCTCTACTTCCTAGTGTCTCAATGATATCTAAAAGAAGTTCAAACGCGCACGTCCTTTTAAAGAGGTTATGTGCCTGAGTCATTAATGAGCCCCGGGACATTGACCAGGTGTTACCTTTACCGGATTGGTCAGTTGCAGAGACGATACCCTGGATATTAACACGGTGGTACTTATATGGGCATCTAGGAAGATGGCTAAACACGTTTCTGAAGCATGGGATTATCAGACCATGATGTCATTGCCCGACTTTAGACCCCTAGACACATTCCAATAAACCTAGTTCAAAATATAAGCTATATATAAGTTCTTTTTCCCCCGCTTGTGCTTCGTGGGGTATTTTCTCGCCTCTCGGCCTAGGAGGCTGTAGCGTTCTCGGCTTCCCGCTGATCTTTACTTCCCAGTGCCTTAAAGATATCTAAAGGAAGTTCAAACACATACGTTCTTTTAAAGTAGTTATGTGCCTGAGTCATTAATGAGCCACGGGAGATTGACCGGGTGTTACCTTCACCGGATTGGTCAGTTGCAGAGACGATACCCTGGATATCAACACGGTCGTACTTATATGGGCATCTAGGAAGATGGCTAAACACGTTTCTGAAGCATGGAATTATCAGACCATGATGTCATTGCCCGACTTAGACCCCCAGACACATTCTTATTAACCTGGTTCTTGCTGTCAGTGGTTCTAGCTAACGAAGTCCCTTATAGAACTTCTAACTTCTACAGTATATGGTCTATAGTGTTATATTCAGATATATAACCAATGAAATAAAACCAAGTACGAACAATCCAAACCATTAGACAAAATTCAAAGTCCTAAAAAAACGGTAAAGTCAAAATAGTGTAATCTGGCAAAATAATGTAATCAGCATATGGACTGTTCACTGTGTACAAAATACTCTCTAGAACTTTTCACAAAACTTAGGTTGGATACCCGCCTATAGTTCTTGACTTGGTTTGGATCGAGTGAGGGTTTTTTAATGTGAGGGATTACATTGATATGTTTATATATATATCTGTGAATGTTTCGGATCTAAACGAAAAGTTTATGATGTCACAAATAGCCGGGAATAATACCGGAAGCTGATATTTCAGTATCTGTGTTACTGTTAACAATGGGTCCAAGGCACATGATTTTGTTGCCATAGATATTATGACAATATTTCGAATCTGCTCGTAGGCTACTCGTGGTAATCAAGATTAAAATCATGGGAATGTTAAACAATAATGTTATGGGCACGGGGATAATTACTAGTCTGATCTTAGATAGAAGAAATCATGAGTTGTCTCTCTTTCAAGCTGACTCAGAATTACCATTAGGAAGGGATTTAGCTGCATGTGTTAAGAATGACATAGGAGGGGTGGGGGTAGTGGCTTCGAGCTCTAGCTGGCCGGTCACCTCTGGTTTGTTACTGTGGTTTAGATCTCTGGTGTGAGCGTATGTGGCTTGGTTTACTGCGGTTTCCTCCCACAGAAAAATACCCTAGCTTAGAGAACGTAGCTAAAAACATTGAAATATACTGATGTATTTGGTTTTAGCTACGACTAGATGCCTTTAGTTCCAAGTGGCAAAATCAGTTTCTTTATTAAAGCACATTAGTGGCGAATCTAGTGGCACAACTATCGTCTAACTCCAAATATTTGCGTTTAAATTAATGAAGGGTTGTTTTTATCCGAGATACTCCGTCATCTCAGTTTTAAAATGGCGTTCTTAGCAACAGCTTAACGCCTTGATTTTAAATACGATGATTTATACCCATTTCAGGTAGGATTATATGCTTCATTGTGGTTTGATGTCGCAGAAATATTGTAAATAACAATAATCAATCGTTGTTTTGATGGAAAATATTGCCAATTTTGCTTACTGGTCCCCGATTCGATCCGCGTTGGGCCTTGTTACGTGGAACTATATAGGACCATCTCTTATCTGGAAACACGGAGGGTAGAGAGATGTGGCTTGTTGTCTGGAAAAACCCCTGCGCGTGCGCTAAGATAATAAAAAATAAGACTTGTCTGCGATATCACCTTCGGTGGAAGCGCACGTTAAACACTAAAAACACGGTTAAGAATGACAACCCAGTGCAGTTTCATGAGAAAATCCCTTTGTCGACAAATCAAACGTACACACACAATTTAATGAGAATTCTGTACATTCAATAACATTACATTTTTATGTAGGTTAATTCGATTATTCCGGTGTTTTTTGATTATCACTCTTTTGTTATTTTGAGAAAACAAAGGAAATCATAATGAATGAATGTTAAACCCCAGCTCATCCACTGATTTTACTTTTGAGTTACTAGGTTTTGCTGTGGTTTTCTAGGCAAATGAAGGAATTTGCTAGGTTGTGTCATGGTTGTAACTGCTTACAAAATCAACAGATTGGAAAAACTAGTACAGCCACAGGGAACACATACCCTAAACTACAAATTTGGTAAAAATGTGAGTTACTAGGTTTTGCCTTTTGAAAGGAGCACTGATTGTCAAACTCTGGAAGGCTTGATAATTTATTTTATCTATCGTCTGAACATTGACAAAAACATAACTTCTATTTTTATTGTAAAAGAAAAGTATTATGAAATGTTTGATTAGAACACAAAATGTATTACATCGTTACAGTATCTATGTACGGAAAGTAAAGTTTGAATGACTCTAGATTTATTTAACATCAAATATACCATCAACGAGGAAATCTGTAGGATGGACAAAAGCCTCAATTCCCTTCTGTCTTAATTTCCAGCATTCGTCGTGTTTCCTTTGTACTGGATCCGATCTGTTGACTAGTGATGCTACTGCTGCGGCTAACATAGTTTTATCTTTTTTCAACTCTAAGTGGCCAACCAATTTATCTGCTTCCCTTACTTTTATACGCCGAAGGGTCATGCTTCTGTTGTGGAATTGACCTTAAATTTGATGGGAAAAACTTATAAAATCATGGAAATGTAAAGCTTTCTAAATAAAACCTCGACCACGTTCTTCAAGGGATGGCATGGGTTAAAGTTGAAAGGGTTCATAACCTCTATTTTGATCTTGTAATAATTACGCTAATGTTTTATCAGATCTAAGTTAAATACCCATGTTAATAATTGGCGATTTAATGCACGGGTTCGATTGTCGCGCGTTAACATTCATAACACTTGTGGATAATGAGCTGACTCCAATATTCTACTTTGACCAAACGCCTGAAACTTATCAGGAATTTGGATTAATTGATTGCTCTTAAACACGTTTGGCAGACTGAAACCGAGCTTACAGGTATACCCCAATTAAATTGTATATTCTTCAAATTTTACATAATTGGTCTATTGTGACACTTAGACTATTTAAAGATAATTTACCTATGATACCAGTAGAAGCAGACGAAGACTGATCTTCATGACGTATTTCTACATTAAGGTAATCGTCACCAATTCGTGTATGTTTATTATGTGTCCTCCGCAGAACCTCCACTTCTATTCCTTTATCAAACACGAATCTTACAAGTTCCTTTCGCGGATCTATAATTAGCCAAGCGCGTTTTACACGTATTTCTAGCTTTGTTCTCCACTGGTAGTTCGCATCATGTGATTGGATGACGTCATGTGAAATGAAGAACTTTTGGTCATCTATAACTATAGCCGTTTCCTTGATGTAAACTCTTTTAGTTCCACGTGTTGTTAATTTCACACCGCTTTTAAGTTTAACATTTACTGTTATACCTGTACAGAAAAAATAAGATCATAAATTGCTGTAAACTCATTTGTCTTAAAGGATCTAAATCTCTAACTCAATATTTTCCCTAATATTCAAAATTAAAGAAACGAATAAGAATTCAATATTGGTCACTTTCAATCTATGTTCATGCTGTTGTCTTGTCGTGAAAATATAGAATTCTAGTATCCAATATTCAAGACGCAATTAACATTTTATAATCAGTACACGAGTCATGTATTCAATGGTTTCTGGTACCATTTTGTAAAACACCAATAAAAGCACCCTACAAGACAATGTGGAAGTAATTAGTAGAGGCTGATTCAATAACGACAAAATAATAATGGACTAAGCAGGTGTAAACGACTGCCGTTCAATTTGAACTGTCTAAGTATTTATTAGAAATGACAATATTTCTTTTCAAAAATTGAATTAAATTATTTTACATACATTCATATTACATTAATGTGTGTTTTTAGATCCATTTTCGTCTATTTAAATCACTGTCCAAAGTTGTAGGGAAGATCCCAGATTAAACTAAGAGCTGCCATGTTGCTGTACTTGGGATAGATTTGATTGAACGGAAAGAATAGACACACTACCTCAAAAGCCCAAGTATCACTCAGAAGCAAATCCAGCAATGGATAGGAGGGATTTTTCGGTACATTGCTTTAGGAATATGCCTTTAATGTAATGTGTTTCATTATGGTAGCTCTATATTCGAGTTTACTTTCCAAAGAGGTCGGCTACTTTAGAGTTTCAAGCAAAGTAAAATGTTTAGCTGACGAAGCCTCCATGTAATGGGTCTATCTTTTGATATACTTGAATATGACATTTTAATATGAACCGAAGACATCTGATGGAAATACAAAAATATCAAGAGAAATCTTCAAACCAACGACATCAATTGTTTAGTAACTCAACTAACCTGTAAATGGATCGTGGAAGAGTGTATATATTTCATCTTTGTTACCAATGTCAAAACAAAATGGAAAATCTAAACCATTTATGCCAATCATAAAATGTGGGTCACCTCCTCCTGTAATTGAAAAAACCAGCAAAAAAACATTGAAAAAATCCTTGCACGTTAGCCCCAATGTAGACTAGATTTTTAGAACAATCACAGACTTAATGACACAACCAAATCATTTTTATACGTAACCGCGAAGACTTTTTTCTATCCCAATGAACAATCACTGCGTGTTTATAGTTTTCTATCAATTTGAGGGACCTTGTTTCGGGATAAGGCGGAGTTCCTATGTCTATGGGTCATATACCAGATTCTTGGAAAGCCTAAGTATAATTATTTTTACTTGAAATGGCTGGGGTGATTCCTAATATCGGCACTTAATAATAAAGGATCGCCTATAAAAGCTGTCCCGGTTTCACTTACCTCCTCCCCATCCACCTCCACCTCCACCTCCTCCACCTCCCCAATGTCTTCGTGGTGGCCGAGTAGGGCGTGGTTTTGGAGCTGAAAAAAGAGATAACACCATGTAACAAACATTACATATAGGCTTATGTATTATTTTCAAGAGAAGGGTTCGTGTCAGTTGACCTACAAAATTTAGTTAGAGCTTAAAAATTTAAAACAAGAATAACCTACTTGGAGCAGGTGTTCGAGACTGGAGTTCGTTCATATCCTCTTCATATGCTTTCCACACACCATCTAAGTTGGAGCCAACGACCATTGATGTTACCGGTGTAACAAAACCATACTACATATGCAATAAGAAAGAAATAATGGAATCGTATGGAATCGTTAAACTATGCCGGGTTACGAGAAATGTTATCATACCTTCGAATACGGTTGGTAGTTGAGCTGTTCTAACCCATACAAATATATACCACTTGATCAAACTATCAATTCACAACATAAAGCCGGTAATGGACTTTTCACATATTTAGCATTCAGTCATTATAAAAATGTAGCCATTGATTATATATGGGAACAAGAAACTAAGCAGAGTATAAAATATGAAATAGCTTACTTTCTGGGCTAACATTCTAACTCGATCATAGTTTACCTCCCTCTGAGGATATGACTCTTCAGCTACAGCCGCTTTTAAATTTTCTTTTATGGATAGAAACGCCCACATTCTTTCTATGATGTTACCCAGAGAAGCGACAGGTGTAAGATCAACTGGGCTGTTCACAGTTGAATGCGGAGAATCAGACTGTAATGTAAAGTCAACTGGACCATTAATCGAATTAGCATGGATATCAAGAACTGTTGTTGTGTCATTAATCTGGCCAGAAAACACCAATTCCGTTCCGGATATGTAATCATCGTTGAGATTCTGTGTAATAGTGTTATTGGTTTGACCATTTATAGACTTGATGGTAATGTCCTGGAGGAGGGCAGATGAAACTTCTTTATAGAATCCTGACATTTGGGAAGATGCTCTAGAGTCTTCAAAAATGCGCCGAGCTAGTCCACCGCTATTGTATGACAATCTGTACATAAAATTCCAATCAGATTCTGAAATACAAAAAGAAAACCAAATTTGTGTTTTTTCAACTTTATTTCCAAAATTATGTTATGGGGCGGCGCGGAGAGAGGGGATTCTCAAACATTTTGACCTGTAGATTGTTGGAGTGCTTTTGTGTTTATGGCTGTACGTAACATTAATAGATTAATCATAATTGCTTCCTCTTAGTTCAGTAACTCGACAATTACTGTTTTTCGAATATATATTTATATATACAATAATTTCCTCTCTATTATTTCTTCCGTTTCGAAATTGTCCAGCGGACTTTATTTTTGGCTATGGGGTCACATGGCTCGATAGCCTGAAGGTTTGGTGTTCGATCCCTGCATTGGCCGACAATAATAATAATAATAATATGTACATTTATATTGCGTACAATTCCATGCTAATATGCATGCTCAAGGCGCTACACAGATTAGGTGCCATAATAGGCCGTAAAAAGATGGGTTTTTAAATTAGATTTGAAAGTTTCTAGACTAGGTGACAGTTTAATGTTTAGCGGTAATGAATTCCACAGAACAGGCACAATATGAACAAACGATCTGTATCAAAATGATTTGAGATTATATTTTGGGATTATAAGAAGATGTTCTTGCTGAGAACAGAGTGGACGTCTTGGAAGGTACGGTAATAACAGATCTGCTAGATAGGAAGGTCCAGTCCCATATAAACACTTATACCCAAGGCACAGGAGCTTAAAATCTATTCTTGATTTAATAGGTAACCAATGTAGTTCTTTGAGTGCTGATGTAATGTGCGAGTTCCTGTGTAATCGACAGATGATTCGAGCTGCAGTATTTTGAACGGTTTGGAGTTTTGATATCAGTTTGTGAGGTATTCCAGATAACAAACTATTACAATAGTCTAATCTTGATAACACGAGCGATCGAACCAGAATATGAACTGCGTCATTTGATATTAGATGACGAATGTTTCTGATAGAACGGAGGTGGAAAAAACAATGGCAGCTGTTTAGTCGCCCGGATGAGACGAAAAACCGTGGTCCCGTGTACACATTGTCATGTACGTAAAAGGTTCCCTGACAGTTGGAATTCAATATAAATGTAGGCCGTAGTGCCGCTGTCCGGGCAAAATTCCCTCAATGCATACCGTAAGGCGCGTGCCGTCTTCATAAGAAAATATGCATTGACTATAAAAGTTACGAAGACTTGTGTTTAGTTTTACCTGCGCCGACAGCCATGCTATAAATAGGTATCTTGTCGTTGTTGACTTTATCAACTTTCTTAAGTATGGACGTAGGACTGGTAATATGGGCTTGAGCTATTCCATCAGAAATAAGAAATATCATCGGTATTCCCTCGCCTCTTTGCTTTTTGAGATAGTGTATGGCGTGTGGAATAATATTTGCTAAATCGGTATCTGAAATGAAATACACAGACGATAAATGGGTTATTTTGATACTAATGTTATTATGTTGTAGGCAATGTCTAAACAGCAAGTATTTGTTTTATTTAATTGCACTGTCAGTGTGTACACAGTCTGAATAAAAACAGATCCGATTTCGTTTCGTTTTTATGGTTCAAAATTCCGTTTAACTTGTCTTCACTACACTAGGATCTGGAAGAGTTGTAATATAACCAGCTTTCTGGATGATGTGGGCCAATAAAAAAGATTCATAAGCATGCTGCTTGTTTTCGTATCCTCTAAACTGTACAATTGTATGACTATATGTAATTAGATTGAATAAAATATTGTTTCAATCATGTGGGCCAATGAAACGGTCTAATACGGCCTGATTTTGGCGTGAAGTGCACGGAGCTGCGGGTAACCTATTATATTAACGTTCTTTAAATGGCATTTATTAACATTTATTGGTTATTCAAATGTCAGACGTCACAGGGTAAAAAATCTGACGCGACCTTCCACTACAACCGGTTAGATCTGCATGTAGTAGAGACCATCAAATGTATAAAAAACGAAACCAAATATAGATTTGTATTTAATCAGAATGGTTGTATCGCTAAAATACATCTCATGTTCAGACATTCGCTCCTGTCCATCCGCATTCCAAATTAAATATATTTTAAGTTTAAAAATCAGAGAAATCTCAGAGTATTTTGGTACAAAAAAGGTAGTACGGTGGCGTGGGAATGGGGTAGTGGTCTAGTTTCCAACTTTTTGAAGTCTTAATGGTGAGTGTAAGATACAAATTGTTACTTACAACCTCCTGTTCTAAGGTTTCTGACGTAATTCTGGGCTTTTGAAATAACACCCTTTGTCGCTTGTTGTAAGTTTGTACTAAATGTTTTTGTTGAGTTCTGTAAAATCATGATGTTGAAATGATCTTTTTCATTAAGTTGACCAATAATCAACCTCATGGCATCTTTGAGTTGACCTAGTTTGTAATCACTCATAGAAGCACTGATGTCTAACAGAAACAGAATATCTCGTGGGAACTCTTCTTCTATCACCGGTGCAAAGAAATGGACGAAATATCCGTCCAACACCTAGAATAAAACAAAATCTTTACTCAACTAATTAAATACATGAAATGAAATGGAGTTTTACGTCCTGAAAAAACCTGGATAATGAAGACAACAGTATGTCATGCAGTGTGCTATGAGAGAAATTGTGCACAGAAAACTGTGTTTGTAGTATAGTAATTTGGTCGATGCTTTGATGAAAATAGGTAATGGCATAACGAGTCATACAATAATACACTAATTACTGAATCCTTATTAGTAAAATAGGTTTTAGAACTTACGTAAGCTTCGCCACCTGAAAAATCACGTTCAACATCGTAATGGACGACAAATTTGCCAGCGACGCCATTTTCGCCTTGTTGTGTGGTACTTGGAGTAAAGTTGATAATGACACTTTTAGAAGATGGTCGGTCAATCGTAGTCAATTTATTTTTTCCTATAATTAGGAAAATATACATAATTTCAATAAAGGGTGAAAGTAGAGGGCACGAAGTAGAGTCAACATATATTAGGATCTGGGCCCTGTTTCACAAAAACTTAAATCTCCTTATTTAAAATCATTGTAAACTAAAATTTCATCCTAACTTAGGATAGAAGCGTTTCACAAAACGATTTTAAGCATTGTAGCTAAAATCAACTAAAATAATATTGTAAGTTACAATTGTATCCTAACTTAAATTAGTGGCGTTTCACAAAACTATTTGGATGGCGCCTAATATTAGAACTCCAAGAAAAAAAACCACCCCAAACTCCAGTAAACTACACACTAAAAGAACATTTATATCCAATGTCATGGAAAGAAGAGCACTCTTATCTATAAAGAAAATATCTTTGTGTTTAATATAGCCAATTTCTTGGTATTAGAAGGCCTAAAGGCCTATAATACTAGACATGCCATATATAGTATTTACTCATGTTTTTGGGGTTATGATGATTTGTAAGAAGATAAATCAATAATCTAGAATGTGTTTATTCAAAAATGTTATAGGCCTATTTGAAGTTAAATTTTAATATCATAAATTTATTATTATTTCTTAATGAAACAACAAATTATAAAAAATAGGCGCCAAAGCTATTTTATCTTGCATGGGAAAAAATCATTTAATCAAGTAAGATAGATAGACTCTTCTGCCTTTTCAAAGTATCATTGAAAGTGTCTATGAGAATGACATTTCAAATCTAGGAATTTTAATTTCAATATTAATATACTTTTAAACTACGACAAAAAAAATGAAGCCTAGATTAGTCTTTTGAGTGACAAATATCATAATTTGTTTGTGAAAATTCTCAATAGTTTTTTTTTTCCAAATTACTATAAAACTACGAAATTCAAGCGCTTTAGTTTATCGATACACATTATTTCCATTGAAACCTGCGAGGAAATCAAATGCCAAGTTCAAGGTCAACCCACCAATACATTTCGAAACTCATAATACGCAATAAACTCATTTATTTCATCTCTCTACGACTTTCTGACCACGTGCAAACATTTCTACAACGTATGAAACTCTCCCTATTGATAATGTAACGATTAATTCAGTCTGTCAACAGTTTTCAGTTTCGAAGCGTATTTGCTTTCGGCGTTAGTACCCACAGCGGAAATCTGTATTGCGCTAAAATCTATTAAAATTGCATTTTAAGTTAAAATCGATCTTCGTGAAACGCATAAAACTTAAAATCTCATTTTGATTTTAGTTAAAATCGCTTTTAAGGATTTTAGTTTAAGTTTTCGTGAAACAGGGCCCTGCAATGTAATAAATATTTTGGTTGTCTCATTCCAAGTTCTATCTTTAAATAAAGTAATATAAATATACTGTACCCCGTAGACCCTATCTGCAGTCGTTTTACAATTAAAGAAAGTAACCTACTCACTAGACTGGCCCAGTCTCTTCTATTTATTTTACATTTAGATTTATATAAAAGTATTAATTTTTAGTAAACCAACACTTTCGTTTCCATTTGTATAAAACACACTTTGAGTAAACCTGTAACCAGACTGGACAATTTGCGAACTTTACAATAAAATGATCGTTTTTGCCATGTATTTCGTCCTACCTTATTTGGAATGATTGACAGTTATCAAGCACGCTCCGAGTCACATGACATGAATCATACGTCTCGACTGGAGTGCAAAGCAGTCATGCTGAGACCGTCTGAGGATTGATGTCACGTTGTTGTTTTAGATATGTCGTGATCACGTGCACGACGTCACACGACCTACATAATGCAGATTGACCTACAAGATGAAATTGACGCTCTATTTGCCCAGTCTCTAGAGATTACGTTGGGGTTTTATTTGGAGAGGACTGGCAGATTGTTTGTGTGTGGAGAAGACTGGCCACCAGTCTACCTACTCACATTAGCGTTCATCCTTAATAGAATATTCTTGTCAGTTTATTTATATCTCTGTTTCCAGAAGCAAAATTACCTTTGGTTCCAATGCTCATTACATCATTGGTGATTGGTGGAATGGACACATACTTTAAGTCTCGGACCTCCTGAATGGATACTTTCACTTGAAGGTCGCGAACCGACTGGCGAGGATTTATGTAAATTGCATGCTCGTAACTACCAAGGCGTCGTTCTAGAACCTCTTGATACGTCAGATTAAAAGTGACTTTGGACTGGGAAGCAACTGCAACCGCTACTTTAAACTTGTTGAATTCATTTGGTCTGAAATAAAATAAAATATGTACGATTTATAAGTCAATGATTGCAGAGTTGAGTGGAAATGAGATGAAATGGGGTTTAACGTTCTGCTATTTAACCCCGACTGGGGTAATGAACACGGGTATTCGCCATGCAATGTACTATTATGGAAATGTTACCCGGACAGCGACACTACGACTTACTCTTATATCGAATTCCAACTGCCAATGGGTCTTTAACGTACACGCCAATGTGTATACGGGAACTCGGTTTTTCTAACCACCCGGACTACTAAACACCTGTTATTGACAGTTCCTCCGTCTGCACAACTAACAAGGGGGGACCACGCCAGAGCTGAGTGGACAAATGGATAATAATAATAATAATAATGTAAATTTATAGAGCGCCAAATCCATCCAAAAGCATGCTCAAAGCGCAATGAGTCAATATTTACATAAACAGTGAATAGAAAGTTTAATTCTCGTAGTATTCTCTAAACAAATGAGTCTTTAGCTGTGATTTGAAAGTAATCAAAGATTCACTGTTTCGGATATTCAGTGGTAAATTATTCCACAATTTAGGTGCAACTACACTAAAACTTCTGTCACCAAAATGTTTCAGTTTTGAATGTGGAACGACGAGAGTATTCTGGTAATAGGATCTCAAGGATCGATTTGGTTGATTAACTGTTAGAAGTTCTGATAGATAGCTGGGTGCAAGATTTTGTAGACACTGGTATGTGAGGCACAGGACCTTAAAGTTGACGCGAGCTGGAATAGGGAGCCAATGTAGGGATTTTAGAACAGGTGTTATGTGACATGATGTTTTGGTTCGTGATATGATTCTAGCTGCTGTATTCTGTATTTTTTGTAGTTTATAGAGACTTGATTGATTAATCCCAGACAACAAACTGTTACAGTACTAGAGATTTGGCGGCATCAGTCGTGATGAGATGTCGAATATCACTGATGCGTCGCAAATGAAAGTAACAGGTCTGACGCAGCTTATCAACATGGAGTTCAAATGACAAACAAGGATCAAGATAAACACCAAGATCCTTCACAGCACTAGCTAACTGAATAACCGAGTCTCCAATTTTAACATTTGTTTGGGATATGTTCTGAAGGCGTCTATTTGTTCCAAATAAGATAGCCTCAGTTTTATCATCATTCAATTTGAGTTTATTTGAGGCCATCCAATTCTTAATATCCTGGGAACAATCAGTCACAGAACTCAGAGCCTTGGATACCAATCAATCGTTTGGATTCAAGCCTATTAAATTTCTATTTCATTACCTTTGTAAAATTATTATGGATTTACACTCCCGTTTGAAGTTTAGTTTTAACTACTGCGATTGATTAAAACCGTTGCTGATCAAGTCGAAATAATAACTTACTTAACCGAAATATGTCCAGCAGTTTTTCCTTCTTTTACGTGTCTATCATATTCCCTTTGTGCAGATCGTCTGTCCTGAACTTTACCATAATAGATCTTTCCACCAATATCCCTGATATAAATTATAGATAAATACACACTGAATAGACTTGTTATTGTATATTTAAATTGTATTATTTACGGGAGTTAGACGGCAGGATAGGGCAAGGTAAGTGTGTACTAATATCTGAAATGTAAGTCTATGTGCTAGACTTAAAATCCAATGAAAGATTATAAGATTACTATATTATATTAGTATAAAGTATCCTGAACCGCATGGCATGTTCATCGGTGGAGTGCCTGTTCTTGTGTATCAGACGTTTGGAACTCGTAATCGATTTCCGTGGGCTTGCATATGCAGAGATCTTCCATCAATAATTTATCGGTTCTACTATAAAATGAGGACAAACATTTACTAGAAATGATCTAACGGGGTAAGGGGCGGGATCATGGGTGAGTGGTCCAGGCTTCAATTCTTGCCAGAAGAGTTGATCATGTTATACTCCGATGAAGAGTTTATAAAAAAAGAACACCAAAGAACATCTTACCGTTTCCGCCATATCATATATCATTCCCGTTTAAACTGCATATATCTAAATTTGTACATATTTAATACTTTAAATTTACATTAAAACTTTTTATGGATCACAAGTCCTATCAACTTACATAGTAAAATTAGATATAAAAGCTGAACTTGGTATATCCACATCAAAAACAGTTTCTCGTGTCGTATTAGCAGGATTGGCTATTCTACTCGTTATCAAGGTAGTCGCAAAGCGAAACTTAATATCTGATAAAATGTGTAGTGAATAAATTGTAGGACCCTGAAATAAAACACCACTCAACATTGTATTTGGTAAACTTTTCAATACGATTTTTTTTTTCGCGTCTCGTCTGCGCCTTCTACAATTTTCGTGCATATTACAATTATGGTACTGTATATGAATTACATTCATAAATTGTCGGATTACAATCCTGTATCAACGGATAACACTCAAGGATTGGTGGATTATAATCATGCACCGACGGATTACAATCATACATAGATTACAATCCTGTATAAACGGATAACACACAGGGATTGGCGGATTATAATCATGCACTGGCGGATTACAATCATACATAGATGGACTGCAAATTGTTTTATCATACATTAGTGTACAGGCGGAATACAATTGTATACAAGCGAATTACACTCATGAACAGCAGCATTACAGTCGTCGATGGATTGCAATCTTAATACAAATTTTGTCTTGTAAAGATCTCAAAATTTTAATCGCTCATACATTGAAATCCTGTATATTTTCCGCGAACAGATTATAATTGCAATAGAAAGATTGTAATTATGTATTACACATTATAGAGATCAATTACAAACATATACACGGATTATAATCATTTTCACCGTAGGCAGATTACAATCGTATCCACCATAGACCGATTACTGGCGTGCTAATCATATTTTACATAAATTGATCATTTAGTCCAGATTATAGACTAATATACAAACATATTTTAAAGTACATACCCCATCGCCCGTGGCATCGTCTTGTGCATACCCGGAAAGAATAGAAATAAACAATAACGCAGAAAAATACACAATTTTCAATCGCGCCATTTTTCTTCTTATCAGATTCTAGAAATTAACATTTGAAAATATGAGACGTCTGCAACGATGATATGTTGATGGGTCTGTCTCTATGTATAAGTGTCTAAATTTAGGTGAAATTAATGACCTTGAGGTGGCTGACTACCGTTTCTGTTTCCGGTTTTTAAATTGATGTAACATCACATTAATGAGTAAACTCGGCTGTACTTATATTTGATACATTTGTGATATTATAGATACACCCACACGTGTTCGTCCAATAATCTTATTTTATGCTTTTCTATAAAACACTTTTACCTGTTATTTGCGTCTAATTTAATGGTAATTGCTTTGGACTTTCTCTAATTGTTTTACAATTTGCACTAAAAAGTTACATCCTCAAAACCCGACTGCTGTGATAAACCCAGCCCTATCTATATTATATGGAAATGCTGGGTTTCTCAAAAGAAAAGATTATAACACGGAGTTGGTCGGTTTAGGGTGTAATCAAATGCAGGACGGAGGGGTGGCAGTTATAATTCGATATAAGAGTAGGCCTTGGTGCCGCTGTCTGGGAAAAATTTCCCTCATAGTACACTGTATGGCGTATGCCCGTCTTCATTAGCCCAGTTCGTTGCAGAACGGTAGGACGTTAAAACCCATTTCATTTTTTTTTTGTAATCAAATGATCGATAACATGTTTAGACAACTTACATGTATCTACATATTATTATCGTAATTTGAACTACATGTTATTTTTAAAAACATCAGAAGAACTACCAAAAGCTTCGTGTCGAAAAGTGAATTCGAAAAAAGACTAGACACTGATAGCACCCAGCATTGCGTATGCCCGCCTTTATTCCAACAGTCAAAGGTTCCGTGTACACTGAACCTTAGTTTTGTGATTATAAATACTTGAAGTTACTGAAAGAGCTTTATTGTAGCCATCGAACATAGGATATCCGAACCAGATACTGTCACAGTACAACTCGCGATGGGGGACGTAGTCTAGTTTCAAGTGGTGTACTTTTATCAAGTAGGTTACTTGGCGATATTTTACATATGGCCCTAATTGTCTTTGAATGATTACACTAAATTGAAAGTTGGCGATTTATTTAATTGCTTTCACTTGTTTGTTTAAACATTATATTATTACACCAATAAAAATAACTTTGGATACAAATGGATTGGACAAAAGTTATTAAAAACTTACAAATGTCCTTTCCATAAACATAAATTGTATAAATATAATATCGTCCTCAATTACACTTGGAGATATATGTGTTGAGCACAAATGGTATATTATTTTCTGTTTCCGTTTCCGTTTAATTGAGAGATACAATCTGTTATCATTAGTACTGTATAATTTGTCTTTGAAGTGGTTTATACCAGGAATTGTTTTAATAGATGTATGTAAGTTGTTCCATTCTTTTACAGTTTAAGTGATAAATGATGTTTTAAGTAATGTTGATTTACATAAAGGAGCAGGGATATCAGCATTGTTACCTGGGGTGTAAATATTTGTTGCCGTGTAAAGTTTTGTTAACTTATCTGTGAGATAGTGCGGTGTATTGTTATAAATAACCTTTTGAAAATGTGAAAGTCTTCTAATCCTGAAACGGTTTGATAATATAATTAAACCAGTTTCGTAGGATAAAGGTTCTTGACTTGTGTATTTTGGGGGGCCTGTAGCAATTCTAGCTGCCCGAGTTGAATCATTTTCGAATTAGCTTACACTTCGAAAGTGTATTCGAGTGAATATATGAAATTGGTAAATAAATTGTAATGTTTTCTACTTAAAAGCAATTTAAATCGTAATACATCGTAATTGTAAGAAGCTGCTTTACAAATAATATCGACATTTTCGGACCAGATAGAGTAATGCCAACAGCTTTTGATTCATTACCAAAAAGGTAAAGTTTTCGGAAGTTTGGGATGGATGAAATATTTTCAGTCAATCTTTGGACCACGAATTCAATTCGAATAAATCATGGCTTAAAGAAGATTCTAATTCATATACGTGCAATTTACCGCAACCAATGTACCATCGTCAAATACCTATACAGATCTGCCGCTGTTATATTGGATACCTAAACTACATAAAAATCCATACAAGCAACGTTTTATAGCAGGTTCAACCCGTTGTTCCACAAAACCACTTTCAAAAGTATTGACATCTATACTAACGGCAGTGAAAGAGGGTATTCAAAAATACTGTGCGACAAAATATACTCTCGTAGTGGCATTAATCAAATGTGGATATTGAAAAATTCCAAAGAATTACTTGACGGTTTGCAATCTAGATCACTTGTTTGAGTCTCATCTATACAAACGTTTGACTTTTCTACCTTGTACACTAAAATGCCCCATAGTAAATTAAAAGCTCGATTAAAAGACACCATTCACAGTGTCTTTTCATCTAAATCGGGACATGTTAGATATCAATATTTAGTTGTTAATTACAATTCCACATAATTTGTTAAGAACCATAGTGATTTCAAAAATAAATTCACCGCCATCAAGATAATTCAGATGTTGGATTTTTTAATTGATAATATCTTTGTTGAATTTGGAGGGGAAATTTATCAGCAAGTGGTAGATATCCCCATGGGTACCAACTGCGCACCTTTGCTTGCTAATTTGTTTCTCTATTCCTTTCGAAGCCGATTACATACAGGCACTCTCAAAATCAAATAAACGAGTAGTTAGACATTTTAATTTCACTTGTCGATATATCGATGATGTTCTATCACTGAATAATCCTAAATTCAGTGATTATAAGTAGATTTCATATATCCTGATAAGCTCGAAATTAAAAAAAACACTACTGGCAGTGACAATTACGCTTCCTACTTGGATCTGCGTCTCCATTTTGACAATAGCCATAAACTATAGTGTTAAATTGTATGATAAACGTGATGGATTTGACATTCCGATTGTTAACTGTCAGAGGCGGATTCAAGGGGGGCGCAATGGTCGCCCCCCCCCCCCACCTAATTTTCGACAGTGCCTTTTTTTACTTCTGAAAGTGCCTTTTTTACTTCTGAAAGTGCCTTTTCTCAGACCCAAATATGTCCGAAAATATCAGCCAAATAGCTCTTGAAATTGCTACAGATGAAAGGGACAGGGGTGTATCCACGCGGCACTATTTTTTGCCGCCGGGCACAAAGAAAAATCGAAAAAAGCCGCCAAGTCGTATTTAAACCCTCTCGACTTCCTCCTTCTCTGTACACAAACTCAGCGCTAGAAATTTACCACGGCAAACGGCAAAGCCATGATAAAAGCCCACACGAAGCATGTCTGCCACGTCATTATTTATTTGTGCGTGCCGTAGTAGATCCTATCATCCAAATTTACGGCACTCCAATGTTAAAGGTTTAGATGTCGTTAATGGTGTCGTACGTTCGGTTTTACGATCAATTTTTAAGGTACTTAATCTACGGTAGCCTATCCACAATGTCAATGTTTCTTTTTTCATTTCTTGCCTGTGTTAATCGTGGATTTGCTACGGCCCGAGAGTAGGGCTTGGAGGACGATGAGAGCTTTCTCAACTTCTGTCTGACCTGATTCTCATTCCACCGTAATAATAATATTATTTGTGAGACACAGGTCAAATAAAACAACGTGTTTTAATTATCAATATCTACATGTTGTCACAATTCGTTGTACTCCAATAAAACACAAACACCGTTTTAAGAATGACCTATATAATTTGAATATATAAATAGAAATTGATTTGCTCTAAAAATAAACCAATAGGGGTGAATTTTCATAAAAGACCACGACCCCGTCCCAAAAATTTTTGGGCTCGCTACGCTCGCTAAACATTGTTTCCACCACTCACCTCAGCGGCGTGTCCCCCCCCCCTTTCGAAATTCCTAGATCCGCCCCTGACTGTCCACTTATAAGGGGTGATATTGGAATGTTACTACTCATAAATGGAGTGTTTGTGTCTCAGCTAATTCGCTACGCGAGAGGTTGTTTATTTTATTCTGATGTTTTAAGTAGATCGAGGCATTTGTCATCTAAGCTTCAACTACAGGGATACTTGCGAACTAAACTTTTTAAAACCTTTAAAAAGTTTTATGGCCGTCATATTGATTTGATTGGTAAATATGACATGTCTCTCTCGAGTATTATTTTAGACATATTTAATTGACGCGTATACCTTGATAATATATGGCCACTGCATCGTTAACACCTTTCAACACGTGCATTTTGCATACCGATAGTTCATTGGCTAATCACGATATTTTACCGAGATTTCGCCTAATAGTTTGGATGCAGCTATGGCGGGTGTGGCGCACCAGCAGGGTAAGCGTACTCTTCCGGACACCTGTTACCACTGTTTGTCGTGTATTTTGTACACGGTGAACAGTCCATATGTTGATTACACTATTTTGCCTGATTACACTTTTTTTGCCTATACCGTTTTTTAGGACTTCGAATTTTGTCTAATGGTTCGATTGTTCGTACTTGGTTTTTTTATATACACAATAAATAAAAATGAACCCAATACAGAACCCTAGGGAACCCCGGAATTAAGCGATAGGGTCAACGAGTGGCCTTTATGTACAAAGATTTAGTTTAACACCTATGGGTTGATCTACCCAATGACTAAATTGCCTATGTAATACGTAACTAAATTGGGTGTTTTAGTAAGCCAGTGTGATTCACACTGTAAAATTCTTTGAAACCTGATTTTTTTTTCGCAATTGTATAATGTCGCAGTATGCCGTTGTACACAGTCAACATTGTAGGTATAAAACCGGACTAGTGGGGATTTAGTAGATTGTTAAAATGATGATAATTGTAGATATGTCTAAAAACTCCCTTTCCGAGAAATTTACTTACAACACTCAACAACGATAATTCGTAACATCTGATATGTCTTCTTTTTTGAAAAGTGGCTTAACAATTGCTTGTTTCCATATCTTCTGGGATATACTCTCTAAAATCCAAATCTAACAATAGTCCTATATATTGTGCCTGTACATGCTTTCTCTTGGTAAAACCACTGATAGACATTTGTCAAATAGCTAAAGCATTAAAGGTGGATAACTCTTAGAATCATCTCAACCACATTGAATATCATTTTCAAATGTAAAAATATTACTGTATCTGTCACATATAAAAAAGCAAATTGCCAGATTAAAGAGTGTGTTTGGGTAGATCAACCGTATTAAGGATTTACATTCTTTTCAAATAAATGCAGTTTGTATACGAACCATATTTAAGAAGAGGGTTGGGTGGAAATGTGGTTTAAAGCGTGTCGAGCTTGGCGGAGTGGTCAAACACTTGGGGTGTAGATCGTCGGGTATGTTTTCTGTTCAATTTGAGGTTTAGTCGTGACAAATAGGGTCGCTTGCTTTATCTCCGAATACTCCGTGTTAGTATCGAAATGCCACGATAAAGTGAGCGGGAAGTCCCATGTCATCCACCTACTTCGAAAGACTTACATGTATGTATACTCAGGCCCGAAGCCAGAAACCTAAATTTAGCCGACATAGGGGGGCGAGGAAGATAAATTTCCAACAAATAATCAATGAACGAAGGTCATCGCCGACTGCCGTAAGCAGGAGGAGGGGAGAGCACGAAAATTAGAAGCTGTGAGAGTGAATTTGGGCCTCTGTGACATGCGGGTGGCGAATGTGTCGGAAAATTAAGAGTTTCCAGCCGACATTAACTATCGTTCGGCCGAATTTGAGAGGATATGTCGTACTAAAACTCTCTCCCGGCAGAAAAATTCCGACAGAAACGGCCAAACGGGGAGGGGGGGCGGCTCGCCCCCCCCCCCCCACTAACCTCGGGCCTGTGTATACTGTTGGTCTCAGACCCACAAAATATCACAACACATAAAGGGGGGGGGGGTGTGAATTGGTTGACATAGAAAGTAGAATCTAATCGAAATAATCCTAGCTTTATGTACAATTATCGGTCACATCTTTATCAATTGACTTCATATTTAGGTAATCATTGTCGATTTACATATTGACATAGTGAGCACAACCTTAAGAGTGTCATTATTGGACTTCTATTCATCAAACCTATGCTTCATAGAAGTAGCGGCTTTTAATGGGTTTAACGCCCACTCGAGACATACTAGGTCATTTCGGGACTAAAATTATTATGTTTTGATTTATTTTCAATAATTCGCTTGCGCGTAGGGGTCTTTAGCAGCGGGAAGAACTTGGGGGACCTGGAGAAAGCTCGCGGGGTTGCACAGGCGGCCCGACTCCTTGCCACATACACCGTGGATTCGAAACCACGCCAGTGGACTCTATGACAGGCGCTTTATGATACAGCGCGCGCACGCTAACCATTCAGCCCCCCCCCCCCGCTTCATAGAAGTAGCAGCTTAAGCTTGAACAGTGAACACTTCAATACTGAAGATTAGACAATCAATTGTTTTATTTGCTTATGTACTTTCAGTCCATCGATTTGGGGATACTCCCATAAATTGTACAGCCTTTTTTTGAACATCTACTACCCCTTTGCTATTTGGATATAAACTACTTACTATTACACTAAATTTCCATTTGGAATTTATGAGTCTGTCTCTTTATAATAAATCTTTCAATATTTCGGTGACATGGTGGTAATTTAAAAAAAATAACAACTCTCATTACATATTATTTTTTCTTATTAAAGTATATACGTAAAAAAAAATACTGGAATCGTACAACCTCATATTCATTTTTTGATCAAACTAACCAATTTTTTTGACGTTGTAGTTCATGATGTGTCAGTGTGTATATTTAACTAATGATTTTTACTAGTGTCGCGACTTCATTTACTTAAGCAATTGACGTTTGTATTTCTTTGCCCGGACTAGCCGAAAGAGAGAGTGCTCTAGAGGGCCACGTTGCAACCAAAGCCCAGCTTAACCTGAGCGAGGCCCTGAGTCTGATTAAAATCGCGGGGCCCCTATCACGAAGAAAAGATTATTTCATATCCTTTTGAATGGTACGCATGCGTAACACACAATTAAATGGTCTATAATACAAGAATAATAACATATCTGCTCACATACGAAATCTTTTCAGTTCCGAATGACATAGAAGCCTAGACCGATGACTGAGTGGAACTTTACAGATAAGGCTGATGGATAGATAGCTCCGTCTCCGATTTGATCTGGAATTTGATTTTGTTCTCTTTTGCCATGAACCGCTGGGCCCCCTGAACCGACCTGGCCCCCCAGGCCCATGCCTAAGCTGGGCTTTGGTTGCAACACAAGAGCATTTGCACATCTTGATTGCATGTCGCGACTTAACTCAATACTTGATTTGGTTTGGTCAGGCCCGAAGCCAGAAACCAAATTTAGCCCACATAGGGGGGCGATGAAGATAAATTTCCGACGACAAAAAATCAATGAACGAAGGTCATCGCCGACTGCCGTAAGCAGGAGGAGGGGAGAGCACGAAAATTAGAAGATGGGAGAGTGAAATTAGGCCTCTATGACATGCAGGTGGCGAATGTGTCGGAAAATTGAGAGTTTCCAGCCGACATTAACTATCTCTCGGCCGAATTTGAGAGGATATGTCGTACTTAAACTCTCTCCCGGCGAAAATGCGAGATAGCTAAACAGCGATTTTTTTCCGACGCAGACAGAAATATTCCGACAGGAACGGCCATGGGGGGAGGGGGCTCACCCCCCCCCCCACTAGCTTCGGGCCTGGGTTTGGTAATTGTTAACAAAATAACATAAGGAAAAACAACAACAACTAACGCAACATGAAACATGGCGTTTTTGCGACTAAAATTATTTAAAATACTATACGGTATTCAACTGACATTATGTACTTTTAAATAAGTAGCAAGTAGATGGCGCTTACGTGACTAAAATTATTCAAAATATTATGCGGTATTCAACTGATCTAAAATACTTTTAAATAGGTAGCAAAAAAAATTAAAGTATTAAATTTACATAGATAAGAAATACAACCCTAACATGTATGCATAATAAACAATGATGTTGCTGAAGAGGTCATATTAGTATAGCCTAAGCAAACATAATAAATCAATTGGGAAAATCTCTTTTTGAAACTAGTCTTTTTTGTCTAGTACGATCAAACCACATGCGCGTATTAAAGTTTTGCAATTCGACACAATGGTTGAGCTATATTTTAAAAACTTAAAATGACAGATAATATAATCTATTTAAACTTCGTACATTATAAGATTACAGGGTCTTCTTCGTAGTAGAATGGGTTTATGGGGCACCAGGGAGCTTTTTATTCCACTGAAATAGCGACACTGCCAATAGATTATGTAAAGGCAATATGCTGAAAATTACTTCACTTTGAGCCAATGTTCGTTTTAGTAACACTGTAGCCTCGATTGTCACTGTTAACGCTGTTACGATAATAAACAAAGTCTTTATTATCCACTTGTTAATCAATAAACGTCGTTGAACCGCAGATCGGCTTCAAATTCGTTTAAAATCAAGCACATCAAATGGCATCGAGGGGTGATTATGGTCTTTTCATGTTAATAAATGTCTAAATAATAGTTTATATTACATTTATGAGCTAAAGACAGGTCTGAAAAGGGCATATTTAGCTCTTGCATGATGTCTTTTTAAGAAGCCTTGGTACTTTTCACGTCATTTGAAAGTTTATTGTTAAAGGTGTTGTACAGAATTGGTGCGAAATCACTCATAAGGTCTCTAATGCCATAAACCATGTGGGAACCGCGGTGGTTCAGTGAGTCAGATGTTGGCGTGTCAGGCTGAAGGTCCCAAGTTCATCCGGATTTTCCGGCGTGGCCCCACCTATTCAGTAGAACTATGATGGAGAAGCTGTCATGCGGTGTGCGTAAAAAAACTCTTGACACTATGACAGTAGGAATTCCAAATAAGAGTAACGCCGCTGTCCTGGCAAATTCCTTTCGTAGCACACTGCACTGTCTATGTCCGTCCTCATAGCCCAGTCGGAGCAGAAGAGCAGTAAGCTAAACCCCATTTCCTTTCATTTCACAAACCATGTGACATAACATACAGACAGGTAATTTAGACTATAATTAGAAACGGTCTTTTACCATAAAGACTAGGATTATATGACACAAGTAAAAGCATGCAAGAGAATACAAGTTTGATAATACACAGTTCATAAACTTTAAAGTCATATCTTTATTAGTAGCAAAATGGAATATATTATTATAATTGCTAGCTGTCCTACAGGATAGATAGCCACGACAAACTGAAAGCGAAATCGACTGTGTACATTCTGATTTATGATGTCCACATCATGCCTGGGTTTTGCCTAGATGGTTTCTAAAGCACGAACAACCCCACCTACCCCCTTCCTGCAAAATAATGTGTAAAATGTTATGACTGAAGTTCCATTAGGATGTTTTAAAAGGGTCATACGGGTTTAAAAAGGTTGACGTAAGTATCGCACCATGTTATCTATTGTAATTTGACCCGCAAGCTCTCCGTTTTACAGGTTGTCTCATAGTCACTGTCAATATACTCTTTGATAACATAAAGATAATAATTTTAATCTTGTCGAATTCTTTTTAACGCATGGTATGTAATACAGCGTATGATCACAGGTATGAATACCTTTTTAATTCTTTACATTTTAACAAAAATTGCTTGGTCAGTGGACAGCGTCCGCTCAGAGACAGTTCCTAAAGGAACTAGGTATGTGGATGAGGTTAGTCAGTAACAATATCAGTAGGTTTGTTAGTAAACTATTACAATGTTAGTGACATGTACCGTACAAAACGTAGTCCCAAAATGACCTAGTTCGTGTCGAGTGGACATTAGACCCCATTTCTCTCTCTCCCCGTACCAAACGAAAAGTTTACTATTAATTAGTACTTCATTAAAATTTGCAGGATACAAGAAAATTAATTTTAAATCGTCTAATACAACCGCTGGTAAATGAAATTCGGTAAAATTCAACAGCAAGTAAAATATTTGTCAGGTAAATGCAACAGCTAGTAAAATGGATGTTGTTAAATGCCATCTCTAGCAGTATGATGAATCATGATGATAGTCGGTAAAATATTACCGTAAGCAACATGCAGGTTGGTGAAATGCCATCTCTTGTAAATACATGTATCAATGTCCGCTGTTTCCTTTCCTTTTTTCCACTTACTGTGCCGACGACAGTAGAACACAAACTCAGTTATTTCTCAACAACATTGACTGTATCTAGGATTTTCATCGAAGAGAGATTGTCATCTCACAAAAGAAACCAACATTTGAAACCGATCCAGTAATAGCCACATATTTTGTATACTAGTAATTGAATAACAGAGGTTAAGGCATTTTAATCATAGGCTACATAAAAGTTCAAAGCAGAAGTAAATTTATACATGCACCCTTGCATCTTACAAAATGTTACTAATACAAATGGTATAGTGCCAAAAGTCATCAGTCCATACCTTAGAAAGTGGGTTAAATATATGTCAAGTTACTCAAGTATATTAGGGCATAACTGATAAGTTGATAACACTTATTAACACATATAAGACCGTATAGCGATATAACTATAATAATGGTCAGGGCAAATAGTTGGGGAAAAAAACGCCCATGAAGTCAATAAATTGCTGACTGAGGCCAATCGAGAAAGGGTTGGGGCATATTTTGACAATGGAAAACAAGGCGGAATAGGAGAGTACGTGTATTTACTATTACAAAGAATTTTTCTTCAGATTTAGATTTCAACATGTAATTTGTTTCCAACAGTTTGCGTTATGGTGTCCCACTAGGATCGACTTATTCTTTATCTCGATTAGTTAGACGAGAAGTCAAACACAGTTAGGTGATTGAATGAATTGAACCCGGATTTAACTTTCCACACTTGGGCTAATGAAGGGGGTCTAATGTATGTAAGTCGTCTGTAGGATCCCCTGCACCTTTGTGGGATTGCTCAAAGTCAGGCACATTAGCCCTTAAAGATACATTCCCGCGTACAAACTTGGTGATTTAATAATATATATGGACTAAAAACATATTCAAACTAATTAATTTATCATAATATTGCTTCAAATCCTTCTCAAAGCATTTATTTGTAATTGCCTAGGAATACCCTGCTATAAAAACCGATCAAAAGAGGTCATGTTTGTGTCACGTGGCTTACCTCACTCGATACCCATAGCAACCATTGCGAAGTTGTAGGAGGAATCATTGTATACACAAGACGATGTTGTCTGTAATCGCTGACAATTTATTACAAACATCGACATTCTGGGATTATCCACTCCACTGCCCGTATCTTTTTCTGTGATTTTATTTTAGAAAATGCTGTAGGTCTAACTCTTCATAAAGTTTATCAACATGTACACCAAACGCTCAATCGTCGCGTACAGATATTCCTAATCGTCGGGCTGTCGATATGGGTATTCTTACATTTTTGTCCTGCATACGCTACATGTGTGTTTTTCAGGGAATCTCGTATTTTTTTCTAATAAGTTTGAATATCTCTACTTTCCATCTATACCAAAATTGCCATACTTATTGGAAATAACCACCGGATAAATACTTTTCTTGGAGTCTATCTTTAATGACCCAGTTCGAGTTGACTTGCTGCCTAAAATAAATGTATTTACCCGATAAAATAATACCTTCTTTATGACAGATTAAACGTCAACGAGAATGCATTGACAATACAATAGCGATGATTTTTTTTTAAGAATCATTCACTTCTTGTTTAAGAACAAATACTTTAAATATGCAGTGACCTTTTAATATGAAGTGCCGAAATATGCAGGGCATTATGTGAAGGTCTTGATAAGATGTACGGAGCTCAAGCCTTCTATTGAAGATGGAGGTACCAAGGCTTCTTAACAACAAAGAATCACAACATATTGAGCTGTATATAAAGGGCTTTTACATAGGCCAAAATGCTACTTTAAAGTGCAACGACAATGACTGACTTTTTTTTCACACACAAAATGCTATTTAATGTAGGTTATTGTGTATACGATGTACTATTGGTTTTTTTTCACACAATTAATACAAAATTCTATTTACTTAATTCATTGAAATACAGTGTATTGTGTGCACAATGTATTAGGATAAAATCTAGTTCAAATTTTAAATAATACAGAATGCTTCGTCACATCTCAAGGTCAAAATATGCTAAACAGTAAAAACAACGTCAGTACAATTTAAAATCCAGAGAGGCACTTTAATCAAATCATTCTAGAAAACGACTTGCTAAATGAATCAAAGCAATTTTTTGTGAACAGTATGTCATCATAATTCCAAGACATTACGAGAAGGTATAGTGTCTGTATACAGTCTATACATCAGTATTTGGTGTGTCCACCGCGGGTGTCAACAACGATTGATTCACACCATTGATACCTGGAATCACACTCTCTGAAAAGCCTGGTGCAATTCGTCGGCTGTGTTTGGTCTCCTCTGAATTTCAACTGGAAAACGTTGTTTCGATGACGTGCGAAATGTGGTTTGACGAGGGGTCTGAGAGGGTGATCATTGTAGCTCACTATTATACTGTGATGCCGCCTTCTCTCCCCGGACCAATATTTTGGAACACCACAGGACCCACTCTCTGGTTCAGACCGATTCCACCCCCAAACCATTATGCTTGGACTTTCCCATACGTCTCGTTCAATGACACGTTGGTCAGAATAACGTCGACGACATATTCTGGTCCTGCCATCTGCAGTTGATACGCAATACCGACTTTCATCTGTGAAAAGAACAGTTCTCCATTGCCTGTTTTGCCAGTTCTTCACGTCGATGGCGAGGGCTAGGGATCGGTCTACGATAAGGTCTACGGTAATGAGTGTTCTCTCTGGTGAGACGTTGGCGTCTGGTGGTAACCCTTGGTCAACCAGTTCGGGGGCGATCATCCGTTGTGTTTGTGGCCCGAAAGTGTTGCTGAAGCCTGTAGATGGTCCGAACATTGACCTGGAAGTAATTGACAACGGCTTAGACAGAAGTCAGGTTGCGTATTTGAGAACATTTCCTGAGTTCAATTCTGTGTTTGGCAAGGGGCCTTATTGCTCAGGTAAAATTGAAGATGTGGTCATAATTATACAATAAAAACTTTTGGTAAGTTTTATGCAAAGCATCTATTCAGAGTAACATAACAACCTGACGTTTCTTTTGCTGCTTAGTATAGTATGACGATGTACAGAGATATATGTCAGACTATCACGGTGCCTTCCATTTATTGAGTTTGATTTAATAGTACGTTAATGTTAAAGTGGTGATTGACCCATGCTGTACAATTGCGCCAAACTTTAATTTCAACGAATAATTAACAAAATATACAGCATCTCCACTAGAGATTGCAGAAGAAATTTTCCGTTTTAGCTTTTGCTGTATACGATGGACTCGCATAGCTTAGGCAGTGTCCAATGCAGAGTTAATGGGGACAATATCAAACTAATATTTCACATCAATTTTGGATATCAATATTTCATTCATGTATCTGCCGTCGGTACGGTGAATGTTGTCGTTATTACAAGAGTAAATACCTAACTATCATTTTCCATCAATTTTGGATATCATATTTTGTTCACGTATGCAAGTCGTGGAGTACAGATGTTTGTGTGTGACTAACAAGCAGTAGGGTCGTCTACCCGACGTCGTGAGGTTGTTACTATATGTCCCGGCTTGCTCCTACTTCTAAAAATATACAGCTATGTTAATCCTTAATGACCTTTGCCCTCTAAATAGATTATGTTCAGGCGATAAAATATCGTTCAATTTACAAGATTAAAAGAGACGAAATATATATTGTCAATTTGGTTAATAACAATGTGTCAAAAGGGTCTGAAATGCTCCGTTTTTTTTATTTTTACAACGTTTATAAAGATAAAAAAATAATTTAAAGATGCACTTCTTTCATGATGTCTATAATGTCTATAATATGAATAAATAAGCAGGATGCACAAAAAAGGTCATTTACATGTTTAACTGGTATCTAATATGGCAAACATTAGTAATAAAAACGTATTACTTTGATAACTTCAATTACGATTTCTTGATTTATTTCATACTAATTAACATTTTAGTTTAGACGTAGAATAGACTTCGTAGGTGAGGGGTAATATAGGCATAACCCTTCTTCAATCCTTTTCTGGGAATAAAACATAGTTTATAATAAAAAGAGTAAGAACTGGACACGGCAACCCGCGAAATTGAATTTTAAAAAAAACGGTCTTATTTCATATATTTGGTAAAGTAATCTTTATAACAGACATTGACAAGAGAAACACTCTTGGTCTTACGTGATATTATAAATTCAACCTTTTACAATATTTTCTATCAAACGCGACTGCAAGCAACAAATCTGGGATTATGGGCAAGTTGAAAAAAAACGACCAAAGAGTCAATCGCCCCTCTATAGATGGTGTAGCGATTTGGCGAAATCGCTTCGGATATCGGTTTCAATAAATTCGCTGATTGGATTTCGATGGAATGCAAATCACTTCGGATAGTGACCGATAAATTAAATGCCTTAAGTTTAGAAGCGCGCATCAATTTTATCACCGAAGCCTTTGTAAACCTATAAGGATTGTTCAGCTATAGTCTGAATCCAGGTCGATATTCACTTTTATTGTCTCTATCATCGAAACCACATACATGTTCTACAGAGTATATCATTTCAAAGATCTGTTCAAACTTGCTGAGATATTTTAGACCCTTTCCCTTTGAACTAAATTTTGCAAACACTGACTATTGTTTTTTTTATCTTGACGTCATTGTGTGTAAGATGTAAGAACCAGCCACTTGATAATCGAGGTAACTCTACACACTCTTTCACCTGTTATGCGTATGATTAAATTTCCAGGCAATATATATTTTTTTAATTTCATCTAACATTTATATTTACTATTTCTTTGCGGTTATGTTTTAAAACTACAATTTCAACGTTGTGCCTTAGGCTTGAAATCAATAGAAAAATAACTCACGGTCGCAAAATTCGACAAGTCACCTTTAAAGGGTCAATCCCGATAATGTTTTTGAGAATAAGACTCTTTAATTTTGTGTTAAAATCCATTAAGATCCCTTACGTAAGGACCAAGCAACTAACTCAATATATGTGATACGTTTTCAAACAACTTAATCCACAATTCTTCATCTTGAAATGGAGTCCTTTTACGTGTCCCAAACTGTATTATGCGGTGATTTGATAAAACCAGAGTTTTATTTTATAAAAATAATGTGTCGGTGAAATTTACCTTTTGTTATCAAGTACAGCACATGGACCATTCACCGTGTAGACCTCTAAAGGAACGGGAATCGATTATCGGGTCACCCAACGAAAGAATTGACCCGAAATCTTAAAAGGGTTACGTGTCCGGATAAGCTGTTTTAACGCTCACATCCAAACGACTCAATATTTTGAGCTGAAATTTTGAGTTAGAGTATATACACGAGTCTTCTATAATTTGGCGTTTAAATTTCATACATACTCGGACTTTTATTTTTGAGGCTCTGTTCTATTCGGGACAGTCCCCTTTTAACGTGGAGGTTAAATTATTGTTTACCCAATTCAATGTGTGCAGCTTTTTGTGTACATTTGTAATAAAGGTGTAATACAAACTGACTCAATAATTAGTATTCTGACGAAGTCTTTGGTGAAAACACACATCATGTATCATGTAAGTGCATTTCTTTTGGCTAAGCATTATGTAATGGGATAAGCTATACTTATGCACCCTAATCGAAAAGTGGTATCAGGTTCCCTAGAAAGAGCAAGCACACCTCGCCTCTGTGACGCTACTTTGAGACACTGGTGATTTCATGAGGTTAGTGGCAAGTTTTGGTAAATGACAAGGACAAGGACAAGGAAAATACTGCGTTTGTATAACATAGAGGTTTGTTCGAATTCAGAATTAATAATTGTCCCAGTGTTTCTGGCATTTAATGGCGTACATTCTTATAAAGGACTCGAACGTTACGCAATAGAATGCGTTGGATACAGGGACATTACGAACACATTAATCTTGTATTTGATATGCTGAAACGGAAGCGTGGTCTAAATGTACCCCGGTGTTATTATATGAACATGTGTTGCTAATTATTAAAACTAAATAAAGATGAATAATGTAAGATTTCTATTCTAGTTCAAAAATAGATCATGGAAAAGAGAAAAGAAATATACTGAAATCGTCAGACAAATTATTTTATTTTGAACATAATTATAAATGATTAAAGTTTTCATAAAAAAATAGCATAAAATGTCACTGGCGATTGTCATTCACAATTCATATTCTCGATTGTCAAGTAACATTTCAGTCCATCTATGTTCTTTTTGTTAAAGGGCTTAAAGCTCTAAATATTATCCAGAATCTTCAACATTACTGTGATATAAAATATTTAAAACACAGTAGACGCCAGTGTGTACTCTATGCTCTCGAGCACCTTTCGCACCTTAAGCACCAGATACATGCTGGAGCACTCGATACCTACTGGAGCACCCGATACCTGCTGGAGCACTCGAAACCTACTGGAGCACCAGATACCTGTTGTCACTGGGCTTAATTGTATAGCTGACCGCCTCTTATTAATTGACCTTTAATCTATTTTGGCACTTCCCGAATTGTTTATTGTGGGGGTTGTGGGTGCCATTCAAACTGACATTTTTGATTGTCAGCAGGCTGTTCAATTATTGAAGACTCTCTAGTCTGTAGGTATGTGTAGGAAATGCAGTCAGTCGTCAGCGAAGGAAGAAAACGTGGTCAATGGATATATGTAATCACGATCAAATAAAGGAAACCAAAGACAGTAAGGAAACGTCGATGTCATGACTAAACCCTCATCTGAAGCATTACACATTTGACTATTAGGAGTCCCAAACAGTTGTGTTAAATAAAATTGTGAGTCGTTAAATATCAATGGGTGTTTTCTTTAAATTTTTAGACAGAATAATCATGAGGATATTGGTATATATAATTCTATCGGTGTTGGCAGCACAAGAAGTCAAGTCCAAAAACTATACATTCCAGATGGGCACAGATGGGGCGTTTACTGTATTGGTTAATAATGTTAAGGTATGAATATCGATTTTGTTTTGGATTGGGCGGGGGGGGGGGGGGTAGCAAAAATGAGACCGACTGATACACATGCCTGTAATACGAGTGACACAGCAACGAGCCGAGCTTTCTAGCGGGGTACTTGAGCATGCTACCCCCCCCCCCCACACACACATACCCCACACAACATTTACGCCCCTGGTAACTAGATATAACCTGAACGTCAATTTAAAAAAGTATGATTGACTCAAACCTGATTAAAACACAGATATATATTTCGTTTCGTTTAAGTATAACTCTAATCTGATTAAAACATTTTGAATTATACATGATCAGTGACGTAAGAATGGGTGGTAACGGGCGTCTCAATCGATACAGGAACACAACGGCACCAAAAACCCTCTATATTTAACCCTTTTTCTTTTATTTCCAATCACTACTCTGTGTGTGTCACATGATTAATGTTTGTGCCGTCAAAATTGGGTAGCGAGGATCTTGGCAAGTTACGGGAAAATCACAGGCAGACACGAAGACGGGCACGAAGTGTTAAAATTGTAAATGTTGGATATTTGCATTTTGTATCGATGCAGGTGATTGATCATACCAATGAGACACCCTTTCTATATGCTGGTCGAGGAACAACAGATTTTGTGGAAAATCTGGGCAATTTTGACATTCAGGATTATGTATTACAACGTCTGGATCTTAAACTAATATCAAGGAATGAATCTACAGATGGCGATGACTTAACAATGGCATTCGACAATACGTCGGTAAGTAAAGAAATCCCAGATTTATGACCGTTCTGATAACACATGTACTTTTGTTATCTGCATTGGATTCCCAGAATATTTGTCTATAAAGATGGGTTTTTTTCTGGACGCAACTAAGAGAATCTCTCAACGAAAGAGCTAATGAGTTATTTGTAGATATTGCATTATAGCATATCACCACTGGTACTTGTAGTTGTAAAAGGGTAGTTATTTATCTAAGCAATGTTTTCATTTTAAATTTAATTGCAGTCATCTCTAGTAGTAAAACTGCGTTCTGAAGAAGGCCATTCGTTAACCATAGATATATCTGATATCGGGAATGCTGGTTTTGATAGAGTTTGGATTCGTATAGCTGCTGATGCAGATGAGGAGGTGTATGGTGGTGGTGAACAGTTTTCTTACCTTAATCTCAGAGGTCGTCCATATCCTATCTGGACTAGAGAACAAGGTGAGTATTCCAATCTACCCAAAACCTTAACGCTTTCATCACTACCAAATATTATTAGAGACAAGCACTGGGGCTCCCTCAAGATACGATAACGTAGCAGTCATTAACAAAGGAATTATAAACCATGAAGTCATTAACTAAGGAATCATTAAATGATGAGTCTTACATTATATGTTTGAAATAATTATAAAAGTATTATATCATGGAGTTAAATTGAGCTGTGTCTTGAAGAACCTGAAGAAACAACTGTGTAACATTAGATAAAAGACAAGATTTATGTGCTAGAATTAAACTGATATTTCCAATATTTAATGTATGTTTTCGTATTTAAAATCCCCTAGAACTTTTCCACAGATTCACTTTATCTGCGTGTAGATATTAATAAACTATCATTACGAGAAGTATTTGTTTAGAAGTAGCTACCCTAATCCATGCTTTCGTGTGTTGTCAATATTTAATTATGTATATTTAACGTATTTCTAGGTGTTGGCAGGAATGAAAGTACTCTGGTAACTTTTATGGCTAATCAGTTGGGGCACAATGGTGGCGATTATCATACCACTTATTTCCCACAACCGACCTTTTACAGCCGTAAAAAATATTATTTTCATCATGGTTCTTCCAACTACGCTGTGTTAGATTTTAGTAGAGATGAAGCCCACGAAGTTTTCATTCTGGGTCAGCCTGGTAGAATATATATAAATGGTGGTAACAGCTTTACGGATCTGGTACAGAAATTAACGACCTTATTAGGAAGAATGCCAGAATTACCTAACTGGATTTATGACGGAGCAATCATTGGCGTGCAAGGCGGCTCTCAACAGGTAGAGTCTGCTTAAATCATACCACCGCCACCGTGACGCTACGGATCTTGTTTCAACAACTTCCCTATGATTTTAAGGTGCCAGGCGAAAACCATGCTCATGATTAAGCTCATGGACGTAAACATATTTCCAAATGTCAGTTCTATTTTATGCTAATAATCTGTTGGAAATTATAGTTATGGACCTCAGAATCTTTCCTAAACCCATACTATCCATCTGACTAAAACGCAAGTTACCTAGAAAGGTAATCTACTGTACAGATCGCATAACAACATGCCTTTCAGTGTCCATACATGTACTTTATATTAGAGTCTCCGACCATATTAACATGTCGGAATCAGCCTTCTTGGAAATAAGTAGTTTTAATTATTTAACTTAAATGTGAAATGATATTTTCTTAGATGGCAGAATATATAGACTATTGTGATCAATATGAAATCCCGTTGGCCGGGGTCTGGATTCAGGATTGGGCAGGTACAACAGTAACCTCATTTGGTAGTCGTTTATTCTGGAATTGGAGATGGAATGATACTTTGTATCCTGGTAGGTATTGCTATTTTAATTAGTTTGTTCCAATTCTTTATGGTGTTTAAGAATGTCAACCTGAAATTTGGACAGCCGCTAGAAATTATATTGAGTGACCCATTGATTAATTAATATGGTTACGATATTTTGTCACTAACCTATGAGATCCAGCACTAGTACCCACGTGAACCGCTTCTCATGATGATTCTGGTAGAAAACATACACTAACACGAATTTCATTCTCCTGAAAAATTCGACACATTTTCTGCGTCAATCTTTGTCCATAATCCACAAATTGGCTTATTTATATTTTGCAGGGTTAAATGAGACCATCATTACTTTGAAAGAAAGAGGAATCAGGGTTTTAGCTTACATTAATCCTTACCTCAATACGGATGGAGATATCTTTAAGATAGCCGACGCAAGGGGGTATTTTATGAAGAATATAACGGGGCAGACATTTATTAAGGATTTTGGAGAGTTCCATTGTGGAACTATAGATCTTACCAATCCTGAAGCTTATGATTGGTATAAAAATGGTAAATATCATATACGTAAACCACGTTTTTTATATAGACAAAGTCATCGAATTTAATTCTTCCAGAGAAATACTTTTAAACATAAGATGTATTCATTCGAATTTACATGTCCATCACAACTTTTGTGTCCATAGATACAGCGCATGTTGAGCAGGGCCGATGGAAGCAATTCTTGATTGGGGTGTTTAAGTCAACTTTTATTAACTGAGTAATCCACACAAAATGATTAATTCTTGGGATTTTTTAATGAAAATGTGAGATATCTAATTTATTTTTCTATTTATTGTTGTCCTCGTCTAGAAATAGTCAAGAAGAACATGATAGATTTAGGACTGGGTGGTTGGATGGCTGACTTCGGAGAATACCTTCCTATAGATGGGTACTTTTATAATAATAAATCAGCGGATATGGTTCATAACGAATGGCCAGTATTGTGGGCGAAGCTCAACCGAGAAGCTGTTGAAGAGACTGGTAATCTGGGTACAATAGTATACTGGATGCGAGCTGGTTTCACAGGTATAGTAAACTATAACCCTCTCAATCGTTGAACATTTATTCGTACGTTTAAAATTTTGTTTCAGTGCCATAAACTCGATCCTTATTATTTCTAGATTCTGATTCCAATTTGTTTGTTATCTTGAGATAAGGGAAAATTTGTTTCAGTGTCGTGAATTCGGATCCTGATTATTTCTAGATTCTGATTCCGATTTTTTAAGACGAAGGACATTTTCCCGCGCATTTACGTGCACGCCAATAAGTACACGGGGCCTTGGAGTTTTGCCACATCCGAACGACTAGACGGCTGTCCTTGTCAAGGGGACACCACGTCGGAAAATCCTGATGGACCTTCTCGGCCAATGCGACCTTCCACTTAGCCACCGTGGCTCCCGATAGTACTAGGGTCTGAGAATCTTTCCTGTTAGTGGGATGTTTAATGTAAATCCGTCGGCTTTTCGGGTAGAAATCATGGAATAAGTTTTGTTTTGTAGGTTTTGAGGTTTAATGACAAAAAACCAATGTTGACGTTTTTTCTGAGTAGGTCTCCATAGTATGGGAGGCCTTTATTTGCGATAATTATTTTTATATTTTCACCTTATTTATAATGTTATCGACATACCAACTGTGATTTGGCAATGCATTAATATTGGCAGGGATCATAACTATATTTCAGATTGTTTTCCATCATTTCATGATGATATTTCCAAGATGGCGACCTTTTTGAGCAGGAAAATCGGTCGATGTGCGGATTTCGATTAAGTAGTAGGGTTTGGTGTCAATATGTATGTTTTCGGGGTCACAGATCCCATTCCTGACATTTACAACCTTGTAAAATAATCACATGTTCATAAACTTGGCATATTAGCAAGATGGCGGGCATTTTGGCGGGAAAATGAGACGATGTGCAGATTTTGATTAAGTGGTAGTGTTTTGTGTCAGTAATCTTTACGGATGTGCATAATCAATTTCTGACATTAACAACCTTGTAAATTGACCACATACTCACATATTTAGTACATCTGCAATATTGCTGCCACTGGTGGCGGGAAAATCGGACGATGGGTTGATTTAGATTAAGTAGTTGTCTTTAGTGACAATGTATGTTTTCGGGGAGGCAGATTCGATTTCTGTCATATACAATTATCTAAAATGGTCGTAAGTTCACCAATTTAGCACATTTCCAAGATGTTTGGACGTTTTCTGAACAAATTATTATCATTTATTTATCATCAATTTTCCTGGGAAAGCAAAGCCTGACATGAAGGCAAAGGGCATAGCGACAGCGTGGTGCTTACGCCACGTGCCCATCATGCGCATGCCACGACCACAACAAGCGCTTACTACAAGATCTTACTACGCTCATGGCAAAGATCTGGCTGTGCGAAAAGTGTTCCCACTATGATCTCGCGGTTACCACCAGTCAGACCGGGATACGTTCTCACTGCACTCCAGTGACACGCTTACCATGCCTATATAGAGACTGTGCCATAATCACCCGTCCTCAGTCACTTTCAAAGCAGAGAACAACCAAAAGTCAAGCAATAAAGAACATTTCATAGTTTTCTTGATGTTTCCTTTCTGTGTGCTCTGAACGATTCCTTCCACGCGTATCTTGGGGTCAGTTGATAATATAACCTCTGCCATAAAGGTTTCTTATACCAAATATTGACACAAAAACGCGACTACGTAATTAAAATCAGCACATCGTCCCAGTTTCCCGCCCGACATGAATATGTAAACATGTGATATTTTTACACGGTTATAAACGGCAAAAATGGAATCTGCTCCCCGAAAAATATAACCTGGTACGACTACTAAATTGATATCCGCTCATCGTTCCATTTTCCCGCCCAAAATGGCCGTCATATTGTAAATGTTCAAAATAGGTGATCTTATAATCATTTTACACATTTGTTACTGACCGAAATGGATTCTGTGCCCTTGAAAACATATATATTGACACCAACGACGACTACTTAATCAATATTAGCACATCGTCCTATTTTGCCGCAAAAAATGACCGCCATCTTGGAAATATGCTAAGTATATGAGCATGTGATCATTTTACAAGGTTGTAAATGCCAGGAATGGAATCTGTGACCCCGAAATATCATCATGAAATGATCGAATACAATCTAAAGTATAGTCATGAACCCTGCCAATATTAATACATTGCCAAATCACAGTTGATATGTCGATAAAATTATAAATAAGGTGAAAATAAAAAAAAAGTTGGAATATTATTGCAAAATGGCTACCCTCAAATAATGCCCATACTATGAAGACCTACCCGAAAAGCCGGCGGATGGAATTATGTAACAAACCCTATCCCACTATGTGGTTTAATGAATTTGCACGACCACATCGGGTTGTTGCGGGAAATTATGTGAAGGTGTATTTTACTCATTAACGATATGATTACAGGTACAGGAAACTACAGCACTTTAATGTGGGCTGGCGACCAGGATGTGGACTTTACCTATGCTGATGGACTTGCCTCTACTATACCTTCAGCTTTAAACATGGGTCTCAGTGGTGTTGGTATTACCCATTTTGATATAGGGGGATACACGACCTTCGCTCCTTCATTAGTTAGAAGTTCAGAACTATTATTACGATCAGCAGAGGCAGCAGTATTTGGACCAGTGTTCAGATCTCATGAAGGTAAATCGCCATTTTACAGGCAACACACACCTGTGGAAAAGGGTATAGTATCATGGCAATAAGATAACGCCTGTCTATAGAAGCATATTATTAATTATTTCGCCTCATATTGGGAGGGGCCCGATCATTACCCGAAACAAAACCTATTTAATTATGGTCACTTGAGTATAGGGTCTGTCTCAACCACCCGTACTTCGGGTAGTAGCGGAGTGCCAAAAAATACAGTAGAGCTTTGTGAAATTTTATAACAGATCATTTTTAGTAGTATTCTTTTTTGTATATAGGCAATCAACCTACAGCGAATATCCAGTTCTATTCTTCACCCGAAGTATCCATGAAGTATGCTCGTCTATGTAACATGTTTACCATGTTGAAGAACTATTCTGCACACGTCATCAAGACCACGGCTGATACTGGCATACCAGCACAAAGACCTCTATTCATGCAATTTCAAGATGATCCCGATTCCTATGACGTCACCTACCAGTTCATGTATGGCGATGACCTATTAGTAGCGCCAGTATTTTTATCGGATGTTACCACTTGGAATGTCTATTTGCCCAACGACACAGTCGCTAATGCCAAATGGGTAAACATCTGGGATTCAGAAGAAATGTATGAGGGTCCAACGAATGTACAAGTTGCTGCACCTTTAGGTAAAACACCGGTATTTTATCGATCTACGTCAATGTACGCGGACATTTTTAAACAGATTGGAAGCACACCATTGATTGTTGTTCCAACTGATACTCCAACTCCAACTGCCTCCATGAATTTCATAGCAGCTTCCATAATAACCTGCTTGCTAGCGTCTTTAATGTGTATTGTATTTTCTTGGGTTTAATTTTAAAGTACCACATAATTTGGGGCATATAAGTTCGTATCTGTCTGCAACTCCGACCAATTGTAATTTTTAACGGATCAGATGTTAATTAATATACAAAATAATCAAGACTCAAGACCCTTTATGTAGTTTGTGGTTTGGAACTTTTCGCCTGTACATTCTGCGCATGCATGTAAATAATATGTTAATCTTATTTATATTAGTTTGGGTTTTTCTCCTACAAATTATTTTTCTAAGATTTTTTTTGTTGTTGAAAATATTGACTATAGAAATGAATTCTTATCTTAGCCCCAGTATTAGATAATTGTATTAACTAAGGGAAGTATTATTTCTTTTATGTAACGGATTTCATCTTTGAACTTTATAGTATACACTGTTAACACGCTAATGTTTGCTCAGATTTGTTCTGCATTGTCTATATTACTTACAAATTCAGAAGCCATTACGCTTCTTTCATATGGATTTTCAAATCTCAGTCTAGAAACATAAAGCCGCCGGGTTTTATAGGCTGTTGGTCAGCTACATAGCACGAATGATTTCACGAAAGTATAATTCAGAAAATTGGAATTTTTATCCAAAATATTGGCATAACAAAAGATTTAAATTTGCCATTTGATTATTAATAAAGGGACGTCACTCCTACTATTCGTAGTCGTGATGGACTCATTGCCTTCAATGATTAATGACCGTAACATCACAGGCTGTAGCTTTTTCCTCAACATTCCGTCGGTTCCAATCTGTATAAGCATACGGGGGACCACATATGGCAATCCCCTCATCATAATTTTGCAGGGGTTCAGATTTTGTGCTACGGAGATTTGATATTGACTAGGGTCAAACTTTCACTTTTGACTCAATGACATATCTTACCTGTTCGGTCCTTTGGTCGATATCGAAAAACAGCATAACAATCCTGTCGGTAATGAGTAGCACTCCACCTATCTATCGGCTGTAACAAGCACATACAAAGCTCAACAATAATTATATTCCAAAGAATTCGGCGCTACTAGTTAAAATACCACCAGTGGTGCAGTATATATTGTCATGTTGACGCTTTTTATATGTAATATTCTTGTAAATATTTTATAAATAAAGGGTTGTGCAGTGCTATGACAGTGGATCTTTGAAATTCAGTAAGTAAACAAATCCAATAATTATAAACCCTGATTTGTAACGTTCGATAATTGGATATCTGCAGATTACATTGATGTTTCTAAAGGGAGATAATCTGGCCGACTTCGTTTAACTTTGTCATTGGTGCAACAGTTACTTTCCCTGGTAAAAGTCCACTGCTCGCTAAATTAGTATTTATGGTTTCCTCTTTATTTTATACTAAGATCACATTTAAAAATATTCCCTCGATTTAGCCTACGGATATTTCAATAGTCAAGCACAAACAATTGTCTTATACAGCTATGTTTTATTATTGACAATAGGTGTTTTTCACAAACACAATTGATCCTCGGGACATCATTACCAGTTATTGTGCCTAGATAATTTTACAGACATACACCTGGCATTTGTTTTTGTGATCAGATTAAATAGCAATATGTTAAAAAAAAACATCGGCTCAAAATCCCATAAAATTAAGCATTATAAAAAACAAAGGGACTCGTGCACACTAGTCTAATAAAATTATAAGCATAATAAAAATCAAAGGGAGTCAAGCACACTGATCGGCAGTGTTGTTGTAGCAAAGACAGTTGACTTAGTTTGGGGGTATTTTATTAAAAAAAATTAACAAAATACATAGACCAAAATAAAAAATAAGAAATTGGACTCATTATCGCAATATTTTAACAGGCTACTAACCATTAAAAGGATGAAATTTGCAAAGCGTCTTCCATCAAAGAGGAACAATCCTAATTCATCGAGAAAATCAGATTGTACAAATCTTTGAACTTTCAACTTTATTTCCAATACAAGTATTTACATTTATTGATAAACGTATAACTCATGTTCTATTTGCAGTTTACATAAATAAGTATTATTTAATCAAATAATATACATACATGAATAAATGTTCTAAGGCTTACTTTAGATATACAACAGTAAGGACATCCTTGGCGACTCGACAATTCAGCCAATTTAACCGCGCTGAGTCAAACATATTGAGTGCCAAATTGACGACGACATTGACATGAACATCCGCGTTGGCAACAAATTTTTATTAAGGTAAATAAAAAAAATCAAGGACAAACAACCACAACACAGTTTATATGGAAAAACAATCCCTGGTTTATAGGCATAGCACGACGTTTCGGCAAGTATTCTCTTATCGTTATCAAGTACAAATGATGACTATTTTTCAGTAATTAATTACTCGAATAGTACTTAGAAATATAACTTGCACTAGGTAGTCATGGCCAATAATTGCTCGATTAACGGTGTTACTATAAAGTTCATTGAGATTTTTAAAGAATAGTGTGTAGTCTAAAGATTATATCATTGGCCTATATATAGAGAATATGCAAATTATTTTTATGCCAATGATTCGGTAACTCATACATTCCCAAATTTCGATGGGTGTCTTTCCTATGCCATATCAAGTATACGTTGTACAAATCGTTGGTGTTGTGTATGTTCCAGGGCTGAAAGTTTGAAAGTGGGTGGTAGGGAATGTAAGGTTTGCGTGGCTAAAGCTGAAATATGATAAAAAAAAAAAAGGCCAACCATATGAGAGAACGAAGCTATGCGCAATAATTTCTGTATACTTACATATGCATCTTTATACCAGGCGAATGTTTTCGATAATTTAACGTTAAAATTTGGACGATATTATCGGAAAACATTATGTTATACCTGAAAACACCGGAAAACCATTTAATACCGGAAAACACACTCAATACCGGAAAACACTCTAAATGTGTTACCCGGAGCCGGACTATACTAACCCTAACCCTAGCACACAGAGGACCATCTCCGTTTTACCTGTTTAGGGTGTCATTCTCCGGGTTACCTATTTAGGTTGTATACCGACAGGCATTGAGTGTGTTTTCCGGTTTTCGGTAAACAAGGTGTTTTACGGTAGTTTTCCGGTTGTTTCCTGGTGTTTTCCGGTATATAGCAAAGTATTGTCGTCCATGCTATTGCCGCGGAAGTTAGAACTGTTTTATGTTCTAGCTTGAAATAATTCAGATGGGGTAATAGCCTTGAACAGAGAATGATGACGGTGGTAACCAGTATTGACTACTTTAAGTTAAAATATTTATAAAAGATATAAGAAAACAATATACAACAAAATAATGCTGGTGAATTTTGAATCCAGTGGTTTTGAAGCAGAAATGGGTCCATTGCAGAAATTGGAATCACATACTGATACACACATCATTTTTCCAGATAAGGCGTTAAATGAACACATGGTTGTATTATCGGCATGAAGATTTTTTAGACGTCCTTTAAAACTGTCGTCAGCACTAAACAGCTTAACGTCAATGCAATCTCGAATCAAACTTTGAACAACTCCTGAAAATATTTTTTATATACCTATATAGCATAATAAGTCTAAAATATATCATATAATATAGGTTAATTAATACAGGGCATGTAAACACTGTCGTGGATTACTTGGCGCAAGAGTTGCTAATTCGTTGATTGTCCACTCGTCGACTTGCAAGATCGGTCATTGCGTGTGTAGGATCCCATCTGCCGAGGACATTTACCACAAACACAGGTAGAGTATGGGTTAACATGCAATCGACACAAACTACCCTTATTTAGGGACTAACATAGGTTTAATTTTATTTTACCAATTCGCTTGCGTGTTAGGGTATTCAGCAGTTGGAAGAAACCAGATGACTCGGATAAATTTCACGGGGTTAATCCTTGTGATGTACAAACAGGGAATCGAAACCATGCCTCTTGATTTAATGGAAAGACGTTCTGGTCCAACGTTTACGGGTTAACCATTCGTGCACCCAACCCCCTTCTAGATTAAAGATTGACTCTTGAAAACAAAGCGCCTTTATACATGTTTACACGTATAAAGGACAGATATGAGATTAGATAAGTTTAATCTTTCTAATACCACCACGAAACGACACGATCCTTAGCTCTAAGCCTGCATTGATTATGTCAGTAAACAGGAGTGTATATGATAAAAAAAAAGAATAGCTTTTTGGCCATCTAAACAGGGTCATAGCTGAATGGTGCCCCGTTTATAACGGTTCCTTCAATGTGTCACC
Source organism: Patella pellucida (assembly GCA_917208275.1). NCBI lineage: Eukaryota > Metazoa > Mollusca > Gastropoda > Patellidae > Patella > Patella pellucida. The sequence continues at coordinate 49,257,855 of OU795042.1, read as the reverse complement.
GCTGTGAAGAAAAGAAGAAAACATTGTGAAAGCAGGTCATACACGTTATTGTTAAAAGATTTAAAGTAAAGATGTTGGATTAGATTCCGGATAAATGTACGAAGACTCATACCTCCTTGCATAACTCTTTGAATCATACATAGTGTTTCATTATAATTTTCACCACTAGTACAACGTCTGGTTAGTTTGCTATCATTATTTGAAGCCGAATCTCGTAGCAAAAAAGTATCCGAACAATCTGGGTGTGCTCCCGTATCAAAACATGAATAACATGTTAAATTTGTTGACTCGCCATCTGAAAATGTAAAATTCGAGTTCAAATATAAACATGTCTTAATATGAACAATACTAAAGCCTTCAGCATCGATTTGGTTCTGTCTAAACATCTATGATGGTGTAGAAAGTTACTATTCTTGCTAGTTGTACGTGCTAATTAATATTTCACATAAATTGTCATTGTAGGACTGCACTACAAGCATAACAAAAATATACAAGATAAACCTGCGGACAAGACAGAAAATAGACATTGCAAAAAATAAACAATTATCAAATCAAGTGAATGGATCCGAGGGCCAGCCGTAAGCGTCCACTGCGCTGTACAGTCCCGGGCCTGTTGTGGTACAGGCTTCACTTAAATGATTTACAAAAAAGACGCAACAACAATAATGTGATCAATCTTGACAGTGACCGTCTCTTCAATGGCCATAGTCTGCCAGTAATTGACGTCGTGTTAAAACGTCAAATAATTTTAACAATAAGGGCGATAATCCGGACAGAATCTCGGAAAACGCTAAAATAATAAGTGTACATGTAGTGAGCAAAGCCCGACAACGAGAACATTATGCAGTACGAAGGGCTAAAACTCTAATATTATAGAAAAAAAAACCCCACGCCTATTTAACTTACGAATGTATGAAAGAAATATCTTCCGAGCCTTCGATATAACATGGATTTAAATTGTTTTAAAAGTCTATAACATTTTACATTTAAAATCTTACCGCAGTATATCGTGATTATGAAAAGCAGTACAATTATTTTGGAAACCATTTTGAATGTAATGATTGTCTATAATGATACTTTATCAGTTTCTACAGCTACCTGGTTCATTGTGGGGTCACTTTATGTTATCATTTAAACATTTATCTTTTTATAAACTATGTTATCAACCGAGGCATTTCATAACAACAAGTGAAATACAATTATGACAGAACATAATTTAAAGGGTCAATCCCGATAATGTTTTTGAGAATAAAACTACTTACTTTTGTGTTAAAATCCCTTAAAATCCCCTACCTTAGGGCCGAGCAACTAACACAATATATGTGATACGTTTTCAACAATTTTAACCCGCCAGTCTTTATCTGGTAATAGAGTCCGGTGTCCTTAACTGTATTATGCGGTGATTGGATAAAACCAGACTTTTTTTTTATAAAAATAACGTGTCGGTGAAATTTACTTTTTGTTATCAAGTACAGCACATGGACCATTCACCGTGTAGACCACTAAAGGAACGGGAATCGATTATCGGGTCACCCAACGAAGAAATTGACCCGAAATATTAAAAGGGTTACGTGTCCGGATAAGCTGTTTTAACGCTCACGTCCAAACGACTCAATATTTTGAGCTGAAATGTTGAGTCAGGGTATATACACCATTCTTCTATATTTTGGCGTTTCAATTTCATACGTACTCGTACTTTTATTTTTGAGACTCTGTTTAATTCGGGACTGTCCCTTTAAGTAATGCCGATTGGTTCACCCACATCAAACTAAAACCACCATTAATTCAACTCTTTTCACAACAATTATATCAATTTTGAAATGGCAAATTGTCATTTTTGATTTAACGCAATTTTCACGTAAGTTTGGAAGGGACATATTTCATTTGTATAGGTTTTTTTGACACAAAAACGATACGATTATTAATTGAAAATAACAATTGACGTAAAGAACTGTAGGTCTATTGTGATATGAATAGAAATAATGGTGGATTTGGGTAAATTTTCTAAAATTTATTGTCTGTAAAAATATATAGTATAATAGTTAAACGTCAGATGCTATTCTGGCATCCCGTCTGGTCATATTTAAATATGAAATTTTAAATTTTATGCCTTTCGAGAAGATCGATTGTTATTTTATACAATTTTTATAGATTGTAGTTAAATTTGCTTGCACCCGCGCAGTGAGTGTAGGGCCTACTTACGGTGTAAGCAAAGGCGCTTCGAAACTGAAACAAAACTGTTGACCGGTTGAACTGACGGGTACAGTATCAATGCTTGGGGAAAGTTCCATACATTGTAGAAATATTTGCACATGTTCAGACAGTCGTAGCGAGGTGAAATAAATGAATGAATAAAATGTTATTTAACGGAACGTCAGCTCCAATCGGGCTATATTGCGGCAAGTGAAATAAATCAGTGTATTGCCTATGATTTGTTTCGAAATGTGTCGGTGGGTTTGCCTTGAACTTGGCATTTATTTCAAATAGACTAATAACAGTTTTCGAAAAACACATCTGAGATTATTGATTTATCTTTGTACAAATCATCATAGCCCACCAACCATTTTGAGTAAATACTTTGCATATGGCATTTCCAGTCTAACACCAAGAATTAAATTGTCTATTTTAAACGAAGATAAGGGTGCTTTTCTTTTATGAAGTTGGTTCAGATTTTCTTATAGTGTTTCTCCCTTTCTGGTAATTAATTGAAAACAGTAGCTATAATTTAAATTTATAAAGCATAATATTATGGTAATATATGACTGGGTTTTTTTTTCTTGAGGTTCTTATTTTGGACATCATCTAAATTGCCTCACAATTATGGAAGGGTATCGCTGCCAATATTAAATGCTGTTCTTAAAGGTCATTTCCATTGATTCCGTGTGAAAAGTACAATGTACAAAGTCTTAATACCGGTAATGATAAAGTAAAAATACCTCTAAGGCCAAAGTTAAATGTAAAACAGCAAATGTTATGTGTCAAATGACAAATGTTTTATTGCAAAATGCTGTGTTTTTTTTAGATTTCTACATATTAAGATTTCTCTCATTACTCTTTACATTTGCGCTCTGCCACATCTCATTTGTCCTTTACGCTTTCAACATATCATCTTGCGCAGAGCACTTTGTCAATCACTGAAATGCCTTTTTATTTGCTTCCCATGTGTTCTGGTAACATGCCGGTGAAAGGAAATAAAAAAAAAACCTGCAAAAATGATGGCCCTTTAAGTATACATGCTGCTCTAAGTACAGTGGTACAACTCTAGCCCATGGGCCTTTTGTGCTAAAATTTAAAAATCTTTCTTATTGGAGGCAGTATTTGAGTTCTGTGAAAAAATTAGACAAGTTGCAAATAAACTACATAGAAAACACTCTTAATTTCAATTTTTTTTTAACTGCCAAGTCATGAAAAATGTACCAAATTTACATGTAACATCTTCCAAATACCAATAGTTTTCCACTTTTTTAAATATCCAGACTGGCAAGAAATATATTTTTAGAATCTGTGGACAATATGCAAACAGTTGCATTGATTGTAATATTAGAGATTTATACTGAAACATGTATCCCTACCCCCTGACCATGCCACAGATAGAATCAATCTAATATTTGGTTGCAGAATAAACATATCAAAGAAATCTGTCTTAAAAGAGCCATGTTTTACCATCCCTGGCTAACATATGTGCATAGAAACTAAAAAAGGTGCAAAATATTAAATTATGGTTTAAAATAGGCCTTGATGAATGAAAAAAATGTAATATTTAGCCTTTGATCACTCCTCCCTAACAAAAGGGTTACAGAATACACATTTTTCACAAATTTGGGAATATTTCAATGTTTCCAAAAACCTCAAACCTCAGAAAGTTATTTTTAGTCTCTCTCTCCCTTTCTCCTTTTGCATGGCGATTTTTGTTGACTTTTTGGTGTAGAATCGAAAAAAAAAGGGTTTGAGAATACATTTTCTGTCAGGTTTTAGTGAATATTCATGATTTTGAGGCGGAAGGATACAAGAGTTTTGAGGTTAGTTACGTTGAAATGTAGGGCCTGAAATTGCATGTTTTCTAGTCCCTATTTCCAGCTTGTGTATCTCAATTTTTTCATTGTCAACCTCATACATGCTTTTGGGCAAGAGTTTGCCACATGTTGCTCCATTAGTGGCAAAAAGCGTTTTACCCAACGAAAATTTGGGGAAAAGTTAGAGCCGGTCTAAGAGACGAGAATTAACATTAGAGTCAATGGGGAAAGAATTAGTGACCTGTGGCCACCTGTGTCCTTTTGACAAAGTCTAAAATAGGAGTGCTGCCGCTTGAAATACTCTTTTCGTTGGAGTTGTATTTGGTGGTCTTTCATTAGCTCAGATTATCCAGATGAAAAAATAACATTGAAGTCCGATGTCAATAATAAAACATGGCTTTCAAACTTTGTAAATGTTTTTCATCAAAATTGGTTCAGATTATTATATCAGTTTGTGTACTCTGTTGGATAGTTTTTCTATACAGATTGACTAACACAACATCATTTACAAAAGTAAACAAACAAATTTACAGTAACAGTGCTGAATCCAAGAAAAACTTTAATTTCGGTGAAAACACGGAACGTGGATCTAATTCACGAGTGAATAAAGCTGGAATCGCCAGCAGTGTAGAAACACAAGTGCCCATTTCCTTTGATAACGGCAAAGCCAAAAATAATAGTGTTTCATCATCAGAAGAAATTGATATTTTGATAACATTCACAAATGCTAAAACAAAGCATGACCTGCAGACAAAATTTAAGAATACCGTCTCCTCTTTATTCAAATATTCCAGTGTGCCAATGAGAATCTTTATAATTGGAGATAAAGACAGTCAGCTAATTGCTGAAAGCATCCTAAAAGAAGAAAGACAACAATCTGTGTACAAAGTAAGCACACGGTCATTCCCTAGTTCAGCTCTAAACGTCGGTCTCATTACACTCACCCTGCTGAATGTTCAGGGATTGTCCCATTCAATCAATGTCGAAAAAAAATTGGAGAACAGTCAATTTTGCTGGACAACTTTTCACTGCTAACCGACGGGTTGTCAATCCGTGTGAAAGCTTGTACAATGTAACGCCTGTACATTGCGTTTCGTCTTGTATGACCGACATTCCTGAATATGGACGTTGACCTTCAGTTAGAGTGCCATGGCGGGGAAACAGGGGCGGTTCCAGGGGGGGTTCTGAGGCTTCCGGAACCCCCTCGAGATTTTTCGGTGCCCTTTTTTCCCTAACGGACTTCAATTCACCCGCAGATTTTTGGGCCGGCAAGTGGCGACGCCGCGCAGTGAATGAAGACGTCAACGTCATATATGGCGACCCCTTTGCTAGACGGCAATATGAAAATTTTTCGGTAGTTTTTGTTCCTATTTGCATCTAAAATGCTGTGACACGATCGTATCAAGGGGAAAAGGGAGGAAGATAAATTTGCTACAGCCGCTCAGTGTGCCAAAATCAGCTGTTTGTTTCGGTAAGTGTAAAGTTTTACTGCATTTGTTGATTTTTAAGGTAAAGAGAGTAGTCTGTGCAGCAGTCGCTAGATATTTACTATCACCTATGTACAACTACAATTAAAAGAGCATTTACACATTTCAAGATTAGTGATTTGGAGGGCAGATTAAGGCCTAAAATAGGGCACTGTTATGTGAAAATCATGGGTCTAAGGGGCAGATGTTTTTCCGAATCGATATAAAATAGTGGCATCTTTACATCAAAGGGGCACTTTTTGTACCTAAATGATTAAAAAGGGCATTTTAATGTGATGCCCTTGAATAAGGAGGGCCCATTCAACGCCATTTTTACGTCAAAAGGATTCAAAGGGCATTTTCACGTCAAACTCTTGGATTTGGAGGGCACACTTTATGGCAAATTTATTTAAAGAGCGCCTTTTTATGTCGATCCCATCGATTTAAGGGGCACATTTTAAATGCCAAACCTGTGTATAGAATTACTCTTTTTTATTTTTAGATGGGACTATAGACTTTTGGCAGCTTCCAATTCTGGGATTTGCTTGTAAATGTTGCATTTTAACAACATTTAAATGTTTTATCTTGCAGATGACAGAAATGATTCGAATGCTCGGGCAGATATCTCCTATTTCAAACGGCAAACGTCCAGCAGACCAGCTAACACGTTATGAACTTTATCGCGTAGCAACCAGTGTACCTAACCAAATTTGACGATCATGGATATTCATTGCCTCAAGAATTCTACCTGTCACCTAGCTGTCCCTTGGTTAGTGAGCCCTTAGAATATATATGCATTCTAAGGGTTCACTTACCAAGGGACAGGTAAAGTTCTGTGAGCAGCATGATTTCTGCATCAGCATGGCCAGATTCTAAAAATAACACGCTCATCTTTGAAAAATAATTTTTAACCTTCTTTCATAAATCACTACCTCGTTCAAACCAGGTGCCTTTCCTTGCGATCTGTTCCTGATGATTTTGCAGACAAAAAACACTAAAAATAGGGTGGGAGTTATGTTTAATATTTGAAGATCAGATGCCAGGAAATCGCATATATGGAGTCTTATCTTTAAAAGAATTCTGGGGGAGGACCCCCAGACCCCCTGCAGATGCTTCGCACCTGCGGTGCACAATATTTGGGCTTCGCCCTTAAAGTGGGTCGCCCTCCAGACCCCCTGCTAGCGCACGCCTATGACGCTCACCGGTCATAGATACTGTAATAGACGAAAATGGGGTGCCCTTATTTTTTTGGAACCCCCTCCAGCTAGAGCCCTGGATCTGCCCCTGGGAAATGTAACTTGGTGGGAGGGGACGTATTTTTAACAGCGTGTTGTGTCGTTCATACTGTCTCTAGCGAAGTAAGCAAGGTCTTATTTTCTCACTAAGATGTTTGTTTACATTGTACAAGCGCCCACACAGGTTGACACCCAATCGTTTAGCAGTGAAAAGTTGCCCAGTAAAATTGACTGGGGTTTCAATTATTCTCGACATTGATTGAATGGGACGGTCCCTGAATGCTCAGGGTGAGTGTAATGAGACCGAGGTTCAGAGCTGAACTAGGTCATTCCCCACAGCACATTAAATTACTTAATTAATAACCACAAATTTCAATACTTGGAACCAAATCTAACTTAATAAAAAAAAATTGGCTTTATTATGAAATTAGTTTTATAATAAACTGAAATTGTCGAAGTGGAAGGGGTCAGGTTCCAATCTACCTGTTAACAAAGCGGTAATGTGAAAGCCCTGTTTCACAAACACTTAAGGATGAGGGTATAATTTCAAGGCATAGCTTTTTTTTTTAAATTGTGCTGATGTATGTATGGAATGGAAGCTATACCATGCCACTGCCAGTTGATAATTTTGTCTCATAAAATCTAAAATTTTTAACTAAAAATCAGATATCTGGCACCAGGAACTTTCGACGTAAGTAATGTCGGCAGAATGAAAGACGTTAGAACGTGTGTTATAAGTCGGTAGATATGGGTATAGCTGTCAAAACTGAGACGATTTTGTATTCAATTCTTTGGTAAAACTGTGCTGACTATTTTATTGTTCAACTATTGAAATTTCAAGAAGCAGTTGGGGGAATTTTTGTGATGTTTACATACTTATAGACAACCTGAAAGTATGCCTGACCTACGGATACAGAACCTTAGTTTCCAATTTGTGACGGATTAACCATGATTGGGGCTTTGGGACCTTGTGCATGTGGGGGCCCTAATGGCGGAGAGTTATTTTTTGGGGTAGTTCCTCAACCTCATGTTGAAGAATCTTGTGTTTCGCTCCCAATCAACAGCCTTTGTATTATTTTGCAATTTATACTATTGGAACCTTATGGTGGGTTGTAACATCACAACCTTCAAATCTGAATTGCTAAATTAGTAAACACATAATTGAGTGTCGTATTTTTAAAAATCGTTATAGATTGTGTTGCATCTATCATCAAAAATTGGGGAAAACTCACAAACTGTTGGGCCATGATTATTCAAAAAGCAAAAAGAAAACCGACTCCAAGCAAAAAAAAAAGCAGTCTATGGCCAGAGAAAGTGCGATATTTTGTGCTATTTAGAACTATGACTATTGTTATTAGTACACTGGTTTATTTTCAGATGGTGAAGCTCGATATAGATCCACTCGTAAAGAAGTTAGATGATATTGTCAAAGAGATGCAGAAATATTTCAGTTTCAGTCAACATTCCTATTATGGACAATCATTGTTTTTCCTTTCAATTGCCATGCACAAGGTTCTGCCCGTTGACTTGCACAAAGTAATAATGCTTGACTCTGATCTAAAGTTTATTGCTGATGTTAAATATTTGTATGAGCTCTTTTCACATTTTTCAATTGACAATATAATAGGAATAGCTCACGAAGCTCAGCCTGTTTATAGACATACGTTCTCAAGCTATCGAAGTCGAAATCCAGGAACACGAGTTGGTGAACCTTCTCCGAACGGTTTAACAGGATTTAATAGTGGAGTTTTGTTACTTGATTTGGATCGTATGAGAAAATCAACTCTATATAATTCTTTGCTCAATCCCAACATAATAAAAAATTTGACTGAAAAATATCAATTCAAAGGTCACTTAGGCGATCAGGATTTATTTACACTACTTTCGCTGGATTATGAAAAATTATTTTATGTGCTCCCATGTTCATGGAATAGACAATTGTGCGTTTGGTGGAAAGATAATGGATATAAGGAGGTGTTCGATATATATTTCAAATGTGAGGGGAAAATAAACATTTATCATGGTAACTGTAATACTCCTATTCCTGACTGATTATTTTCTATTAATAAAATAAACATACATTATGCAAGAGCTAAATCAGCCAATTAAGACAATAACTATTACTTCCCCCTATCTAAACTCTTCCCAGTGTTTCATTTGATTAGTTAATTTGACCTTCGTTTATGAGTTGCTTGTCTGTGGCATAATGAAAACGTAAATAATGCCATTTTCTGCTTAAATTTCTGAACAGGTAATATTTAAAGGAATGTTATATTATTAATGGTATGACTATGCAGCTGTATCTATTATGTTTTTAAACATAGGTTCATATCAAGGCTATAGTACCGAAAGACTGAACAAATAATAACCTATTCACTGTAATTTTTAAACAAAAATAATTATGAATGCAACTTGTTCATTGACTACCTCAATCTGATTAAAACACAGATTCTATTTCCAGGGATGTGATTTTTCCGATAATTCACGGAGTTTAGATTTTTTAATTTCCAAAAATAAAAAAAAAATTTAAAAAAAATTAAAAATTCTGATTTTTCAGTCTTAAAAATCTGATTACGAATCTGCAGCATTCCTACTTTTAGTAATTCCGCGACTGTTTTGTGCAGTTGTGGCAGTCATAAGTCTTGTGAAAGATCTTAGAGTCAGAGACTGTATGGACTTTTTTGGATTGAATAGACATTGAAAATTGATGCTGTTTTTTTGTTATATTCTTGTCATCTGAGCCCATTTACTAGGCTTTAAAAGCACTAAAACCCTGGAGCTTCAGGGGGACTTTGCCCCCCTAGACCCCCCACCAGGGTCCTAGCAGGGGGCTTGCGTCCCACAGACCCCCGGCAATTTTCAGATAATTTGACAATCACCAAATCACATCCCTGTATTTCGTTTCAATTTTATAGTTCAAAATTTTTTTATTTGTCTTCACAGCACAGCTGGTCAGATAGCCGTGGCGATAAGAGAGGCGGCTCCTCACCAATGCATCGAGGGTTCAATCCCAGCTCAGGGCAAGAACTTTATCGTTGTAAGTGAGAGGGATATTCGGTCTCGCGTCCAATCAGGAAGGTTTCCCAGAGTTCTTCGGTTTCTTCCTGCAGTAATGATCGAAATCATTCGCACGATCTGTGCCAAGGGCCAAATTGGAAACAAGCTTCAGGCTTAATTTGCTACCCTTGTAAAATGACGAGATTATTATTATTATAGGATCTGGGAGAAAGAGAGAGATGGGGTTAAACGTCCACTTGACACAAACCAGGTCATTTCGGGACTAACATATTGTTCAATTTTATTTCAATAATTCATTAGTGCGTAGAGGTCTTTAGCAGTGGGAGGAAACTGGAGGGCCCATGAGGTTGGACAGGCAACCCTACTCCTTGTCACGTACACAACCAGGGATTCAAAACCACGCCAGTTGTCTCAATGTCAGGCGTGTGATACAGCACGCACATGCTAACCATTCCGCTATCCAACCCCACAGATCTGGAAGAGTTGTTATATAACATTCATTCTAGTTGATGTGAGAAATCAGCTAATGAAACTGTATTAAGATGAGTTCTTGGCGTGCTCTGCATGTAACTATGGTTAAACTGCTAGAAACCTCAATGCTGATTTATTAATCAATGTCTGACATAGAATGAAAACTAAAAAGCCGCTCGCGTGAACCCTGATCGACCTGCCAGTAAAACTGGTCAGATCTTCATGTATGCATGCCAACAAAATATAAACATACTAAAAGAAATAAAAATCTGTGGACTACCTTTAATGTAAAGCAATGATTTTTGTATAAAAAAAACCTTTGCATTCTTAAAATATTGTCTCAATGTCAGGCCGTGTGATACAGCACGCACGTGCTACCCATTCCGCTATCCAACCCCACAGATCTGGAAGAGTTGTTATATAACATTCATTCTAGTTGATGTGAGAAATCAGCTAATGCAACAGTGTATTAAGATGAGTTCTTGGCGTGCTTTGCATGTAACTATGGTTAAACTGCTAGAAACCTCAATGCTGATTTATTAATCAATGTCTGACATAGAATGAAAACTAAAAAGCCGCTCGCGTGAACCCTGATCGACCTGCCAGTAAAACTGGTCAGATCTTCATGTAGTGCATGCCAACGAAAATATAAACAAACTAAAAGAAATAAAAATCTGTGGACTACCTTTAATGTAAAGCAATGATTTTTGTATAAAAAAAACCTTTGCATTCTTAAAATATTGAAGTTTAATTTTTAATTTCCCAAAAACGAAAAAAACCAACAAATTATGTATTTTAAAATAACAATTTAATAAATAAGAGTACAAATCTGGTCTATAAATTATTAATATTATTCATCACTCTGCTACTATATATATATTTGCCTAAATTAAATTACAGACTAATAAGAGATTAAATAAGGATCAACTGTAAATTGATAGTAAACTAATTTAGAATTGGTTAAAAAAATCTTTATCTGTTAACACTTTGTTGAATACCAGCTTCCATATCTGAAGCTAGTGATTGCCATGATTATTGTTAACTTGACACAAACTAGGTCATTTCGGGATTAACATATTGTTTAATTTTATTTCAATAATTTGCTTGCACAAAGGGTTTTTTAGCAGTGTGAGGAAACTAGAGGACCCGGAGAAAACCCACAAGGTTGGACCAGAAACTTATACAACTGAATAATTTAATATCTTGTAACATTTCTTAAAATCAAACAATCTTTTCCTAATGCTTAGTATTATAAGCTACACAACTTGCAGTTTAGCATTTGAATGGCAAACCTCTGAACCTAGGTGCTGCTTCTTTAGAAATGAGTACAAACAATGAACTTATACCGGTCAGTTGTTGACATAAAATAATATACATGTATATAAAATATTTTATATTTGGTTATATATATGTATTATTGTATACTAAGATGATATATTATTGTTAAATCTCATTTTGATATGAATAAACATTCCACTTGCAAAAATTCCCGTATGTTTTAGTTTGAAACATTCTTCGAACCCAATGCAATATATATATATCATGTATGTTACACATCCTTGCTTGATCAACTAGGCACATGCCAATATATAGATCTTACAGTTACAACAATTATTTTAGCAGGGGTTATTGTAGATCACTGAATTTTATAATCTATTATGGTTGTTTTAACAAGAGGAGATGCTAAATAATATCTTTGTGAATATTGTTCAATGGAACTGATAGTCTTGAAGAGATTCAATTTTCACAATGTTGTAGTTTACATGCGTACATATGTATATATTAATTTTTTCCATGACATAAATAATGACTAAATAAAGTATACATTAAAAACATAGCATCGCCAAGCAAGAAATGACGCCCATTAGCAGCATTATGAAATCAAGATGGCAATAACTATGAATAAAATTGATATGTGATTCCTTAATAAGGACCAGCCGAACAATCCCAGCCAATAAGAATAAAAAATCTCAGGAACACTGATCTTAAGAATTTAGATGGACTGATCGACAGGGTAATGATAAAATCCTCTAACATGAATGTTGGCATATAATAAGATATCAAACGAATATATCCTTAAATATAGAATAAAAATAGAATAAATAATGGAACAAAATATTTAAATATTGAGATTATATTCAGTTTGTAGTCTGTAAAGTATTAAAATCAGCATAAGTCGCATATTTAAATATCACAGTTATAGGAAATGATGTATCACAGTTTCGTAAACATAAAAATACCGGTAGTTGATTTTAAAATATAACAAGACTATAACAAATAGAACTAGTTGTAGAAAATATTTCTGCTTAATTTCCTTTAAATAAATATACATTTAGTAATAATAATCATTTGGCAAAATTTTTTGTGAGACAATATCAAATATGGAGATCATTATGTAATAAAAAGTTTAAATTACACTAGAATAAGGCAATAAAGAATAGTAATACTCAAACCATTTTACAGTATAGTTTACTATTCATGGCAAGGTGTCCGTTTGACTCCTAATACAGGTAGCATATAGTGAAGCCCTTAATGCTGGAATGAATTCACAGAATACAATTTTATATAAAAGTTAAAATGTTTTATCTTTTCTACTGTAGGTTAATTCCTCTAATTGTATTATTGACCTCTGTGTTTCTGGATCAAGGTCATTTAGTAATTGTTCAGCAATACGACTTCTCAATCTACCTCCAACCTTTAATAGAATAAAGAAAAATGTCACAGAATTGTACTAAAATAATCATTTAAAGAGTCCTTAAATCCAACATTGATCTATTAATCTTAATCCAGTTTCTTTTGTGAATTATGTGTCTGATTTGTAGTATAAAGAAGAAATGAGATATATTTATTACAACAGAACACTCTTTTTATACACCCACATTTTCATGTGGACGTAATATTGTCGTCGCCCCTGTCTGTCCGTCCATAATTGTTTGTGGACTCTCTACAGGTCACAATTCTTATCCGATTTTGACGAAACTTGGCTGCTTTCAATATTGGCATGTATCAGATCGAAACTTCATGGATTATGGCCCCTGATTGTACGAAAAATCACGTTTTTTGGCTTGTGGGAATTCACAAATTTGAACCGATTTGTATGAAACATGACGTTAATCACCCAAAGATCTTGGTTCCTTTCGATAATTGCGCCGATCTGAAAGTAACTTCCTGGATTATGAACCTAGATTGTCCGAAAAATAGCATACTTTAATTTGTGGTCCCTTTGGAGGTCACAATTATTATCCGATTTGAAAAATTATATCAATTTGATTTTTATTAAACGTGACGTGCATGTTTATAACCCAAAGATCTTGGTTCCTTTCAATATTTGCACATATCGGATCAAAACTTCCTAAATTATGGCCTCTGATTGTCCGAAATAAATCGCCTGTGGTTCCTCTTTGGAGGTCACAATTATTATCCGATTTAAAAAACATTTGATTTTATCACCGTTACACACTAAGGAAGGTTGAGTTCGAATTTCATGAAAATCGGACCAAAATTGCCAGACAAGATGGCTGCCGTTAGTACAGCGAATAGCGTAAATATATGGTATATCAAGGTTGTGGACCCTATAGAAGTGAAACTTGACATGCATATTTATAACCCAAAGATCTTGGTTAATATCGATATTTGCGCCCAAAGGAAAGTAACTTCCTGAATTATGGCTCCTGATTGTCCGAAAAATCGACTATGGTCCCTCTGGGGGTCCTAATTATTATCCGATTTTAAAAATCGTTTAGACTATATCACCATTACACCCTAAGGAAGGTTATGTTCGAATTTCAAGAAAATTAGTCTTGGTCACCCACAACCCCCTAGTCTTCAACGTACGGAGGTTCTGGGTCGGTTCTTAATTTTTGACGAAAATTTACTGGATAATCACCCCATAAAAAACCAAACTCCCAGTTACGCATGGGTAATGGAACCTTTTGGCTAAAGTCTCGGTAAGTGATAGATAATGCAGGCCGGGCCGACTTTGCTAGATTCTATAGAGCGAGACAGAAATATATCCAACAATTCACTTTGCACATCTATTATTAGAAACAAAATAGACGAGAAAATAGAATTAAAAAGATTGTGAGAAGCCGTACGTCTGATTCATGACGAGAGAAAATTACCATTTCAATTAAAACCTTTACAAACAAAATTTTAGAGAGCGTCATTGTTGACAAGCGACATGTTTTGATAAGATTCAGTACGTTGTAACTTAAAAGACTGGATAATCTAAACAATGACCGACTTTACGTCAAATTTTGAGGACCCATCCAGACTTATATTCGTAGAATATTTATTTGGATGATAGAGACTACAAGAAAATCAGCCCATGATTGCCAGACAAAATGGCCGCCGTTTGTACGCGAATAGTGTAAAAATATGGTATATCAAAGTTGTGGACCCTGTAGAGGTCACAATTTTAATTTGATTTTGATGAAACTTGAAATGCATGTTTATAGCCCATAGATCTTGATTCCTTTCGATATTTGCGCATATCAAATCGTAACTTTATGAGTTATGGTCTTTGATTGTAGGAAAAATCACTTTCGGTATTGCTTGTTCTCTATCCATCTCTCAAAAATGTGGGTGTATAAAAAGAAAGTAAAGGGAATTTTAAATGGCCACTGAATGATTTTAGATCATTTTTCCTTCTAATGAAGGCTTCTCTTTAATGTATCTGGGCTGAAAGTCTGTATAGTACTTTCAGTATGGAAATTGTCTGTATCTTACAGTCTTTGGTCTCTGTATCTTTTTATCCAGATTATTCAGATTGCTGCCATTATCAGCCATTGGTGTAAGACTGCGGTTAGGAGGTATCATTGATGGCGGCCACATTCCAGTAGAATTGGTACCTCTACTACTGGGAGCAATGCTTCTCGTAGGACCAGCTGATGTAGCTCTTGAATGAGATTTACCTTAATTGAAATAGAATGGTCAACAATTGCTATTAAATCAAAAATTATTCAAAAATTCTTTGCTTACATATCCGGCCAGTATTTTTATGATTTTCCAAATGGTATGTATCCTGTTCAGGGATTTGTTTTAAGTGCATATTCCCAAATAAAACACAACTCTCTAAATTGTTGTCACAATTGAAAATCTAAATGTTCCTGTAATTCAGATTTGATGCAAGAGTAGATATCACCACACATTCTCCCAATATTGTCATTTGATATATTTGAAACAGACATTAAAGAAGAAAGTACAATTTTTATTACAGCTATCTTCTAACCATAATGATATGCAATAAAATATTAATTATTTTAGGAGTATTTATTGATATCGAATTAAGATCCAAAAACATCCATTTTCAAATAATCCAATATGGTAATAAAATTATAGTGGGTAATATTAAAATTTATTTACCAGTTGGAGCTGTATGAATAGCCATAACAGAGTGAGATCTTCTTAGTACTGCAGTTTCATAATCATATAACTGTAAAAAAGAAAATATGAAAAGTTACCATCAGTTAATATATAATAGACAGCATAAAAATTACTGAAAAAGAATAAGGCCTTGATAAACTCTTAATTTAACTAATATTTTTTTTTTTTATTGATGTATACTCTTCTTTCTGGAACAACATAATATTTGAATATTTTTATACAATAAAGCGCAGATAAATTCACAGGTTTTAATTTCATCTTTTTCATATCATTATCACATATTCTGCAGCTTTTCCTTATATTAAAGATGCATTATGCAAAAGCTTAATCTCCTTATTGAAGGTCTTTCTTTATGCCTTAAATGTTATATAAATTATTAGACTATTTTACACTTGCCAAGATCACAATCAACTCGAAATGCCATCAGATGCTCAATATTTTCAACTGATTTAAACACGCTCCAGAATTTAATTATTTGACACTTTGTTTACTATCGTAATAACAGCCATAATAAAGTATTTTGACTGAAATTTTAAGAAATTCCCTTTACATTATCTAGTTTTTAACTATTATAGCGAGAAAGTCTGCTCTTTATCTAAATCTAACATAATGCATTTTTAATATGCATCTTTTCCACCTACCTGTGACTGTAAATCATCGACTGTTTGAAAAGCGTCAGTCTTAAGCATTCGTTCATTAATAAGTTGTTTCTTTATATTCATTACATCCTTTCGAGTTTTCTCCTGGGAAAGTTGCTGCATTCTAGTGTTTCTGTCTTGTTCTTCATAAAGTAATTTTAATCTCATATCTTTATCTACCAATTCTTCTCTCTGTAGAAAACACCAATATTAAAACCTGACATAGTATACTAACCACCAATATCATAATACAAAAAAATGGTCAATATTAAAACATGACATTATTTCATGCATTAAATCAATGAAATCCAGAGATACCATCATTTTCATACTTGTTATTGTAATGTAAATCTGACTACAAAATCAAATGATTTTTATTTCCTTTCTTTTGTTCTATATTTTGTTATCTTACTGGACTCAATTTTTAATATCTAACAAGTATTGAGTACAATCTCAGTGTTTTCACTTGTGTACTACCAACAGCCAATGAAATCGCAACTCTTTCAATCATGCAAAGACATTGTGCACTGATCTATCTATAAACTACCACAGCTGTCAGCAGTCCTATCTTGTCTGTGATATCACCTCGGTTAAGAGGACATAAAATACAGAGAGAGACAGAAATGGGGTTTAACGTCCACTCAACACAATTAGGTCATTTCGGGACAAACATGTGGATTAATATTATTTTAATAATTCGCTTGCACGTAGGGGTCTTTAGCAGTGGGAGGAACCCGAGTGCCCGGAAGAAACCCACGAGGTTGAGTAGGAGCCCCTATATCTCCATGCCACATATAAGCTCACACCAGGGCACGAAACCACACATAAAATACAACTAACTCACACACAGCAGCTCTACAAACAAGAGCTATTAGATGTAGTGCAGAAAAGGAGAATAATAAAGACAAGACTAAATAAATATAGATACAAATTTAATTTGATTGAAGCTGATGATGTAACCGAGAGAGGTAGAATGTTTGCATTGGCTTATTTATGTTAACCTGTATCCATTTGTGATAATAAATCTAATCACAACCAGTTAAATTAAAATTACATTTTATATGAAATAAATGCAACAGTTATTTATTTTTCAAATCAAGAACAATGTTGTTTTTAACGATTGAATTCCCGGATGGAATTTCCTTATGTCATAAATATTTGATAACAACAAAACTTACATATTTTATATCAAAAACAATAACAGTTATTCATTTTTTAAATCAAGAACAATTTTATAGTTCTTGAAACCAAATAATGCTTGTGGATTATAACAGCAATAGGCACTCAAGTCCAATAGGGATAATTTGGATTCCTTACCAGTTTTTCTACATTTGATTGACTGACTTTCTGTAGTTGATGTTTACTTCGTTGTTTTTGCATTGCTGTATGGGCTTGTTCACTTTTTATCTTTAACTGCAAGAAAAGAAGGAAATCATTGAAACTTTCTGAATATCTCATGTTTATTATACTAGCCATGACCAGCTCTATCCAAAATGATCAAATATTATAATATGGAATAAGAGAGAGAGAGAGAGAAATGGGGTTTAACGTCCACTCAACACAACTAGGTCATTTCGGGACTAACATGTTTAAAAAAAAAATTATTTCAATAATTTGCTTGCACGTAGGGTTCTTTAGTAGTGGCAGGAAACCCACGAGGTTGAGAAGGCGCCCCTATCTCCATGCCACATACGCTCTCACCAGGGCTCGAAACTACAGCAGCAAGCCAGAGGTGGCCGGCCAGCCAGCTAGAGGTCGAAACGTGACACTCTAGACCACTAGGCGATCGGGACTTACATATGGTTTAATTTTATTTCAATAATTTGCTTGCATGTAGGGGTCTTTAGCAGTGGGGGGAAACCGGAATGCCCGGAGAAAACCCATGAGGTTGAGAAGGTGCCCCTATCTTCATGCCACATACGCTCACACCAGGGCTGGAAACCACAGCCGCAAACCAGAGGTGGCCGGCCAGCTAGAGGTCGAAGCGCAGCACTCTAGACCACGAGGCCATCTCAACCCCCTAATTGAATAAGAAGATCTTCTTTGGTAGGTGCTTGTCATAAACTGAAACAACCAATCTATTAATATATTTATTTAGTACTTTACCTCTCTATCAAGTTTTTGCCGAACTTCATTACATTCTTTCTCTGTTGCTGCCAGGGCTTTTTTCACGGATACAAGTTGTTGACGCAGTAGAACTATTTCTTCTTCTGCTAACATCTTTACTTCTACATATTCCAGTGTACTCTTCTCAGAGTTCTTGCGTAACTGATTTACCTACAATATAAGTAGAAACAAGGAAATTTCAAGTATGGCATGTATATATATATGTGAACAATTCTTGTTAAAATTCCTTGACCGACAGTGTTGAAGGCTATCAAACATATAAGCTTAATTTTGGGGAAAGTGTTATATACAATAAAACAACCCTAGTTCAGCAATAAGAAGTCATTCTCAGAAAAACGCCATTGTCAGTATCCTACAAAAGAAATGTTCTAATCTAAATGACTCGGGATATATATTTGAAAAATGCCTTTCCCTGTAAGGTGATGATGTATGAAATACCAGAGAGGATTTGCACTGATTTTTTTGCAACATACCTATACTCAAATTCGAAATTTATTTTTTACATGCAGATCTGTTTTAGATGTCTTAACAATCCTGGACTTCCCCTACATAAAGAGCTGTAGAGGGACTATAATTGTCTTTTCAGAAGATGTATACCTTGGACATCCATCCCGTTTATACAGTATTCTATTCCCATTCAAGGCTGCAAGATGGGATTATAATATTATAACTTAACTTACAGCTTTAACAAAATTATTAGAACTGTGATTCTGTTTCCATAAAGTCATAGTTTTCATTTTTAATACTAGAGTATTTAACAAATGATTTTCATGCTGTAATTCTCTTAGTTGTTCAGCCCTTTTTAAGTGAACTTGAAGGGTATCTTCCTCTGAAAGTAAATTGTGATATAACAGTTTTACATTTCAGAATTACAAAGAAAACCAATATATCATAATGTCATAACAAAGCAAATTAATCACAGTGCTATTAACTTGGTTATTACTAATGAAATAAATAAAGTCATTACGAGAGAGAGAGAGAAATGGGGTTTAACGTCCACTCAACACAGCTAGGTCATTTTTGGACTCACATATGGTTTAATTTTATTTCAATAATTCGCTAGTGCGTAGGGGTCTTTAGCGTTGGGAGGAAACCGCAGTGCCCGGGGATTTGAAACCACACCAGTTGACTCAATGACGGGCTTTATGATACAGCGCGTGCACTCTAACCATTCAGCCATCCAACCTCCCCAAATATATTCTTGAGTGAAATATGCAAACATGATGGATGTTATATGGAAGTTATATTTATCAGGCATGTACACGACGATTCATGTTTACTAGCAATTACAGCATTACATGTATTTATTAACTTGATTAAAGAGAGATACTTAAAGGGACAATAACACTCTTGCTGGCTTGACAGGTCCAGAAAAGAAAAATAGCCTTATTCTAACTACTAGATGTTTAACTGTCCTACCTGTTGTGTAAATTATCCATTATTACATCCTATTTTACTTGTCTAGAGGGTTCGAAAATATTTTTAAATCTAAGTTACATTTTAAAAAGTTTACGTAAAGCTTTACAAACCATGTAGTTAAACTTTTGGGGTTTTTTTAAAATCGGTGTGTTAAGATTAAATTTGTATCATCAATTAATTGGAATATTGTAAAATAGTACAATTTGTTGAGCAGAATAATGATTGGGACATGTTACTCAGTTACAAAAAGAGTGATATTGGGCCTTTAAGATATATCAATAATTAAATCAATCTGTTTACTTACTGCTTTCAGCACCAAACTTTGTTTTAAGTTTTCCTATTCTGGCAATAGAATCTCCTCTTGTTTCACTGATTAACTCATGAAAATGAGCTGTTGAATCAATTCTTAAATTAATAAAATGTTACCATTTATTGTTTATTAATAAAAATGTTATCATTTATAGTACATTAACTAAATGTTATGGTATGTTAACAACGAATGATATAAAATGTTCTTCACAAACCGGGATAATGAAGAAAGGAATATCTCATGATGTGAGAGCAATTTTGCCCTGACAATTGCACTATGGCTTATTCATATCGATTTCAGTGGTATGGGGATCTTCAACATGCATATTAACAAGTCATGTCATCTGAATATTGACAAAATAGACAGGAGATTTAACAATTATTTTTTTTAAACAACTTGATGCTTTTTATCTGTGAACCAAAACGTTACATTGTAGGCCTACGCTAATCATTTTGAGTGACAGTCACGATCCCAGACTTAAAAGAACTTTTTTGGCTAAAATTGCAGAATACAAAAATCAAAAACAAAATATATCTATACTAGTACTATGCAAGTTAAGGCTGGAATTTAAACATTAGTTAATCACTTACCTAAATTCATCATATTTAGATCTCAATTTAAGAAGTGAATCATATAAATTGTGAACTAAATCATCATATTCTTCTTTAACTTTGTCTCGTATATTTCTCTCCTGTGACAAACTTATTTCTCTCATTTCACCGACTTTAGCACGTAAAGCAGTTACCTCTGAAAAAAACCCAAAGCCAAAACACATTATATTGTTGTATTCGGATACTTGGATCCAGGGGTGTTACACATTTACATGTGGGTGAAAATAAAAGTCAACCATTCTCCATGTTAGAATTGCAATCTCTATCTTTATTACTCCAAAAGGCAGAAGAACTACAACGTAAGGGAGGCAACTTGTGTCTGCTTAAACATATGGTTTCAGACCACAATATGACAATATGCCAGTAAAGTATCAAACCCCTTTTCTTTACACATCAGCCAAAGGGATTATCTTTGTGAACTTCCCAAATATGTCTGAAAAGTAACACAGGTAAGACATTCTGAAATCTGGCCATGTTATTAATAGTACTGATAAATTCAATATAATGCTTCATGATGAAATACTGATACTTTTTAATCAATGTCTTGTGTAATGTAATAAACATATTTTAATTGAAATATATAAAATGAAAAATAAGTTACCCATTAACAAATCATGAGCCTCCTCAGCTAACTGACATTGTACGTCCACCATTGTTCCATTCTGAGCAGACTTTAATTGATCCTTAATTTGTTTCATTTCCTGCAATAAACACAAAAATGTTATCTCTTGAAAATCAATTATTGGAAAGCAGTAGGGTTCTTCCTTTTCAAAGGAGACAACCCATACAGTTAAAAATAATTATAGTAGCCTCGATCAAGTGTGTACTAACGAGATATGCAAATGTCAAAATAACAAATTTAGACTGCATAAAAAAGGGGCCTAACCAATGTCAGTAAATAATCAACTATAGGTAATAACAATATATAATAGTGTGAAAGTGAATTTATATTTAAGTACAGGTTATTGTCATAAAGCAGTACATAGAATATCATTGTGGTCTGAACCCTAAGGTTTAAGTAGAGTTAAGTTGTCTCCCTTATGTTGTAGTTTTTCTGCCTATTTATTTGAGTCATAACGTTAGATATTGGAATTTTAACATGGAGAATGGTTGTTTTTCACTTTCACCCACATGATCAGTGTAACGCACTAGGATAACAATATGATAGTTGACCTACCTGTTCTCTTTGATATAATAGCTGATGGTGAACTCGTAATAAATTCTCATAATACATACTATAACTAAAAATAAACAGCTAAACAAATATAATAATTACTACTTTTAGAACAGAGGTTTATCATTTACTCAACGCAAATACCTGGTATAATTTTATTTCATTAAAAGGCTCAGACTCCCTGACAAGAGAAATCAGATCCAAAAAAGGAGATGGTTTGCATAGATGGTTTGCATAGATGTCCAAATCACAATTCTTATAAATTGTACCTTTCAAAGCACTGTTTTTCTCTGGTAATAACATTTCTATAGAGCTTCGTCAAACATTTATCAAAATGATCTTTTTTAAAAACGATTGTTCCATCTCTTTCCTCAAACTCGTTCATTAACTCTTCAGCAAAATGTTCGGCTATATATGGTCGTGTGGTTGTAAAACTTTCTTTCATTACCTAGAATATATTATATCATATATGGACATATACTTAGCAGACAGACAATATATTATACAATCTGGTTATGAGAAATGCCTTTTAAAACTGGTACAAAACACATCTAATAAAAAAGCTACATTAAAGATGAACAATGTAACATTTAGATAAGAAACAAAGTTCAAGGTTCTTGCTATAATACATGTAGTTCAAAAAAAGATAATGAAGAATGAATATACTGGAAATTTCATTCAAATTACTTCATTCTGAGTGAAATTATGACTGTTGGAAGATGTAGCATAATTGTTTATTCTTGTAGCAACAGTGCTGGACCAGAGTTCTTAAATCTCGTTTAGGCCTATCCATTTTATTGTTAAATTTTTAACCTTGTGGTTATTCCAATCCAATTAAATCGGTTCCATCCGATTGTCTAGCTAGAGAGATGATTTTGTTCTTGTTTATATAACACCTGTATTTATTAGATATTTATTATAATGCAGTGTAATATATTCGTACTTTTAAAGTGTTTATTCAATCAAAGTCAATTTTAGCACTTGTTTCACGATTTTTAACCATTATTAGTGTTTAAACTGGTCTCATTAAAAATATGATTAAAGGAATCAATAGATTAAAACTTACAGGTTTTTTCCACAAATCAGTTGGTAAATTACTTTCTTCCCGACATCTCTCAGCTAATGCTAAAGACATTTCTCGACCAATCCTTTTCCTTATTTCACCGATCATATGACATTCCAGATTTTCAAGTAATCGCACCATCTAAAACACATTACATCATAAATAAGCATAGCAAATACGTCCATCAATAGGATTTTGAAAGATGGCTATTCAGTTTCCAGGTTAGGGATATTAAATTGATTGGAGTCATTCCATTTTTGACTAGTTGAAAATAAAACCAGATGACTTGTCATCACTATCCCATGCACTTGCACTTGTTTGGAAGGTATAAGGAACGCCCTCAATCAGCTACTGAATGTTAAACACTAAGCTTTATACGTCAAAAAGTAAAATACTATAAAATAGTTTGATGAAATATGCTCCAGAAACAAAAAATCCAAAGGACAGTCAACAAAATGAAATGAAATGGGGTTTAATGTCCTACTGTTCTGCTCCAAAACTCGGCTATACAGTGTGCTGTGAGGGAAATTTTGCCCGTGCAGCGGTGCTACGGCCTACTCTTATATCGAATTCCAACTGCCAAGGGATCTTTTACGTGCATGCCAATGTGTACACGGCACCTTGGTTTTTTGTACCATCTTAACGACTAGACAACTGTCCTGGTCAGGCCCACCGTCCTGCATCACTGACAAGGGGAAACTACGCCGGAAAATCTGAATGAGCTTTCTCTGCCAATGCAAGGATCGAACACCAGACCTCCAGGTGGTTACAACAATATACTTCCACATAAAACTGAATTTTTAAGCAATATTTCAACATACAATAATTTCAGATAAACAATTGTTCCATTTTTTTAGCTTATACATTAAAATAAATCTTTTACTGAGTATAATTACCTGTTTAGCTTTAACTTCAACTTCTGAGGCTCCTTTAGGAACAGCTAATATATCTGTATGTAAAGCTAAACCATCATATATATCAGATTGACCTAATCTTCTAGCTATAGTCTGTAGTACAGGTATTAATAACTCTGTACGATATAACTTACTGAAATATAATTAATGCAAAAAGTTCAAGGCGCTGATTGTTCAGTACAGTAGAACTTGTATTCAGCAGGCACCCAAGGGAAATTTCAAAATGCCTGCTTAATGGAGGTGCTCTTTGAATAAAGGTGTACAATATTGCCCAAACCCCTACCACAAAAAAATAAAGATATAGACTGCATATATTGCCCCAACCCCTACCACGAAAAATTAAAGAAATAGACTGCATATTTTTTTTTTTTATGTAGTATTACAATAACAATACATGTACTTTTTATCTAGTTGTGAATTCAAAGGAGTCTCGTATATAGACTGCATATATTTTTTATTCGTGTAGTATTACAATAACAAAACATGTACTTTTTATCTAGTTGTGAATTCAAAGGAGTCTCGTATACATGTTAGTAATACTGGATCTCATGTCCCCCAATATTTCTTTTACTTTCATCATAGCGTCTAAAAGCGTTTCAAAATGCCGTGAATTTGAGTATTTCACACCACAACTATTTTAACTATTACGCGACCACTTAATAAAATCGGGAACGAACATCAATACTTGCATCGATAAATTTGACCGTCGCACTTGCTGAATCTTGCGCCAAACGAAGATTCTTTACTAAAATCTCGAACATAACTTCGGTAAACTTGTCATTCTGTACCAACCTGAGATACTACTGTCTACCACTGTGATGCATTCGATAATATTTATCCATTTTTATCATGTACAAAAAACATTCGCGGATTTTATCCTCGATTTTACAGGGGATGTAACTCTGTATGTAATATTATAGGGGGCGCTAAAAACGTCTGTTTAATAACTCGGTATCCTTTCATTTTATTCAATCAGTATCAATCAGTGTCGTTACTCGTGAAAACTGATCAGGTTGGTCGTTAAATAAAACAAAAGATTAATAAACAGATAATCCTGGGATGATTGTTCTTTTTACATTTCTTTTTACCTGATCAGTGGGGTTCCAGTTAATTAACTACTACTCACGGGATTAGCGGGAGTGTTACATAGAACGAACGACAATGGCCGTTCAATAGCCGATGTTTTGTTGATTTTATTAGTAAAATCGTGACCGTTGAAACAAGAGAATTTTGATGGGGGAAATTAATCATGATGCCCGTTGCACGCGTTATCAATTCAGACTCTTTCTTAGTGTTAATTAGTGATAGTAGTTATTTCAAGCCAAGTGAGTTAGAGTCATGTCAAGACAGTTCAGTATCGTTCGCTTAAGCGTGAACGTGATTGTCCGTGACAGTTCACCCTCGTTCGCTCAAGCGAGAACGGGATTCTCAGAGATGTGCTCGCTTAATGGATGAAATAGCATGATCGGGAGCTAATAGCTAATAGAAGTGCCCGCTGCACGCGTTGAACAGGTGCGTGTTTAGTAGAGGTTAAATTACTTAAAAAACGCTCGGGGGGATTTTTTGGTGTTCGTTGAAGCGAGTGCACGCCGTAGCAAGTTCTACTGTATTTACAAAGAAATAATGAACAAAAAGTTTAATAACATTCTGTATGCCAACACCATGTTTGGTCAAATCTCTTTTATGTGATTGAATCCAAGTCGGTAGATTATTTATCACAGATATTTTGTTTTTGTTTATCGAATGAAATGTTAAATTATTAATTTGAGTAGATTAAGTGTCGATTAATCGTGAACAATTAGTAATAATTGTCCCAATCCAAAATGCATACCCACTTCATGTATATAAGACATCCTTCTCCCAGATAAGCCTTTTTGACAAGTGGTATCAGGTGTTCTAAAAAGACTTCACATATCCTTCCCATGACATATATATACCACAACAGATAGTTATGAGGACAAAATCAATAAGAGCTTTGTTACCACTGCCAAGTAACCTACTCTGTTCCTTTAAATGGCTGCTTAAAACAGGATTGGCCCACTATATTTAATACTTACCCGATACTTTCCTGCATACAAACTGTGTGATTTTATGATATACTTGGACTAAAAACATATTCAAACTAACTATCTATCAAAACTTTGCTTCAAATCCCTCTCAAAACTTTGTACTTGTGGGGAGATATCACAAGCTATAATTAAACTGTTGTTAGAAGCCATGTCTGTCACCTCAATCACTTCGATGAGGGAGGGTCCATTTTTCAGAATGTATTTTCATTATTTACCATACATATCGAGGCCTAAATAAATTCTTAATTATTTTTTGTCAACTTCTTTTGCCGTCTAATTGCAGAGTCTTGTTGTACTTTGACACCCCTCAATGTTCCCAAAACTGCCTTACCACTTTATCAAGAAGTAACAACCTCATAGCTAGCACACATAAGCCCCGGCATTTTTGCCCAATGTATTTTTCGAGTGATCCAGTATTTTTAAAGTAAGATTGAGTGTCTATAATAAATATACTAACTTTGCCAAACTTGTATTGGAAATAGCCAGAATCAAGCAAAATATTAAAACCAAGAAATTATTGTACAGATTCTCACTCACCTATATTCTTTAAACAGACATGTTTTATTGATAGCAGGTCGAATAAGTCGTCTTTTACCCCAGTCATATTTTAACACTTCAAGACATTTCCATAGTTTCAAAAAAGTTTTGAGGAGTTTGTATGCTTCCATTGGCTGTTGATTTCTTAAGATTGCCTTGGGTAGCATTAGACCTTAAAATATACAATATTGATCTTAATAACACTAAATCACTAATTAAATCACTGTTAATATTTAAAGCTTTAGGTATTGTCTATTGTGATAAATAAAACTACCAGGTAGTTGAATGAAAATAATATCAAAGTATCTGAAAAATTAAATTTACGTAAACACACCACAGACAATCCAAAATGCATACCCACTTCATGTAAATAAGACATCCTTCTCCCAGATAAGCCTTTTTGACAAGTGGTAGCAGGTGTTCTAAAAAGACTTCACATATCCTTCCCATGACATATATATACCACAACAGATAGTTATGAGGACAAAATCAATAAGAGCTTTGTTACCACTGCCAAGTAACCTACTCTGTTCCTTTAAATGGCTGCTTAAAACAGGATTGGCCCACTATATTTAATACTTACCCGAATCTTTGCCACTAATAGAACTAGCACGGCTTATACTTAAAGCTAAACTACCATGTCGAGATAAATGAGGTTCTACAGGTTTTAACAGCTGACTATCAACATCTACTGGAGACTCCTCGATTAATAAATGATCTTGATTACCCAGTTGTAAAACATCTTCCATTAATAAACTGACACCCAGTATTTCACCATTTGCAACATGTCTGAAATAAATCATCATTCATCTACATTCTATATGTTTGATTACGCTGCATTCAGCACATATCCTTTCTAATTAAATGGATACTCCCAGAAACAAAGATTTTAAATCTGTATGGCTTTCATTTGCTTATATATCAGTTGATACAAGATCAAAATAACTCTGCCTGAAAATTAAGTTAAATGAAAACCTCGAGTAGACTTGTTGCTTTCCTAGATGAGCTGCTGCAGGAATTTTTAATCTAATACTGTAGTAATAGCAACATAAACTTTTTACAAAATCATCACAAACTAAATAAGGAATATAAAATTTCCTTTTTCCAAATGAATTTGTTAAATTGCAATTAAAGTGTTACCTATCTACATCTTTTAAACCAGATAAACAAAGTTGTATATAATATCCGACTTGATCCCACTGACTAAACATTACTGGGAATGGACCATTCCTGAAAGTAAAAATTTATCGTAGAATACTTGTACCACCTGATTGATCAACATTGATCAAACAAACAGATTATCATCTTTTTGAGCGAATAAAACACAACTTACTTTCCAAGAAATGTTCTCCAAGGAAAAAGAATTCTGGCCATGGAGTCACGGGGTTCAAGTGGTTCAGGAACAGGAAGTTGAGAGTTAAATAAGCTTGGCCTCTGAACGTTACTTAATGATGGTAAGGCGTGATGCGTGTTATTGGTTGTTGCCTGAAAGTAATTGAAAAAAACATGAAGGAGATTTGAAATAAGAGAGAGAGAAATGAGGTTTAACGTCCACTCGACACAAACTAGGTCATTTTGGGACTAACATATGGTTGAATAATTCGCTTGCGCTTAGGGGTCTTTATCAGTGGGAGGAAACCGGAGGACCCGGAGAAAACCCATGGATTGGACAGGCGACCTTACTCCATGTCACGTACAACTGGGGATTCAAAACCACGCCAGTTGATTCAATGACAGACTTTATGATACAGCATGCACGTGCTCACTATTCGGCCATCCAACCCCCTGATTTGATATAAACAAGCTATAGTAAATTTATCAATGTATTTGAACATGTACCTCAAATGCTTGAATGTTGCCAGTAGATATGAAAGTATCAACCATAGAATGTCTTACTGCTGTGTCAAATTCTAAAAACATAACATCACGACGTAATGCCAAGAATTCGCCAACCGCTTGAGGATCAGACGGTGATGGTAAATTGTTTATTTGTTTCTGTATTTCACGCAATTCACATCCTGGATAAAAATAAAAGAAATATATATGTACACATGTATACATTGTTTAGAAGTCCAGTGGATGACTGACAATTATGACTGAATGACAATCAAGATTACCGGTATATTTCAACCACACCCAAAATCAAATTTTTTAAAAGATATTACGTCTTTGATTCATGTACTTATATTATATCTTCTCTTTTGTCAAATCCCAATATCTCAAACCCTTTTTTTTTTTAGAAAGACATAAAAGTCTATGTTTTACAAGTAACAATCAACACACAGATTAACATTTGTACTGATACATAGAGTGGTGAAAATGAATCGTACAATTTTTTCTTAAGACAAACACTAAACAGTAAACAGAAAACATTACAATAACTGATCATATTGATATACCAAGTAGCTTACTTACATGGTTTGTTTATATAAATATTTACATATATATCAAAGTAGCTTTACATGTTATGTGTTGCTGGTTTATTTATTTTTAATAATTTTTACATGTATATATAAAACAGTAACATATATGTTATAAGTGATGCTAGTTTGTGTATATTTAGGTGTATATCAATCAAGGTAACTTTATTAGATGTTATGTGCCACTGGTTTGTTTATATTTACATATAAAGTAACTTATATGGTAAGTGCTGCTGGTTTAATTTGTTTACTGAAAGTGATTGCTAGCTCCTCCCATTTAATACATGTTTATTTCTAGGTTAATAAAAAGAAGAAACAAGATATGACACACACTAACCTATCCCTTCTGTACCACCCCAATCAGCCGACACAAACTCTAGTTTATGTGATCCTAGACGAGCATGTGAGCTACCTAGACGAGAATGAGCACAAAGATACTGTAACATATCATGCAGACACGATACAACAGCTAGTGAATGACGTAATGCACGTGTACACAAATCATCATCTAATTGTTTAAACATCAATAAAACCTCCGAATGATGAGGAATAAACCAAATATTCAAAACAGCAGAACCATTGGATGACAACATCTGCCTTGGACGAGATTTAAAGACCCTGGAAAAGAAAGTTATTTGTAATAATGATTTCAATGATGTATTTTTTTTAAATCATCCCACTTCTTAATCAAACTTTTTATTTTACATTTAATCATAAAAACAAATTCAAAATATCAACAGTGGGTAAATCTCTTGGCTCAGATGAATCCAGGCCGCGCCAACTTCTTATTATCATTAACAGATGATACCAAATGCATTGAAATTCTCAATAAATAGAACTGAACCATTTTTTGTCTATAATTCCTTTTACTGTAGCTTATTGCTAAGATTACAATTGACAGGTAAATTAAAACAAATACACAATGAGGGAGTTTAAATGTTCTGGAATGATATATTCAAAATACATATGAATTAGACAGATGAAAACATATTTACTATGAGACACACAGCTTATATGGTGGTGAAATAAAATTGTTTTATGTCACGATAATAGATGTGTGATGTGTAGAATCATGATGAATCAGCCAAAGTTATTGGTGAAGATACTTTCTTATTCAGTTGATATGTACTTTGTCGTATGAGATTCTCGATCGAATGAATGAATGAAATGGGGTTTAACGTCCTATGCTTTTGCACCTAACCTGGGCTAATTGAAGACAGGATTCTCGATCGAAAATGATACATACAATACATACGATACATAGCTCAGACTAACCTGGGGTCAGGTTCCAAATCATCTACATCAGCTTTCTTCTCATTAACTTCTCCAATCATAAAATATGTGTCTCGTATATTTGGGAATTCTTCCAATAGTTTTAATATACTCTGATAATATTGTATTAGTTGACCACGTAATGAATACTGAGCTACACGCAGGTTAAATCGATCACAAAATGTTGATATCAACCTCCTGAAAAATATAATTTTTATGGTGTGAAGTAGTAATCATTAATGGTAACAGCTAAGGTACATGTAATATTTTCTTGATAAAATTCCATAGTTATAATTTTGTTACCAATATTCTATATCATTCATAGTAACAGCTATTGTACATGGTAATATTTTCTTGATAAAATTATATTGTAATATTCGAAGAACTGTACTGCTATGGTCCATGGTAATATTTTCTAGATTAAATTCTATAGTATTAGCAGAAATGTACAGCTATGGTACATGGTAATATTTTGTAGATAATATTAATGTACAGCTATATAGCTATGGTACATGGTAATATTTTGTAGATAATATTAATGTACAGCTATGGTACATGGTAATATTTTGTGTTAATATTTCGTTGATAATATTCTGTATTATTAGTGATAACATAAATCTACAGTACATGGTAATATTTTCAAATACCTTTTCAAGTTTTCGAGTTCTTCAGGATTTTTTAATTGAACCCCCATTTGTTGTTTTTTATTCACAAATTCATTAAGCATTAGATCCCGACTTGGAGCCTGAAAATCAATCAGACATAATTTCTTCGAGGAATACATAATGGTATGTAAATCATATCATATGCTTACAATATGTCATTACTCTCTATTATGATGAGTTTTTTATAATTTATTAATATATCAAATATCATTCATGCAATAACATAGTACAATCATTGTAATATTCAGTAAAATTAGCCATATACATGACAAAAAATGACCTACAGAGAAATTTACAATAAAAGAGAGGAGACATAAAATCTTTAAATCTCTTAAAAGTTGCTGTCCGCGTGGGCTTCTAATGTCAG
The DNA here is from genome assembly GCA_917208275.1 of Patella pellucida. Taxonomy (NCBI): domain Eukaryota; kingdom Metazoa; phylum Mollusca; class Gastropoda; family Patellidae; genus Patella; species Patella pellucida. The sequence continues at coordinate 49,226,681 of OU795042.1, read as the reverse complement.
TGTGAAGATTCAAACAGAATTGTTTTAGCGCAAGATCAAATGCATCAGGTTATCAAATAATCTCCATAACAGAAGCATCTTTGTATGAAATTGCAGTTTTCTCAGTCTACCAGTATATATTAATGTAATGTTTGTACTATATGATATTGTATACTGTAAATTTAATACATAATTGATTACCTTTTCACACTGTATAGATATAAAAGCTTCAGGACATATTTTCTTTTCCTCGGATTCAGTCTGATGTTTGGAACTGAGTGCACCTGCAGGCACACCAGTCGACATACTCGTCATTTGCGTAACAGAACTCTTCTCACTCTTAGTCTCTGTTGGGCTGGCTCTACCACTACTATTTTAAACAATCATGGGAATATCATTAGACAAATGTTCAAACTCTCTCTATATACATAGCTAAATTAGTAAAAAATCTCCAAATAATTCTAGGTTCATAATTATGAAACAATTTTATTCAATTTACTAAACAAATGTTAAAACCGTAAGTCATAGTATTTTAATGCCTTGTAAACAGCAATTTCTTATATAAAGGAATATTTATTCAAAAATGGTTCCAGCCCATTCCGTAATTATAAAGATAGAAAACAAATGAGACTTGAGCAATAGGTCCATCTAAAGATGTTATGTAACACTTATAGTTCGACTGGATTCTTTATATTTCCTATAAAAGATAGCTTAAGCAAAAGTTTCATTTTACATGGAAACTATATCTACCGCTGATATTTTGGTTTTCATAATTCTATGTTCATTAATCAATTAATATACATTTTAGCCAGAACTAAGCCATGTCAAAGCAAATAGACATCAATGACTTTAACTTTCAGCGCACATCTCAAAATATATGATAATGGTTATTTTTTCTGTAATAATGAATTTGTAACTAATTAATAATATACAGAATGTATCATTCCCATTTTGTCTGATCCACCAACATTATAATAATCTAATGAAATATATCATTTTACCTTTTAAATTCTGTATGTTTCAATGGATGACATATGTCAGCCTGTTGTACACCAGCCATTAAGGCATTTTTATGCACAACTTGAGCTTTTAATATAACCTGCATACTCTTTACACCACCAGGTCGTAAAATCTATAAAAACAAAACAGAAACATATACTCGTGCTTGTTAGGTCTCATTTGACGCCCATCAGCAAAAAATTTCATATCAAATCTAAAATCAATGTCAACAAATCCCAGAAAGCAAATTGTAAAATAAATATGAATGGAAAGTTAACTCTGCGAAACATATTTGAAATTTGTGATCCTAAAATTTTGAAATTCAAAAAAGTTCTATATATCTTATATAATGCATCTATGTCACTGCATGTAGGTAGACACTGAGGAAAAAATTGCCTACAATAATTTGTTTTACTGTCGTCATCCATGTAACTACAAAAAATCTGACATATTATGGAAGTTTCCGTGCATTAATTGAATTAGTACTTATGGTTACAATAATATTGTGAAATATGGTTGTTTACCTGAAGAAATCCATCTCGACTTCTAAATGAAAATCTACCAACATGGCCTTCATCTAATTCATGTATAGCTAGATAAAGGTGCGATGGGACATACCTGAAATTTAATGGGGTCTTTTTTCATGGATTACTTTTATTTTGATTATTCATTTCATGAATGGACATGTAATACTCTTTAACTTATGGTTAGTACATTATTATGGATACTACCTAATATTGTCAGTGGTGCAGGATTGGGGACCTGGCAAGGGACAATGTAAAGTTGCTTAGATGGGATGGAAAATCAAGGTCCTATGTATACATTGGCATGCACGTAAAAGAACCCTTAACAGTTGGAATTTGATAGAAGTAGGCCATAGTGCTGATGACTGGGCAAAGTTTCCCTCATTGCAGTGTGTGGGGTGTGTCCGTCTAATAGGACTTTAAACCCCATTTGTAATTTCACAAACTGATGTTTGTACCTATCAACAGACGTATCATCTTCTTGTAGAGCTGTTATAAATATTGGTGGGGGTTTCCCTGCATCTTCTTTAAACATGGCAAATTCAAACTGAACAAATCTCAGGAACATGTGATAGTCCTCAAACTCCATTTCTTTTGCCTGACTTCGGTAAACCTAAATGAAAAACAGAAAGTCACAGATTTAGCAGAGTATCAATTGATAATGGCGTGATACAGCACTCAAATTAAACACCAAATTACAAATTAAACACCAAACTGTGTAGAAACAACCTAAATATATTATCTGAAAGTTCATGCTCGTAAAAATGAGCTGTACAGAAGTTCTCATTGCTTAAAGATGCATTTTTTAATCTGCCTATTGCAAGTCTTTATTTTGGCTTCAAATGTTACATAAACTATTATTTAAACATCTAATAACTCTCTAGGTCATCAGATGGCTTGATTTTAAGAAGATTCGAATGCTTTGGAATTTAATGATTTAATTTAAAAATGGATAAGCGAGGCTAGGTCTCAAATAAGTACCATAGTTACGATAATAAAAAATCAATGCAAGATCTTATCAAAACTCCAAAAATGTACAGGGCATCTCCTTTAATAATGAAGATTTTACCATAATTTTAAACATAAATCAAAGATTAAAAACTACAGAATAAAAAAAAAGGATTTTGATCGTCATAGCCACTGCAAAAAAAAAAAAAAATCTCAATTAATTACATCACCATTCTACTCAAACCACCTTAGTTGGTGGGACTATCAGAATTATGGCAGGATTCCCAATTAATTTTTCTATAGTATTTGGTTCACCAACAGTTGAAAAAAATGTCTAATTTTTTACCTTGGCAAGTACTTCCGATTCCCATGCTGAATCCATTAGTCGATGACGAACTGTAATAGTCTGATTAAAACACATAAAGATATAAAAATATCTAGCATAGTTTAAAAAAAAATCTATTAAGACCTCAAAAGAAAATTTTGATATATACCGGTAGAAATGTTAAATTAGTATTCCTATAAAAACCCAAATGGTAAATGACTGAGTTTTCGACTATATTCAATAATACAGCATTAATTGTAAGAAACTATTCCATTGATTTTCACCTACTTCCATAACTTGACAATATGAATTTATCATTGCCATTTGCTTCTCTTTTGTTGATCTTCGACCCCCTTGTTCTTGTTGAGTAACCAAACTCTGGGCAATTTCACAAATAAACAATGGATCCTCAGCAAATACATCCGAATAAAGCTACAAAATATCATTAAATGAGTTTCAGTTTAAAAACTGAAATTTACTATTCTACATAACAACTGCTTGGTAACCTCCAAATCTGTTTTAAATACCTTGGGCATATTTAGCTCTACTCGTACTAGACGCATAATGCCAGGTTGTCACAGTAAATCTTATAACTCCTTAAATCATTGAATGGTCATTTCGGGACTAACATGTAGTTTAATTTTTTTTCCTATTATTCGCTGGTGTGTAGGGGTCTTTAGCAGTAGGAGGAAACTGGAGGACCCAGAGAAAACCCACAAGGCTGGACAGGCCACCCTACTCCTTGACACGTACAACCAGGGATTCGAAACCACGCCAGTTGACTCAATGACAGTCTTTATGATACAGCACGCACATGCTAATCATTCGGCCATCCAACTTCTCTGCGAATTGAAATAAGGTTTGATGTCCAAGGACGGTTTTACCCGAGTAAAGTGAAGAGAGCAATATACTTGACTTACATCTTTTTGTACTTGTGGTGCGTAAGAGGCTCCCATATTCCTTAGATTAGTAAATTCATTTTGACAAACTTCTAGTAATTTCTTCTCCATTAAAAGTTTTTCTGTAACACTTTCTGGCATTTGTATACGCAAAAATTCCTACAAAACACAACACACATTATCACTTTACAGACAAGAGAAGACAAAACTATTCAATTGAAAATGGATAAACCAAGACAAGTTCATTTCATTATTCTTATTAACCTATCATACACTTGGAACTATTTTATGCATTCTTCCGAGCTCTGTAAATGTCTTAAATATATAAAATTATTTTTACTTGTTTTATGAAAGCAATATACTGTTGAATTATACAGTTTTAATTTTCCAATCTAATGCAACACAGAGGAAATTCACATAGTGGACCTCTGACTTGTAACATACATTTTCTCGATCAATATGGAGAGAGAGAAATGGGGTTTAACGTCTACTTGACACAAACTAGGTCATTTCAGGACAAACATTATTTTCAATAATCGGCTTGCACGTAGGAGGGCCCGGAGAAAACCACAAGGTTGGGCGGGTGACACCTACTCCTTGCCACTTACAATCAGAGATTTGAAACCAGACCAGTTGACTCAATGACAGACTTTTTGATACAGCACGCTTGTGCTAACCATTCGCCATCCAACCCCCCTCGAACAATAGGTCACATTACCATACCAAATGAGATATCTATCTGAAAGCACAATGATCAACATAAAGTATGAAAATTATAAGAAAGAGAAACCCTTACCGTTACAGCAAATTTAATAGCTTCAGGTATTCTACAAGCCATAGATAGTGTAGGATGAAACTCTAACATATAAACATTCTTCAAAGATGACCTGTCCGATAACAAAACAAATACTATTTCTTTTCATTCTTATGAATATAACATTATGCAGGGATTAAAGTTTTTGTAACAAGATTCACATACACAAGAATTAAGAGAAAAAAAAGAGAGAGAGAGAGAAATTGGGATTAACATCCACTTGGCATAAACTAGGTCATTTTGGGACTAACATATGGTTTACTTTAATTCAATGAATGAATGAAATGGGGTTTAACGTCCTACCATTATGCACCTAGCCTGTGCTAATGGAAGACGGGCATACGCCATACAGTGTGCTGTGAGGGAAACTTTGCCCAGGCAGCGGAGCTACAGCCTACTCTTATGTCGAATTCTAACTGCCAAGGGATCTTTTACGTGCATCTGATTCAAATAATTCGCTTGCGCGTAGGGGTCTTTAGCAGTGGGAGGAAACCGGAGAAAACCCATGAGATTGGACAGACGAGCCTACTCCTTGCCATGCACAACCGAGAATTAAGAGAAAAAAAGAGCATAACTATGTAAATTATTGACCTGCTAAGATTGACAGCTATTGGTTGTTTAGGAACAATACGATACGGTAGACCATATTCGTCGTCACCATCTCTACATACACGTTGATTATATTCTCGTTCTTCTTCTATCTACAAACACAATATAATAATAAACTGTATAAATAAATATTTGATTATCAGCTGAACTATATCAAACAAAAACATCAAATCTTATAATTATAGATTTGACCGCAAATTGTAAAATTTCTTTTACATGTACATGAAAAATCAGAATGGCCATCATATCGATGTTATACAAACTCTGTTTGACATAGTTGAATAAGTTGAATAGTAAATATATTTCATCCTGCTAAATACCAAGATTTTTCACAAGAAAATATTAAATCTAAATAGATATTTGTTTCACAACATTGTAAAAGTGGTTTTCGATTCACTGGAGCTAGAGTCATCTGTGGTCTAAGGGGAGATAATATTGCATTAATGACGTGTATGTAGAGTTACCTCCCTTTAGTTATCAACCCAATCAAGATTCTAAAACATACCTGTTTATCCAGTATATTTTTAACTAATGAAGCTGTATGTCGTACAATAATACACTCTGTACGATAACATTTGATAAAGTTAGGTGCTGAGAAGTCGTATCTTGGTCGTCTATGTATTACGTCAGTCATAACTTGGCCTAATGACCTTCTCTCATCTCTATCAAACACATGTTGATACGCTTCAAAATAACAATCTAACAACTGAAACAAATATAGTTTAATTTCATTAATCGGCAAAAGCAATCTGGACAGAAATTAAAAGTTTCAATACATAGAATTTAAAGACTCTAATCCTGATTTAGCGCTATAGGAATCCCAGGCAAACTAAAGTATCGTTAAAGTTGAATATCATTCCAAACTTGGTTCAATGTTAAATAACCAATCTGGAGTACATATAATATTAGCATGGTTTAAGCAATTAGAAATTTGATAAATGCAAAATGTGCATTGCTACTTTTAAAAATAACAAAAACAAATACCATAAACACTACATACTTCTCGTTTGCTTTCTAAAAAGGCGGCTTCATTACTCCATAGATCTAATAATACACCAAATCTATCAACTTCTTGATGGGCATAACTTGGTATATCAAAATCACCTACTGATTGTTGCTAGAAATTAAAGCGAAAAATTATAGCAATAAACCAATATAAAAATTAAAATGAGAATAAATTTTAAACACATCATGAGATTTAAACAATAACATCTACTTGACACAAGGTAGGTCATTTTGGGACTAACACCTGGTTAAATTTTATTTCAATAATTTGCTTGCACGTAGGGGTCTTCAGCAGTGGGAGGAATCAGGAGGACCAATAGAAAACCCACAAGGTTGAACAGACTATCCAACTCCTTGTTACATACAACCGGACCAAACACTAAAACCAATCTCCAGGGCGACCTTCGGTTGCATGGATTTTCGTACTCTAATCGAACCATCTGTATGCGAATGGAATGTAGTTCAACCAGTGGTTGCGACCAGGCGTACCATGCGATAAAGCACGGTCGAGATAGTTCAAAGATAGCTGACAAAATTAACAATTGAGAAGTTTTTCTGAAATATATAATAAAATTGACGATTGCCATTGCGTTTTTTAGAACTTGGTCGGTACTATAGAGTCCATGTTAACACCTGACAGTTAGTAAATGGGCATTGGTGTATAGATGTTAGGTTTAATTTTTTTTTGACTTTTTTGATGAATTTGACAGATTAGGTTCTCCTTCTTCAAATATTATAGGCCCACGACAAAAAACTGTATATGTGTAAAATGATCTTGGTTGGGGGACATAAATCCAATGAAAAATATTATGATATTGACTAATCTATTTATAACCTATTTTAAGCTTGCTTTTACATCGCAGTATGGAATATTGACCAGTTTTTAAAAATACATGAGTAAATAGGAGAAAATATAGCAGGCGGCGGAACAACTGACATGGTCGCCACCATATTGAATAGTCAATGGTGAGGGCCATTTGCGTTCGGATGCTGGTTCAGAGTATAGTCGCGACCAAAGTCAACATCCGAAGGTTGCACTGAATGCACTTAAATAATTGGGTGTGTCAGGTTAACACATTAAAACATTTTTTTCCTTAAAATGCTGATAAAATTAATGTTTAGCAGAATGGAGCATTTATGATTAACACAATATTTTCCTTTCATAACATTCATGTTTTTAAAATCATCTCAGAATTATTGCAATTAATTTACAAAATTAAATAAACCTGGAATTAGGTAACGAAAGATTAGATTTATATTACTTACCGCCCCTAGACGAACAGATTCCTTTGCTTTCATCTTGGAAACATATCGTAAATCTCGATCTTTATCAATATAATGTGTAGCAATCAGCAATAATAATTTCTCTAGTTTTCTAAATAAAAAAACCCCCAACTCAATATCACAACTGTTGCAATAATACCAGTTCATAAATCAATTTTAACATTAGTTAAAAAAATAATCTATATAACATTAAGTAAAGATTCTATTAATGGTACAGACATTTTAACAAATACTTCCAACGGTGAAGTAGATTAATCCAAAACTTAGTTTTAACATTAGTTCAGAAAAGAATTTATATAAAACTTGATTAATGATTATATTTGGGGATTTGATATATACATTTAAAGCCACTTTGGTATCAACCTATAGCCAAGGGAACCTAGGAAGTTTGTAATAATTGAATTGGAAGGGGAGGGGAGGATTTAAACTTACTCTAGATCATTTTGAGCAGCATCATACATGATATAATAACCTCTCTGATCCTGTACATGTACTCGACCTTCCTCTATACAATAAAAATCATCATGATTCTCTACTTCACCAAATTCGATAAACTCACTTTCATTTATCCTAGAAAAATATATAATAATCTACAATATATACTATGCAAAACAAGTAGTGGATATTTGATTTTTAAGTGTTATTAAAGTCACCTAATGAAACTGACGAAGAAACAAATGACAAAATGAAATGAAGTTCACATTCATCGATTTATTCCAAATGATCGTTAGACTAAGTAAGGCACAGACTGATCATTATAAGGGTAAAATGATCTCGGGGTCAAACAGCAAAGTTACCACAGCATCACAACAAAGTCAGTAACGGGTAAATCCTCCTCTGTTCGCTAAACAAGCATTGATCCGACGTGGCATACTCCTAATGAGACATCTGAGGTCATTTTGGTCCAGATTGTCCCATTTCTGTTGCAACGCAGCAAGTTCTTGGACATTGGCAGGACGTTGTTGACGTTGACGTAACCTCTGTCAAAGCATGTGCCAGACATGCTCGATGGGGGAGAGGTCGGGACTCAGTGCTGGTCAAGGTAATGTGGTGATGTTCTGTTGTTGGATGTAACCTGTAACGATCCTGGCCCTTCAACATCTTGTGTTGTCATCCTGGAAGATGAAACGGGGGCCATGACACCGTGCGAACGGCACAACATGGACTGCCAAGATGTTGTGCTGGTAGTACTGGCCTGTAACCCGCCCTGCAACAACATGTAAAGCCGTTCTTCAAGCAACAGTGATGCCTCCCCACACCATAACAGAACCATCCCCAAATCTGATGACGTTAACGTCTTGGAAGCGCTCATTTCGACGACGCCACACCCTCCTACGTCTGTCCAAAAAATCAACAGTGAACCTTGACTCATCTGGGCACTCACTCTCACACCAGTGTCTGTCTGGGCTTGAGTTGTCGCCCTTGGTCGACCTGAGCGTGGTCTTTCCTGTACAGATTGAGAAACATTCATCGTCCGCACCACAACAGCCTGTGTTGTGCCGTTCTGTAGCATGCCAAGGTCACGTAACCTTTCATTTTGGGTAAGCCGACGCATATCAAAATTTGTTTTCTGGTCACTAAAACAATTAAACTGATGTTTCCACCCTGGAATTCAATGCCACAATGACTTTAACATTCAAAATCAGAGTCGTGCAAATCTTGGGTTGGACCCCCATGATGATCCCAAGCATCACCTGCATTCCATACGGTAGCTATTGGTGCGTTTGGGCGTCACATGTAACTGGAAATGTTTCTTCTGTCAGGTTCTATAGTGATTTTTTCGTAGTCATTTGCATATTTTAGTATTATGCCCCCAAAATCAAATATCCCCTACTTTTTTTTAATAGTATATATATCTTAAACAAAAACATAAGACAGAGTCTAGTCACTGACCTCAACACGCCTACTAGCATCAAAGCTCCAACTAAGATTTAAAACCTAGAGAATTGTCTTGTATATCATTCGGAAGCTACAGAGGTTCAGTGAGTAAGACACTGGCTTGCTAACCTTGAGGTCCTGTTGTGACTAAGGAAGTTCATCAGGATTTTCTGTCATGGTTCCCCCTTGTCATAAATGCAGGAAGACGTGTCTGGCATTGGATAGTCATTCAAAGTAGACGAAAAACCAAAGCCCTGTGTACAAATGTTGTGCACGTAAAACAACCCTAGGCAGTTGGAATTCAATATAAGAGTAGGCCTATGTCCTTGTCACATACAAGCTGGGAATTGAAACAAAGCTAGTTGCCTCAATGACAGAGAGAGAGAAATGGGGTTTAACGTCCACTTGACACAAACTAGGTCATTTTGGGACTAACATATGGTTTTCAATTTTTATTTCAATAATTCGCTTGCGTGTAGGGGTCTTTAGCAGTAGGAGGAAACCGGAGTGCCCGGAGGAAACCAACGAGGTTAAGAAGGTGCCCCTATCTCCATGTCACATACGCTCACACTAGGGCTCAAAACCACAGCCGCAATCCAGAGGTGACCGGCCAGCTAGAGGTTGAATTGCTGTACTCTAGACCACTAGGCCATCCCAAGCTCCCTGACTCAATGACAGATATTGTGTTCTAAAGTGCACACGTTAAACTATTTGGCCATCCAACCACCCTTACTAGTGAGCTGAAAATCGCCTGTGGAAGTACTCCGAGAACTATGAAATCTAACAGGACAGGAATTTGGGTGTTTCTTTTAAAAAATCTTACTTGTAATCAGCTGGTGTATTATGTAAATAAGCATGAGAACCGATACCACCGCCACCCCCTTGTGTTCCATCAGATTCAGTTTTAACACGATGTCCTTGAGCACTAAAATAAAAACAAAACAAAAAATTAAAAATCTATTTACTATCAGACAACTTCTGATACTGAAATAAACCAATAAAGAAGCCATCAGTTATAACCCGATATTGTAAAGATTAGATCTTGGTTGCCAATGTTATTGTCAACTATACTAATGTCCAAAAGAAAGTATACATTGTGCATTTTGTGCTGCATCAACCAAAGTCTTTTTTTCAATTGTATGCAGTATTTGGGTACAACGTCAATTTGTTTCAATTTTTATTTTGCTTAGAAATGTTGAGTTTGGATGCAAGAGACAAACTCAGTCATGTTTTATATAAATAAGGCCATAAAATAAATTCTGGCTCTCAGATAATCCTTACCAAAATCTGATGTGTCAGGAGCTTTTTATTTTTGTTTTCTTATTTTGTCAAAGGATTACTACAACTGTTATGAGCTAAGCATCACATTTCAAGGCACTATATTTATATCATCATGGGAATTGCTAATTGTAGGTTCAAATATTTCCACAGTCCAAAATGGCCGCTTTATACAAATGAGTAATTTGGGGAATACTAACCCGAACCATAACCCTTTTAAGAGAGGTAAATAGTAAATTAGACCCAGGTTCAGTCTTCTTAAAAGTGTTAGGGTTATGGTTAGTATTCCTCAAAATTCTCATTTATATAAAGTGGCCATTTTGACTTCGGAAACACCTGAGTTAGAATCTCCCTATCATCATCTTGTTGGTAGGAATGTGTGATTGTTCAGTATCATTTATGATTTTCAGTAACATCTATCAGGGTGGCATACTTGATAAATGAGCCTACGACACATTTGTGTGTATAATAAGTTCAAATTGTTCTTAAAGAGTTACTTCCTGTAATCGGGGTAAAATATTTAAGTGTGGTAACTAATGAAATTGTACTTTTTTTTTCATATTTTTAAAAATAAAAACAGGTCATGCTGCCCTTTTTAAGTGATGCCAGATTTTCTGCAGACGAGAATATTTTTCGTATAGGCCTAATCAGTGTTGTAAAGACTACAGTAAGGTGATGCGGGATTTTCTGCAGACAAGAATATTTTTCGTACGTGGCCTAATCAGTGTTGTAAAGACTACAGTAAGGTTGATACCCACCACCATAGCCTCAAAAAAGATGACACTTGCGTATTTATCTTTTTATATAGCATTAACAATCAAATTGCTCTTAATTCTACTACACCCAAGTAGAAAATATTCAATATCGAACATGGTCAAGGTATTGATAATCTCTGCTTAACAGAAGCCTAAAATCCTCATTTTCAAATTCCGTCCCCTACACTAGGCTTGAACATTCTTCCACGATAAGCAGCAAGATGGTCAGGCAATTTTAAAAAGTCGCCTGATTACTTCAAAGACAGGAGCCAACATTAATGCTTCAAAGGAACCACCTATGTACCTATGGAAATTGATTGTGGATTGTGTGAATCTTTGATATTCGAAAATAAGGCACTTTCAATTTGAAAATTAATTCTCAGGTTTAACATTACCTAGTTTTCTGGTAATTTCCAGCATCATGAGACAATCCACCATCATTTATAGTCAATGTTCTCTCTATTGATCGGAAATAATTGAACACACTTAAACACTGCAATATACATATACAAAGACAATATCATTCAAAAATACAAGAACTCTGCCTTTAGGATCTCCAGGACCCATGTTCTTTTCATTGCTGATTCTCCATCAGCAGATCTTCAGTTCTTATTACATTATGGACCAGAATTTTTGGTCCATAAAACCAATATTGCATCTGAAATGCCTATATACAGCACTGGATGCAAATACTTATAAAATTCAGAAAATGTATACCGTACAAAGTTGTAAATGACAACTTACAGTTCTTTGAAGATCTCGAATACGTAAATGTCGAAGGTGTAAAAATGAAAGAAAAGCTCCAGGAGCTGAAGTAGTATCACCATCATTATCTTCTCCATCATCCAGACCTATACATAGATTATAGTATAAATTCACAACTAATCTTTGAACAAGAATATTGCACATATCACTGCAGACTAAACTAGTAAAATATAAGTTAATAATGAGAGGGCTAAAATGTATTATCATTAATAAGTCATTCTTTGTTTTCAATCATTCATAAAAAGAGGTTTAAGGTCAACTCGACAAACAAGGTCATTTCGGGACTAACATGCAGTTTAATTTCATTTCAATAATTCACTTGCGCGTAGGTGTCTTTAGCAGTGGAAAGAAAAACGGAGGACCCGGAGTAAACCCACGAGGTTTGACAGACGACCCTACTCCTTGTCACATCAATCATTCATAAAACTACTAATACTAAACGTATAAAATCAAGTCATCGATTTTGCTTGCTTAGACAGAATACAAACCTAACATTTGAACAGTGTTTTTATAATCATAACTATCACTTCTTTTTATCTTCTTTTTTAATCTCGAGTTATTTAGATTTACAGCTTCAACGTCCTTCTCATCGAAGTCTGGTATGTCATCATCATCACAACCCTCCCTATAAAATAATACATTGTTAATAACTTTCACTGACAGGATAAAATATTACATTTTCTAGAACATGTTTTTCATAACTCCATTAATATGAAATAAATTTCAACAATGAAACTGTCTTGATTCACATTAATAAGATTTCATAAATTTAAAAGTAAATGGGTGGATAACTACAAAATATTCTGATTTTTGACAGGGTTCCTATATTTACCCTTATCAATAATCTTGCTAAGTTTTCAATAATTTTCTTTGAGAACCGTTTTGGTATTGCCTTCAATAGCTTTAACAATGCAAATACTAATTATGTTTTACTAACCAAGCATATTATTTACAGCAAATTGGAAACACAAAGATAGTAAGCTGGCACTGCCAGGCAGGATACGCCCACATTTTCAAGAGATGGTTAGAGAACAAGCAAAATCGAAAGTGATTTTTCCTACAATCAAAGGCTATAATTCATTAAATTACAATTGATATGCGCAAATATCGAAAAGAATCAAGATCTATAGGTTATAAACATGCATTTCAAGTTTCATCAAAATCGAATTAAAATTGTGACCTATACTCATATTTTAACACTATTAGCGTACAAACGGTGGCCATTTTGTCTGGCAATTATGGTCCGATTTCCCTGAAATTCAAACTCAACCTTCCGTATGGTGTAACGGTGATAGAGTCAAGTTTTTTAAATCGGATAATAATCGTGACCTCAAGAGGGACCATAGGCGATTTTTCGGACAATCAGGGGCCATAATTCAGGAAGTTATGATCTGATATGTGAAAATAACGAAAGGAACAGTATTCGCGTACGAACGGCAGCCATTTTGTATGGCAATTTTGTTCCGAATTTTCCCGAAATTCGAACTCAACATTCCTTAGGGTGTAACGGTGATATAATCAAACAATTTTTTAAATCAGATAATAATTGTGACCTCCAGAGGGACCACAAGCTAAACAAAGACGATTTTGCGTATAATCAGGGTCCGTAATTCAAGAAGTTACGATCCGATATGCGCAAATATCGAAAGGAACCAAGATCTTTGGGTTATAACCGTGCATTTCAAGTTTCAACAAAATTGAATTAAAATTGTGATCTCTACAGGGTCCACAACCTTGATATACCATTTTTTAACAGTATTCGCATACGAACAGTGGCCATTTTGTATGGTAATTTTGGTCCGATTTTTCCGAAATTTTAACTCAACCTTCCTTAGGGTGTAACGGTGATATAATCAAACGATTTTTTAAATCGGTTAATTATTGTAACCTCCAGAGGGACCACAAGCTAAACCAAGACGATTTTGCGTATAATCAGGGGCCATAATTCAGGAAGTTACGATCCGATATGCGCAAATATTAAAAGGAACCAAGATCTTTGGGTTATAATCATGCATTTTAAGTTTCATCAAAATCGAATTAAAATTTTGACCTCCACAGGATCCACAACCTTGATATACCATTTTTTAACAGTATTTGCGTACGAATGGCGGCCATTTTGTATGGTAATTTTGGTCCCATTTTTCTGAAATTCAAACTCAACCTTCCTTGGGGTATAACGGTGATATAATCAAACGATTTTTTAAATCGGATAATTATTGTAACCTCCAGAGGGACCACCGGCTAAACCAAGACGATTTTGCGTATAATCAGGGACCATAATTCAGGAAGTTACGATCCGATATGCGCAAATATCGAAAGGACCCAAGATCTTTGGGTTATAACCATGCAATTCAAGTTTCATCAAAATCGAATTAAAATTGTGATCTCTACAGGGTCCACAACCTTGATATACCATTTTTTAACAGTCTTTGCGTACGAACGGCGGCCATTTTGTATGGTAATTTTGGTTCGATTTTTCCGAAATTTGAACTCAACCTTCCTTAGGGTGTAACGGTGATATATTCGAACGTTTTTTTAAATCGGATAATAATTGTAACCTCCAGAGATACCACAAGCTAAAATAGGTGAATTTTCGGACAATCAGGGGCCATAATTCAGGAATTTACGTTCCGATAGGTGCAAATATCGAACAGAATCAAGATCTTTGGGTTATAAACATGCATGTAAAGTTTCATTAAAATCGGTTCAAAATTGTGACCTCTATAGGGTCCACAAGCTAAAAACGTGATTTTTTGTACAATCAGGGGCCATAATCCATGAAGTTTTGATCCGATACATGCTATCTTTTGGGGATAAACCTATATTTTAAGATTCGTCAAAATCGGACAAAAATTGTGACCTGTAGAGAGTCCACAAACAATTGTGGACGGACGTCCGGACGTCCGGACAGGGGCGACGACATAATACGTCCACATGAAAATGTGGGTGTATAATAAAATTGCTTTGATATCAATATGAAATTATATTCATTAACATACTTACTGTGTATATAATTCTGGATTAGAGTATATTTTCTTCCATACATTACTTGTATTATATGGGGTTCTGTGAGTGGTAACAGATGCTGGATGAATATTGGGAGGTTCTCGTACAGATGTCGCATGGAATCGTAAAGTCCTTTGAACTTTCTGAAATACATTCAGTGAGGGTTATAGTTTCAAAATTTTACACCAATTATTGCTATGGTGCCAGATTAATACTTCAAGACAACATAAATACAGGGATGTTTAGGAACTTAATTCCCGAGAGAGAGAGAAAAGTGGGACTTAAAATCCACTTGACACAAACTAGTTCATTTTGGGACTCACATATGTTTTCATTTTATTTCAATAATTAGCAGTTGGAGGAGACCGGAAAAAACCCACAAGGTTGGACAGATGACCCCCCTAACTTAATTCCCAGTACTTAATCAGCAGTACCTTAACACATTCGCTGTCGACCCTAGTTTGAAGTGCGCGCCACATATGCTGACCATTTCCGGTATTAACTTAAATGCCAGCATACGATTCATAGTGCAGCACTGGCTAATGGCTATTTTTACCGGATGTTCTTTTTCAGTGCCGCATCATATAATACGGTGCATCACCATTGCTGAGGAATTATATTAATTTACAAAGTCAATAATGTTTACTATGAGTATACTCGTAGCAGGCACAGGTGTAGTAACCATGACTACGAGTATACTTGTAGTTGGCAGTCAACGTGTTAACACCGCGCCGATTAACAGGGTCTGAAGTTTTTTAGAGGAAGACCCCTTGTCAAGATCAAATTTCACTTAAATCTCTTGTTTCCAGCAATATCAATAGCTTACCCTGTTGTTCATGACTTAGACATATGCTGTGCTGCGACAGTGTAAATAAACTATTTATAGATAACAATTACTAAGGTTTATTAGTTATCCATAAATAGTGTGTTATTTGATTACTAAATGCAAGTCAAAGAAATGTGTAAATAACAATTATCTACAAAAATGAAAGTTGATAAATGACTTGATAATTATAATCTGCATCATGTATTTATACTTACTTCAAAATCATTAACGAATAGAAAATGGGTTTGTACTTTAAGTAGAGGGTCAATTTTACCAGCTTGTTTTAACAATGTCAGCTGTTTTTCTTGGTGAGCATCATATTCAGGTTTTAATGTTAAAAATGGCAACCAGTTAGAATCTTGTTTAAATACATGTTGAGAATCTGCTCCCCAATTCTCTTGCCCTGCCTGTTTAAATCAAAACATAAATATAACGTAGTTCAAATTCTGTAATATAGACTGTGCCTGTTCCTCAATCCCTTTCAATATCTGAATAAAATATTGTTTTAAAAAAAAAGAAAGATATTTTGGAATTAAAATCATATGCTTGATACTCATATCATTTCACTAACTTTGAATATTCAAAAACCAATCCTTGAAGTCTGTTCATACTGGAACAATTGGTAAGATTTGGTGGGTTTTATTTCTATTGAAGAAATTAGATGATAGCTTTTTTTCTAATCAGCATATGTTCTTCATGATGTGTTGAGTTTATAAATGGATGAAAAAAACAGTGGTTGTCATGCAAGATACACCCACATTTTGCTAAAGATTGATAGAGAACAAGCTAAAAAAAAATAATTTGTACAATCAGGGGCCATAATCTACAAAGTTATGGTCTGAAATGCGCTGAGATCTTTGGGAAATACCAGTCAAAATACATTTTAAATTTCATCACAGCTCTCATTGAATCAAAGGTTACAGAAAGACAGGAAGATTATCCAAGTCGTGGAAATCTCTTCATAAACATTCTAAATTTCTAAAATCTATTCTTATCTTCTTATATATTGTCAATATATTTTTATCATCTTACCTCCAACTTGTCATACATTTTAAAATTCTTCATATTTTCTTGTTTAGTAAAACTATATTTAAATCTTCGATTGACAGCTGCAAACATTTCCATCTCATCTGCATTAGTATGAATTCTCTCTAAATCCTACAAACACAGAGTTAAATGGTGTTTTAACGTCCTACTTTCCTGCACCAAACGGGCTAACAAAGACAGTACAAACATAGCATAACTACTAATATTATAAAGCTCATTAATAAAGGAGCTAAATTGCTAGCGTCTAGGACCTAGAAATTCACAAAAGTGGGTCCCAACGCATATACATGTAATACTGTAATATGAATGTCTATAAACTGATTAACATTGAATGGTTTCCGTTTTTACTCCAATTTCAAATCAGTTATGTTAACGAAATAAGCCAGCAATCGCAATCAAGTGCACATTTATAGCGTCTAGTTATTCCAGTCTACATAACTCTGTTTGGTGTGGTGCAGTGTGTCTAGCCTCGTCCCTCGTGTTTCTTAATAAAACTGGGGTTGAAGCGCACTATGGTAAACGATTCGTGTACCAATGTTAAAAAAATTATTTTATCTTAAATATTAGACTTTAGAAGCTCATCTTTTCCCGATAAGTTTACATCATCAATGTTGATTTTAGTTAACCAATAATTCGTGTTTTCGATGTCGAAGATTTTGGTTTACGGACTTAGGTCCTTTTCATATGATTCTTCTAAAAATCAATTGAATTTAGAATATTCCTTGAAGAATCTTGAACAATAATACATATGTAGCACAATACAAAATCTGTAGCTGTACTTGCAAAGAGTGAGAGATTGTGTTTAACATCCACTCAACCAAAGCTATGTCATTTCGGGACTAACACGAGGTTCAATTTCATTTCAATAATTTGATCATGTGTGTAGAGGTCTTTATTAGCAGTGGGAGGAAACCAGAGAACCCGGAGAAAACCCACACGGTTGGACACACGACACTTCTCCTTGCACAACCGGGGAATCGAAACCACACCAGTTGACTCAATGACAGACCTTATGATGCAGCGCATGTACTTACAAAGTTAATTCCATAAATATTGAGAAGAAAAGCAAGTTGTGGTCGAAGTGTTTCAAAATCAGATACATGTAAAGGCAAGTTGAGACTTTGTTCATCTGATGCTAAACCACCACCTATTGTTAAATACAAAAAAAATATTTTAAAAATAACACTTTCAATCAGTTTATACAGTTAATCATGATTTAATATGTCCATCCATTATGCAGTACAAAAACCATTTATCTTTTAAAACAACATATTCAATTTGTTATTCATGATCATCTTTTATCATTTCACCAGAACGAAAAAATATAAATGTAGATTGTAGGGGGGATATGGATATGTAGTGTATTGTTCAATTACTGTTTGAATACCTGCAGACATCCAGATTGTTCTGTCTCTTAATTTTAAATATACTTCCTACAGTTGTGGGAAATTCTCTTGAAGTCAATTATGGCTCAATCAGTTGAAGTGAGAGAGAGAAATGGGGTTTAATGTCCACTGAACACAAACTAGGTCATTTCCGGACTAACATTTGGTTCAATTTTAGCAGAGAGGAAATGCATGTGACAGCAGGGAATTAAAACCAAACTGTTTGACTAATGAAAACCATTCGGCCACCCAACCCCCTCATGGTTTAAACTTATTTCAATAATTTGCTTGCGCGTAGGAGTCTTTAGCAGTAGCACGAAACCGAAGGACCCAGAGAAAACCAACGAGGTTGGACAGGCGACCCTTCTCCTTGCCAAGTACAACCGGGGATTCAAAACCACGCCAGTTGACTCCATGACAGGCTTTATGATACAGCGGACGCACGCTAACAATTCAGCCATCCAATCCCCCAATCAGTTGAAGTGTATGGATTTAATGCCTGGGGTTGCAGGTTGAATTCCCAACATAAGCATGACATACATTATAATATCTTATGTACCTGTGTATGAATATTTTAACATGTATGGTATTTTAAATGGGCATTATTAGACACACATTAAATACAAAGTATTAGGACCTGCTGCAGCAGCTGCATATAACATAGAAGATGTAGGTAATGGATTAGTTGATAGTAGAGCTGTTGTGATTGGTGGAGGAATTGGTACAGGCGGTGTATTTAATGATGATCTGGAAGAACTTGGCCTTGATGTTCCTGATCCAGGTCGGGAATTCAAACCAAGTACATCATCCTGGTATCGTGAGGCAATACGAGCAGCATGACTCGTCTCCACCTAAACAGAGAAAAGAACAACAACAATAATTGCAAGGTAATTTCAGGATTAATATATGGTAAATCACAATTTTCTGTATGTTCTTGTCTAGGTAATACATACATACTAATGATTTACTAAACTACAAACATTTATTTCTCATAAGACTGATCATATATTATTTAATACTAACCCTGAAAAGGGTTGAATGAAAGAAACTAAACTGTTTACCTGATCTGTATCATCTTTTTCGGGAGAACAAATTTCTAATTTATGTGTGATGTGTAGCCATTGTAATATCTGTAATAAAATATTGATCGAACAAATATTTCAATACTGATTTTTACTGAATAAAAATAGATGTATACATACCCACTTGGATCTTTAATGAAGCACAATAGTGTTCATAATATGAATAAGACCCAAGCACATCAATCAAATATTTCTAATATAACAGTCTCATATAATAACTTTTGGTCTTCAAGGGAATTATCAGTGAACAGAATTCACCCATGTATCTGTTATCGCTGGTTACTTCAGACAGTATCATTAAAGAATGACAACTCAAGTTTTCTTCTTGCTATCGTCACTTCTGTTTCTTGAAATCTTCGTAGCATTGATTTCCGTGTTAAAATTATATTTGGAATGTGTTAATCCAGTTCTATCACATATGTGATAATGACTGACACCAATATTGTCCCTTAACTTACCCGTAAATATTGCTGAATGCGTTTTTGAGAATGGAGATGACACACTAGCCATCTTAGATAAATCAGCATATCATCAGTCTGAACTGCTGGCAAACCAAAATCTTTACCAGCTAAATACGCCTCTCGTGCTACTGATAGTCGCTGGGCTCGCTCCCGACAATCATTGTATTCGGTTACAATATGGCTACAAATATCAACATTTCATCTTTATTATTCTTTATAACAAAAACTAACTACGGTATTATTCAGTGGAATAAGGTGAATATTTTTTACACCAAATATTTCATTTTCTAGAAAGGGTGCGCCCAATACATAATGTTAAGCAAATTGAGGCTTTTCCTTGTGCCGACACAGAATTATGATGTTGGAGAAATAACTGCCTGAGGATAAACACATGTTGACCAAGTGATGCTTGTCCATTTAATTTTGTCAATAATGTTTTAGATATGTTTAAAATACCTCCATATTTGTCAATAATGTTTTAGATACGGTGAAATATGTCAATAATTATGGCCCGTATTTTTTTTATTTCATACATAAAAAAGATGTCAACATTTTCTGCTAATCTGTGTACGGTATAGCGTTTGTAATAACTGACAATGCAAACAACATCGGCTGATAGTCGGTCAACGTTAACAGCGTTTCAAAAATAGCATATGTATCGTTAATATTTCTTGCCATTTCTACATAATTACAACAAGTCCCTGTTCAAGGTCAATGGTGTTATCAGTCAAGTTGACAGGGAGAGGGGTTTTACATAGGCTAAGCCTGTTCCCCAATCCCATTCAGAAAACTTGAATAAAATATTGTTTAAAAAAAAGAAAAAAAGTTGACAAATAGGTTGGGACTTGCATCATACAAGCATTTGCATTTGCTCGATATAAGTCATCGGCATTGTCTTTACTGTGACAGCTCTTATGGGTGGGATTACAGTTAAACTGACATATTGAAGTGTCTTTAGTCTAACCTCGGTCGTCGAAACGGAAAATTCTCACATTGACCAAGAAGGTGTTGGCAAATTGAATTCTTTTTTCTGTAATATATATATTGTATAGGAATTTTTATACAGCTTCAGTTTTTCATCTAAATCAGGTCTAACCATATAAACAAACTTACTTTAATCTTTGATGATACAATGGATAGAGTGATTCTATAGTACTGGTATGTTCACAGAATCTTTTCCATCGTAACATATGTTGATGTTTACATTGTACTAATTGTTGTAATCTGTCAGTAAAATGCTGTAACAAACAAAGAAAGCATTGGCATTTAGTTTCATGTTTTAATAACAATAAATGTAAAATTTTAAAGAAATTGAAAACAGGAACTTCACTCTGAATCCTTATTTATTTGAAGGTCACCGGAAAAGCTTTATAATTTTTTTTAAAAGAATTCTTGGAATAATGTAAACATATCCTTTCTATAAGTCAATGGTACCTGCCGCAGGTATATTTTAACAAGCAGATTTATGCCGTTTTCCGCGAGTAGTCGTAACTTTCGCCAAAAAACAAGCCATGACATAATGTTAGTCCTGCTCATATTCTAGTCTATATTTCTATAAGCAAGACTAAAATTACATAACAGCTTATTTATTGGTGGAAAGTAATGACTACTTAGGACATATGGTTTTAATTTTATTTCAATAATTCGCTTGCGCGTTTGGGTCTTTAGTAGTGGGAGGAAACCGGAGGACACGGAGAAAACCCACGAGGTTGGACAGGCGACCCAACTCCTTGCCATGTACAACCAGGGATTCGAAACCACGCCAGTTGACTCAATGACAGGCTTTTTGATACAGAGCGCACACGCTAACCATTCAGCCATCCAACCTCCTGTACCAGTAATAAATGGGATTATAATACCTGGTGAAGTAATAAATACAGTTTTATATTATACCTGGGAAATACCGGTAATAAATGGGATTATAATACCTGGTGAAGTAATAAAGGAAGACTATCTGTTGTATATTCAGATGATTCACATGACAATAATTCTTCTTTCATAATATCAGCTTGACATTTTAATGGTTGAGCTTCACTGACCTATTAAAATATGAATCAAAAACATATAACTTTTTCAAATCACCAGAGCAGCTATGGTCTTATTTAAATTACTATTTACCTTGTTGACATAAAAACACAAAAATTCAGCTTTCACTGATTTCTTTAACAATAAATTTATTATCAAATAAAAATAACAAATTGTGGTAACTTTTGAATTACAAGAAAAATTATCAAGTACATTATTTTATAATAAAGAAAATTAGAAAGCTCACCTGAAATATTCTATTTATGATTACTTTACGTTCTTGTCTAAAATAATCCACATCCCTGGGTAACGCTACAGAACTAAGAAAATTATAAATAACAGGTTATTTCTCAGATTGCAAGAATAACAGTCATCCATGCTAGCTTTAAAGTCTTTGTCAACAAAACCTGAATGGCATGATTGGGTGGCCAAATGGTTTTCATTGAGAAATGGTTTGGTTTTGATTCCCTGCTTGTACGTGCATTTCCTCTCAGCTAAAATTGAACCAAGTGTTAGTCCGGATTTGACCTAGTTTGTGTCTTGTGAAAATTTAACTCTATTTCTCTCTCTAAAATGTGAAAAGAAAGAGAACTCTTTGAAATTTAAGCAAAGAGAGGGGGAGAAATGGGTTTTAACGCCAACTCAACTAAGGATGATCTATGCGTGTCTTAACTACCTATTAACAACTTGAATATTTATCATACCTGATTGTTTTCACAGGTATTCCATGGACCATTTCATTTTCTTCCAACTCAGATTTCAGATCAGCTAAGTCTTTCTTTAAATCTCGTTCCATATCAAGAACCTTCTCGCTTCCCGAGACACGATACATTGTGGGTAACTCCATGTTGATTAATTTCTTTGCGCTGTGATACCAGGTCAGACTTTATCTACATTTGTATCAATTTGTATTCATCTTCTGGCTACCTGCGACAATGACAAAAAGAATGAATAAAGTGAATAATATTATAATTTTGTCTGAATCAATGAAACAATAGTCTATTTAATGTACCGGTAATAAATATTCCATCCTTGGTACTTCAAATTCAAAATTATCTTATTTTTAATATTTGCCATGTCTAGTCAGTTGTGTGAATGGCGAAAAAAAAAAATGTTACACCAGCTACCTGTGAAATTAATCAATTTTAAAAAAGGTCAAAAACATGCTTTGCCCTCTCTTGAAAACTCAAATGATAAGATGATTTAAATCACAGTTTTAATGACCCCACCAATAGTATAAGCAAAGAAAAGCTGAGAAAACTTCATAGTCTCATGACAAGCCTGTCATTTTTCAACTACATGCATTTGGCATTAGTGAACATGATCTTTTTGAGAATAGTTTTATAAATTCTACTAATATTTAGTAAAAATTCATTGAGTGCACACAAACCAAATGTGAACACACACACGACAGGGACGACGACAATATATACATCCAAATAAAAATGTAGGCGTATAAAAATCACACATGAAATCCGTCTTTACAATACCACAACCGTTGGAGCTTTTTTATTTATTATTCATATTGGGCCAAATGGGTCAAACTATCTTTCAAAGTTTTAAGTAAAGTTGTCACACTCACAGTCATAACTAGAGTACTGTCAAAAGAAAACGAAGCACTGCAACAAAGCTCAGAGTCAAAACTAAATCAAACCACCAGTGAAAACAATAATCTTAAAAATAATCTTCTAAAACTTGAAGAAGACAATGATCAACTGAAACTAAAATGCAACCGGTTAGAAACTAGTGATATGAACCTAAATGAAGCTATGGGTGAAATTACCCACCTTAAAAACCGCCTACTAACACTTCAAGGTGAACCGAATTCTATAGAAAAAGAAGAAGAGAAACTTGCAAGGGTTGTGCAAGAAAACAATGAACTGAAACTACAAATGAGCCTCAACGAGAAACAAAATGGAGACCTAAAAAAAGCTATAAGTGAAAACGCTACACTTAAAAGCAATCTACTTGTTCTCCAGGACAAATTGAAGTCCCTAGAAGAAGTCAAAGATGATCTCCGGAAAGCGATGCAAGGAAGAGACGTCCTCAAACAAAGAAATATGGATCTAAATAAAGCTAGGGGTGAAAATCTTGAAAACAAAACAAAAGAAAAAGAAGAACAAGAACTCGATAGCCTACTACAGGAAAACATGAACCTTAACAAACAACTGAGTCTCTATGATGAAAACTTTCAGAAAATCTCTGATGAAAACTTATCGCTCAAACAAAAAATACATGAAAAAGATACTGACAATCAAAAACTTATTAATGAAAACTCATATCTCAAACAAAAAGTTCACGACAAGGACACTGACAACCAAAATAATTACCAGGAATTGAACAGAAAAATAGAAGTACTACAGAAGCAAATGTGGACCCTCACATCCAGCACTTTGTCAACTAATGACAATCACAGTCACCCGACAAACCCCCCACCCTCCAACATCAATCAACGGCTCCTCAACATTAGCCAGGATAATGATACCAGTGTTCCTAGATTAAGCCCTGATAAACACCTTAGAAATAAAACAGTTGAACCAAAACTAAATCTCATACTGGGCTCGTCTATGCTCCAAGGTCTGATGCCAAGAAGACTAGACAGAAGTGGAAATACACAAATCAGAACAATAAGTGGAGCTCATATTCATGACATGACTAAATTTGTAGAACGGTGTCCAATGTCCGATATACCGAAAAATGTTATATTTCTTATAGGTTCAAATAACTCCTCACCAAACATGAACATTGACCGGTGTAAAACCGAGTATTGCAACTTAATAAGCACTGCAAAGAAAATATTCCCCCAAGCCGCTGTAAAGTTTATAGAGCTACTACCAAGAGGAAACCCACAGGAAAATAATGGCATTACTGAACTTAACAAAGTACTCCACCAAGTATGCCAAAACACAATGTGCAGTGTAATTAAATCAAATGATCTATTCTTGAATAATGTCAATTTTGAATTTGAACAATCACTCTATAATGGTCTAACACACCTGAACGCCAAGGGAACGGCAAAGTTAGCCACTATATTGAAAGCAGTACTGAAGACGAGCTACATTCCGGGTTTAAATCAATATGTCAACCCATACCAAAACAACGCGAACTTATATGCTAATTCGTGGGGTATGCAAAATGGATCAGCATGGGCATCTAATTCTAATCTCCCTCCGCCACCAGGACTCAAACCAAATTCAGCATGGGCATCTAATTCTAATCTCCCTCCGCCAGGGTTCAAACCAAGACCACCCCACGTACCTGTGTCAACCAATAGATATTAATGAGTAGCCTACATCCCATATTAATTCTACCTCGATCAATATAATCTTCTAGTTTTGTGTCTAAATATGTGTTAAAGTATGTGTAATTACCGCTTTCCCTATAGGAAGAAGAATAAGTTTAATAATCCGTCATGTTTTTAGGATCGCATCCAGTTTGTGTATGAGCAGTCCTCCGGCACCTAATACATTTTAGTATTATGTATATATATATATGTCTTATAAAGCTGATCTGTGAATCCTGTGTTATATTTACTGTGTTTATATATGGATTAGCTACATGTATACACCATTGTATTGTACCAAACATTGTTCTACATCTGTAGAACTGGTATTGCAGTAGGCCAATACATATACTACATACAGGTTGTGAAAACTGTGATTCACCATGATGTGCCATAGTTATATAGGCTGTGAAAACTGTGATTCATCACTATGTGCCAAAGTTTATATATGAAGAGAAATCACAAGGCGGTGTTTTTAATCAAAATATCAATATTATAAGTGAAAATTCCAATGCATGATTTCTTCATACTTTGTGTGTGCTATGATTATGAAGTTGATCCAAGGACAAATCCTGGTTATTATGTTACATTACATAAGGACAAATCCGGGTTATGGTGTACATGTATACTATACAGTGTGTAAATTTGCCAGATTACTGTAGCAATGTCATTATTGATTCTGCCTTTGAACTATCCTCTTATTAAGTATACTTTCTTAATTATCTTTTCTTTTCCTCCAATTAAATATGCACATACCATGTACATGTATGTAGACCCTTGTATTACATACACTTAGTAATCCTAGCTGATTAACTGTCAATTTCTGTTCACATTCTATCTACACATTTTGACCTATTACAGGTATTGTGCATGATATTTATTTTACTTGACTGTAGATCTTTTAATTTTTATATATTTTGTACATGTACTTACTTAGTTACTATTTAGTTTAGTAGGTTAATGTGCATTTTAATGTTTGCAGCTCAACCTAGTTTTACTTTTATTTGCCAGACTACTGTAGCAATGTTATTATTGATTTTGTCTTTGAATTATCTTATAAATATTAAGAATTCTTTCTTAATTATCTTGTATTACATGTACATACACCTAATAAGCCTAGGTAAGTTAATAACACAAATTAAAAAGTACTAGCTTATTAACTGTCAATGTCTGTTCACATTCTATCTCCACATTTTGACTTATTACAGGTATTGTGCATGATATTTATTTTACTTGACTAGATTTTTCTAATTTTTATATATTATATATATATATATATACCTATTATTTAGTAGGTTATTGTGCATTTTAGTGTGTACAGCTCAACTTACAGTTCTTTTTTTATGTTTGCTTTACCATTAGTCTTATATTTTCATGTATGTATAGTCAGGTTATATTTCATAATAACAATTTTTGATAGTCTACTCAGTTAAGTCAATACTTTTCAAAATAAGATTTCATCAAGCACCTATTCTTATTAAATTACCTCGCTGTATTTCTGTTGTACAACAATGACTTCCTTAGCTGTAGGATTCTGGAATATAAATGGGCTTCTAACTAAATTAAACAGTACTAAAATTAAAAATGACCTTTTAAGGGCAATAATACATTTGGATATTATATGCTTCCTAGAAACCTGGACTACCAAGGAACATTCAGATATCGATCTACTTAAAAATGCGTTTAATGGCTATACAGGCATATCTACTAGTAGAAAGGAGGGAATCCCAAAGGGGGGGTGTACAATTTACTTTAAAGACAAATTAAAAAGTGGTGTCAAGTTCATTAAGTCTAAAGATGATATTATCTGGGTCAAACTTTTAAAATCTGTATCACAATTGCCATATGATGTTTATATAGCAGCTGTCTATATCCCACCTCAAAATTCATCCATTTGGCACAACAGAAGTTACAACCCATTTGACACTTTGGAGAAAGATATTTTGAAATATAGTAAGCTAGGCCAAATTCTTCTTGGTGGCGACTTTAATGCCCGGACCCACAACTTAATGGATATACCAACTACTGACCTAAAAAGTGATATAAATAACCCCTACCCTCAAATAATTTATAATGATCTACCAAAAAATCTGCTACTAAATTTAAGAAACAACAAAGACAGTACAACAAATAAATGGGGGAGGGAACTTATACAGCTCTGTAATAATACTAATATTTGTATTCTTAATGGGCGAAGCTTAGGAGACCTGGTAGGGGCACACACTTGCATAACATATAATGGATGCAGCGTTGTTGACTATATATTGACTGGCCTCTCTCTATTTGAACATGTGTCTACTTTTAAGGTTGCCCCTCTGTATCACATATCTGACCACTGTCTAATACACTGTAAATTAGTAGGAAATAATAATATTAATAGTAAAATGAACAAACAATCAGATAATATGTATGTAACTAATAATACATGTATTCCTAAACCTGCTAATATGTCAATTATCCCGTCTCAAAGAAACAATGTCTTGAAATTTATTTGGAAAGAACACTCAAACCAAGCTCTTATAGCAGAGCTACACAAAAGAGAATATAAATCAAGGTTAAACAAATTTCTAACAACAAACTATGAACCTGAAGCTGGTGATGTAGACACGGCAGTATCTGACATCACCTCTGTCCTCCTTGATGCAACAAAAGCGTGTGTCAGACTGGTCAAAATTAAGAAAAATAAGAAGAAAAATCATTGGTTTGACAAAGATTGTACTAGATTAAAACGTGACATGTTAAGCGCGCAACATCAGTTGAATAATGACCCCCAAAATAAATTTCTACGAAAAATATATTCGGAACGTAAAAAACTATATAAAAAGACTACCAAATTTAAAAGTAAACAAGCTAAAACCGCAATATTAGATAAACTAAACGATCTACAAACGAACAACCCACGTGAGTATTGGAAATTGGTAAACTCACTTCTTCAAGATGACAATAAAAATAAAGAAACTAATGATATCTCGCTGAAAACATGGGAAAACCATTTTTCAAAATTATTTGAACAAAAAACACTAGAGAAAACTAGCAGTATCAATGATAACATAGACATGGATATCCAAATGCTCATAAACTCCTCCACTGTAACAAATTATAAAATAAATCAAGTAATATCTGCTGAAGAGATACGTACAGCTTTCAAAAAAATTAAAAGAAAAAAAGCCAATGGCCCAGACCTGATTTTGAATGAAATGCTAATTACATCCAATGAATATATGATTGACCAGTTTCTTAAACTCTTTAATCTAATACTTAAGTCAGGTTTATTCCCGAAATCATGGAGTGAATCTTTTATTATACCAATCTATAAAAAAGGAGATAAACTTGACACAAACAACTATAGGGGTATTGCCCTTGCGAGTTGCCTAAGCAAATGTTTTCTCTCCATAATAAATAAACGCGTAACCGACTATATGGAATCTCACAGCCTTATCGACGCAGCTCAGTGTGGTTTTAGAGAAAACCACAGAACAGTGGACAATGTTTTTATTCTGAAAACCCTAATAAACAAGCATAAATGCAATAAAGAAAACCTGTTCTTCTGTTTTGTGGATTTTTCAAAAGCCTTTGACAATATCTGGCGAAAAGGTCTATTTCTGAAACTCCTAAAACATAATATCTCTGGCAATATATTTAACCTCATATTCTCAATATATAAAAACACCTCGTACAGAGTCAAAACTACTGACGGGCTTTCTAACCCTATAATTTCAAATATGGGTGTTAAACAAGGTTGTGTCCTCAGTCCTACGCTCTTTAATATCTATATCAATGATCTTCACACCTATTTCACCAATTCTGATAATGATGCACCCACTCTAGATAATAACAAAATTTCGCACCTTCTCTTTGCTGATGATTTAGTTCTGATTTCCTCAACAGATATTGGTCTTCAAAAGAGTCTAAACTCATTGGGACAGTTCTGTTCAGACTGGAAATTAGATGTAAACACAGAAAAATCAAAAATAATGCTCTTTTGTAATAATAAGAAAAAAATTAATAGAAAATTCCATCTTGGAACTAATAACATGGAAAATGTAAATACGTATGTGTATCTGGGCGTATGTATATCTAACAACTCTAGCTTTAAACAGGCCATGTCAGACTTGGGAAAAAAAGCGAAAAGAGCATGGTACAGTATCCGAAATAAAGTTTGCACATCTGACTATATTCCTACCGATGTCTTGATCAAACTGTACCAGGCAATTATCAAACAAATAGCAACTTACGCCTCTGATATATGGGGAGCTGAATTGGTGCACAGCAAAAAGTTTGCAGTGGAAAAATGGGATAAAATTAATTTAAACCAAATAACTATAAAAATATGTAAATCCATTTTGAATCAACCACTTAAGTCGACTAACCTTGGATGTATTGCGGAACTAGGAATATTCCCACTAACGCTAGACACCTATACCCGCATGCTTATGTACCATAAAAGGCTAAATGATGTCAGGTTGAAACAAATATTTCCTCTTCTTTCAGCAGCTTATACTGAAGATAAAACTATATCCTCTAAAAATGAAAAGTTATCTTGGTCAGCAGCAATCAATAATTTAACTACGAAACTCCAAATAAATCATGTTCATTTGCTAAATAAAGAGAGTATAAAGAAATCCCTCGAATCAAATTTTAACTCCTTCTACCAAATGTCCTCTAACTCCAATAACAGCAAATTACGTACATATTTCATTTCAAAACCTACTGTTACGAGCTCCCCAGACTATTTATATTCTGTTAAAAATAGTGACCACAAGAAAGCTATGACAACACTTAGACTCAGTACCCATCATTTAGAAATAGAGAGGGGTCGATACAAAAAAATTCCTGCTGAGGAGCGTATGTGCAAATTTTGCGCTTTAAACTCGGTCGAAAACGAGCACCATTTTTTACTATACTGTAGCAAATATGATGAATTACGCCAAGCCCATTTATACCCAGTCTTCTCGGCAAACCCTAATATATTATACAACTTTCTTAATCTTTTTTCACCACCAAAATTGATTGCCAAGGCAGTGGCCCTATATGTGTATTTGGCTTTTGATAAGAGAGCTAAATCAATTTTGGTGGCAACTACATCTCACTGAAGTCTCTTTGTTTTATATACATTTATACTGTCTGTATGAATGTCTTGAGTTGTCTTATTTACAATAATTTATAATAACTTCATTATCTCTGAAACAAAAGAGTCCTAAAGGAAGCACATGATTATCTCCCTTGATAATTAATTGATTTCTAGTCTTATATTATATTCTATTTAATACGTTCGGCTATTTGTTACATGACATGTATTTTTGTTATTGTATTAATGTCATTATTTGTAATTGTATGCTGCTCCTCGTGGGCGTTTTTATGCAATAAAATTACTTACTTACTTACTTACTAACTACTTAAAAAGACATGTTCTTGTTGACTATCTCAGACTTAGGTCCAAATTCACGCAAAACTGTCACTCGACTGACACTCTGTGACGGTCGGTAATATCATTCATTGATCATTTGATTTGATTGATGATTCCGACTTCAGGAATCGGAGTTCTGAGAGTTCAATCAACAAAGAGTCAAAGACAGTTCCTGTTTGGCTTGATTTTACATTTGCCATGGAAAGGTTTTTATTCATAGCTGTAAAACTACAAATACCCATTAATTATGATGCTACAGATAATAATTTGCATTGCTTTTGGGTTGGTCACAATATTATATAAACATCGAGCATAAAAATA
Organism: Patella pellucida; assembly: GCA_917208275.1. Lineage (NCBI taxonomy): Eukaryota > Metazoa > Mollusca > Gastropoda > Patellidae > Patella > Patella pellucida. Next base: position 49,195,776 of record OU795042.1, on the reverse strand, counting down.
AGTTTTACTGACCAAATTCATTAAACAAGTGCGCGTCGTCCAGTTGCTCCAGCAACCAGAAGAGTCAACTAGAAGGGAAATAACTCTTAAATATTGATTCAAGTTTTTGAAGGCGATTTCTTTCTTTCCAGTAATTATTACGGACTCCATTTGTACTTTCTCTCCATATTAATATAAAATAATAAGAAGTCGCATAAGGCTAATGAATAGACAGATTAGATAGAGGGATGGAATCGATGCAATCACTACAAATGTCCATTTCTAGTAAAAAGAGTTGTCTCCCTTATGACCACAGACCACAGTTGTTTTACGCCAGTCAAGACAATCCGCCTACAGATTTCAAATTAGTGATATAATAAATAAAACAAACTCCAAATAGATTTTTGTAAAGAAAAAAATCTTTACTGTATGTGATCCATAGATAGATTGAATGTTCAAATTTATAAGAAATGATAAATACCGGTACCGTACTAATATCATCAACAAAAAGAGAGAGAATGGGGTTTAACATCCACTCGACACAAACTATGTGATTACAGAAATAGCGGATGGTTGAATTTTATTTGTGTATGGGTCTTTATAAGTGGGAGAAAAACGAAGGACCCAGAGATAACCCACAAGGTTGAATCGGCAACCCTACTCCTTGTCACGTAGACCTACAACCGGACAATCGAAACCACACTGGTTGACTCAATGACAGACCTTATGATACAGCTCGCACACGCTAACCATTCAGCCATCCAACCCCCCATCAACACGAAGTAGGCACCATGAAGCAATAATAAACTCAAAGAATCAGCATACTTGTAGATGGTTGTAATTGGTTATCTACCATAAGTGCAGGACTGTGTGTCTCCATGCAAGCTAACATTGTGGTTGCAGGTATTCCGAAAGAGGGTCGAGATCAGATTAAAATGTTACCCTTTATATATAGACACCTCTTCAAATTAATTGTCTATGCAAGTAGGAGTTTGTATGTTCTTTTCTCCAAATTCCTCTCAAAATACCCACAGCGTGAGAAAATAAATCAAATATAAAAAAGATTAAATGCTTTAAGAAATTAATGTGACACATGATGGGTTGCAAATATTACTACTTCATTTCCTGCTCGCACTGATGTCCTGTATGTCAGTATCCATTTTACTTGTATGTAAAATATTATTTCAATAATTCACTGGTATTAAGAGGCTTATAGCAGTGGAAGGAGACAGGAAAATTCTAACAAAAGACATGAGGTAAGTCATGCGTTCCTACTCTTTGTCACTAGATGCCTTGGATTGAACCAATGACCTTATCATCTACAGCACACATGATACACAAACCACGTAGTCTCCTCATCCAAGATCTACTATATTATACAGTGTAAAGCTATAGTAAGCTTTAAGTGATAGTAAGGCCTGGACTATAGGGCATGAGTAAGGACAAAGAAACATTCTCCTGTTTAGTAAAAACACGATAAGTAATTCTTCATTCAAATGCAAGAAAGTTAACTGTCTCATTTATAAAACATTTCTAAACACATTGAAAAAAAATCATAAAAAATACGAAGATTTTAATAACAGCACTATAATAATACATCTTTATAACAATTGTGTATAAAATTAGTGCTATCATTGATTCTTGTGGATTTTTTCATTCTTTTTCCCCCGTACAGATGAATTAAAAGGTTTCTTTCTTTGTCTTAATTTATCTTGATTGATTCTTCTTAAAGCCAATCGGTTTCTTTGTCGACAATTCTGAAAAAAAACAAAATAATGAAAGAATTGAGTTATGTTGCAAACAGAAAATGACACCTGCCACCAATCTAAATTATGATTTCAGAGCTTGAAATGCTAAAATATGAAAGGGATCTAAAGATATGGATGGGAAGCCAAATTTTGATGTATGCATTGATAATGTAACACAGTAACACACTGCTAAAAGATAGGTTGACAGGCAATGAAACATACGCCCACAGCAGCTAAATGGTCCTGGCAGTCAACAAGAGTTGTCGCATATTTTACTTTTAAAGGTAATGAAACATTTATAATACACTTAAATTGATAAAAAGTAACAACTCATTAACTAATTATCAGAAAATCATTAGAATTTGTTTGGGTTTGATAAAGTTCTCCTCAACGCTAACGTTTAGTATACGGAACATTTAATATCCTGTTCAAGTTATCAAAATTCATTGAAACTAAATTTACTTGATCGCCCTGAGACTTTAAACTCTGTGTATAAATCTAAAGTCAATCGGATACAAACTTTAGCATCTAGAGTGTCCAGAAGATTTGTTGAAGTGATCAAGGGTCATAACTCTGTCATTAATTATCGGAAATCGCTGAAACCATCAGGCTTCTTCGTCTCACGACCAAAGTCAATCGGATATTAACTTTGACCTCTATAGAGCACTCACTAGACTTTTCTAAGTGATCAAGGGCCATTACTCTGGCAGTAACTATTGGAAATCACTGAAAATCCATACGATTCTTTGTCACATGACCTTAAACACTGTGTATAAATTTCATTCAATATTTGAAAATTGCTGAAAATCAATAGGATTCATCGTTTTAAGACCATAAACACTGTATATAAATTGGATATTAACAAGCAATTGTAGACGCTGGATCGCCCCGACGGGGGGGTTGGGGGGGAGACAATATACGACCACATTTTAATTTAGGGGTATAAAAATGGAAAGAATCTAAAGATACCTATGGGAAGTCAAATTTAGATACATGTAAGGACAATGTAACACATTATTGCCAATGGAGGGAGAGAGGAATATAGTTCCTTTCTGTATTCATTAAAATCTGTAAATTTATAGAAAGATATTTGTGAATACTGAATATGAATATTACTTACAGCAAGTATTCTAGGCCTTTCTTCCTGCCATATTTCCTCTACAACATCGGCATCCATTTCACGATGAAAAAACTCAATACCCTCTTTAATTATAGAGATAAACAACATTAATATGCAAATGTTAGTATAAATACTTGTACATACAAGTTTGAAAATTTTCATATTTATATTCTAACCACTGATATTGATAATATTTACATCAGATTGGTTCATATCTTAAATATATTTTTTGCAAAAATGTATATTTCACACAAATTTCCATGTGGTAGGGAGGTCATTTTGAGACTAACACCACAGGGTTGAATTTTATTTCAGTAATTCACAGAGGGGTCTTTTTCACCCAGATAAAAACAACAAGGTAGCACATACAGCCCTACTCCTTATCACATACAAGAGGAGAATAGTAATCATGCCACAATAACAGAACTCATGATTCTTATGATTTTAAGCGTACACACTAAATCATTCGGCAACCCAACCTTCCAGTATGATAAATGATCTTCCATATTGGTTTGTATATTACTCAGGTATTTGCAGAATGCTATGATGTAGCTCAGTACCAAGCTAGACAATAAAGATTATCCTTTACTTTAAGATAATTAAAGGAGCTAAATCGCTAATAATTAGGACCTAGAAATTGATCCAAATGGGTCGCAACGCATATAATAATGTAATCTGATTGTATATGAACTGATTTATATTTAATTGTTTCCGTTTTAACTCAGTTATGTCCAGCGAAATACGGCATGAATCTCAACAGAATAGAAATTTCTGGCGCCTGGTTATTCCAGTCTATTGCACATGTTCTCCAGATAAGTTATGGTGTCACCGTTTGACACCTAGCCCCCTTTTTTTCTGGTCTCTTGTTAACAAATGACGCTGAAACGCACCATGGTACACAATTTGTGTACCAATGGTAAATGTTTTTTTGTCTTAAATATTGGATATCAGAAGCCTATCTTTTCAAGGTAAGATAACAACATCAATGTTGATTTGAATTGACAAATAATTTGTGTTTTCAACGTGTAAGACTTTGGATGATATATCGTCGATCTTCTCGCGAACCGACGAATCTGATATATATTTAAGTATTGAGAATTGTGTATTGAGAAATTTATACTCTGTTGTTCTCTTTGTGGTCATCAAATACCAATATTTATCTATGATGTATTATTTCATACATATACGTCAGGACACTGGCCGTCATTTAAATAAATATTATTATATTATGGCCACAGAGATAAAAACAAAGTATAAATTTCTCAATACACAATTCTCAATACTTAAATATATATCAGATTCGTCGGTTCGCGAGAAGATCGACAATATGAGCTAGAGACTTAGCTACTTTAAGACTTATAGTAAAATTAGGATTAATCTGGCAAAACATTCTAGAAAAGTACTTACCTTTTAATCTATCATCTTTTGGTTGAAAGAAAAAATTTGAAATCCCAGTTTCTAATTTACTGGACTTTTTCCTGAAGAAGACATGTGACATATGGCCATAATATTACCTTAACACATTGTTACTAAAAATAGAATAATGTAAATTGGAAGGCGTCTATTAATTTGACAATAAAGAAATAACTTTGGGCATGCAAGTAGAATTTTTATGATTGGTTAATTTAACGAAAAACCCAAATTAGAATTCTCGCAAGAAATTATGAGTTATGAAAGGTGCAGAATATCATAACAAATCTACTATAATGTCATTTTCTAGCCATAATGATTATATTTTGATTGGTGGTAGAATATAGTTAGAAATGATGAGAATATTTTGATTCGAGTAGCAAAAGCCAAATTCAGAACACGATCCAAGTGAGAGGTGCAGAAAGTCTCCAAAAAAACCTCAATAACCCTGACCTGTTGAGTTTTATAAGGTTTTGTCATAATTTTCATATTGTTTGGTAATCAGGTTATGACTGTGTAAACTCTTAAAATAATTTTGCTTATACATGTACATTGGATGCTGCAGTCCAATCTACTGTAACTCAGAAATTTTTAAGAGATGTCATCAAACATAATAATTACCTTTGATCATCAATAACAATTTCTTCATCTTCTGAATCATGGGGTTTTAGTTGCCATGGTAATTTGTAAGATGGTGTGTCACCTTCATTTATCTTAAACTCTATAAATATCAACGAAGAATCCGCATCTTTAAATTGAAATTGAACAGAATGAAGGGGTGCCATGTATCCCCCCCCCCCTTCCATATATATCATAATTATTTACGGTCAATATATTATGATGTTCATGAGCTTAATAAGCAGGAATACTATTAAGGCATTAAGCCCACTGTTACGTTAATGACTATAACTTAAAACTGCTACATTACTGGATGGAAGCATCTGGCAAATTCCACAGTTCTCTGAATGAGTTACTGGATCCATTCACTTGATTTGATAATTGTATATTTTTTGCAATGTCTACTTTCTGATTTGTCCGCAGGTTTATCTTGTAGATTTTTGTTTTGTGTGTAGCTGTAGTGCGTTCCTCCTGCACTTACTATTATTAGACAATGTATTAAACAAGAGCTCTCCTTTATAAAGTTGGAATATTATTATAATCAAATAAACTTACCTGCAGTTTCTTTCTTTCCAAATGTCTGAAGAAATGAGAATCCACCAATACTGGGTTCTTTTTTAGCAAAAGTATTTAGAAGTGATGATGAGACAAAGAAGTTATCTTTAACGATATCTTCCACTATATTTTCTTCTCCCTTATCTTTCTTCATTTTTTTCAGTTTCCTTTAAAAAAAAAAGGGAACTAGACTCAACAACTTAAAGTTTTTTATAATTGTTAGTTAAATTCATATTCAATTAATACACACTGTGGAAAAGATATCAATCTTTATTCACTTTTAAATAGATAGAAGTCCTGGAATCTTCAATGGTTCTTATTTTGATAATCAAGACTATTAGTTAAATATTACTACATGAAGGGAATATTTATACTGCAAAAATAGCATATAATCGTAAATAACATTTATTTAAAGGAAGAATAACACTCTTGCTGGCTTGACAGGTTCAGAAAAAATAGCCTTATTCTAACTACTACATGTTAAAGTATCCTACCTGTTGTGTAAATTATCCATTACAACCTATCTTACTTGTCCAGAGGGTTCGAAAATATGTTTAAATCCAAGTTGCATTTGAAAGTGCTTATGTAGGGCTTTTCGCACCATGTTACGGCATGTAGTTGAATTTTTCCAATTTTGAAAATTAGGTGTGTTAAGATGAAATTTGTATCATTTTTTAATTGAAATATTGTAAAATAGTACAAATTGTTGACCAGAATAAAGATTGTAAATTATCCATTTCATCCTATTGTACTTGTACAGAGGGTTCGAAAATATTTTTAAATCTAAGTTACATTTGAAAAGTTTTAAATAAAACTTTCAAACCATGTAGTTGAATTTTTCAAATTTTTTAAATTGGTGTGTTAAGATGAATTGTTTCATCAATTAATTGGAATATTGAAAAATAGTACAATTTGTTGACAAGAATAATGATTGGGACATTTTATTCAGTTACAACAAGAGTGTTATTGGGCCTTTAACCCATGGTAGATTTGAACTTTGACCAACACAAACTTGCATTATTTTCATTCTTAATCGACAATATTTACATGCCCTAACATCATAGAGGTAGTGTTTACCTTCTCCTCTGTTTTTCAGAAATGAAACTTTCCCCGGTCTCTATTGCTGGTTTGTAATCTCTATCAGATTCAGATGGTGTGAAATTTGTCTCTTCTGAAAAATAAAAGGCTTGACTACAATGACTAAAATAGAAAACAAACCTTATAAAACATGCATCAATATCACTCTCACTAAAGAGTAAGCACACATACACTGACTCAGTTTGCTAAGGCAAATATGATAGACAGAATAAAAGGATAAACATATATATATGAAGGTAACATATATAAGCAGACCATTTACTAAATCTTATATTCAGTTACAGACTTATTTGTTTAAGTGTATGGGTCTTCAACAGTGGGAGAAAAACAGAGGACCCAGATATAACGCACGAGGTTGAATAGGCAACCCTACTCCTTGCCACGTAGGCCTACAAACAGGGAATCAAAACCACACTAGCTGACTCAATGACAGACCTTATGATACAGCTCGCACACGCTAACCATTTACTAAATCTTATATACAGTTACAGACTGATTGACAATTCAAACCAATAACAAAATGAAATACAATAAACTGAGTATGTACCTTCACTGCCACTATCCAGGTCAGTATTATCTGTTAAATCATTAACTGAACAGTTTCTTATAGAACTAGCAGTCTTGTCATTATCACTAACAGAACTAGCAGTTGTTTCATTATCACTAATAGAACTTGCAGTTGTTTCATTATCACTAACAGAACTAGCAGTTGTTTCATTATCGCTAATAGAACTAGCAGTTGTTTCATTATCGCTTATAGAACTAGCAGTTGTTTCATTATCGCTAATAGAACTAGCAGTTGTTTCATTATCGATAATAGAACCTCCAGTTGTGTCATTATCGCTAATAGAACTAGCAGTTGTGTCATTATCGCTAATAGAACTAGCAGTTGTTTCATTATCGATAATAGAACTAGCAGTTGTTTCATTATCGATAATAGAACCTCCAGTTGTGTCATTATCGCTAATAGAACTAGCAGTCGAATCCGCTTCAGGCTCGGCATCATTGTTCAAGGATGTTTGGTCACCTGTCTGAGAAGGCACTTTACTCGTTCCAGCTTCTAATGAAAATTTCTTGGCAACTTTTTCAAAATCATCTGAATCATATTCGCTATCAGATTGATTTGTTATAATGGGACCTGCATTGTCTATCATTTTATTTTCTGATGACTCAGTTATTTCCTTTCTTGTACTTTTTCCACTACTTTTAGTTGATTTTTTAGACAGAATATTTTCTTGGAATAAACCAACACCTTGAATGGTCCTATCTATTTCGACAACGTTTTGTTTACTGGGGGAATCATCTGTCTTTGAAGAACTATTTTCATTATTTTTTGTCTTTTTCCTTTTATCTTGTACTTTTTTTTTCAAATCTGAAAATTCTACACAATCATTAGATTCTGAATTGGAATCGTCACTTTGATCAGAGTCCACTGATTTCCTCTTACTGTTAGCAGACTTAATATGTAACTGTTTCTGAGGTGAATCACGACAGTCAGAACCACTTTCTAAACAAGAAGTACTAGCGTCTATATTTGGAACTGAAGCGTGTGTTTTTGTATCTTTAGATATTTTGTTGATTTTAGGGGCAAACTTGGCTGAACTATCGTTATGTCCTGACCTAGAGTTTGAGTCATTTAAAACAGCAACAGATTCCTTTTTGATAGAATTTACTTTCTTTTTTGAGTCTTTTGTTGAAAATTTATAGCTCACGTCATCATCACTTGAATCCAACATACTAATTCCTTTAAATCGTGTCATTATCATTGTACGATTAACAAAGCAAACATTGGAAGCACTAGACTTAACATTTGACTTTGGTTTGATATCTAAAGCACTTGTATCTAACTCAGCTGATGAGTTTGGTGTAATTTTAGACTTGTGTTTCCCAGTAGTATCACTATCTACGTCATCTTCAGTATTATTCACTTTTGAAATATTTGAATCAGAATTTGTTAAAATCTTATCTCTGTTGTTAACAACTGTCTTATTCATGGTGGTATTCTCTACATTTTTTGACTTAGAAGAATTCATCATAGCAATAATTTCATCTGTGTCTGCCGAACCAACAGAATCACAAGAGTCACTTTCATCACCAACAGCATCATCTCTATCATTATTTTCAGGTAACTCATCCTCAGAATCATAAATAAAATCATCTTTTGGTATGTGATACACACTTATGACCTTTTCACCTTTCACCACTTCAATCTCTGTATCAGTTTTCTGTGATTCTCTTTGACTTCTGTCATATCTTCTACGCATTTCTTCCATTTTCTCTTCCATTTCTTCACTCCAATCATTTTCTTCTAATTTAACTTTTTTAGGTTGAAAGTCTTCAAACTCTGAGAAATCTCCACGTCGCCGCTTTGAACTTCCAGTCATTTCATCCATCGTCCAAGTCAATTTTTCTAAATCAATGTCCTGATTTTCATCTTTTTCATCAGGTTTTATTTTTTTCACATTATGGCAGAATTTGGATGGATCAACAAGTACAAGATAGAAACAGTTAAGGATTTGAGAGAAAGAGAAATAGGGTTAAACGTCCAGTCAACATAAACAGGGCATTTTGGGACTAACATATGCTTCTATTTTTTTTCAATAATTCGCTTGCATGTAGGAGTCTTAAGCAATGGGAGGAAACAAGGAGGACCCGGAGAAAATACAAGTGGTTTGACAGATGACCCTGGGAATCAATACAGCGCCAGTTGACACAATGACAGACCTTATGATTCAGTGCGCACCCGCTAACCATTCAGCCATCCAACCCCCCAGTTACGGATCAATTTACATTATAAGTATACGTCATATAAAATTAATTAATTAATAAGGAAGAGTTTAATACAATATATCCACTGAATTTATTTGGGAATCTTAATTTGGAGTAATCAGGATCAAAGTGCTATGAACTTTATCAGATTTAAGAGTTTTTCACACCACATAGATTACAAACTATAATTGTGCTCACTTTGAAGCTAAAAGATGAGAAGATATATTTGTTAGAAATTGCTTTAATATTTACATACCATTTAAATATAATGAAATGCCCTTTGTTGGCCATTTGAGCTAAATTTACAAGATGTAGACCTAGTATTTGACTTGACAGAAATGAAATGGGGTTTCATGTCCAACTTTCCTGCACTGACCAGGCTTAAAGCAGTGTGCTAGGAGAGAAATTCAACTTACATGTATCAAGGGATTACTTTTACATGTGTCAACTGAATGCATTGAATGATGCTGAGTAAAATGTATAGAACAGTACTTTTCTCACACTACTGTCAAATATCACTTAGTCATTTACTTAATTATTATTAATTACTAAAGGATACTCTATTTGTTGATTTATCTCTAACATTTACAATTGGTAATACTCTTCCATATTTACCAACAATCCATTTCTGAAATAAATTTTTTTACAAAACGCTATAAAAACTAAAGACACAAGAATTAAAATTTATATTTCTTAGAAGTGATAAAATTAAAGAATCTTTAATTTTATCTACTCTACTATTCCGCCCCGCCGGCATCATTTTTTGATCCAGATCCGACGCAGATGTACCAGCCCGTCCAGCTTTTTTACTTATTTAAAGGTGCGTTGCCGTACCCTCCTTCGTTTTCCTCATTTCTTAGAAGTTTAAGTGGTTTTCAGAAGCAACTAAAACATTTGACAGAAATTTCATTAAAAATATAAGCTTGTGTAAAATCTGACCTTTTCACCTGGAATAGCCGTACCAGGAACTTTACCCTTGACATTAAAATCTTGTACGTCTGTAAGATTAGCTAATGGATCATGGAAACTAGATTTTACTTTCTTTACTTTTGGCACTTCTGGGGTATTTCTTTCCTTTTCTAATCTAAGATAAAATTATTATTATATTGGCATTATCTACGAGATAACATTGTACCCTCAAAGCCAACACATTTATTTTTAAGATAATGTAAAATTTGTCTGGTATGCCTCTAGAATTTAATCCTAGAATCGTATATAATCTGCTATGATGATTAAGGTGAGATATAACCAATCTGATTAAAATATAGATCTATTTTTCGTTTCATTTTTTTATAACTTTGATGGCTTCCAATACATTAAGATCTGACTGGTTGTACATTGAGGTCACATCAAGCAAGGGTCAAGCTAATGACTTTGGAACCAATGACATTAGTCATACAATTAACCAATCAACTACGCTCTTCGAAGTAGCTATTTGGAAATAGAATTTGTATTTTGTTTGGCCGTGAATGATTACCAACACGATAATAACTCAACCCAAGAGTGGCCAATCCTTCACTGCTATTACTCAGAATGTGGGTTATTTAAGAACTCTTGTAGATCTTGGTGTTGTGAAGCCAAGTAAAATGAAATTTTTCAATATAGCAACAAAACAAAAAGGATGTGTTTTAATCAGATTGGGATATAACAAGAGTATGCAGAACAAAATGTTGATTGAAACGATATCAAATTTCAAGACATTCTGTATCTCTAACATAATCTCACTGCTTTAGATTTTTATCTATATATATTTCTTCTGAAGCTTTAAACAGATTTTTAGGGTCTCCGATTTGAAAAGAAAGAAAACCTAAATACGAGGTCCTGTTAGATATACTTGCAGTTCTCTGGGGTTTTTTTTTACCTTGTTAGGAAATGCTGTTTAGCAACTTGTAATTGTAGTGTTCTACCTTTCCATTTGGCTTTGTTGAATATACTAAAACCTAGAAAAAAATATAGGTACGAATATATAGAAGAGACATAACAGAGTTAGAAAAGTCTTTTTTTTTCAAAAAAATTATCATACATGTACTTACACAACAAGATACAAGTATTATTTTCTACCAACACACAAACTCGTAGAACCTGGTTTATGGATAGGGTGACCACTCGTCCCGCATTTCGCGGGACAGTCCCGCATTTCGCGGGACAGTCCCGCAAAACGGCCCAAAGTCCCGCATCCTGCAAAATCTTCAAAACCAGTCAAAATGTCCCGCAATTTCTCACATGGAAGGTTTCTTAGCAGTAATATGTGTTGATCTAGTCTCAAAAGTCTATTTTAGTGTTTCAATTTACATTATTGTAAGCGGGTGTAAATGGGCTACAATTTATTGTGGAAAAGGCAATATTTGTTCAGTTATGAGTTACCTCCCCTTCAGTAGTCTCATTTTCAAGACACTTTATAACGTCTTCGCGTCATCGCAGATTTACGACTACAAAATCAGAGTTTTCCATTGCCATATTTTTTGTGTCAGATGGCTGGAAATGGCGTTTCTGGGTTTGTAGTTTTAAAAAATTTTGGGGGAGGGCCCCTCAAAACCCCCTTGCTTTCTCGCGCCATCGGCGGACAATTATATAGGGTTTATGAGTAAAATATATTTTTTAAATAAATGTCCTGCAATATGATTAAGTAAGGTGGTCACCCTATTTATGGAGCACAGTCAATTTACAATGTACATATAAATTTAGACCTCGATCTCATATAACTATATTTAGTATTTATTCAAATTGCCCATCTTAGCAAAAATTGTATTTGTTTTATGCTTACATTTTTGTATAGAAGAATCTTCAGCATCAATATCAATATAAGCAAAAGTGTTGAAAACTTCACCTGAAAAGAATAAAGTGGTGAATTCAGAATAAACTGTTTCTTAAATCAAGTAACATACATCTATAGGCTACATTTGTACAGAAATCTATTAATTATTAGGTATATTAATTTCCTTACATAAAGCGAACCATATTGAAAGAAGCTTACTGATTTTTTAAGTGGCAGTAAATTTAAAAGTGGCAGTAAATTTAAAAGAGTTAACCTATAGACAATGTTAAATGATGTTTTTTTTTTCTCATACAAATCTGAAATATTAAAAATTCCTTTAAATTAACAGTTGTAAGTAGTAAATGTACTTTAGACAGATGTCAATTACTTTGAAATACAACATGTACATATATTATTATTATTATTATAACTGCCATATACATAGGCTGCATCTGTAATAAGTCATTTAATTTACCATCCATGTCTTTCTTGATCTTGATTTCAACACCTTGTACATTTCCAAAACTTGAAAATTTCTCTTTTAACTCCTTCTTCGTGATGTTTGGAGTCAATCCACCTATATGGATTCTCTTCAGACTGTTCTTTACAGACTCAGACTCTATTCCCAATTCTGATTTCTTCATCTACAGAATTAAAATATGTACCATGTAGACAGATGCCCATGATAACAAAAATCAACAAGCTAATCTTGTTGTTGTCCTGTGTGGTTTCAGGAATTGCTGTCATAGTTTTCTGTATAATTTAGCATCATAATTTATGTATTACTGTATTAGCTTGACAAGTACTAGTAGTAGTATTAGCATAGGAGTACAGGGAAATTATTGAATTGGGGAGGGGTGCAGCGGTGGTTGGTGCCCCAAAAATGTAGTTAGGTTATTAGTATGTTACATAATAATAATAATAACTTTATTTCCTTATAAAACTACAAACAAACATGTTATTCACAGACAATCTAATTTAAAACAAGCAAATTGCAAATAAAAGAACAAACAAACATACAGTATATGCATACAAGTACAAAATATAAGCATTTAGTTTTAGTTAATCACAACTTCAAATATAAAATTAGAAGATATAACACTCTCGTCCATGTTATTTACCAAATATATTAATAATATTATCAATCGAAGACTCCATGACAAAATTGGCAAATTCCCGCTTAATTGATAATATACTGGTAGCTAGATTTCTAAGTCTGGATTGGCCCATCATCCTCCTTAGATAACTTTTTAGTCTCTGTCGTAAATGAAATGAACGTTCAGAAGAGCACGATGTTGCTGGAATTGTCAGCAAAATTTTTATATAATTCCCATAGTTCAGGAAGAATTTGAACAATTTTTCATTGATAAATAGGGTTTTTAATGTGGGAATATGTCGCTTGATATCCCCACAATCAGCGAAAACGGTTTCAAAGTGATGTTTTCCAATTTGAAGAAGATCTTTGTCAAAACCCTAAAAATTCAGAAACTTTAAGGTACACTTCTTGTTAAGGAGTTGTTTCTAAAGCCATGTTAGCTTAAGCACACAGGAGATCTTGATCCTCTGTTGCGAATGATCGGAATCTGTATTCCAGGTCTCTTAGAATGTTATCCATCGATTCGTTGTAAATGTTCTAATAGTGCTGATGGAGTATTTTGCACATTTGGAGGTGTAGCGATTTCACCAAGTAGTGCCACCATTCGTACAAGGTATTCGCGCATCCTTAAATTCAACATCAGTGACATTAATGATCCACTGTTTTATTTAACTGGTACTTTGTTCTGTACACTATCCCACAACAGATGAAAATGTTCTTATTGTCATTTCAGCGTAAGATTTATCTGTGAGGATGTCCAAATTACGTTTTTGTAAGTACTTACTAAGGGTGTCAACATTCAATGATAGAATTTCTTCGAGAATATACAAGGCTAGTATAAAATCAAAATTACATATCGCTATTAGTAGCGATTTGGATCCGCTGTTTCGGAATCTTTGTCATTGGATAATTTTATAAGCAATTTTACAATGCGTTCCATCTGCTCCATGACAGCACGAACTGCACTCCACCGACAAGACCATTGTGTCTCAGAAAGAGATTTCAAGGAGAGATTATGATAGTCTTCTGTCACATCAATGTCTTTAAAGACAGGGTGGCGTTTCTGACTTGCCTCAATGTAGTTGTACAGGACATGGACAGTTCCAAAGGCATTTCACATACATGGTATCTCACTCATTGCAGCTTGAAGAGCTACTTTAAATAAGTGGCCATGACAAAAAACATAGACGCTCATAGGTGTAATTTCCTTCATACAAGTGGCCAAACCTTTCACCTTTCCGTTCATACTTGAAGCGCCATCAAAACATTCTGCGACAATGTTCTTATGTCAAGATGCAGATCAGACATGATTTTTTAAAAAGCTGTAAAATATATCATTCTATGATCACTCTCAAATATTATGTATTCCGTGCACTAACTCCATATGATCATCATCCATTAATAACTGATTTACTAGAAGACCTTTCACGGATCCACGCAGTCTTACTTAGAATGTTTCAAATGACGTTCTGGCTATTTATTTCCAGTGAGTAAACACAAACTTATTGTCTGTTAGACCCATATTTATCACAGGCATGACATAGTGTGCCTCTTTTTACAACTCCGCGCCCCCCGCTTGTACGCCTATGAGAATGAAAAGGCCAGAGGGCCACATTGAATTGTTACTATATTTCTAGTCTACTAAATAATGATTTGTCTAAATAATAAAATTGTGTACCATCAGTTTTTTCTATCGTTCGTGTACGGTACTGTACCATATATTTATGTAATTCAGCTCTAAACGTCGGTCTCATTACACTCACCCTGAACGTTCAGGGATTGTCCCATTCAATCAATGTCGAAAATAATTGAAACCCCAGTCAATTTTACTGGACAACTTTTCACTGCTAACCGACGGGGTGCCAATAAGTGTGAAAGCATGTACAATGTAACGCCTGTACATTGTTTTTGGTCTTGTATGACGACATTCCTGAATATGGACGTTGACCTGTAGTTAGAGTGCCATGGCGGGGAAATGTAACTTCATGGGTTGGGAGGGGACGTATTTTTAACAGCGTGTTGTGTCGCTCATACTGTCTCTCTAGTAAAGTAAGCAAGGTCTTATTTTGTCACTAAGATGTTCGTTTACATTGTACAGGCGCCCACACGGATTGACACCCCATCGTTTGGCAGTGAAAAGTTGCCCAGTAAAATTGATTGATTGAATGGGACGGTCCCTGAAAGGTCAGGGTGAGTGTAATGAGACCGACGTTCAGAGCTGAACTAATATTTATGGATAATTATGATAACAAAAAACCCTGAATACTTTATATAACAATTCGAAACAATCCCTGTAAGATAGACACAATAAACTGTTTATGGTTTAGATTATATAATATACCTTAATTCCTTTCTAAATAGATAAATCAACGGGCATTGGGATTATTGAACAAATTTCACGTGTTGACAATTTGGTTGAACCGGAAATAATAGAGTCGACCTTACCTCAAGGGAGCATTCCGTTATCGTTAATATTGTTCAGATCATTGAGTGAATACAAAAAATCAATAAATTTGGTATTGATACACATCTAATTTGGATATTTCGGCAGTTTTAAAGATTATTTCTATCCCAAATTGTTTTGTTACTATTTGAAAATAATTTATTAATTAGATATTAGATCATTTCATGTTTTGTTTTAAGAATTACTCCTTGGTTCTAGCGGATTGGTTCTACTTCCAATTTCATTGGAATGTAGCGCTGAAATTAGTTTTTTTGAACCAACCTATTTTTTTATTTTTTTATTGTACATACCTATGGCTATGTGACTATAAACGGTATTGTTTTATGGAATGCACCTGGCAACTCATCCCAAGACAACTCATCCCAAGTTAGAAGAGAACTCATCCCAAGCCAAGGCAAGAGAGATCATATTCCTGAGGCTGAAGCAATTAATGGCCCGAGAATTCCCTCTCTGGCCATTGCTGGATTGGCTTCTGATACTTGAACTTTTGAGGAAGTGTGTCTATTCTTCTCGTTCAATCAAATCTACCACTTACGTACAGTAAGATGACAGTCCCTCGTTTACTTTACATCAATGCCAATAGCCTCGTTTGTCAGACAATTAGTTTTACTGCAATATCCTGCAATAGGCCTATGTGCTGGTTAATTTAGCATAAAAAAATGTGCAGCCATGACGTAACGTTATGTAAATACATTTGGCCTAATTAGACGCACTGCTTTAAAGGTAATGCGTTTGTAACGCAGTCAGCGATTGGTTGTTAATAGAACCACTGACCAGTCATAATTAGCGACAATAATACCAACTCAGTCCAGCAGTGAGTAGTTGGATTAGCTCTAATCCAATTGAACACTGCGAGGAGTATGCAAGAGATTAGCCATACTGAAACTCATCCAAAAAATAAGGATTCGATAGAACTCAATGACCATTAATTGAATAGGCTTACCGCTCTGGTTCTTCAATAAATGGTTCAAAATCGAGTCCTGCCCAAGTATTCCACGAGTGATAGTAAACTCATCCCAAGAGATAAGCTATACTGAAACTCATGCATGTATGGTTCAAAGATTGAATTGAAACGGGTACGCTATGATAAGTACCGTAGGTATACAGAGCGCCCAAAACTTAAAACAACTTAAAATTTAAAACCACAGTAGTATCAATTTTAGTAAAACAACAATTTCAATTTTATTAAGATAACACATTTTTACAACAAAATCAGGTCTGAATGGTCTTAAAAGAAAGCAATTGTATTAAACAAATATAACTGGCATGTATATTTGTCGGGATGAGTTGTCTTTTGATTAGAAGTCTTATTATATTGGAATAAGTTGTCTTTGGATGAGTTGTCTTTGGGATGAGTTGTCTGTACCGGTATACATTTTATGAATCCATATGACCAAAGAATCCTTGGACCATGACCAGTCGGACCAATTGATGATACCAACTGATATACCATTCCGAATTCAGATCAATAAGAAAGACCACTGCAGACCAACAAAAAAGACCACTTGACCAAAGAAAAAGAATGATTGGACCAATAATTTTCTCATTATAAGGAACATCAAAGAAAATCAAATAACAAAATAAAATATATATCGACAATTGTGATCAATATATGTATGTACATGACATATATGCTACTCACCTGTGTTACAAGCTAATCAAATTGATCGAGAGTGGTCTCTTTTTTTGGTGTGAGTGGTCTTTAGTCAGAGTTGTCTGGATACTATTTTTTTTGTGTCATCCGAATGACAATATACCACAATTTTTACCTTATTGTCATTTTTAACTCACATTTGACATAAGAACAATATAAGTATTTATAATTTATGACAAATGAATATTTTAAATTTGGCAAGCAAATCATGTGCCAAAATACTTTTTATGCCAGTTGTATGAAGTGACTCGACGGACATAGCTAAATATAACCCATGTAGGAGAATACTACTGGTGTAGACTGAAATAGACTGCCAATCAATTCAGAATCTTTGAGTATTTCGTCGAACATAATTGATTAGAAATTACAGTAAAAACAGAAATGATTGAATGTAAATCGCAGTGAATGCACATACTACATTCATATTATATTATTACAGTACAGTATATGCATTGCGACCCATTTGTGCCCATTTCTAGATGCCAAAGAATAGGGATTTAGCTCCTTTAAAGCCACTTTTTAATAACAAAATGTAAAGGTTCATTATGGTCTTTCCTAATATCCTACTTCGGCCAAAATGTTAGCGAATAAGCTATGATTATTGTGAATTTGGCTGTACTGGTATCCACTAAAATGGTAGGTAAACAAATAACTTCTTGACATTTATTGAACTACTGACTTTTATAAATTGTTTTTATTATTGCAGGAGGAATAGAGAATGGATAAAGAGATTACTGACCAGTTATCAGGAGCTGATGTTATGGATATGGTGATTAATTTACTGCTCTTATAATCTAATAGTTTGAGTTTGAACTTTAATAATTAAAGTTCCAACCATAAATCAATTGGAAAGAAATGGAATTTAAAGTCAAAGTCTCATCAATACATTACATGGTTTATTTAAACATGCATTATTCAAGGGCTAAATCTGCCTAGTGCAGGTCTTTATTTGGGCATGAAATGCTTTCTAAAGTATTAATCAGACATTAATTAACTGATCCAGGCCTTAATCAACTTTGGATGGCATCAGATTGCTCCGATATTAAACAGATTAAAACGTTTCAGTGATAAATCAAATATGGCGCGCCCAGACGCTTCGAGTCTTAGCTTTGATCAACCAGGACCGTGGTTGAAATTATTGCACAGGTCTGCCAAATCTTTAAATGCCAATATCTTCGCTTGCAATAGAGTAATTTGAATGAAATTTTCAAATTATTCATTTTACATCATCTACTTTCGAACTAGTTTAGCAAGAATTGCTAGTTCTTATCTATATCTTGAATAATGTAACTTTAATTTAACCTGTATTAATAAAAACATGGTACTTGACTTTATCTGATATTGGATCGACAGTGGGGCTTTGTTGGGCACATTCCTTAGATGCCCATGACCATCCACATTAGAATTAGATTTCAATAATGGTTGATTCAATAAATATTGATGTTGATATCTTGCCGTGAAAATACGTAATCCTAATGTAAAATATATAAGATACAATGAACACTTTATAATCACTACACAAGTTTTGTCTTCTAAGGTGTCCGGCACCATTTGTAATAAAGAAATAGAAACGTTTCCTACATAACAATGCAACGTAATTAGTAATGGCTATTTCACAAACGATAAAATTAAATAAAAAACATGTGTCGATTGGACTAACACTAGGGATCTGGTATCCTTTAACTTGGTTGTTTTGCAGTTTAATTAATATAATAGCCTTTTAATTTCAAAGCATCCTTTGATAATTGATAATAACCCTTTAAATTTCAAAAATGGTTTAATTAGTATTATGGCTTAATTTAATGGCACACCATTTAATTTTATAGAGAGGGGTTTAGAAATGGATGACCCATTTAATTATCTAAAGCCTTTAATTACAAGCTGAGCAGAAATTAAATGGTGTACCATTAAATTAAGCCATAGTACTAATTAAACCATTTTTGAAATTTAAAGGTTATTATCAATTATAAAAGGATGTTTTGAAATTAAAGGCTATTATATTAATTAAACTGCAAAACAACCAAGTTAAAGGATACCAGATCCCTAGTGTAAGCAGTCATCAACGACTGTCATTTAATTTTGGCTTTTCACATATATCACCAAACATAATTGATTAGAAATTACAATAATATTTATAAGAATTGAAAATAATTTACTTTATATGCATTCAAAAAACAATAATATCTGCTTTTAGACCCGGAAGCATGGTTGATAAGTGAGTAAGTTGCGGGCTCTCGTGGAGGTCACATGTTTGATCCCTCTTGGCTGAGAAAGTTCATCTGGATTTTCCGGCATGGCTTCCCCTTGCCAGAGGTGTAGTTCGGTTTCAGTCTGTTATCACAATTCTTATTCTTAGTTTTAATAACAAAGAGTGCACATTAAAATTGACTAAAAGTATTTAAAGGAGCTAAATCGCTAACATTTGGGACCTAGAAATTCACAAACGTGGGTCGCAACGCATATAATATTGCAATATGAATGTATATAAACTGATTTACATTCAATGGTTTCAGTTTTTACTCCAATTTCAAATCAGTTATATTCGGCAAAATAAGGCGGAAATCGCAATCAAGTGCACATTTCTAGCGTCTAGTTATTCCAGTCTACATAACTCTGTTTGGTTTGGTGCAATGTGTCTAGCCTCGTCCCTCGAGTCTCCCAATACAACTGGGGCTGAAGCGCATTATGGAACACAATTCGTGTACCAATGCTTAAAAAGTTATTTTATCTTAATATCGGATATTGGAAGCTCATCTTTTCCCATCATCAATGTTGATTTAAATTGATCAATAATTTGTGTTTTTCGATATCGAAGATTTTGGAGGATTTTGAACCCTAGGTCCTTTAAATATTAAATTGAAGTCAAATTCCTGACTTTTACAATGATATGTTGTCCAATTGTTCAACAGTGTACATAGATACACACTACTACATTATTTTGTATGCATATAGATACCCATAGTTAAAGGCTGTCACATGGCCCTATTCTTTTGAACCTCAAAATATACGAAAATGAGGAAGTCACTCCACATTCAAGGGACAGATAAATTTCTTAATTGAGAATTTTGAAACATTTGGAAATTGTTCATTGTACAGTAGGCCTACAGTAATCAGCTAATGCAAATGTTATGGAGATCTACAATGTAGAGTTGACACCATTTTTTGCTGTACATACAAACCCTGTTGACTAAAAACATAAACGCAATGCTTGTTTATATTTCAGTTGGAAATTCCCAGTGATGTTCTTGAAAATGTAGAATTTACAGAAAACAATACTAGTGTTATCTCTAAAAGTAGGTTCAAATTATAGTTGATATAAAAACTGTTTTGCAGCTGTGTAAACTATAAATCATTTCTTATTAGAAATATAAAGACTAAAGAACTTCTACTTTTGAAAAAGAAAAAAAAGAACTTTTGGAGAAGCATATACATATATAAGTAATTTATGCATTATAATTAATTTTTCTATTTAGATAAATCATATACCTCAAGAAAACATGTAATGGATGGGTCATTCCAGATATATCTATTCAACTTAGAATTTGAAACTAGGCAGAAGAAATCAAATGTGCAGGTTCCCTAATGTTATCATTTGTTCCAGTATTGTTACCAGTATTTTGTCACTAAAATGTTGCATGTTTTTACCATGCTAAAAGTTTATGTATTACTGTTTCATGTTCTTAAAATATAGGGGGTTGGATGGCTGAATGGTTAGCACACACGCGCTGTATCATAAAGCCTGTCATTTAGTCAACTGCAGCTTGGTTTCGAATCCCCTGTTGTACGTGACAAGGAGTAGGGAAGCCTGTACAGCTCTTGGGTTTTCTCTGGGTCCTCCAATTTCCTCCCACTGCTAAAGACCTCTACATGCAAGCGAATTATTGAAATAAAAAAAAATTAAACCATTTTATGTTAGTCCCAAAATGACCTAGCTTGTGTTGAGTGGACGTTTAACGCCACTTCTCTCTCTCTCTCTCACTTAAAATATAGCAGTAGTGGTAGTTTGACATTTGACCCTAGGTTTGTGCAAGATTCTGCACGAAGACTTGACACCAGATGATGCTAATTGAGTTTAATCATTAATCAATTTAATTTCATTCAGAATATTTTTTACAGTTGATTTCTAAAGTATCCCAAAATATTTAACTTTAATTTTGTCTGCTAAGAATGTTGACATATCCAGTACACCATATCCGCAGAAAATTATGGGATTTGCTGGTATTCTTTTTCACCATACTATAATTTTCATGTGTACATAATAAATTAATTTGATGTATAGACCAATGTCTATATTTTTGTAGTCAGATGGTTGCAATCTAGAGGTTGTTGATTTAAAGTTGAATGTGGAAGACCATGTCTATGAAGATTTATCACAAAGCTTACAACTGTAAGTAATATATAATATTATAGATTATATATGTAAAGCTAACTTTCATTTTTGGTCTTTTACTTAAGGCCCATTCTCACGGTGCGACTTGTAGTAACTACTTGTAGTATCGACCCGAGATGCAGCGTGAGAACACCCTAGTCGTACCAACTTTTACAAGCTCCCAACCAGTTGAAAGTGAGTTGAGGGAAATAGAAACTTCCCTATTTCAGTCAATAGATCGTATGAAATTCAGAGACGTTGAGTATTAGTACAAACACAAGTTCTCTCCCTTTGTTGTTGGTAAACACAGACGCTAAAGGGTCTTCTTCTTCTTTAAGTTCACGTAATAGGGAACTGTACGCGCCATTACTGGGTCTACGCAGTATCCACTGTCTTTTTTGGGGGGGTTCTCATTTATCAAATGTAGGGCAATAATAGCCAGCGTCTTTTTGTCGCTTGATGACGCAATTATGCTAAGACAAAACGAGATTATCGCGAGATTCCAAGTCGTAGCAACTCATTTATATACGATTTTGTAATCTACATGTAGATACTATATATATATATATACGTCATTGCTACAAGTAGTTGCTACAAGTCGCAAGGTGAGAACAGGCCTGTAGTAAACTCCACTATGTCATCAAATTCTTTAAAGACGGCCCGGCGCCTATTTTCTCAACTACCCTTGACCCCCCGGCGCTTTTTAGAGGCCCGGCGCTTATTGGAGACTCGGCGCTTATTAGAGGAAATACGGTACATGAGAATTTGGTGATGCGAATTGCAAACAGCATTAGATATAATTCCTGAAAATCACCACCTTCCCTACAATAAAAAGTAGATTACCACCTATTTGGGTTGTTTTTTTTAATTAAAATCACAATATACACTTTCAGAATAGTTAATCATCACAATGTATCAGGTTTCTTCATACTCATGTCGACTTATGCATCATGGAGGATTAAGCTAGAAAAAATATTTAATTCTTTTGAAGAGAAATATACTGGAATAGTAGAACAAAAGTCGTTAAAAGATAACAAATGCATTCTACAAATCCTTGTAGATGGTCATAGGTAAGATTAACATACTCAAGTCCAACATATATGATTAATGTTTATTTCAATAATTGTGTGAGTGAGAGAGAGAAATGAGTTTAACGTCCACTTGACACAAACTAGGTCATTTCAGGTCTAACATATGCTTTAATTTTATTTCAATAATTTGCTTGCGCGCAGGCAGGGTTCTTTAGCATTGGGAGGAAACCGGAGGACCCAGAGAAAACCCATGAGTTTGGTGTTTTGGACAGCTGACCCTACTCTTTGCCACATAAACTGGGGATTCGAAACCACAGCAGTTGACTCAATGACAGGCTTTATGATACAGCGTGCGCACACACGCTAACCATTCAGCCATCCATGCCCCCCAATTCAATAATTGTATAATTATGATTTTTTCGTAGATTGCATATTTATTTACTTTTTCATTATATATTTATTTACTATGTGATATAGCTTTTTCCCAATGATAGTATATTTATATGACAATGTGATATAGGTTTTTCCAGTGATTGTATTATATTTATTATAAATGTGATATAAATGTGTTTTTATACGCCCACATTTTCATGTGGACGTATTATGTCGTCGCCCCTGTCCGTCCGTCCGTCCGTCCGGACGTCCGTCCGTCCACAATTGTTTGTGGACTCTCTACAGGTCACAATTCTTACCCGATTTCGACGAAACTTGAAATATAGGTTTATCCCCCAAAGATCTCGGCTGCTTTCGATATTAGCACGTATCGGATCAAAACTTCATGGATTATGGCCCCTGATTGTACGAAAAATCACGTTTTTAGCTTGTGGACCCTATAGAGGTCACAATTTTGAACCGATTTTGATGAAACTTGACATGCATGTTTATATCCCAAAGATCTTGGTTCCTTTCGATATTTGCGCCTATCGGAACGTAATTTCCTGAATTATGGCCCCTGATTGTCCGAAAAATCACCTATTTTAGCTCGTGGTACCTCTGGAGGTCACAATTATTATATGATTTGAAAAAACGTTTGATTATATCACCGTTACACCCTAAGGACGGTTGAGTTCAAATTACGGAAAAATCGGACCAAAATTACCATACAAAATGGCCACCGTTCGTACGCGAATACTGTTAAAAAATGGTATATCCAGGTTTGGACCCTGTAGGGATCACAATTTTAATTTGATTTTGATGAAACTAGAAATGCATGGTTATAACCCAAAGATCTTGGTTCCTTTCAATATTTGCGCATATCAGATCGTAACTTCCTGAATTATGGCCCCTAATTATACGCTAAATCGTCTTTGATTAGCTTGTGGTCCCTCTGGAGGTTACAATAATTATCAGATTTAAAAAATCGTTTGATTATATCACCGTTACACCCTAAGAAAGGTTGAGTTCGAATTTCGGTAAAATTGGACCAAAATTGCCATACAAAATGGCCGCCATTCGTACGCGAATACTGTTAAAATATGGTATATCAAGGTTGTGGACCCTGTAGAGGTCACAATTTTAATTCGATTTTGATGAAACTTGAAATGCTTGGTTATAACCCAAAGATCTTGGTTCCTTTCGATATTTGGGCATATCGGATTGTAACTTCCTGAATTATGGCCCCTGATTATACGCATAATCGTCTTTGTTAAGCTTGTGGTCCCTCTGGAGGTCACAATTATTATCCGATTTAAAAAATCGTTTGATTATATCACCGTTACTCCCTAAGGATGGTTGAGTTTGAATTTCGGAAAAATTCGGAACAAAATTGCCATACAAAATGGCCGCCGCATGTACGCAAATACTGTTATAAAAAGGTATATCAAGGTTGTGGACTCAGTATAGGTCACAATTTTGATTCAATTTTGATAAAACTTAAAATGCATGGTTATAACCCAAAGATCTTGGTCCCTTTCGTTGTTTGCGCATATCATATCGTAGCTTTCTGAATTATGGCCCCTGATTGCCCGAAAAATCGCCTATGGTCCCTCTGGAGGTTATGATTATTATCCGATTGAAAAAAAGCTTGACTCTATCACCGTTACACCATACCGAAGGTTGAGTTTGAATTTCAGGGAAATCGAACCATAATTGCCAGACAAAATGGCTGCCGTTTGTACTCTAATAGTGTTAAAATATGGTATATCAAGGTTGTGGACCCAGTATAGGTCACAATTTTGATTCGATTTTGATGAAACTTGAAATGCATGTTTATAACCTAAAGATCTTGATTCTTTTCGATATTTGCGCATATCAAATTGTAATTTAATGAATTATAGCCTTTGATTGTAGGAAAAATCACTTTCGGTTTTGCTTGTTCTCTAACCATCTCTCGAAAATGTGGGCGTATCCTGCCTGGCAGTGCCAGCTTACTATCTTTGTTCCTGTGATTGTATAATTATTATAAATATGATATAAATGGGGGTTTTTTTTGCAATGATTGTATATTTATTTATTATTTATATAATATTCATGTTGTTGTTTTTTTAGTGATTTTATATTTATTATATGGTATTCTTGGTTGGTGGATGAAAGGTTTTACACTACACCCGAGGTTAAGCTTGGTGTAAAAGTTTCAGAATCTTGTAAGTTATTGAACTTGAAATACTCATGGGATATAATTACTTTTATTTATTACTAAACAACATTTTATGTATGATTCTCTAGTCATTATCATGCAAATCATAAACATTTTGCCTGTAAATATGGATCGTAAAAACAATTCATTTAATGCGAGAGTTTCATATTTTCTAAGAAAGTTAAAACATAATTATTTCTATGTCTTTTGCTCAATCGGTTATAAACTCACTATGGGCATTATTTCCCACCTTTAAAAATCATTAACACAGGATATAAAAAGACAATTACCTCCCTTGTTTTCATATTGACTACAATGGAATAGCTGTGTTCAAACGTTGGAATTTGAAGTTGAAAATGATATTTTTGCCAATTTCTCAGCTGGCAATAGTGCATTATAGGATTAATAGGATTGTTCTTTTAAAGTGAAGGACTGTTTATAGATTCCATTTTTTTTAAGGCTATTTAAATAAATTTTGAAATTGTAGCTTTAATATGTTAGTGTTTAAATTTTCTGTAATTTGGACGGTCTTAGGCTATAATAAGTCTAATCAAAATTATAACATTAATTTTCTTGGTTTAAGTGATAATGCCTCTTTAAAACTTGAACCAAAGCTAGGTATTGATGATCTACTTTGTAAAAACATGTATTCAGTTTACAACACATGTCCCACTGAGATCATAATATTTGTAAATCCGGACTAGATGGACTACATGCAAATATCGACATACATTACCATTCAATGATACACTTTTTGAAATGTAAATATTCACACAATTACTTTCCAGTATTAAAAGAAGATGATTCATCATGCATACGGACATCACCAAGGATTTTCAGAAAGATGCTGGAAAAATATGATATAGAATATTCCATAAATACTCTTATAAATATGATTAATCCTAAATGATATTTGTGTAACTAGTTGCCTTCACAGTATGAGTAAAACTTTGTTCAAATACTTTATATGGGGTTATTTATTGCCAATTATTCCAAGGAAATTTGAAAAACAACTAAACTTTGAGGGAGTCACAGTGGCTCAGTGACTAAGATGCTAGTTCACTAACCAGGTGTCCAGTACAGTGAGAACGTTTCTTTGATATGATTTATTACAGGTCAAATATTCCAAAGAAGTTTGAAAAATATCTTAACTTTTGAGGAAGCAACGGTGGCTCAGTGAGTAATATGGAGGTCTTGGGTTTGGCAAGAGGGTTCCTCCAGATTTTCCGTAATGGTTGCCCTATGTCAGTGGTGCAGGACCTGATGACAGTGTCTCTTGTTATTTGGATAGGACAAAAAAACAGGTCCTGTGTACACGCAATGACAGAAGGCTGTAGCACCTGTCTATATAAACTTTCCCTCATGGCACATTGTACCGCGATAAATCCCATTGCATCTGATCTGATGGTTGATTACAAAACAAAAATTCTGCAAATAAATGATGAAAAACCATGCCTTTACATATCTGAGTCATTAAAAAGTGCAGTGAGTTTTGAAAACTTTGACCTGTGAAATGTTTACAAGAAGTTAGATGATCTGATGAAGATGGAATGTGATGGGCATTACCTCGGGAACATAGTTTGCAAGAATGTTCAAAATCTAAAGGGCCCATTTTCAGCCCAATAATAGCTACTCCTGAAAATTGGATAAAATCTGTAATAATATTGTAATAAATGCATTCCCACTAGAGTATTTATAGGGTAGTTGTAAGTATGGCATGGAAAGTAGAGACACCCAATCTTACTAAAAAAAATGAATTCCTTGAAAAACACCCCTAGGGCACACACCAAGTAAAAATGTAAAGGTATCGCTGACAACCTGGTCGTTTTATCTATGTTGGGAGCATTTTGTATTTCTTGACCATTTGTGCAGTAGCGAGTGATTTACAACATACTCTGTGAATAAACAGTGGACATATTCAATGGGGAAAATATTGTGATTTGTCAAGAAGTTAACTCTGGAGAGTGAGTATCTGTGTTTACTGGATTAGAATCCAATTTGCTGATCAACACTCATTCATTGATGATTTTAAAAATCAAAAAATGGATAACAGAGACTGTTTTTATCCTACCAACTTTAGTAATGATTGAGGCTAGGCCTAAAATTCAATCGCAAAATTCTTGGTTCTGTGTGGATCATTTTGGCTGAAATTTCCAGCAAATCCTCTTTACATTATCTAGTTTTATCTATTAAAGTGAGAACTGCCAGCTCCTTTTTCAATCTCCCATAATGTATCTTGAGTAGCGGATTATCGGTGAGGCTGCAGCCTCAGGCCCAAAGATTTGGTAAAAAAAAATTTTTTAGCAACATAGGCCCTGACCCGAAATGAATTAGGCCCACACCATTTTAAATAGGCCCTTCAAAAAATGTAACCTCAGGCCTTGGTGGAGCTTTATCCGTCACTGTGTATCTTTAATAAAACCTCCAAAATATTTATTCCATAAATCTGTGGTATAGTCGAACACATCCTTTTCTTTCCTTACAGTATTAAAATTCAATGAAATGAAATGGGGTTTAACGTCCTACTGTTCTGCACCTAACCAGACTAAGGAAGACAGGATTAAAATTCGAAGAAGAAAACAGCATTTAAAATTATAAAAGTATCACTTTTATTATAATGCAAGTTTACATTTCCCCAAAAGGCAAATATATGAGTTGCTCTGTACAAGAATATATACATATATCACAAAGATGCATTTATACAATGATGCAATTGAATATAAATTTAAAGATGCATTATCTAATTAATTATCTTCAAAATAAGACAAACCAATGATAAGAAAGTAACAATGGAAATGATATTAAATGAAAATAGCACTCAACTTAATATTTACAGTTTTTTGTACAAAGTTTTCAACTGCTCGATATACAAAAGATAAAAAATAAAAAAAATAATAACAAATATTGATAACATCATTGAGAATAATCAAGTTCTGGAAATCAAAATCTAAATTACTTTGTATTGCTATATGGTGATATATTTTTTGTTGAAAGAAATCTGTTAGAACCATTATTTATCAAACAAATATACAAAACAATGAAAACACGATCTACTTCCTATCAACAAGAAACACTATTAATTTTACAACAATTGGTTATTTGGTTTGAGAAAACATACAGGTATTAGTGCAATTTAGTGGTATACACAATTATTTACAAGACGACATCAGAAGAATTTCCTAAAACCAATTTAGATTTGCAATAGTTACATCTAAGCTAGCGATCAACTAATAATAAGGTCTCCTTCTAAGCTAGCAATCTACTAATAATAAGGTCTCCATATCCCTAAACTACTTTGAAAACAAGAACTAAAGGCAAAGATTTCATGACACATACAATGGTGTGAATAACAGGAATATATCTGTGACCTTTAAAATTATGCAAGAGCTTAACCTGCCCATTGCAGGTCTTTCTTTAGGCCTGAAATGTTATATAAAATATTAGATATTTAGTAACAAAACAAGACCATAATTAACTCTCGATGGTATAGGATGGTATAATATATCGCGATTTTAATTTGATTAGAACTGTTCCCCATTTACAAATTTAATTTAAAAATGGAAAAGCCAGGCTAAGTCTTGAATATACCAATGCCTTGATTACCACCATGCCCACATCTTTTCAAAACTACAAACAGTGATAACTTAACTCAAAATAAAGTAATTTGAATGAAATGTTCATTTTACATTATCTATTTTTGAGCTATTATAGCAAGAATGGTCAGCTCTTTATCTAAAACTTACATAATGTATCTTAAAGCCATGCCTGCACCATATATTCCGGTACAGCAAACCAATTGCAAAATGTAATAAATATGTTTAGACCATTTAAATGAGCTCAGTTACTTTGAAAAAAGAAACAATGTATTTGTTTATTAGTCCTGCATCACATTTATAATTCTTAAGTTTATTCACCAAACAATTACCAAGATATGTTATTGATATTAGTCTAATCATGGAGTTTTCAACCATTGGTAAAAATTGAACAAGACTGTGCAAAATATCTTTTAATATATTTTTATGTAAACCCTAATTCATTTTTATGATAAATATTCAGTTAAAGCATCACATTTTTAAACAAAAACATCATGCATAATTTACAGGACTAATCAAGTACATGCATACATGTATATGCATATATGCTAAAGAGTGTGGACATAACATATATTTCAGGTTTGTTAATATGACCAAATATTCTTTGAATGGCATTTAGTAATTGGAACATAATCAAATAACATACTTTTATGGAATAACAATTACTATGGTTTATTTCACTGGGACGTTTCAACAAGATTTCACAAGTCGTTATCAAGAATATACACAAATAGAGAAAAAATGAGAAAAAACTATGTATATATATACAAACATCAGTGCGAACTATCCAATGTGATGCAAGATAAGCTATTGATAAAACAAAAGTGCACAATTA
The DNA here is from genome assembly GCA_917208275.1 of Patella pellucida. Taxonomy (NCBI): domain Eukaryota; kingdom Metazoa; phylum Mollusca; class Gastropoda; family Patellidae; genus Patella; species Patella pellucida. The sequence continues at coordinate 49,166,107 of OU795042.1, read as the reverse complement.
TATATATTATGATTGGCTTATCATAGCCAATCATACTCACTTTCATTGCATCCCATTGATAGTTTGCAGTTGCACTGATGTTTGTATATATATATATTCATAGTTTTTTCTCATTTTTTATCTATTTGTGTGCTTGATAACGACTTGTGAAATCTTGTTGAAACCTTGCAGTGAAAAAACCCCCATAGTAATTGTTATTCCATAAAAGTGTGTTATTTGATAATATGACCAAACATTGACATTTTTTTGTCTGAAGAACTTTTGTCAATTGTCTATCTATACACATTATTAACACAGAAAGATCTTGCAAAGTGACATGACCAACCTCAATATAGTTAACCTTGAAAATCATTGCGACGAGAAATTTACATTTATGAAGGCCTACATACTGTAACAAGGTTTAATGTATTCAATCAAACATTGGTGAAAATAATACCAACAAGATAATAATTATAAATAAGATAAACATGTTTGAACAACCATTATTAATTGATTGTAAGAACATAGATTTGTTCTTATAAACCGAAAACAAATATAAAGTGTTCCTTTAAAAAAAGATGTTCTCTGAGTTAAAACTTTGTTAATCACTCTTCTCTCGAGCACGGGTGAAACTATATGGATATTTTTTATTCTTATTTCGCGGTCGGAACTTCCATTTACTATCTTGTTGATCACTTTGTTTGCTTGATTCACCAGAGTAAATAGCTAACAAGTTCTGTTTGCATTTTCCCTTAGGAAAGTTCTGAACATCTTTTACAGACAGGTCTTTCTCTACACGAATCATTGTTATACTAGTACTTTTAGTTTGTTCAGGTTTTTTTTCTGGGATAGACACCTTTTTTAAATGCTGATGTGAATGTCTACGATGTTCAAGTGTTTTTTCTGGGATAGAAACCTCTTTTAAATGCTGATGTGAATGTCTACGATAGTTGGAAGATCTCCGTACGACTGCACGTAAAGGGGATTTTTGTTTGTTATCTTGACTACATGAACTACAAGTAGAACTTGGGCCATGATGACATTTAGAATTATTTGTTTTGTGTCTTTTAACAATATCATTATCACAACACAATTTGCGGTGAAGACGTTCCAGACGGCGTTTGCTTCTTCGAATAGGACTCAAAGAATCAGATTCAGTCATTTCACAAGAAGATTCTGGTGTTGTAGAATGTAATTTGGAATCGGGACTCATATCACAAGAGCTCTGAATATCACATTCGCCACTGTCTCTTTTTATTTGTTTCTTTGGAATTACTGCAGATTGAAACTGTTCACTTTCAGTTTGAGACTTTATAGGTCTAGCTTGTCCATCATCAGAATTGCTGCTTTTATTAACTTTTCTTTTCAGAATGTCTTCTTCACGTTTAGGAGGTGCGGGTCTCTTAATACCTTGGTTATTTTGACTAGTACTTTTATTTTTCATAACACAAGCAACAGACTTTACAGAATCCTTAGAAAGGTGGGGAAGTAAAGTTATCTTTTGGGGTGATATGCTCTTTGTGGGACTAGACCGCCTGTATTTTGATGGTGTAACACGTCTTGATCTTTGTCTTTCACTTACACTTGGTGTTCTAGAAGAGGAGCGTGTTAGACATTTTCTGGTTTGTGTTTGTGCTTGCACCTTTTCATTTTTTTGAGGAACAGCAATTTTTTCTATTTTTTGTTCTAACATAAGCTTTTCTGTCGTTGGAGGTACCTCTAACTTTTCTGTCCTTTGTGACATTGCTTCCATTTCTGTCTTTGGCAGTATGGTTACCTTTTCTACCTTTTGAGATACAGCTCCTATAATTTGACACACTGTTGCTTTTTCTGTTTGAGAAACTGTAACATTTTCCATCTCTTTTTCGGTCTTCTGATTCTTGATAACTTTTATTGCCTTTTGTGGTGTAGTAACTATTCCTGTTTTCAGTGATACAGTAGTTGGTTTTTTATCTGTCATGGGAGAAGGAGGATACTTTAACGTTGGTACTGAAGAGTGGGAGACTTTCAAAGGAGTAGGCACGGCTGTAAAGTCACCGGTTGAGAACTGTGTACCAGTAGTTTTGTGCTGTGAAATAAGGTTCTTGGAAACCAAAGTTGTACTCTGCTCTCTATTGCTGCTCACATTTTCAAATTTCAATTCTTGAGGAAGACAAGGGACAATGTTTGTTCTACTGACAGGTTGATTGACTTCAGTGGTGAGTAATGGTTTTATATTCTTCAATGCTGAAATTTTAGACTGTTCATCATCCGATACATCCCATGTAAATGGAGTGCCAACAGCTTTACTTCTTAATGCCTGACAAGATCGTTCATTTTTTTCTTTTCTTTTTTCATCTTCATCACTGTCCAGGTCCCAACTAAAGGATTCTGGTTTAATTTGTTCCCTAAGAGAATTAATAAGTCCAGAGCGTTTTCCAACATCTGGTGATGTATCCCCAGATGATGATGTCACAGTTGCTGCATCTCCTTTGGCTCTATCTTTGTTTCCACCTTTAGATTCAGTGGTTGTTGCATTTTTCATTGGTAGTTGACTTTGACAAATTTTTAATACACTTGGATGGGTGGTTTCCAAAGCAGACGGTTTATTTTCTGATGATATTGATTCCTGAATGGCTGATATCATTGACTTCCCTGCTGTTTGATCAATCTTGGACCCGGGATGGTTAAATTGTGTTTTACTAACAGGTATTTCATTGATTTCTGAATCAGATAATGAACTTTCAGATGAAGACACAGATTCTTTAATTATTAACATTTTACTTTCAGTTAAACTATTAGTTTCTGGTGTTGATTTGAACATTTGAGATGCAGAATCATCTGAATCAGGCAATATATCTTCTGATGAAGACGTCTCTGCTGGTGATGTTATCTTGGCTGTAGATTTCTTCTGAACTTTTAATTCAACTTTATTTCCACTGTGTTTTGAAGATTCAAGATGAAGTCCTCTACTTTGCTCACTTTCAGAAATTTCTGATTCAGATGAGGTATCTTTAGACAAAGAAGTTGAAGTTGAATATTGTTCTTCACTTATAGAATTGATACTAGAACTCAAAATTGTTTGTGAATTGTAAGTTATACATGCTTTGTCGGTTAACTGGGGAGAAGTAGCACTCACTTCATTGGTGTTCAAGATTTGATTAACCAAAGGTTTCCTTTGTTGTTCTAGGTTGTCATCCTTGTTAGATTCAGAATCCTTTGATGTGCATGGTTCCTCTAGACATATTTCTGTAACATTTCTTTCAAAAATGTTTTCTGTGTTATTATGGTATAATGGTTCGGAGATAGTACTGGTGATTTCTTCTACATCTGTCTCATTTGCTTCACTTCCTAATTCACTATCAGAATAATCCACAAGTTTTAATGCTGAGGGCAGTGGAGATGATTTGACCTCTGTACATGATGACAATACTTCTATACTATGTGATACGCTGTTAACAAATTTACTAGATAATTCCTTCTGTTGGTCTCTGCTTTTAGTACATGTTAAGATAGGTTTATCTTTATCTGAAGAATCATTTTGAGAACTTTTGAAGACTTCTGAAGCATCTTTCTGGGCATTACTGATATCTGATTCCTTTGTGTAAATTACCTTACTTTGATTCACTGATAATGTTACATCTTCTACAACATGCACAGATTTGTTTGACTCATTATGTAAAGCATTAAATAATGGTTGATCACATACATTTATGTTCTCAGCAGTTAATTTATTAGTTTTAGAGCAGAGTTCTGGCTGATCATCTCCTTTGATGGGTATGGTATCTGGCTCAGGGGTTTTCCGATGTACTACGTTCATTTGTTCAGAATTCAATACTGGCTGATCAACCTCCAAGCTTTTGGTGTTTATTTTCTGATGAACCGTTGTCAGGTTATCATCTTGCGGGACACATATGGTACTGGTATCACTTTCTGATTGGTCATAGATATCATCACAATCAGTTCTCATCTCATTAATTTTAGAATTTGCTGACTGACTAGTTGTGAGAATTTCTTCTGTGCTCTCTTTATTAACTTTAACTCTATCTTCTTTGGTCATTGTGCCATCTACACCTATTTTATTAGTCATTGCCTTAGAGTCTTTTTGATCATCTACAATAATTGCTTTATTCATTCTTACAGATACTTCAGAATTAAGTCCCGTCTGGTTAACTTCACAGTTTTTCATGGTCAATAGATCACATGCTTGATCCTCTACACAGATGTTAGTCTTGGAATGATTATCAGCTTTGGATTGATGCATCTGACTATCTACATCTATGGCTTTATCTAGAGGAGATACACATGTTTCTTCAGTTATCATTTTCTTTGCTACCCTAATGGTTTCTGTCTGATCCAGATTAATTTTGTCCATTTTTATTGCCTTACTATGTTGAATAATGCTTTCAGTCGACATAGAATCAGGTTTATTATCTATATTGATGCATTTAGAGGTTCCAGTATGAACACCATCTTTAAGTTCTGTCTTCTTAGTGTTTTCTGTCACCATGGTTTCAAATTTTGTATTGATCAATGTTTTTTCATCTATACTGGTGCCATCCATTACCTGCAGTTTATCTGAAACATCAGATTTTGTCTTGTCATGTACACTGTTACCATCCATTTCCAGAGAAATGTTTGTATCTTTGATTGATCTTTGATCATCCAATTTACAACTATCAATTCCCCCAGTTTCATCTACATTGGTCCCGTCCATGCAAAAACTTTCAGAAGTTGTCTTAATTAATTTCTCATCCTCCGTGGGAATAATTTTAGCTAATAATATCTCATTGGGACATTCTACGGACAAAGCTTCTGGGGTGGCATCAACAGATTTTCTATCACATGGAATAGTTCTAACTGTTGCATCAAGTAACAGTTGATTATCTACATTGGGACATTCTACGGACAAAGCTTCCGGGGTGGCATCAACAGATTTTCTTTCACAAGGAATAATTTTAACTGTTGCATCAAGTAAAAGTTGATTATCTACATTAGTGTCATTTGAATCACCACTCTTGGCAGTAGCATTGAGTATTTTGGGATCATCTACATTAGTAGTAATTTTTGTGGTCGTTAATTTATCAAGTTGGGCATTGGTTGTTTGGGCGCCTGCACAGTTTATAGTTTTCTCTGGTTCATAAAAGTCATCATCATTAAAAGAATCAAAGTTAGAAGTTGTTGCAGATGTAAGACGAATGCCATGAGAAATAAAATGACTTGACCCAGAAACTGTTGCTTTTGGTGACGAATTAGAATTAAACTCTCTATGATCAATACAATTTGATGCGTCTTCCATACTATTGTCATCAGTTACTGCAATACTAGCACCTGTATCATGTACTTGATCTTTACATTCCCCTTCGCACCCTTCTCGAGTTATTGTAGAATGTTTTATTTCTTGGTTGCAGTTGAATTCACTTGCGGGAAGAGATCCACTGTGTAGATTCTGATCTATGGATACTTTATTTGTTTGAGACAAGTACTTTCCTATTAATCCACACTGCTCAATATCTTTAATAAGGTTTTTGGTTTCAGACCTGGCAATATTTTTTCCATTTGAAGAATGTAGTTCTGTCGGTACTTCTTCAATCTTTTCATGACTTGTTTCTGTCCTTCGGAAATTATCCCCACAATCAGCATTTCTGACAGCCAAACATGTTTTATGAAGTTCATATTCAGGTAGTTTTCTTTCAATCACTTCATCGGCATTTGCAGAATTTATTTCATCTTTAGGTGGGACATGTCTTGCTCCAGGAATACTATTTTCTTGCTTCATCTCCGCAACAGGGTTAATCACACTGGATATGTTGTCAAAATTAATGCATGCAATAACTTCACCTGAATCACTAAGCTGTGACATACTTTGAGATTTGCCACAGGATTCATTTGCCAAGATAAAAGGATGTCCTTCATTATTGCATAAATCTTTATTGTTATCTGTGACGTTTTTTGCTTTAGGTGAAGTCTTTAATTTGACAGAATCACTTATAACAGTTATTGTAGCTCCCTCCACTACCTCCTTCACATCATTTTGTATGATTTCAAAATTTGCCGCTGTCACATGTGTTGACTCAATGATTTCTGGGTCAAGACATATTTCTGTTTCAGAACTTTCGTGATTTTTTTCAATAATTATAATATCAGATCCAGCTTGCTCCTGTTCTCCATCAGCATCTTGGGGGGAGCTAGCTTTCATCAAAACACACTCTGTCAATGATCCACCTACAATGACATGATCAGTGTTGTTGCTATCATCATCATCATCATCATCATTATCATCATCATCAATGATTATGATATCTTTAGAGGTTGTCATTTCAACCTGGGATGTTTTCTGGGTTCTGTCTAATTTTATTTGAGCTGACATAGCAGTAGCATTGATTTCTTGTTTTTTAGTATTTTTACTGCCTGCTACACTCTCGTCTGCATTGTTGTGCATCTTCAAATGAGTTTCTTCTTTTGCATTTCTATGTGATAAAGGCGGGATAACTTTTAATGTCTCTGTTTGTAAAAAGCTAGATATCAGCTGAGATGGGGAAGTTTCATCCATCAGAAGAACTTCAAATTCGGCTTTATTAGTTTTTGGTTTAGGCCTTCCAAGTTCTGAAGTAATCAGACTTTTGTCACCATTTTGTTCTGTTTGGCACTCAGATAATTTATTCATTGCTGACTGTTTTCTTTCATCTGCTTCTATTTGTCCAATTGGGTCCTTCTGAGGAGTGATTACTTCTTTAATTTCTTTTTGGTTACTAACAACAAGAGAAGGAGAACTATGGGATAAGGCTCCACTTTCATTAGAATCTGCTTCAAACTGCTTTACATTGACTGTGTTTTGAGGGGATCCAGGAATTTTCTTCAATACTACTCTTAATTCAACATTTTCTAGTAAATGGCTATGCTGTGATAACAACTCACTGTCAGACATTCTGCGCGACTGCTTTACTTTTGAAGAATGAGTTGTTGTCTTGGTTAGCATGTCTTGAATAGTTGGTCCTTCAACAGAATGTCGAGTTCTACTTATTTGCTTTGGAATAGTTGATTTATCTTTTGGATGCTTAAAGTAAGATCTTCTATATTGCATAATAGACAGAGGCTTCTCTTGTATTTCAACAGGGGGTTCACAGGCTCCACTTCGATCACCAAGAAAGGACAGATATGAAGTCAAAAATGAGGAACCCTTAACTTCCTTCTTGGTATCTTCTGAGTCTAGACCATAACTGGTTTGGCTTTGTTGAGAATCTTGTGATTGGGTAGATTTTTGTGTATTTCGAAATGTTTGCGTATTTTGAGAGTTTTGTGTATTTTGACAGTCTTGTGTCTCTTCAAAATCATCAAATTGTTGAGAATCTGGTGTTTCTGATTGATGAGAATCTTCTGACTGCTGAGAATCTTGTGTTTCTGACTGCTGAGAATCTTGTGTTTCTGACTGCTGGGAATCTTGTGTTTCTGACTGCTGGGAATCTTGTGTTTCAGATGGTTGAGAATCTTGGTCTGAATGTTCTTGTGTTGGATCATAATCTTGGTCTGACCCCTCTTGTGTTCCTGTTTCGCTATCTGTCACTTTCTCAGCTTCAAGGTCTGTTAATGTAACTTCATCATTGCTGTCTTGGCTAATTTCTGTTTCTGTATCCCCATCTTTCTCAGACATATCTTTCTGTGACGAGTCATCATCTGTGGTGTCTTTCAAATTTTTAACTAAAGATGCAGATCTTTGGGACCTTGTTCTGCGCTTTGCATTTTCTAATGGAACTGGACTACAACTCCTTGAGTGACTACTTGATGATACATCAGTATTGAAATCTGGCAATGTATTCAATATGTCAAATCCATTTGCATTGTTTTTTATCTTATTCAAGGCTTGTTGGTGAGCAACCCTAACACCAGTTCTTCTTGTACTCATTCTATTAAGCTTTTCATTTTGTTTGTATGTCTCCTTGCTGGGTCTGCCGCTTGTCTGCACACTACGCTTTTCCTTACCTGAATTTTTGGGGAGATACTTCTTCTGTGGAGAGAGATGTTTTTTAACAGATTTTCTTGCAGCTAGCATTTGCAGTCTCATTTGAACCGATTGCTGTCTTCGGGAAGCAACCTTGGACACACCTTCTGCTGATAATTTTTGAACCATTCTTCCCAATATCTCATTTTCATGCTTCTTAAGATGGAATACATAGTTTTTATAGACATTGAATTGCACGTTGCACATGTGACATGTAAACTTATGTCCCTTGCAACTTTTAAAATGAGTATGAAGTTTGAGGTGTTTAACTGCAAAGTGCTGGAGTTTAATACCCAAATCTTTAAGTTTCACTGAACACAATAAGCATGTTGAACTTTTCTTAAGTCTAATTTTGTCAACATCAGAATGAACTTTTGTCCCAGAATTACTAAATTCTTCTTTTGATATCCTCTTTGCTCTCTTTAGATCTTCATCACTGTCAGAAGAAAACATATATTTTGGCTTTTGGACACCACTACCAGCTCTTCCACGGAGAATTCTTGAACTGTCAGTTGTATCCGTTTCACCTCCATCATCAGAATCTTTCTCATTTTCTTTTTCTGTCTCTTTGTCATCTGAAGAATCTTTTTCATTATCTTTCTCAGACTCTTTATCACCATTCAATTGATTTTCACTTTCAGTGTTGTTTGAAGTACTTGGGCTATCTGTGTCTCTTTCTGGTGAAGAATCATCTTTTTTAAGTGGTGCTTCATTTTCTTCAGCTAATTTGTCATAGTGGTGGCTAACTTCTATTGGTTTATCATCCTCTGAAGGTCCAACAACTGAGTGAAAAATGTCTGTCATGATTTGGGTTATTCTTTCAGGATCAACACCAGACTGTTTGGCAGTTAGGTCATTCTCCAGTTTCTTCTTTTTGATTTTTTTCTTTTTAAGAGGATTTTTGGCAAGACAAGGTAACCAATGATCATGTACTCCTTCTGGAGAACAAAAAGTTTGTCCACATAATTCACACTTGTAGAAGGTTTTACCAGAAGAACTCGTCATTTCCTTGTATTGTGGAGGTGGGGGGCCTTTCTGCTTTGCAGCCTGTTTAGCTGCTAGCTTCACTGCCCTTTTTTCCTTTTTAATCTGTAGTTCTTTTTGTTTCTGCAAAACTCTTTGTGCTTGAAGTTTCTTTAATTGGTGTTCCCTTTCTTTATTAATTTCTCCCTTTTGTTTAGCAACTAGTTCTGCTACACTTGACAGTTGCAATTTTTCCTTTTTGGCTGATTGAAGAATAGAAGGCAGTTCTGCTTTTCTGGTAGAGTTTGAATTTACAGCATTTAATAGAAGGTTCTGGGCAATCTTGGGACAATTTTTGGTATGAAGTTGCATTTCTCTTTCGGAAATACATATACTACTGCATCTAACACACTGATAAATAGTTTTGGCATTCATTCCAGAGTAGTTTGCTTTGGGATCGTTTGGTTTTATACTGTCAATGTTGTAAACTGAACCTTCCGATTTACACACCCTCTGAACATGGTATTGTAGGGAGTCTAAAGAAGGAAAAACGGCTCCACATATTATGCATTTGAAAACGGATCCTGATTTTTTAGAATTTGATATTTTTTCCATCATAACTCTACTTTCATCTGATTCTGCATGTGCAGTCACGGCAGGGGAAAAGCTTTCTTCTGTTGAGGTTACAACTTTGTTCTGGATGTCTTGTGTTGGCATAACTGATTGTTCTAGAGCAGGTTGCTCAAAGGACTGGTGTAATTCTGGAATGTGAATACCTTGAACATCATGTAAGCTTTGAGCAGCAAGGTAGGAATCTCTGTATGAAGATGTTTCTGTTTCATTTAAAGGTTTACTTTCCACAGAATCATTCAGTAATAATGAAGACACATCTTCTATTCCAAGCTCCTCTAAGTTATCAGATAAAGCAATGTGCAGTTCATCACCTGGGTTGGCATTTTGAAATAGATCAGATATTAAGGCAGTTTCTGGTAAAGCAGCCAAGGTTTCTAGAATTTCATCACTTGCATTCAGTAAACTTTTTACGAATATGTTCTTTTGCTCTTCAGCAGCTTGGACACTTTCATCTACAGGAGTATCAGCTAATGCCACAGTATAATCCCCTTGTGGTTGAATGATATCTTTAACAACTGGCTGAATTGGATTCTTTTGTTTTTCAGCCGTTTGGTGTAGCATCTTTTGAAAACTCAGACTAGAAGACTGTGTAAAGGGTGTTGAGGCGCTGGCCTTTATGGTAGGTGAAAGCTTGTTACTGGTTGAGGTAAGGTGCATAGGATTCTTCTGAAAAAAATCTTGTTTGATATGTACTTGTTTAGGAGATGGATTCTGTGTAACTTCTTGTCGGCTACTGCTAGCAACACTCTGCACCACTCTTTGAGCAGTTGTAGGAATTTTTTGTAGTTGATTATACATACTACCTTGCCGATGAGCCTGGCTAGTTTTCTGGTAAAGTGTATGTTGTGTCTGTGGGCTAGATTGTGCTGACAGTTGATGTGTAGATCTGTTGATTTTATTTAATTCCTCTTGTAGTTGTTCAGCAGAGATATTTGGTGTTTGGATATTATGCTGTTGCGTCTGAGTTGCTTGGATTTGATTTTGCAAATCTTGGAATTGGTGTGAATCTAAATGGGGAATTGTTGGGACAATGGAGTTGAGATCTGACTGGATTGATGATTGGTTTAATAAGGCTGGTGAACTTGATAATGTAGGAAATATGTTGGAGGTGCATGTAGCTGGAACTGATGTAATAGTTTGTTGATTACTTGATCTTGCATTAGTTGAAGCTGCTGTCAACAATGTGCTCAAATCTGTCTGCATTGAAGTTGATAATACAGGCTGATTTACCTGCTGATTTGCAGAAACTTTTTGCAGATTCCCTAATTTTATGCCTGGAACATTAGTAACAACACCTGGGATACTTTGCTGATAGAGTTGAGGGGACATAGTAACAGAATGATTTATGTTTGATGGAAGTGTTGTGTATGTCTGTCCTCCAGAGTTTGATAGCAAAGGCTGTTGAATCCTATTATGAGATTGGCTGAATGTGACAACCTGCTGGGTTGCTAACTGTTGCTGATTTATTGAAATAACTTGTTGATTTGCTGATGTAGTTGTTGCATGTTGAATGCCTGATTGGTACTGTGGTGGGGACGCCTGGCTCTGCACACTCTGTGATTGAAGAATTCTCACCAAAGCCTTACCAGATTCATATCCTTGAGCTTTTGCTCGAGCAACAAGTTGAACCTGAGAGGATGACAAGGGTCGCATCTTGGCTTTGTTAACATCTGAACTTGTAGCTTGTATATTTGGTGAGCTTAATAATGGTTGAGGATGAAGAATTTTGTTTCCAACTGAACCAATATTTAACTGTGAACTAGTAGGTCTATTTTTGAATATCTGGGTAGAACCTGGTAGCATATTTGTTACATTTCTGCTATCCACCAATAACATATTAGAAGGAGTACTGGCAGTAGTACTTGGCATTGTGGATAAAAGGGCACCAGACTGCTGTGTATACACCATTTGGTTTGACTTTTGAGACACCTGGTAATGTTGGGTATTCTGAGATTGCTGTTGTACTGCCTGCCTTTGATAAGCAACTTTTTGAAGACTCTGAATGTTTTGAGAATGCTTTTCAGGCAATGACTGACCATGTTGCTGAATGCTAAAATTGCCCTGTTGCTGTTGTTGTTTTTGATGTGACAAAGAACTTTGGTTACTTGATACGAGTCTAATTGACTGATGAATTGTTGCTGGTTTAGCAGTTGTAGAATGTGGTGTTTGACAGTTTATTGTTCTTTTAACCAAGTTAGGCTGTCTTATATAAGTGCCTGTTGGACTAACAACAGTTAATTGATTTTGTTGGTTTTGCTGTTGATGATTCTGAACACGCACAACCACTTTTTGACATGGTTGTGGCTGTGGCTGTTGCTCATAATTTCTTAAAAATGTTTGTTGGATTGTGGCAGCAATTTGTTGAGAAGTTCTTAATCGAATGCTTTCTGCATCAGATTTCTTTTTGATAGCTAAAATTTGACTGGCAGTAGGTAACATATTAGCACTATTCACATTACTGTTTAGATTAAGCATAGCATTATGGGCTAAATTCACAGACTGAGCGGTCCTGGGTTTTACTTTACTTGGAGAATTCATATTCGTGCTAGTAGGGGATTTTCCCAGTCTCTTTTGTAAGTTCTCAACCACCTGTTGTAAATTGTTTGCATACCCTACAGTTGATCTTTCTATTTTTAGTTCAGGTTTGGGTGGTGATTTAATAGGAGATATGGAGGGTTTATTGGGTTGTGAAAGTTTATTATGGCCACTAGTTATCAGTAACTTTTCACGTAAACTTGCAGCTAGTTGTTGATGACTTGGTTGATTTGGTTGCTCTTTCTTTTTGGCTTCAGCCTGTTCCATTAACGCTATTATTCGTTCTCTTTCGTGCAAATATTTTGAACAAGCGGGTCCCAATTCTTTCCAGTCTGTATCTGGTTTTAAATTATAAGGTCGCAACATATTGAGAAGTCGCTCTACTTCATACAATGTTGCTGGATTTATTTTTTCCTTTTTTTCATCACTTTGAGAGCACTTTCCTGTATTAAAAGTACAATTACCACAACACTTGGTAATTTCACTTTGACGCTGATTGTCTGATTCAAAGAAACTTGCCACTTTGTCCAAACTTTTCTTTGATGGATTTAGCGAAAATGCTGTCACGATACTGTATCTTGCTGTTCTAATACTGTTATTTCGAAATATATCAGCTAGTTTACTACACGTTAAAGACATGTCTTGTTGATGCGATTGTAGTTCGGACATATCACCACTCTGCATACTTTTTTCTAGCACACCTTTATCTATATTAATGGCATAAATGCACATGTCTGTATAGAACTGTAATAAGGAATCTCCACACTGAAAAGAGAAAAAATAAAATATAAGTCATCACTCTTTCTCAAGTGTCATGGAGTGAAGTACATGTAGCCTGGTATGATCAAAAGCTTCTGAATGACCAGTAGGGTCGCCTACCCACACATCGGGTTTTATCCACTGCTAAAGACTCTTACTCATAAGCTAATTATTGAAACAAAAATTGTACTGTTTGTATTTAGTGGATGTTAAACTCTCGTTCTCCACACAAAGCATGAAATATTGCAATATGCACATTTGTTTACAATCTGGTTTTAATGTGTGACGTGACACTATGTAAATGAAATTTAAAAGATAATACAAGAAACAATACATTAAGCAAATGTACATTATGCTTAGTAAGAATTTTAATGCCACAATATAATAGATTTTAAATCCACATAATTTCTGTGAATAAATGTAAGATACATTTAATTAATTAGTTTAATGAGCTGAATGGATAGTTGACAGAAATCAAGCTGTAACTTCACTTGGCTAAAAACTATTAGTTCTGCTCATATATAGTGCTTTTTGTTTTATTTTTCAAACTGAGAATTGAATATTCTATGAATTTTTACCTTTTCTCTAATACAATCTATTATTAATGTTATCTGCTCTGTGGTTCTAGAAAGTTTTGCAATGGCCCAAGAATTACTTATAAACTTTTCTTCGTCCTGGTCTACCATATACTGATGTTGGATCCACATACGTAGTAATTCCTAGAAAAAAAGAAGAAATAACTTTGTAGGCTATTCTAGCCGGAGACTTTCCAATACAAATTTCAAAATTTGTCATCTCTGAAAAGGTATTAATTAGTTTCCCAAACAATGGAATCTTCTTGTAGAAGTAGGCATCAGACAATAACTTACTATGGTCTATCAAATTTCTCTATATGTCTAGTCAAAAATTTTTTTTATTGTATTTAATTGCTGCTGTTTACGTCGTAACAATTGTCAATTTAAATAGAGTTACGTCCCTTGCATTCACTTAAAATAAAAGAAATGGCCTTCTTGTAAAACAATTAAATCCCATTCCCATTTTTTTTACCACATACAAATTTGACCAGCAAATAAAACTTTCATCTGTGTATATTTTAGTGATACCTGATTGCATATGTCTACTTAATTTTGACAGGGGTGCAACTTTGAAGATAAAACTACCCCCAAATCATTATACAACAACCAGCAAACCATCGATAATAATGATAATCACTGCTAATACTGCTTATTTGATTTTCCAATAATCCTTCACCAGTTAACATATTAATTTGACTAAGGTGTGCAACAATTTCTGTCTCTTAAAAGGATGACAAAATAAGTCATAGTATTTTTATTCAGATCCATTTAATAATTTGCATCTTAATATAAAGGTTTCGAATTTTATAAAGCAAAAAATGTCACTTTATTTAGAATGTTGTACAGCAAAATTTTTTACTTACAATTGTTTCTTTGTCATTTCCAGATTTGATCCAATTCTGTACCAGAAATGTCTGTGCAAGTAATGTACATATTTTCTTTTGATTTGGCAACTCTAAAAATCGTTTAACCAGTGCTACACATTCACTAGTTGGAATAATCTCGGCCTGTAAACAAATTTATTAAGGGCATTAGCTTTAAGTAATAATATTAATATACAACTTTACTACAGATATTTCTATTATTTCTATTATTCCTTTGTTCTTTCAATTCAAACTGTCAACTAATCTTTTATGTGGACTAAAAAGTAAAACAGGTATCGATTTTTTATCTCATATAACTGACTAGACACCACAATCTAAAAATAATCATATATTGTTTGGTGAAAATTTAAATACCTCTTCTTGTAGCCTATCTAAATCATGTAATTTATCCATTAATGTCAACTGTATTTGTCGAATATCCAAATCAGATTTTAGTTCAGGATGTTTTAGACACCAAGTGCATAAATTTAGGGCAAACTCCTCACAGTTTTGTTGTAACATCAGTTCAACTCTTAATCTCAGTATATCTGGATCCTCGCTACAGATGTACTTTAAACCTGAAGAAATCATTTAATTCAAAATTAGATTTTGATAAAAAAATTGGGCATCAACTTTAGGATCAAAGCACTTGTATCTGTATCAGTACAGATAAACTTACCAAAGAATAATCAATTGATTACTGGTACACCATTTTATATGCTACATTAATGTATGTTTTACATGTTCTAGTTTATCACATTTACATTTAATCCATGTCAAAGTGTTTATACATCATTTTTGAAAAAGCATCAGTTTTAGAAGATATTTCTGTGAGCAATTATACTACACAAAGCACATGCACTACCATAACAGGTGTCACCTATGAAATCATGTAGGAAAATGGGAGATAACTCCAGATTTTTCATAAATCTGAGGTTAAATATGAGACAAAAGGTTACTAGACCAGGAACAGATCCCCAAGAGCTACTCATCTTGTTGTGCTTCTTCTAGGAGGCTCAGGCTACACTCTTTGAAAAAGTATGATCAACACGAAATATGGCAGGCTTGTTCCTTGTACAATTTTGCATTGATTGACAGACTTGACTATTGATGTCAGAATTCCTAAATGGCGGTGGTTCCTGGTTCATATAGTACCACCATACTTGTTTAGTGATAGATTTTTCTGTACAATGCCAAGAAAAATTGCAAATATTAAATGTCTTTGCTATTATGCCAAGTGTAAATATTCATCATGCAAAATCTTTTGAAATACTGAAATATAAACAGTATTAAGTATAGCCAACCTTCTCCTTCTTCATCATCTTCTTCACTGGACATCACCTGTCCTAATATAGGATGGGTCCAATGTGTATCCATTAGAGCTAATATTACATCAAAACGACTGGATCCATCTGTTTTTAATAACAATTCATGGAAGGCTGTTAAGGTATTCCCAAAATTCTTCTTGTAAGGACGGTCTTCGTCTAACTGTGCCCATTGCACATCTAGCACAATCCTTGCACTCACCCTACAAAAATGAACAATTTTATAATGCATCATGTAATTTATGACAATATAAAGAAGATAAAAGATTTCAATTATAAAATGATCATTGTGCTTCATTCTTCCCATGGGCAAGAAAACTCTGCATTTGGGAGCTACAGGTATAAGAACATGACTTACCCAAATAATTTTTGACATAGTGATTGAGTGGTTGTGCCTTTTTCCAGCTGGGGATACAATTCTGTTATATAACCAAATATAACCCATAGTCCTATTACTTGATTTTCATATTTATCTATGTGTTTCTCAAACTTGTCTGCAACCTAAAATATATAATAATAAAAATATCACTCACTATCCATGATAAATTAAATGATGAACACTGGAAAAATCAGAACTAATGCTAAGTCCCAATGTACAGTGCCCACCACATCCAAAATACGAAACTGAGCATATATGTGTATATGATGCACCTGTTGAAGTTTGATATGTCCATGCATATTGCAAACGCTCCTGGCAGAATACTTTGGTGAATTATTAATTCAACAGGGCTATGTTCTAGATAGACAGTGATGTTGAAACATTTTCAATCAGCTAGTGATACTTGGAAACTTTCAAATTTTGGACAGAGATTATTTAAGTTTCGTAATTTGTAAATCTGAAACTCCACTTATTATTTGTAAATCTGAAACTTCAAAATTTATGTAAAAATTTAACAAAGGTTGATTCAATTCAAATCGATTATACATGGACATTAATTTATAATAATTATTTATGTTATGTGCATAACGGATAGGTATAAAATTTAGGTAACGTTGGTTTATTGGAGAGAGAGAGAGAAATGGGCTTTACTGGCCATCCACTCATTCTCAACACAAACTAGATCATTTGGGGAGTAACATAAGGTTTAATTTGATTTCAATAATTGGTCTTTAACATTCGGAGGAAACCGGAGGACCCAGAGAAAACCAATGAGTTTGGACAGGCGACCCTACTCCTTGCAAGGTACGACCGGGGATTCGAAACCACACCAGTTGACTCAATGACAGGCTTTATGATACAACGCGTGCAAGCCCCCGGTTTATTGGAGAACTCTGGATGAAAAGCAGTTGAGATATGTATCATATGAGTGGTAAAATACAGTATGGTAAGTCACGGTACCACTACCAGGACATAAATTTTAACAACAGATTTCCCTTTGATTAACAAATTGCATCAAAATCAGACATTTTAAATAGGGATATTGTTGAATTAATCTTGGGAGTACTTGGGAAAGATGTTTTTTTAAAACTATCAGCTTATTGTTAGAATATTGATCTTGGGACTAGTATTTTATAAAATGATAAATATTACCTAACTCAAACTGATGTATAAATCAATCAACGTACTGCTAACTTAAATTTGTGTTACATTTAGTTTTGTAAATTGTAATGTATGATAGTATTGATAGTATGGTGATTAGAATTTGAATCTGTGTAGATCAGTTTAAATAAAAATTAAATTATAATATCTTAAGGCCCTTTTGTTTTGCACCTTTTTCTTATTAATACAGAGAGACATAACATCTTGAATTTTTTATTACTATTACTAATAATTCACTTTTTTTTATAGTTTGCATTACAAGAATTGACGACTTTCCAGTTCCGCGCCACCTAGCGGCGTTCTCTCGCATATAAACAAAGATGGCGTCCGATGGGGTCATGGCGAGAAATACGTGTTTTTCTGACTGAAATGTTCGTTTACCGATTTATTTATGGAATGACAGTTATCAAATCGACCGTAGTTTGATTTTATAACCGTCGCTTTTCATTTTGTCTTTTTTTTCAGCATCAAAATGTCAATATTGTCGTCGTATTGGCCAATTTATTATGCCGAAACAGTGAGATTCACAACTGTCAAATTCACTCGCGACCGGTCTAATTATTTATAACACCATAATATTTGTCGCGTAGAATTTTTTCGGTTGTTTTTTATTTTTACGTAGAAGTCTTCACGTTTTCATGTAACTCTGAGAAGATTTTAATTTTCCATTTTACTATTTTTGAGGAAGTAAATCGAGCGAGACAACTCTAATAATATAATAAAATAAAAACGTTTCATGCACATTTTTACATAATTTAATAAAACAGTTATAATTTAATAAAACAGAAATTAGACCCTACACCTGTCCTTTTAGTCGAGTTATTGCTCTAAGCAATCTATGCCATTTTCTTAATATTTAATAGATAGGCCTAGTCAGGGGCCGCGGGGTGGCCCCGATTTTGGGGGGGCTACTGACAATAACTCACGCAATGTGGCCGCCCCCACTAAGCACCATACCCCCCCCCCCCCAACCATTTTCCGACATTTTATTTTTCACTATTAAAAATTATTGCCGGGGCTCGCCTGGCTCAGCGGCCCCTGGGCCTAGTTTACTACTACATGGATTGTGCACAAGCAAAAGAATTAAAAAAAATCTGAAAAGCAGTCAATCCTGACTCCAGAGTAAAAATTCTTTTGGGTTTGCCCAACGGGAATACCGTTTAACATCATCCAACTTTGGAACATTTTGCAAACTCCAAGAATCTACAGAAATCTGTGAAGACTTTTTTACAAAAGAAATTATACTTTACCTCTCCAAGTATTCGACATGGCCTAGAGAACGAGAGCTTGGTGTTTACAAAATATGCTGATAAGGTGAAATGCTTACCCCCCTCCCCCCGCTTTGCGCTTTGAACCATTATAAACTATATTTTGTACTTATCTAAACTAGTTCTTCCCCCCGTCGTAAGGTAATACCCCCCCCCCCCCCGCTTATTGGTGTCTAGATACGGGCCTGGGCCTGTTGGGCCTGATATACACGCTGATTTACCATTTATAGGTGCTAGCCCTGACGGATTTGTATATAATTTAAATTCTAAGGGGCGTAAACTTATAGAAATAAAATCTCCATATAGCTTTCAGATTAAAAAAAATCAAAAATCTTTCAACATGTTGATTCAAACTCTTTTTTCTTAAAACGTCAGGCAATAATTGTCACTTTAGCTCTTAAAGGATACTCATTACTATTTTTTTCAGATTCAAGGTCTGTTGAATATAATTGGTATAGATTCCTATGATTTAATTGTTTTTGTCCCACCTGATGACTTGATTTGATAATTGTTTACTTTTTGCAATGTCTATTTTCTGTCTTGTCCGCAGGTTTATCTTGTAGATTTTTAGTTTTTGTTTTGCGTGTAGTGCAATCCTCCTGCATTTACTATTAGTTACTTATAGTTAATGTAAACCGAGACCAGACGTTTTTTGTGACACAGATGCTCCCTAAACTTACAAATGTATGGTTTAGAAAATTACCGCCCCATTTCGTATCTGCTTTTCAAAGCCATCATAAATAAACACACCTGTTTAATTGTTAAATATTTTATTTTAGCGATAATAGTAACTACTTTGATACAACCAGTAATAATTTTGATGATTTTATATAGTTCTTTGTCACTATTAAAGACTAAATAACTGGTTTATAATCTACATAGAAGCTTAAATAATATCAGAATAAATTAACAATAATGCAGAAAGGAACTGTTGTTGTGTTTTACAGTGCCATTTTTACATACAAGATGGGACAAAAAAACGAGGCCCCATGGATACATAGGCGTGCACCTAAAAGAACAAAAGATCCCTTGGCAGTTAGAATTCTATAATTGGGTCTTTTCCAACCCTGCCATTAAATTCTCAATTGGTGGTGAAAAGGAGATCACATTACCCAGGATCTGCACTTCCTTCTGTTCATGAGTAAGCTTAATCACATGCTATCTTGGTTTTCAATTGACGGTGGAAAGGAGATATCTTGCATGTATCAGGATAATTAGAATCTAAAGTTATCTTGCTAATTTAATATTTTCTATGTTACTGTTTTACAAATTACATGTATGACAAATCACACAAATATAAAAATATACCTGTAGTACCAAACATAATTAAGCTATTAAGTGAAACCTAGATCCGTGTGGCCCAGGGCACCCCATTAATACCCCTGCTATATGACCCCCCACCCCTCTCTAACAAAGAAATTTAATTCCAAAAAAGAAACGAGCATATTCCGAAAACCGTTGTTCAATATTTTTTTCAACAGGCGCAATTTCAGAAGTCCAACAAAATGCGCCCCCAAGCGGTTTCGTCATCGACTAATTTTGTTACCAGCCCTGGCTACAGCGATGTAGACATTTTCTTTTAAATTTCCAATTTCATATGAAACATGTTGTGAATTAATTTCATCATCAATTTTTTGCCCTGTTTTGACATCTTGAATAAATTGCGAGATGCCTTTACATTTCTATATTTAATTATCTGTACAGATAAAAAAGAAAATTTTCTGAATTTGTTGATCTGTATAATATATAATACATAGATGTGACAATTCAGAAAATTTCTGAATTTGCCGAACTGTATAATATACGAGGCTCACAATTCAGAAATTTTCGGAAATTGTCTGAATTTGACGATCGGTACAATAACCCTAGTTCAGCTCTAATTGTCGGTCTCATTACACTCACCCTGAACGTTCAGGTATTGTCCCATTCAATCAATGTCGAAAAAAAATGGAGAACAGTCAATTTTGCTGGACAACTTTTCACTGCTAACTGACGGGGTGTCAATTCGTGTGAAAGCCTGTACAATGTAACGCCTGTACATTGCGTTTCGACTTGTATGAACGACATTCCTGAATATGGACATTGATCTGCAGTTAGAGTGTCATGGTGGGGAAATGTAACTTGATGGGAGGGGAAGTATTTTTAACAGCGTGTTGTGTCGCTCATACTGTCTGTAGCGAAGTAAGCAAGGTCTTATTTTCTCACTAAGATGTTCGTTTACATTGTACAGGCGCCCACACGGATTGACACCCCATCGTTTGGCAGTGAAAATGTGCCCAGTAAAATTGACTGGGGTTTCAATTATTTTTGACATTGATTGAATTGGACGGTCCCTGAACGCTCAGGGTGAGTGTAATGAGACCGATGTGCAGAGCTGAACTACAATAACCCTAACCCTGAATTGTCAGCTTCGTATTTTATGCTAAAATTATAAGTATAATAACCCTTACCATAACCCAACCCTAAATGGTCAGCTTCATATTATTATACGGATCGTCAAATTCCGAAAATTTCAGAATTGTGAAATTCGTACTGATCGAGGGGTTGGGATGGCTTAGTGGTCTAGAGTGCC
Source organism: Patella pellucida (assembly GCA_917208275.1). Classification (NCBI taxonomy): domain Eukaryota; kingdom Metazoa; phylum Mollusca; class Gastropoda; family Patellidae; genus Patella; species Patella pellucida. Next base: position 49,145,117 of record OU795042.1, on the reverse strand, counting down.
GCGCTTCGACCTCTAGCTGGCCAGCCACCTCTGGCTTGCGGCTGTGGTTTCGAGCCCTGGTGTGAGCGTATGTGGCATGGAGATAGGGGCGCCTTCGCAACCTCGTGGGTTTTCTCCATAATTAAATAGCTATTAAATATAAAAAAAAGGCATAGGATAGGTTATAAATTACTATATATATCATAAGCTTAGAGCAATAACTCGTCTAAAAGGACAGGTGTAGGTTCTAATTTCTGTTTTATTAAATTAGAACTGTTTTATTAAATTAGGTAAAAATGTGCATGAATTCATGAAACGTCTTCAGAGTCATAGTACTCAAAAGAGTGTCTGATCGAAAGAAGCAGACAAACGTTTTTATTTTATTATGTCTCGCTCGATTAAATTCCTCAAAAATAGTAAAATGGAAAATGAAAATCCACTCACAGTTACAAGAAAACGTGTACACTTCTCCGTAAAAATAAAAAAACAACTGAAAAAATTATTCGCCACAAATGTTATGGTGTTAGAATAATAAGACCGGTCGCGAGTGAATTTGACAGTTGTGAATCTTACGGTTTCGGCCTAATAAATTGGCCAATACGACGACAATATTGACATTTTGATGCTGAAAAAAAGACAAATTGAAAAGCGGAAGGTTATAAAATCAAACTACGGTCGATTTGATAACTGTCATTCCATAAATAAATCGGTAAACGAACATTTCAGTCAGAAAAACACGTATTTCTCGCTATGACCCCATCGGACGCCATCTTTGTTTATATGCGAGAGAACGCCGCTAGGTGGAGCGGAACTGGAAAGTCGTCAATTGTAACTAAACTTATTCTAAATGGTTTCAGAAGAAAATGCATTTATAAGAAGTTTGTCTCGCTTTGCAACATAATTTATACAATTAGTCTGAGTATTGGGGGAAAGCCCATTTGAAATCAATCTAAACTAAATGTCCCTTTAAATTCGGATTTAATACACAAGCCGGGAATTCCCTTGCACTTGTGTTTGGCTGGAATACCGGTCCGGTAGTAGCCTAGATCTCGTCTCTTTCAAATGAAAAATAACGGCTTTGCTCTGCAACATGCCTGTGTGACGGCTCAGCCACATTACAGTTACGTATTATGGAATAAGCTATTTTACCACTCGTAACGTTACACACTCTGTCAGTGATAGGCTTGAGCTCGGCACGTCTCCGGACTGAGTGAGCTGTCGATAGCTGGGTTGCAGAAACTGAGAACGTAATCGCTCACAGTCACACTAGTAGGCACTCCACTGACATAGCCTTTCGTTAATACCATCTAAGTATCGATTTTCTAATCAAAATGTTCCCTACATTTTTAAGTATGCTCTAAACTTCCCTTGTCAAAAAAATCACTTCTCGACATTAGTGTATGGGCTAAGTCTGTGTGTATGCGTGCCATTTCACGGGACAGTAATGGATGTCTTTCTTTCAAGGAAGCTGCTGCCCCACTTACATTGCAACCCTAAATTTACTCACCCTACACACGATCTGGCAAAATTTAGTTGTTGCAGAGGTGTTATCTGACACCTGTTTTCCATATTCTTCCGATGCATTTTTCAATTCAGCCAATAAATGACTGAATTCCATCTTAAATATCTACATCAAAACAAGCGAAAAGTCCTTTACGGCATTAGTAGGTTGTTTACATGGCGCCACCTATAGCTTTCCGACATGGCGCGGTTAACAAAGGGGAATAATAAGAGATATGTAGCAGACGCATTTTGGTTTTAACGTAAGATTTGACGTTTTCAGGACGTTTCCCGACAAATTAAACAAATTGAAAATATCCGTAGATTGCAAATATTTAGTAAGAACACATGGAATACCACGTATTTCATAAATATGTCAAATAAATTTAATAAAATTATCGCCTGGGCCGCGATCGAATACATAATGCATGACACCTTTTGTTATTTTGGGATGGTTTTAGATCATTATTTTCAAAAGAGTTCATAATTTGTGGAAATTATTCATTTCTATACCAGAGAATCAACAATAAGACAAAATTATCATGAAATCGGCGGAATAAATTAAAAACACCAATAAAATTGGATGGAACTTTTGTTTTTAGGGGGTCATCTCAAAATAACAGTTTCACAATTTTCCGTTTTCCACGCGTCCCTGTTCTCAAATATTATTAATTTTTTAAAACTTTTTAACCGCAAAATACCACTTCAGTATTAAGCTCCACGTTAAGACAAATATATAGCTGTTATTGTAAATTATAAAAGAGTAGACACGTCTTTTAATGCCAGACTCGATCCCTAGCTAGACCAAGACCTTTCAGTTGAATATTTTTTGACTACCTTGAGAACAAAAACAAACAAAAAATAATTAACACCTGTTTTAGTTTCATATTAAAAACACCACCGTAGCGTTTTTATACACTTTGCTTACCTACAGTGAATGCTATTGGTTGACCCATCCATGGATGGATTGACTCTCATATCTAGGCTATACGGTAAGCTATATGGCCGCCTTTAGCCGTGGCTATAATCTCTGATTTGACTTGCATATTCGTACAGCCTATCCATACACTGATTAGATTAAGATGTAATATAGGCAACATTAACGGTTAATCAACAATTTTTAAAAATGCCATCAAATTTTTCTTCTCTGCTGCTACAGCCTACAACACCGAAAATAGCAGTCTGATAACCAATAATTAAGCCGGTTTCGGGCAAAAAAAGACCTAATGGAAGCTTTACTTATAAGTTTTATGTTATATAAGGGGGCGAGTGTGTATATAATAGGATACGAGAAGAGGAACGGCAACGTCCCTTGGCAGAATAACTATAGCTGGACAGGCTGGTAGATCTGTGTCGGTATTGGATCAGGAAGTTGATACCCTTGGGGCAATAGAGAAATAGAATAAATTAAGGAATCCCCACACACCAGCAGCACAACAAATGAATGAATGAAATGGGGTTTTACGTCCTACTATTCTGCACCTAATCTGGGCAAATGGAAGACGGGCATACGCCATACAGTGTGCTATTAATTGAGGGAAATTTTGCCCGGGCAGCGGCGCTACGGCCTAGTCTTATATCGAATTCCGACTGCCAAGGGATACTTTGCGTGCACTTCAATGTGTACACGAGACCTCGGGTTTTCGTCCCATCCGAACGACTAGGCAGCTGTCCCTGTCAGGCCCTCCTTCTGCATCACTGTCAAGGGGAAATCACGCCGGAAAATCAAAATGCACTTTCTTGGCCAATGCAGGGATCGAACATCCGACCTCCAGGCTAGCGAACCACTTAGCCACCGTGACCCCGGCAGCACAACAAACTTAGTTTAGAGCTTAGTGTAGAGATATTTTACTGGCATAATGTTTCGGGTTGTAGTACCCTCTCAAATTATAGACTACGAAACAGTGAAGAACGCATTGCAACAAAAACACACGTTGCTAGTTTATTTGATTTAAATTCTGAACATGGACCTGAAACGTTTACTTTTGGAGTTAATAATTGTTAAAAGATACATTATTCGGGGGCGATGTCGATCGTTAGATTCTATGTGATATACTTGGGGGTGGGGTGGGGGAATCACCCACACAAAACTAAATCAGTAGACTAGATAATTTGATTCAAAATATATTTCTCCACTTTTTGCGCTGTGGTATATTTATAAATGAAAGTAGGTCAAATTTTACAAGACCTTAGTATAGATCTTTGTGTTGTTTTGAGACTTTCCCTCTATTTGCAGTCGGCATTGTTCACTTTAAAAGATGACGTGCAGTGCAGTTATTGGGATATTGTGATACCGGAAGTGGGCTATAAAAGCCAAGCAAAAGTTTCATCAGATACTCTGTCTGTCGCTTTGTTTTGAAAATCTTTTTTAATGACGAAATTATAGGGTGTTGGATTCTTGGAATAGCCCAGGCAACGTAAATTGCAATGATTTCGACCCAACAAGACAAACCACAACTATCATATGACGCCTAGAACTGTTATTTTTCAGAACGGAATCACAGCCTGCATTTTCATCAGGTTCATTTGGAACAGTTGTTGCCATTAATATATTATATGAATAAATATCTTAAAATTGATGACCAATTCACATGACAACTGTTCCAAACAAGTATATACCGTGTGTTGAAGTTGGTCGTTTTGTAAATTTATTCGTCTTTTGTGGGGAGATGGGGTAGAATTTATTAACTTGGATCGGTAGGCCCACTCGCTTTATATAGTTTATTTAGCAGTGAATCGTTCGAAAGTTTAATGAAGGTTACGAAACTGAAAAGAAATCGGGAGTGAGTCTGAATTTTCAGGTCTACCTAAAAAAAAATTGTAGGCCTATTATATAGCAACAATGTGTGTCTTTTGGTTTTGATGTAGACCAAATTCGTAAAATATGTAGGCCTACACAGTTTAATATAGGCCTAAATAGGCAATTTCGAATTTGCCGTAGTTTCAATTGATGGTTAAATATTTAGAACCTTGCAGGCCTATGTCGCAACATTTTTTATGTGAAATAATAAAAGTGACGATTGCATTGAACTGGAAGTTCCAGTTTTTACAAAGTGTTCAAAATAAAGTTTATCAATATCAAACGCAAAAACTTGACTAGATCATTCAATAACTTGTCTGAAAGTTTTAACTTAAAAGCTCAAAATATTGAGCTGTGCAGAAATGATAGCCAAAAACAGTGCAGAGGGGTTGCACATATCGAAGTGTCGTGCTTATAATATGTCATTAGCCGAGCAGTTTTTGAAAATGGGATGGGGGTAGGGGTATGGCCTTGTCGGGGAAGGCCATGGTCTTGTCGGGAATGAATGTTCAGTTTGTCGGGAAGCGTCGCGCCGTCTGTCGGGTTTTGGATATTTTTAATAATATGGAAGCGGAAAGAAAGCAGTCCAGTCAATGATGAACACGTACGCATACTATGGCGGGGTATCAGGTTCAAAATGCGATCTGTGGTAGAAAGTAGAAAATAAAAAACAAAAGAGAAAATTCTTATCCAAAATGGACATTTTCGTGTGCTTTTCTACCTAATACGTCCACCTTTTCTATTTTTAGTCGTAAATAATCTACTTTCAACAATCGAATTTCTACTTTCAATAATCAACTTTTGACATTCGACTTTCAACTTCAGATTTTCTACTCAAGATTTTCTCCTCGATATTTTCTCCATGCATATTACGGAAATAAATTTGATCACGTGACTATTTCTGAATGTCATTAAAATACGGTATTTTCCCGGAAAAATACGATCCCAGGGAAAGATAATGCAATGATGTATTTCTAAAAAATCACAGAACTGACGACTCTCTAACATATTAGCTGTATTATAAATACGCGATTTAACTAAGTCTAATAATAAAACGATGTTTTCTGTATCACTCATTCTAGCAGGGTATTGTTATGCTTAATCTTAATTACAGAGCACATATTATCACGTCTTTATAATTATAAGTTCTGGGTACTGTGATCATAGTCGAGCCGTCCTCTCCTATTCATTACTTAAAAATACACTTGTATATTTATGATTATGGTCATTTATTGGCCTTTTTGAGGTACGGTAAATGAAATGTATTTAGTACTGTTTTTCTTGTTAGTAAATGTAGGCTAGGTTAAAAAAAAAATTATCTAAGTCTTACAACTAGAGTTATCTTTCCCTGGGATCGTTTTTTTCCGGGAAATACCGTATTTTAATGACATGCAGAAATAGTCACGTGATCAAATTTATTTCCGTAATATGCATGGAGAAAATATCGAGGAGAAAATCTCGAGACTAGAAATTCTTAAGTTGAAAGTCGAATGTCAAAAGTCAAAAGTTGATTATTGAAAGTAGAAATTCGATTGTTGAAGGTAGATTATTTACGACTAAAAATAGAAAAGGTGGACGTATTAGGTAGAAAAGCACACGAAAATGTCCATTTTGGATAAGAATTTTCTCTTTTGTTTTTTATTTTCTACTTTCTACCACAGATCGCATTTTGAACCTGATACCCCGCCATAGCCATCTGAATAGAACTAGCACGTAGCCTACACATGGCCTTTCTTAGTTCTTGAGTGCTGTGTTCCTGTATATTGGATGACGGACTAAAAAAGTGTCGTCGATTGGTTATTGGATTCGGTTAAAGTACAAGATAACTGTAAATTGTGCCCATCGCCTTATAGTAACTCATTTATCTTATTTTCAATGTTCTATGACTTTGTTTAACTAAACAATTTCTATGCATTAAGTTCTCGCGCGCTTTTTGTCAAGTTAGTTGTGAGCGGTACCGTATTTATACAATCAAGGGACACTTGGTGAGAAAACTGTCAAAATTTGTAAAAACTGTTTGTTGTCAAAACTGTAGGGATTGAATTGAAGTGAAGTCCACACTAAATTTGCTGTCAGGGCGGATGCACCGCTTATATTTAATATTACTCGAATGATATGAGTGTACACTTTCTATTGCTGATATTTAATATCAATTCGATGAAAAAAAATCAAATCTATTTTCAGTTTTGATCTAAATACTGCTAGCATAGAAGATTACTAATGTTTTAGCAGTACTAAAGTCAGTATTGAAGATTTCATAATTTTCTGCAGTAGGCCTACTGCCGTGAAAATTGAAGCAGTCAAATCACCGATGGTTTTCAAAATTTTCTGGGGCGCTTCACGCCTCCGGCGCTCGTAGCTGGACGGCTTCGCCGCCTACCCCCAAACATGTTCGGTCCCGTACGCCTATTGACATCACTGGTGTGTAGCGTTCCGTTTAGCAATAACATGATATAACTTCGACGGGGGCTATACCTAGGAGATACTCCCAAAGGAATAAAAAGGAAGGGTTATTTTGGGAGGCAGTGTGGATAGATTTAAATCTTGATTCGTCCTAGATAAGGCGTCAGTATTCAGCTGTTTTTGATAAGCAATTTGTTCTTGATCTGTTATCCGAGCTAAAATATATTTATATCACTCAATTTGGAATGGATGCCAACTGCCAAGTTTTAGACTTATCATCGCGGGTCATCGGCTAGTTAAACTTTTTGACGGTGTTAAAGGACCTAAGTCCGTAACTCAAAATTCTCTAAAATCTTCGACATCGAAAACACGAATTATTGGTCAATTTAAATCAACATTGAAAAAGATTAGCTTCTGATATCTATTGAAGCCTATAACTACCATTAATAATTTCTACTTTTCGCGCCTTGAAAACACGAAAGTCGAAAAGTAGAAAGTCACCAAGTCTATATAGTTATGTTGGCGATTTTTCTGGAAGGCAGAGACTACAAGAACTTCCGAGACGAAAGTCGAAAATAGGAAATTAAGAAATAACTCGTTTTTTTCCTAATTTCCTATTTTCGACTTTCGCCTTCTTACTGACATCAATAAATATAAAAATATGACTAAGTCGAAAGTCGCCAAGACGGTTTACAAGCCAAAATGTAAGTCGAAAATAAGAAATTAGGAAAAAAATTTTTTTCCTAATTTCTTTTTTTCGCGTTGATTTTGGCTTGTATACCGCCTTGGCGACTTTCTACTTTTCGACTTTTGCGTTTTGAAGGGGCGAAAAGTAGAAATTATGAATAGTAGTTGTAGGCTTCTATAGATATCCGATATTTATTAAGATACAATATTTTTTTAAACATTGGTACCATAATGCGCTTCAGTCCCAGTTGTAATAAGAGACTCGAGGGACGAGGCTAGACACATTGCACCACATCAAACGGCGTATGCAGACTGGATTAACACTTGATTGAACTTGCTGGCTTATTTCGCCGAACATAACTGATTTGGAATTGGAGTAATAACGGAAACCATTAAATGTAAATCATTTTTTATAGGCCTACATTCATATAGCGATTTAGCACCTTTAAGTCGGTTTATTGTGTGTTCAAATCTGGTTTGGAAATGCCGTATATGTGCGTTATTTTTAACTCAACGTTGCAGTGAGATTTGTGTTAAGAGAATTAAATTTATTTTTTATCTTCGCAGTGAAAAGTATTTCGTATGAAAGATTTAGATGATGGTTGGATAATTAATGTTTTCCGTATACATGTACATGCAGGCCTACAGGCTGAATGAAGTAGACATTTTGTTAAATTCATGAATGTACATGTAGGCCTACAGGCTGAATGAAGTAGACATTTTGTTAAATTCTTGAAGTTGAAGTTGTCCGGCCGGACAGTCTTGAATTGCACGATACCGTCTCTGTGAGATATGCAAAGGTTAAACTCCACAGTTAGAGAGGTAACTATGGGGATGTTTTTAGATTTAACAAGCAGGGCTTGGATAAACTTACATATTTAGTTTTATTCCATGATTTTTGTTATGTTCCACTTGCTTCCATATGGCGATGCTGAATGTTTTACTAATATCAATTGCTACTCCCCGTATGATCAGTATGTCAACCTTTGTGGGTAATACCAAGAGAAACCGACTTTGTGTAGGATGAAAACCAGGCTACTCTAAACACAATTTACGAAGATCGTCCTAGCAAATTTGAAACAACCCTCTTTTGTGGTCACAACAGTAGAACCATATCGATAGGATTTAAGAGTTTTTATATCTCCATGCAATATTTTTACTGCTACATGTATGTCAGCCGGCGAACATAGCAACTTCAAAGTAACCTAATATAGCCTAATTAAGGTGGTTGACTTAAATTCTAATCAATCCTTTACAGTCTTCGAAGACGGCACCACTAGGAGAAAATTTAACGGTCCCAAACGCGTTTTCCTGCTATTTCAGCCTGTGAACAAAGCAACTTCAAAGTGGTCTCATATAGCCTAATTAAGATGGCGGACTCGAATTCCAATCAATCGTTTACAGTACACGAAGACGGGACCGTTGGGAGAAAAATTTGAAATGCCGCAAACGCGTTTCCCTGCTATTCCAGCCTGTGAATAGGCTACAGCAACTTCATTTTGGTCCAATATGCCTACCAAACAACCATTAATGGTCGCGCGGTATGAAGGCTTCAGCCTCCCGGAGAAAAAATTGAAAATTAAATCACCGCAAATGCGTTTTCTTCTATTCTAGCCGGTGTAAGCAACTACAAAAGTAGCCAATGGTTTCGTAACCGAAATCCCACTCTCAATTCTAACATCCAATCAATCGTCGCGCGGTATGGGAGCCTTACCCTCCCGAAGAAAATTTTGAAAATGCGTTTTCTGCTATTCTTGCATATGTAAGCGTTTTCTTCTATTATAGCCGATGTTAGAAACTCCAAAAGTATCCAATGGTTTTGTAAACAAAATCCCACTCTGAATTTTAACCATCCAACCAGACTGTTGCATCTGCATTCACAAATAATAATCGATGTCCGAAAAATGTCGCACAAAGTAGAGTGGCTCCAGACAAAATGTTTTAATCCATAGTCAACCCAGTACTATCATTCGTGATATTCAAGTACAAGGAAAAGTAAAATTAGTGTTTTATTAGGACTCGATGACAATTAGGAAAGCAAAACTAGAAATGCCCGAAAAATTTCGGGTTTATATTGAGGGGTGAAGAAGCGGAGTTGAACTTGTATCCCCCCCCCCCAGTAAATTTTGGATTATTTGACGGCCGCAAACGCGTTTTACTGCTGTTCCATCCCGTCAAAATAGTGTTTGATTAGATTTCGGGCACTAGGCCTATTTTTTGCCAAGTAGGGCGGTATGAAATAAAAAAAAAATGTTCACTTTACCCGTCTGTCAAGTTTGGTGAAAAGTTGGACCTGCGCGGCGAGACAAAAACTAACGTCAAGATGTTAAAGGGAAATAACTATCAAAACTAAACGGGAATCAGACCACCATTAATAATTCTGGATACAACAACTGGCCAAATGCCGGAAATTCAGGTTTCCGCCGAAAAGTTGATGCGTGTTGAAACCCTTGTACCAAACGTTTCTCGGTTGTGTCTTGATTGTCAGAAAATTGCACCGAATTGCTATTGTGTTTGTTTTACATCTGTCGAAAATGAACCGGTACTCCATGCAATACCCATTATGGTGCCCAATATATCCGTACGATTGAGAAGCTTAATAATACAACAGGGAACCAGTCCAAAAAATTTATACGTCCACATTTTTATGTGGACGTTATATTATTGTCGCCCCTGTCCGTCCGTTTGTCCACAATTTGTTTCCGGACGCTCTGCAGGTCGCACTTTTTATTCGAGTTTGACGAAACTTAAAATAAAATTCTTTATCTTACCTCTTAAAGATCTCGGTCCCTTTCGATATAAACATATATCGGACCATAACTTCATGAATTATGACCCCTGATTGTACGAAAAAATTACCTTTTAAGCTTGATTAAACTTGCATGTTTATTACCTTTTTAGCTTGATTAAACATGCATGTTTATTACCAAGAGATCTCGGTCTTTTCGATATTTGTGCATATCGGACTAAACCTTCCTGAATTATGGCCCCTGATTTAACGAAAAATCGCGTTTGTACCTTGCGTTCCCTCTAAACGTCACAATTATTATCCGATTTAAAAAAGAAATCCGTTTGCATGTGTCACTGTTCCACTGTAATGACGCTTGAGTTCGGATTACGTGAACATCGGACCAAACTGCCGGACAAAATGGCCGCCACTTGTACGCAAATAGAGTAAAAAATATGATACATGTATATCAAGGATGTAGACCCTCTAGAGGTCGTAATTTTAATGAGTATCATCTGTCCGGGCACCATTATTTTTGGATATATTCAACTGCGCGATTAATTAACGATTCCATTCAGGGTTTATTTTATTCTGATCAAAATTGTTCACCATAAGAGGGCTTAAAAGATATTATTCCCGCGTACAACCTGGGTGATTTGATGATAAATTTGGACTAAAAACAATTTAAACTAATTATTATAATTGGACTAAAAACAATTCAAACTAATTAATCTATCAAAATTTTGCTTAAAATCCTTCTCAAAACATTGTATACGTAAATACGTAAGGGAAGAATACCCCTGCTATAAAGACATATATGAATCAAGGGTATGTTTGTGTCACGTTGAAATTCGGGAGCCCAGTCGGACGTTAAGCCCCCCCCCCCCCCATTTCATTTGCCCAGTCTGTACAGACAAATAGGACGTTAAACGCCATTCATTGGGTGAAAGGGAAAAATACTTTTGAGATGGGGAGTGAGTTATTTAAGACCGATTTTATGATATATTAAAGTTACATTATTCAAGATATAGATAAGAACTAGCCATTCTTGCTATACTAGTTCGAAAGTAGATGATGTAAAATGGATAATTTGAAAATTTCATTCAAATTACTCTATTGCAAGCGAAGAAAAAGGCATTTAAAGATTTGACCGACCTGTGCAATAATTTCAACCACGGTCCTGGTTGATCAAAGCTACGGCTCGAAGCGTCTAGCCGCGCCATATTTGATTTACCGCTGAAACGTTTTAATCTGTTTAATATCCGAGCAATCTGATGCCATCCAAAGTTGATTAAGGCCTGGATCAGTTAATAAATGTCTAATTAATATTTTAGAAAATATTTCATGCCCAAATAAAGACCTGCACTAGGCAGATATAGCTCTTGAATAATGCATGTTTAAGTTTAATTCCTATTGGTACTCATGTATATGCGGAGATGGAATGAAAACACGCACCGAATGAACACTGACACTTTTACAAATGAATGATTGTAATATCTCTTTTGTAAGATGCGCTACGACAAAACGTTTCAAGTGTGAAATGCACCACAGCTCTATGCTGTCAAAGAAATTGAATTAGACAAAATTGGAAAGTTGAAAATTAGGACTTTATGAAGTCACGGGGTATTAAAAGTGATTTTTGAATAACTAAGTGCAACGATATTTTGCCAAAGCTGAACACTGTTGCATTGCTTCAAGTGGGCATGGCTATCAGATATGTTGTCGGAAGATCAGAGGCCATCACACTACCATCATAGTCCGGGATGCTAGTGATATATGGCTCGGTTAGAAGACCCCAGAAACCCAATTCTTAAGTTGCAGCGGTGGTGGTAGAGGTAGGGGGAGCCCCCATAGTACCCCCCAAAATTGGTTTATTCAACATGGAAGGTGCAAGTTCCACTTCAGTTGCATTTAATAGGAGAATGTACCCTGAATTTGGAAATATATAACTTATAGTTTAGATGCAGCTATGGTGGGTGTTGCGCGCCAGCAGGGTAAGCTTTTCTCTTCCCGACACCTGTTACCACTGTTATGTCGTGTATTAATTAGTGTCCTCAGAAGATTTATATATCTTGCATTTAAGAAATTGCGTCTTCTCAATCACAACGTGGCTATGCCTGTTGAGTAAAAAACATTGCTTGTGCCATACAACTGCGCGGTCAATGATATCAGCGCTTCTTGATTTGATCCTAATCTTCTAGCTTTAATCTAGCCATCGCCGAAAATGCTCCCTGAGCCGCCCTTACAAGCTATGCACATAGGCGTACGAGGCGGGGGGGCCCTGCCCCCCCCCCCCCAAATATTTTCATGAAAAAAATTTAGAAATCTAAAAAGAGCTCAGAATTGAGAGATCGGTCATTATTCGAGGAGTTTTTGAAAATGAGGTGGGGTAGGGGTATGGCCTTGTCGGGAATGGCTGTGGTCTTGTCGGGAATGAATGCTCAGTTTGTCGGGAAGCGGCGAGCCGTCTGTCCGGTTTTGAATATTTTTAATAATATGCAAGCGTAAAGAAAGCAGGCTAGTCAAAGAAGAATACGTACGCCATCTGAATAAAACTAGCACGTACGCATGACCTTTCTCAGTTCTCGAGTCGAGTATTTTGGATGACAAACTTAAAAAAGTGTCGTCGATTGATTAATGGATTCGGTTACAGTACAAGATAATTGTAAATTTTGCCCATCGTCTTATAGTAACTCATTAATCTCCTTTTCAATTTTCTATGACTTTGTTAAACTAATCAATTTCTATGAATTAAGTTCTCGCGCGTTTTTTGTCAAGTTAGTTGTGTGCGGTACCGTGTTTATACAATCAAGGGACACTTGGTGAGAAAACTGTCTGAATTTGTAAAAAACTGTTTGTTGTCAAAACTGTTGGGATTGAATCGAAGTAAAGTCCATAATTAATTTGTTGTCAGGGCGGACGCACCGCTTATATAACTCCAATGATATGAGTGTACACTTTCTATTGCTGATATTTTATATCAATTCGATAAAAAAAAAACTATTTTCAGTACTGATTTAAATACTGCTGGCATATAGAAGATTACTAATGCTTTAGCAGTACTAAAATCAGTATTGAAGATTTGAAAACTTTCTGCAGTACTGCCGTGAAAATTGAAGGAAACGTATCTACTATGGCGTCACAGTCAAATAACCGAAAGAAAGATCATGGCGGCAAAATACAATGTACGTCCTGCCAACAACAGATAATGGACAAAGGACACTTTAAATTGCATTCTAAAGATGATTTTTCACCAGTTTTTATGCCGCAACTGACATAATTTACTACCCACTCCAAATTACCAGAAAGTATTCGAAATGCCTGGAAAACGCGTCTACGGCCGTCTGGTTTTCAAAATTTTCTTGGGGAGGCCCCCAAAACCCCGTAGAGTGCTTCGCGCTCGACTTGTTCATGTTTTCGTAAAAGAGTTTGTACTTTAAAGATGAATTTTCACCAGTTTTTATGCTGCAACTGACATAATACCCACTGTAGGGGCAGTAGGGCACAAACAACAATGCACCAAAACTCTTCTTGATATTCTTTAATTAACACATCTCATAGACATTTCACAATCTTATACAGTTGATAGTTAAAATCGTTCAAGACCAGAAATACAACTAGAGTGGTGTTAAGCAAGCATGGTGATGGTGATTACGAGAATGGCGGTGAATAGAGTGGTGATCATGGTGGTGATCATGGTGGTGATTGACTGAAAATAATAAATAAACTAATCAAGCACTTGATAATAATTACCAATAAACTATCTTAATAAAGAAACGTAAAATAGCATCGAGTGCGAGTGCCTTGAATTTTCTTGGACCCGCTCAAACAACCACGTGAGAAATCAGTCATGCATGTCGACTGCCAAAATCATCGAATAATAACAATATATGAATATGACACATTACAGAACTTATGCATTAGATTAAACTATAACTAAATATGCTGCGGTAATTCATCTTACCGTGTTTTATTCCCTCCAAGCATTACAAATCTGGTGCTAAGGACCACGCTTGAAAAACTAACAAGTTGCCAATGAAATCAAAGACAGTCTCTTACACCCAGGCGCAAGTTAACTAAAGTAAAACAATGCCAGGCCTAAATAATCCAGACTACCTTCTTGCTTGAAGTTGACACAAATTATGCGTTCTTAAAAGTAAAAAAAAAAATGCGGAACGAAAACAATTCACAAAATATATAAAAAAGATAATAACTAATAATTTGCATCTTACACCGGCCTCCTAATCGTGTATGGTCAAGGAACGGTTACAAGAAATACATCTATGAAGCGAGCAAATTATACATTCAGCATATACATGTTATTGACTAAAAGAATGAATACATTGTACAAATGTAAAACCAATTAACTTTCAAACAGTCGCAATTGATTACTATCCTTTACATGTAGTACATGTAGTATTATATCTAAACAGTAAACTTCTAAACAGTTAAATTCTAAACAGTAATATTCAAAACAGTGTTACTTTCAAACAGTATTATTCCAAATAGGAATATTCAAACAGTATATTCAAAACAGTAATTCTCAAACAGTATTATTCTCAAAACAGTAATATACCAATAAACAGTAGCAATTCCAACAGTAAACTTATAATCTATGATATTTCAAACAGTAATCTCATAAACAGTAATATTTCAAACAGTAATATACATTTAATGTTCTGACATTATACTGTACATGCTCAAGACATATTTAGTGCAAATCACTGTACAATCAATAAATGTAATGACTTAGATCTTAATTCAGGGACTACATGTCTGCTTCTAGTAACAAACACAGTTTATTTACAGGCCGTTTTAATACATTGTTTTTTGTCTTAACCGTAACGACTCGAACTAGGCCTTTATGATCATAACATACACTTAACACATGTCCTAATAAGTATGAATCGCGAATATTGCCATCTACAATCATAACTACATCTCCAATGCAGATATTTCTTTTTGGTGTCATCCATTTTTGTCTTTCCTGTAGCAGTTGTAAATATTCATTGGACCACCTTTTCCAAAATATACTGGCAAGATACTGAATTTGGCGCCACCGACGTTTGGCGAAATTGTCACTTTTATCAAACACACCTATTGGTAAAGATTCACCTGCTCTTAACAATAACAAATGATTAGGAGTCAAGGCCTCAAGGTCATTGACATCATCTGACACCTTGGTGATAGGTCGTGAGTTCATTATAGCTTCGACCTCACAAAACAAAGTCTGCAAGTGTTCATCATCGAAACTAACTAATTGCTCTTTTAAAAGTCCATATAAAATCTTGCGCACTGTTCGGATCAAACGTTCCCACACTCCTCCAAAATTAGATCCAGAGGGTGGGTTAAAGTCCCACTGAATGTTCTGCTGTAAAAGTTCACTACTGATTTTAGAAACATTCCATTTATTAATTTCTTCTCTGAGTTCGCGTTCACAACCAACAAGATTTGTTCCATTATCTGAAATCATGTACTTAACAGATCCACGACGTGCGATAAATCTACGTAGGCTGTTAATACAAGAACTGGTATCAAGACTATACGCTACTTCCAAGTGCACGGCACGCGTTGCTAAACATGTGAAGATAACACCATATCTTTTTACTTTAGATCTACCTCTTTTTACTTCGATGGGCCCGAAATAGTCTATGCCAACATTTGTAAAGGGTGGTTCATCTGGTTTAAGACGTTGAGACGGTAGATCACCCATTTGTTGATCCATAACTTTAGCTTTATATTTTCTACAAATAACACACTTAGATGTCAAATTCTTTATTAGTGATGACGCACTAGTAATCCAAACAGTTTCTCTTAACTTTGACAAAATTGCATTTTTGCCTAAATGTCCTAATGAACGATGCACATCGTCTATAATTAATGCTGACACCTCAGAGCCCTTGGGTATAACAATCGGATGCTTAGCTTCATAAGGTAAATCTGAAAAACTTAATCTGCCGCCAACTCTCAAAATTCCATTATCCAGAAATGGGTTTAGTCTCTTTAATGTACTGTTTTTCTTAACAGGCAGGTTTTTCTCTATCTTTTCTATTTCATCTTGAAAATGTTGATTCTGAACACACCTATATATCACTTTTTCGGCTCTTTTAATTAATTCTAAGTCCAAGATTGGACTTATTTTGGTAGACGTTTGCTTTAATTTCTTTATCTTCTCAGATACTATACTGTCTATCTCGTTACTATCTAAGCCACTGTCCTTTAAACTGTGATAAACATCCTTTCTTTTGTTGGACCAATATTTCAGTTTATCAAAAAATAACAGTAATAGAGAAACTGTTCTTTTCAACTTATCCCAAGACGAAAAATGACAGAAAAGTTTATCTATAATACTAGTGTTCATAACAGTCGAAGTAACAACTTTCTTCACTTCTAAATCGTCAGTAGGAATACTTGGAGAGAATTCCTCTTCAACAGGCCATTCATTTTCTGGTTTCAGCAAAAATCTGGGTCCATTAAACCACCATTGTATTCTTACATTACTATCAAAATTTAATCCCCTTGAACAGTCGTCGGCTGGATTCAATTTCGTGCTTATATAACGCCATGAAGATACCGAACTACCATCATGAATTACAGAAATACGATTTGCAACAAATGTTAAGAAACGAGCGCCTTCGTTTCTAATGTAACGTAAAACTGACATACTATCAGCCCAGTAAAACATTTCATCAATTGGAATTTCTAGTTCTTTCACAAGCATATTAGTCAAGCGAACAGCAACAGTAGCTGCAGTTAATTCTAATCGTGGCACAGTTACTATCTTAAGTGGAGCAACGCGAGATTTACTAAACATCAAAGCGCAATGAATTTTACAGTCTTCATTTACGAGTCTAATATATGTTACTGCACCATAACCAATGTTACTCGCATCGGAAAACGTATGAATTTGAGATGAAATAATCTTTCCAAAATTCGCCGGTTTATAACATCTTGGAATCTTGAAATTTTCTAAACCAGACATGTTGTTTAGGAATTGATGCCAAGTATGTAGATCATTCTCCGGTATTACATCATACCAATTTAGATTCTGTTGACAAAGCGATTGTAGCAACAACTTTGCAGGTAAAACGAAAGGTGAAACCAGACCTAGAGGGTCATATATAGAGCTAGCTGCAGATAATATACCGCGTCTTGTCACCGATAACTTATCTAGCCTGACACTAAATTTCAAAACATCACTTTCTACCACCCACTTAATGCCTAGTGCGTGTTCTACTGGTAAAAGTTCACAGTCAAGGTTTAATTCTTTTAAGTCTTTGGCTCTCTCGTTAACGGGTATAGCATGCAATACACTGCGTTCGTTACTCACCCATTTTGTAAGGCGAAAACCTCCATATTTACATATTGCGCAAATGTCTTTAACAAATTCTACAGCATTCGAACAATCTTTTAATGACTTAAGCAGGTCATCAACGTAAAAGTTCTTAAGTATGGAAGACACAATATTGTCATCAAACAAATGGGAATTGTCAATTGCAGTTTGACGCAAAGCTAAGTTCGCACAGGACGGAGATGACACAGCACCGAAGAGATGAACAACCATTCTATATGTGTTCGGCTTATAACTAGTGTCTCCATTGGGCCACCATAGAAACCTCAAAAAGTCACGGTCACACTCAGGTACTCGGACCTGGTAAAACATTTTTTCTATATCACCCATAATAGCAGTATTATCCTGCCGAAAGCGAAGTAAAACACCTGTTAGTGTATTGGTCATATCGGGACCTTGAAGTAGCTGCCGATTAAGCGATATACCGTCATACATGGGTGCGCAAACGAAAACAACTCGCAACTCTCCTGGTTTTCTTGGATGATACACACCATGGTGTGGTATATACCATACTTGTCCATCATTTCTGTTGACTTGACTGTCTGGTACCACTTTTGCATAGTCGTTGCAGAAAATTTTATTCATAAATTTAATATAGTCATTACAATAATTAGAGTCTCTTCGCATTTTGTTTTGAAGACTATTTAATCGACACTCTGCTTGCACTCTGTTGTTAGGTAACAAAATATGCTCGTCTTGAAAAGGCAAACCAATAGTATAATGTCCGTTTTCAAAATTTATTGTCTCGTTAACCTTTCTTATAAAAGTATTGTCTTCTTGTGAATTTTCCTTTACATCGTCGATTGATCTTTCCGGAAAATCAAACTTAGTCGTACGTTGAACCAATACTCGCAGATCTTCAAAATTTTGAACAGCTTGCACATCAAGTCTATTAACAGTATTTACTAAACGAGAGGAGTCTCTTATTAAATTCCAAATAATCCAACCTAAAGACGACAACACAGCATGTGGACTATCAGATGGCCCCGTTTTCACGTCTCTTGGTGAATAAGCATTAGGCACGTTATTACCGATTAATAAACCGATTTCAGCATTCAAAACGGGAATGTCAATTCCACTTAAATGAGGCCACTTACTAATATCGTTAGCAGTTGGTATATGATCATGTGAAACAGGTATACTGTCTTTAGTATAAATGGTTGGCAAGTCAACAGTATTACATAAAGTCAAATCACATACTTGCATACCATTAATAACAAATGAATTCAAAGTATGAGTAGAACCCATAGTGTCATAGGTCATTTTAGTTCTTTTACCATTACAGGACAACTGTCGCATCAAATTTTCGGTACAAAATGAAATGTTAGATCCTGGATCTAGAAAAGCATATGTTTCAACAACATTATGACCATTCTTTGTTTTTACCTTAACAGGTATAATTGCCATTGTACATGAGCTATCATTGTGATTTCCGGCCTCCATATCATTACTAAGAGTACTCGCTACCACATGTTTATCAGTTTTTGTTTGATTATTGTTCTTATTATCATGTAACACAGGATGATGACTTTCGTCACACTCATTATTTGGACACTTAGTTTTCTTACTACAGAATTGTAAAATGTGACCTGGTTTTAAACAACCAAAACATAAACGTTTAGATTTAACAAAGTCCTTCTTCACTGACTCTGGTAAAAATGATAATTGTTTACATACAAACATAGAATGCGATGGATGTTTACAGTAACAACATGGCTTGGTAAATGCTATGTCTGTGTTATAACTATTATAAGGTTTTTCATAAGTTGATTGTTCACTGGGCCTTGAATTTACTTGTTGAATGGCAAATGATCCCTTTTGTCTATTTGCTTGTTCATGTACTTGCGATTTGCGAATTGGCGTACTTAATAATCGGTCACCCAACAAGGCCTTTTTCCCATATGTTGGATCATTAGCTTTCAGAGCTTCACTGGTAATTAATTCGACAAGCTGATCAAAATGGACACTGTGTCCTTTATCTCTAGTAGACTGAACAATGTTTCTCCACTTATCGTGAATAAAATAAGGTAATTTTTGTAAAATCCTTTTAATATTTTCAGAGTACTCCAGAATATTTACCGCTTCAATACTTTTAACTGCATGAAGACATTCTGTTAAGAACAAAGCAAAGTCATCTAAACCCTTAGGATTGTCAGACTTGATAACTGACCAATTTAAGGCCTTTTCTATAAAAGCATTCGCTATAAGTTCACTATTACCATATCTAGATTGTAGTTGATTCAAAGCGCAATCATATGCCTTGTCAGCACAAAGGTAACTATAACTACGAACAATTTTATTTGCTTCTCCTGATGTAAACTGATCAAGAAAGTTCAAGCGCTCATCATAAGTGTCACAATTCGTTACGATCACCGAATTAAATTGTCTAATAAATCTTTGATACTCCAAAATATTACCATCAAACGGTTGAATACATGTATTAGGTTTCTTGATATGTTTAATCATAGAGTACAAGGCTCCTTCTGCATTATATGGCGTTGTATTTGGATCAGGTACAAAGTTCGCTGAAACACTGTCAGGCCTATTTTCAAAAAGGGGAACATCATTATTCACTTCACATTGTTTATGCATAGGCCTAATTGTTAGTTTATCAAAAGAATTGTCATTACATGTATTAACAGTTTCTCGAACAGTCCTGTCATTGTCAACATTATATGTTGTATTACATGCATCAGAAGAAATTACATGTACATGTATGTCTTTATTATCTACAACAGTAGGCCTAAGTGTATCTTTAACTTCGCCTACAACACTAGGGGATGATGCAGCATAACGTTCATACAGTTTAGATTTTCCTTTAGAAATAGCTAATTCTGTTTTCAAATCTAACTCCTTTTCATTAAATTCTAATTCAAGTCGTTTAGCTTCAATGTCTTTTCTTTGCTTTAAGGCCTCTACTTTAGCTGAGAGTTCTAAATTCTTTCGTTCTTCATGAAGTTTTAATGAGGAAATTGTACGATGTGAAGAACTAAGATATGACAAACTACGATGAGACGAACTATGATGTGAAGAATGATGACTCGAACGAACAGACTTTCCTTTCGCACATACAGGTTTTGTAGGTGTGGCTATGCCCTCAGTTTTAACAAACCAATTTTTAGTTGAAGACATAAAGTTTGATAAATACACATCACGATCTTCAAAGAAATCGTCATAATACGTGGCTCTATCTTCATTAGATAAATGTAAACAATATGCATCATGACAGTTTAAGTATTTGTCATAAAGAGTCATCCATTCAGAGTAATGCGTTCTAACAGTTGCAATCTCTGAATTATCAAAAATCAATTGCTTAATGTCTTTTACACCTCTTTTCAAACCTTTAAAGAGTGTATTTACCGGTTCTTGAGTCTGTACATCATGTAGGCCTATCTCAATATCAGCACAACTGTCACTTGACTCGTGGTCCTCAGCACCAGTAGATTTCATGTTGAACAGCTAACACGTCAATGATGTAGGGGCAGTAGGGCACAAACAACAATGCACCAAAACTCTTCTTGATATTCTTTAATTAACACATCTCATAGACATTTCACAATCTTATACAGTTGATAGTTAAAATCGTTCAAGACCAGAAATACAACTAGAGTGGTGTTAAGCAAGCATGGTGATGGTGATTACGAGAATGGCGGTGAATAGAGTGGTGATCATGGTGGTGATTGACTGAAAATAATAAATAAACTAATCAAGCACTTGATAATAATTACCAATAAACTATCTTAATAAAGAAACGTAAAATAGCATCGAGTGCGAGTGCCTTGAATTTTCTTGGACCCGCGCAAACAACCACGTGAGAAATCAGTCATGCATGTCGACTGCCAAAATCATCGAATAATAACAATATATGAATATGACACATTACAGAACTTATGCATTAGATTAAACTATAACTAAATATGCTGCGGTAATTCATCTTACCGTGTTTTATGCCCTCCAAGCATTACAAATCTGGTGCTAAGGACCACGCTTGAAAAACTAACAAGTTGCCAATGAAATCAAAGACAGTCTCTTACACCCAGGCGCAAGTTAACTAAAGTAAAACAATGCCAGGCCTAAATAATCCAGACTACCTTCTTGCTTGAAGTTGACACAAATTATGCGTTCTTAAAAGTAAAAAAAAAATGCGGAACGAAAACAATTCACAAAATATATAAAAAAGATAATAACTAATAATTTGCATCTTACACCCACTCAAAATTACTAGAAAGTATTCGAAATGCCTGGAAAACGCGTCTACGGCCGTCTGGTTTTCAAAAAATTTTGGGGGAGTCCCCCAAAACCCCCCGTCGAGTGCTTCGCGCCTGCGACGCTCGCGGACTCTAAAGAAATATATTTGTCGGGAAAATATGCTGCCCCCCCCCCCCAAAACAAGTTAGGTCCCGTACGCCTATGGCTATGCATATAGACGAACTTTTCTGGTTGTTTGGGTCTTAATTGAAGTTTGTAATACCATGATATAGAGCACTGTTTTAAATGATTATTGGAACGAGGGAAGTGGGGGAAAATTAATGTATTAGTACTATCATCAGAGAGGAAGAGGAAACTTAACATTTCGGCATAGTATTTTACATTTATCAATGATTTTTTAAAAGGGCATAAACACGGAAAGATATTTCTCAGATAAACAAGATCTAGTATCGTGCGTCCTAGCAGTATAAAACATGTTCATGTAGTTCTGTGTAACTTACCTGGAATAGGTCACCAGATAACCGGAAAATAGTTCTGAATAAAACAGAAAAATTGCTAATTGATGACCATTGACCTCTTCAAATGCAGCCGAAGTGGAACTTGCACCTTCCATGTTAAATAAACCAATTTTGGGAGGTACTATGGGTGGCTTCCCCTACCACTGCCGCAACTTAAAATTGGGTTTCCTAACCCAGCCATACATTACTAGCCCCCCAACCCTTCTCTGTTGAACAAAACCGCACTTAGCTCCCGGACTATTACGATTGTTTCCAGCAGATAAGTTACACTTGATATCGGCCAAGGACTGAACAGAAATGTAAGTCATCTTGCAGCATCTAAGGCTACCAGCTTCCTGTAATGCTGAGTTGTCCCGAGTGCCGACTGCGCTCTGCCGAGATGTTTGCTCGATGGCTTTACCTTATTAAAGATGCATTATGTAATATTTAGTTAAAGAGCTGGCTATAATAGTTCAAAAACAGATAATAAATATTGAATATTTCATACAAATTTATTACCGTGAACCGTTTATTATCGTAAAATTTGTACATAACAAACGACACTAAGTCTTGATTATCCATCATTTATCATTGCAGGTTTTCAAATTCATTTAAATCTCAACCATCCGATGTTCTAGAGAGTTGATTACACATAAATAAATATTAATTCACATACATCTGAAGCTGAAAGATGTCTAATAAGCAGATTTAGTTCTTACATAATGTATCTTTAAAGTCGTGATGTGTTTTTTAAGCAATAGCAATCACTTGCAAACTACATTATTGTTAAAGGTGAATCTCTAATGGGAAAATCAGTTCAAACATGCTTATATTTCCTTCATTAGGAATGAGAAATTTGAAGAATCCACATATGCTCCTAACTTAATCTAGTACTGCATTTGACAAATCCAACTAACATTAACAGTGATTCTAAATATTTGTAAAGACTGTTTGTCCTTTAATTTTCCCCTACCACTGACTAAAAAACGAGAGAGAGAGACAGATGGGGTTTAACGTCCAGTCGATACAATCTAGGTAATTTCCAGACTAACATATGGTTTAACTTTATTTCAATAATTCCGAGCGTAGGGGTCTTTAGCAGTGAAAGGAAACCAGAGAAAACCCATGAGGTTGAACAAACGAGGTGACCCTACTCTTTGTCGCGTAGAACCGCAGATTCGAAACCACGCCATTTGACTCAATGACAAGCTTTATGATATAGCACACATGTACTAACCAATCAGCCATCCAACCCCCCTAACATTAGATATTTCATTTGATCAAGGCGTGGTCGCCATGGATAAGTGCTTGCCTTTTTGTAACAAATCGCATACATATTGTACCACACACCTTCAAGTTCAAAGTCTGTGAAGGTTTTTTTATCAGACCAATCTTTGAGAAATCATGTAAAATTAACAACAAAATTAGTAATAAATGGCTTTACTTACGTTATATGACCAAAAAAAAGATGTTACAAACATAATATATGAAATGAAAACAATAGTAAAAGCCCAAGATAATCTGTACATATAAAGGATTTAAAGAGTAGCACGAAGAGCTTCCATCTTTGATTCAAGGTCTTCTCTTTTAGTATTATTGGCTGAATCAGCATCAAGATATTGTTGTTTACTTAGTTTGTTGGAAATTAGCTTTTCAGCTTGACTAATGGCAGAATTAATAAGATCATGATATTGACCATCAAGTTTCTGTAATTCTGCAACCTGCAAATAAAAAACAAAGATAACTGAATAAAAATATATCATAGAAGTTCTTATTTATATTGTCTTTAATTATTGGGCTAATTAATAAACAATTCATATTTATTCTGGGCATGGTACCAGACAGCAATAAATTTCAAGAAATGTTTCAATATGAGATTTATGGTTAAGCAGAGGAGAATATAACCTTTGGGAGACACAGAATTTAAAGTTCACTATCGAACCTTGGCATGTATTGTATACTGCAGTATGGGTTTAAAGTACCATGAGGCGTGAACCAAACTGTGGCATGTATACATTCTCATGGTATAGCATTGCCGCTCTAGCAGCTCAACACCAGCATACTGTCTGAATATTTCACCTACGGTCTGTTTTGTTTCAGGGCAATCAGGATGCATTACAAGCATGAGTTGGATTCCCAATACATAGCTGGTCTAATTCCCAATAGAAGCACAATCAATACATAGGAAACTAATTATTAGAAGTACAACTTGAAGATTGGAGCATTTTTAATCGTCTAGTATATTTTGAGTTTTATTATAGTAGATAACATTGGCTTTGGCTATTCGATGTCCACTTATCAAGAGACAGCAAATTTTCATGAAGCAATTAAACAAAATAAGGAAAGTGTGAAAATTATTTTTTTACCCTTTCTGAAGCATCAGAGCCCTCTGTCTTGAGTTGAGCTTGAATTGTATTAATTTGTTTGGTCAAAGCAGCATAATCATTATTAATCTTCTTTCGACTATTACCAAACGACATGGTATCTTTACTGCTTTTATATTTATTGATAGCATCATCATAACTCTGATATAGAGCACTACGTTTATCTTGAGCATCCTGTACTTCATTAATAAGACTGGATACTCTAAGTCGACTTTCTTTTGCTTCATCCTGAAAAGAAAATATTTGTTACTAGACGCCTATGATTATCAGATATATTTTAGTCAATAAAACAGGTTACATGAAGTATGGCTGATTACTTACACTATGTCAATAATTATTGAGAATAGTGTGCATTTTTGGGGTAAAAACTAACTTTGACTGCAAGTGCAATAATGCTTCAATTAATATTAACAAAAGACTGTCGATGTCCTGGTTCACAATGTGTTACAACCCAGGCTCAAGACCACTAAATCCAGGTTACTCATCTGCTTGACAGATTTCGCCCAGCGACTCGAACAGGTGCAGCAGTCGTGGGAAGACATAGACCAGAAAGTGCCAACACCTTAAAACATCACCTAAGAGAAGTATGACTCCGTGCCCGACAACCTTATGTTGGAGCTATCTTCAGGGATCATCACTGTCAGCGGTGTTGATATGGGCTCAAGGACACCAGACATGGAGAAGAGTAGACTCGCAGAGTGTGCTCTTCAGTGATAAGAGTCTCTTTGATCTTTATCACGCTGATGGCCGTCAACATGTGTGGAGACGTCTTGGGAAATGTCTATCAGACTGCTGCATCTTTAAAACAAATCGATGGGGTGGGAGAAGTGTAATGTTGTGGGAAGGCTTACATTTCATCACCGGACTGCCCAACACATTTGCAGGGGTCGCGTTAATGCTGTAGCCTACCGTGTCTTGTGACCAATTGTTGTTACAATGTTTCGAGCGCCCCCACATCTTCAGCATTCCCAACAGGATAATGCACATCCGCATACTGTTTCAGTATGGACTACCTGGCTGCTAACAACATCAATGTCTTGTACTGGCCAGCCATGTCTCAGGACATGGAACCGATAAAACATGTCTGGGATGAGATTGGACGCCGTCTGTATCCGAGTCCACAGATACACACCATTGCTGATTTAGACGCTGCTCTTGTCCAAGAATTGAACAATTTGCTGCAGGCCTTCTTTCAAACATTGGTTAATTCCATGCAACGTCACTGCACAGCGTGCGCAAGAGGCCATGGAGGACACACATGCTGCTACTGACATCTGTGTTGTACTTTTGGTTTTGAGCCCTCTGACTTTGTACCGTTGATAACAGATTAAACATACATAAGTGTACAAATGTGTTGTTATTGATGTGTTCCAATTTGAATATTGTTCACAATAAGAAGTAAAATAAATAAGATATGTTTACAGGATCATTTTGTTATACGCAAAACTAAGATTTGCATTTTCGATGGCACTCGGTATATATAAATATAAATTACCTTAGTTATAGAGAAGTCAAGACGCACATAGATAATAACCAATAAAAATAAGAGATAAAATGCTCCAACAACTAACAGTGGTTCTTGTAAAAGTAACATCTTTTGGAAAGAATATGTTATCTGAATGACAAATAGACAAAGAATATTAAACAACAATGTAATAATGGGAAATAAACTGAAATGTTTTTACCTGATAAGTAAATGATAAATTTGTGAGTCGGCAAACATGTTTATCCCATTAATATTTAAGCATGACAGTATTTACTAGTCTTAAAACTGTCTATAATTAGTTCCAATACATGGATGTGAATCAATTCCGATACATAGAAATCTTTTGAAGAGTTTTTGAACAACAATACATTAAACTTACAGTGAAGTCTTGGATATGTTGCTCTACCAAATTAGTTTTATAAAGCACAATAACAGGACGACCAATTGTATCTAGATAAGTATAGTGTAGTTCATTTGACCCTCGTTTAACTCCATATGGTGGATCTACTACAATATTTCTATAAAAGAGATACATAAAAAATATAATAACACACATAGTATGCCAGGCAATGTAACAAACAACCACCAGCAGCTCCAATTTTCTTCTGTTATTTGACTTCTCCCATTCATATTTAGCCCAATACAAACTATACCCCAAAAAATGTTGAAAATTGGACACAAAATTAATTCTGTAATTGTAAGAGTACAATTATCATGGCAATTCAATAACATTGAACTATTTTAGTAAAACCACTCAAAATCAATAGACCATTTTACCCGAATATTAACTCTTTGGAAAATTTGAAAGAAAACGGTTAAGAACTAAAGTTATGTAGAAAGACCAATGTTTACCACAATACTATACATTCCTTAATATTTAATCAAAATTAGTTAAAAATGTATCTACCAAGACTGACCACCAGGGGACACGGCAATATTAGCATTAACCCTCTCATAACCGGACCGCCCGTCATTTTGGCGAGACGAGACTTCAACTTCCTGTGTAAATAAGCTATAAAATGGCGTGTCACATTGACGAGTTTGCTATTGATGTTTATCGAGATATTTTGATTTTAAAGTCGGCTATCTTCGACACATATTTTCGAGTAATGGCTGCCTATATTTCTGATGAATCTATTGAGGATTTTAGTGATAATTTCACAACTTCTGATGAAGAATTTGAAGGTTATACATCGACAGACATTGAAAATAATCAACCGCGTAGAAATATAATTCAAATGACGAAATGTGGAATCTGATATGGATTTTTCTTCCGAAATGGATTTACCGAGGGACTTTTAAATTTTTTTTGTGTGTTGTAATATAACTTTCACTTCAATGAATAAAAAGACTATCGATGCTCTAATACCTTTCTGTTGTAAGATTAACAAATTAAATTTAACATATCCTGTAAGATTTTCACACTGTAGTTATACTGATCTTAGCATTTGTTCAGGTAACACTGAGAAATACTTACTTGGCTGATTCTGGAAGGATTACTCTAACAGTGAGTTCATCTACTACCATATCATCATAGATATGATCTACAAATCTCATCTTCAAACCATAATCATTACCTAGTAAAAATTACAGATATAACATTTAAATATTTACTGTAAAACTTTGTTTATATTTAGACTAACTATTAATTAGAATTTAATTTGTTCAAATGTGTTTGCATAAATATTCAAAATCGACAGAGATCAATACTAACTATTTGTACATATTTTATGAAAATAATTCAAGATCAAATTTATTATCAGTTTCCAGTACTTTCTCACAAATTCATAAATAACTTGGTTATTTTTGACCAAAACAAGGTTTAACAAGCCAACAGTGAGGCTGATGTCCCACGCCAAAATCCCAAAATAAATAGATGACACATTAACTAATCGCACATTTATTTTTTTCAAAAGCATTGAGCAATCAAACTATACACAAATTTTTATCACTCTAACAGTATGAACATCCTACCTCAATTTGAAGGAGAAGTCTTGACTAATCAAATTGCTTATCGCTTTGCTTACCTTGAGCAGAACATTCCCATTATCGAACTTAGTTAAGATATTGTTGTAATGAAACTATACACCAAGTTTAAATACTCTCACTAAATTAGAACTAAAGTTATCGTATCCCAAAGCATCAACCAATCAAATTGCTTATCTTGGCTTACCCTAAGCAGAAATGCTCATTATCGAACTTAATCAAGGTATGGATGGAATGAAACTATCGACCAAGTTTCATCACTCTCACTTATTTAGAACTAAAGTTATCGTGCCCCAAAGCATCAACCAATCAAATTGCTTATCTCTGCTTACCCTAAGCAGAAAATGTTTATCTTCAAACTCCATCAAGGCATAGACCTAATAAACACCTACACCAAGTTTGAACATTCTAGCTCAATTAGGAAGGGAGTTATTGTGTCACAAAGAGTGTGACAGACAGAAAGACGGACAAACCCATTGTAATAGTCCCCTGCTCTCTTCGAAATGGGGGAGACAATAAATTTGGAAGAAAAAACATGTTCAATATCATTTTACACTAATTTCATCTTGTAGTTGTACAGTAACAAAATTTGAGAGAAATTCAATGAGAACATACCTCGGTTGAAAAGATATTCATAGCTAGGTATGTTGTATCCAATATAATATTGAGTCTTCCATCCTCCAAACAATGGAAAACGGGGACGGATTTCAAGTTCAACAGAATCTTCAAGTTCTCTCATATTACTAGTAGAGACATTACCAATTTCATCTCGGTAATATACATCCCGTGCTGCAGCTGGGAACTGGGTCTACAAAGAAACATCTATTTTATGAATTATTTATTCTAATGTACCTGGTAATGCAAACATTAATAAAAGATATACAAATAACTGGTTACTGTCATAAGAACTAATGACTGACATTATAATTTAGACCTACCGACACTCTCAATGCAATTTACCTAACATACAGACTTGTATAACTTTCATTTAAAAAACAACCACTTATAAAACGGTAGGCATAGTTCAAAGGAACTTCAATAGGGAACACTATTGAATGACCCTCCCAATCAAAAATTAAAAAACACATCCGGATAATCTCATTTTAGTCATCACTGACTTACTTACCTTGAATGATTTAATAGATGAAACGCCATCATTGTTTCTTTGGTAATCAAATCGTGAAAAAGAACCCTTCAATGTGGCACCACTGTGACGCATATCAATATGTTCTTCAACAGCAATATTACCCCAATGCGAGATCTCAATTATTCTTTCCATACTAGTAATGGTTAAAAATGGACTGTTATTTTCTTCATGGACCTTCAATTCAGCCTACATATAAAAAAAAACAGCACTCCAATTAGATTTAAGAAACAGAAACATTGAAACTTGAAATAAAACAATGTGGATACATAATCTTAAAGAATTTCATCACTGTCAAATTCATAGATTTAATTATGTCCTTTTACACAAACCAAGCTTTGAATGTTAATATAAAACATTTCTATAGTCTTACCTCAACAAATGGTTCTCTTTCTTCAAAAGGACCATATTTAATAACATTATCAGTAACAGATACTGGTTTCGTTCGTGTATAGGATTCGATGCTAGATGATGTTGTTGTCACACTTGTGGTCTGTGTCAGTGTTTTATATGGAGAATAAAAATATAGATTACTAATGAAGATAACCAATTGTTTTTCTGACTGTAGAATTTCAGCTGGGTAAGCTTGTAATACATGAGCATAAATAGTTTCTACTTCTACTGTTGTGCTTTTACCTGCAGCTAGTGGTGATGCCAAGTTAACACGGTAGAATACCTTGTCTCTGTAAATATCAAAAAATAATGGTAAGGTAAGAGTATATAATATAACAACAATCATTTGGGACTAAATTCAAATCATCTCCCTGACATAACAGGTTGCCAGATTTAATAAACTTGATTAACCATTTGAATAAAGAAATCCAATATGTCTCAGTGGTTGACAATGACAAGCTGCATTATGTTTTATATCTTAGAAATGTATAGCAACAGTCTCATAAATCATTTGAATAAAGAAATCCAATATGTCTAGTGGCTGATAATGACAAGCTGCATTATGTTTTATATCTATAGGAACAGAAGTCACATAAAACATGGAATAAATTATTATGTCCATGCCATTTACACAGTATGATATGAATGACAATAACAAATGTACATGTAGTGCCAAGTTCAAACGCATTTAAAAGATGACTTATGTCATGGATAACAATCTAATTTAAGTCAGCCTTACTTTTGACTATCAACTCTTGTAGATTCTACACTCAATTTACTTGTGTCATCTCCAGATTTTGACTGAAATGTAAAATAATACATTATTAAAAATAAATTCTGTATTTGAAAATCGAAATCCTGTTCAAAAAATGTACCGTACGTAAATGTACATATTATGGCTTTTTAAAAACTTGAAATTTGCGAATACAAGGCTAGGCCTTATAGTTATATAGCCAGTTTAGAGTTACTCTACATGTAGTTTAGCTGATGTACCTTACCCTGAACATTCCAAGTCTCTATGACTGACGTCCACAGGAAGTACTAGACTAGTAGTACCATGTACAAAAATGCTTGGTTTAAACAAAGGTTTTTGTCAAGTCGGTCATCAGTTACTGCACCAGAAACTTAAATTGAAGGCTTGATCTTGCCGTAACTACATAGTCATACATCTTATCTAGCCCTTCACTAAGTTTGATTGGGTATAACTAAGCCCAGCGTATGATCCAATCAGATTCCTTGGGCTTGCACTTACAAGCTAAAATGTATGTACCTGTGATAATTAATAGAGTTCCAAAGTTTGTCCAATGTAAAGGTTTCCGTGGAGGTTGTCACAACCTCTGTTTGGATGCTACTGTTGGAAGTGTCTGCAGATAATGTAGCTACATGTATGTCGGGAATTGCATAGTAAAATTAGTATTGAAGCAACGGTTAGATGTTGTAAAACTCATGGCCGTTCTTCAGGAACATATAATCATAATGCACAACAAGGGACACTTTTGGTATTGCCATGGTGTAGGATTATGTTTTAATGACATTTGTCAAGTAAATTCTTATTCAGATCTGATTATTATGTAAGCTATGCTAACAATGAATATGATGTAAATATGACAGCGACAAACACTAACTTTAGTAATGAGTACGGTAAGCAGTGCTGAGTGGGTTTGATTGACTGACTTAACTGTGTAAGTGTTTAATTCAACACTTTCACAAATTCACGTCTGAGGATATACGTGCATTCTAGTGATAGTGTCAACTGGTATTACAGTCATAGAACCGATCTGTATTTCGAAATGATATGATGCCCATTGGCCATTGGGATTGCAGACAGTTTGAGACTTGAGTACGGTAATAATATATATAACTACATGATGATGATGACGTATATGAATTATGAAGGTAGGCCGATACCGGCAAAAAATGTTCACAATTCATAAATAGATTAGAAGAAAAGTACGGCATGTATAATAATATACTTACCACAGCACCTATAAATGACAATTTACTTTGTAAAGACGGGTCAATGACAAATAAAAATGACTTGATAGTAGATGATCCCTTGTTTTCTACGGTAATTGTTGTGAATATTTTTACTATATGAGATGATACATCTATCTTCCTATCAACCTTAGTATTTACAATACTACTGCTAATGGTGTCTTGATTAGCACTGCTAACTGTGGCTAAGATGATGGATAAAATGCACAATTGAAAATACTTCGCCATAATTTATGATAGGTATCGATGATACTGGATGAAAAACAGATAATAATAACAACTTCAATGGCCGCTTACAGCGGACGACACATTGCCTCGCTTTGGAAACGATGTGCTGGCAAATATCACCCAATCGTATTTTGCCACCAGAATGAAAATAAAAGGAAACGAAATATGAAAATCAAACAGTTTAAATTCTTTATTGCAAGAAGAACAAAATTAGCAATCTGCAAAATAAGGTGGACTTGAACTCTAGCATAAAAATATAGACCATTTAAATAAAAAAAATAATAAAACACCATTTTATAAAAAAAATATATATAAATTTTATTGTATATCAATGTGCATGTATGATGTTTTATTACACGTTTAAAATATGCGGGCGCTTTTAGAACACAAAAAATAATATACCGTTCGTGTTATTCAATTATTTCAATGGTTCAAGAGAGTGTATCCCTGCGCAAGTATTCCGCAAGCGAAAGCGAGTGGGAGCGGCAGGGATACACTCAATGAACCGCTGAATAACCCGAGTGGTATCCAATGGTCATTGAGTTCTGTTTTTTATTCTATAACTACATGCACATCTCAAAATACACTGTACTGTCCAGATTATCATTAAAAAAAAATCATTACTACTATTACTAACGTTAAAATTCATCATAAGTTCCGTCCTTTTTTCTTTCTTTGCTTGACGTAGTTCTGAAAGTGACGTCATTCTGGACAAAAGTATAATAATTATTTCTATGATTTCTATGGTATAAGCAATGACGTATATATTTATATATACATAGAAATTATATACGTCAATGTATATAAGGCTCTGAATCAAACGTAACTAACGTGACGAAAATTATGACGTAGCTGGCTGGCTCTGAATAACTATAGGTATTTTTATGGCCATTGAATATAGGTTATTCAATGACTGTATTTAATGGCCGTATTCAATGATATTTGCTTGTATTTGAATTTTGCATGTAGTTATAGAATTAACAGGGCCGGATAATGCCTTTTTAAAGGCCCTAAGCACTTGGTGTCTTATATGCTTCATTCAAAATATAGTCGTTCGGGTAGGAGGAAAAACTGAGGTCCCTTGTACACATTGGCGTGCACGTAAAAGATCCCTTGGCAGTTGGAATCCAGTTGCTGCCCGTATGGCGGATGTCCGTCTTCAATTAGCCAATGTTCGGTACAGAAGCGTAGGATGTTAGGCCTAAACCTTATTTCATTCATTCATTCAAAATATAAAATTGAGGGTTAATTTACATGATTTTTATTGGAAATAGTTCTCATACCTACAAACATTCATAGTGTTTTTTAGGATGATATTTGAGAAAGAAAATAAACAAAAATTTATTTCAACCGGGCCACTATGCAATTTTCTGGAAAAAACGGCCTAATTAGGGTGGAAATAAAATATATTGCCATGATTATGGCAGGGGGGGGGGGTATTCAATTCAATGTTAAAATTCGGGTTCTAATCCTAGATTCTCGATGCCATGCTACCCATCACTAAAACCACGTCCATTGCTGCTTACATATATAATAATCTACTGGCACATTCAGATAAGCATAACTTGAAAAGCATGAGTTACACCATTAAAGGGGAATAGTGGTCTAAATGCGAAATTCCAGATACCATGTTACGTATCACTAATTGCTCTTTACAAATATTGTAAATATATTATTTATTCATATTGGGCTCAATGCTTATATATTTACAAATATTTAAATATATTATTTATTCATATTGGGCTCAATGCTTATATAATATTGTTTATTTTTTTAATTAGACTGTACTCGTCAAAATACAGGTATAAATACGAAATTCTAGTTTTTATGATACTAGGTCTAAGTATATTTTCATTTATGTCAGCATTGTTGAAAATCTCAATGCCCTGCATGACAACTATGTCATTGTTCCGGCTGACAAGGCGTCAAATAACATAGTGTTTATATGTAAACGACACTATTTTGACTGTCTGTTCAAAGAACTTAATTTCAGAAAACCAATCGACAGTGCTACATTATAAACGATCTACTCTTAGTAAGGATAAAATTACATGTATATCTAATCACAAATCTGTACTAACTTCATTTGGTAGGCCTACTCCATGTGCAGATACCTATACAAATTTGCCCTTGTTTGGATACCCAAACTACATAGAAATCAACGTTTTATAGCAGGTGTATCCCGTTGTTCCACAAAACCACTTTCAAAGGTATTGACATCTATACTAACGGCTGTTAAAGAAGGTATTCAAAAATACTGTGACAAAGTATGCTCTCGAAGTGGTATAAATCAAATGTGGATATTAAAATATTCCAAAGAATTACTTGATGGTTTGCAATCTTTTTCCCTTGCTTCAGTTTCATCTATTCAAACGTTTGACTTTTCTACTTTGTACGCTAAAATTCCCCATAGTAAATTAAAAGTCCAGTTGGAAGGCATTATTCACAGCGTCTTTTCGTCTAAATCGGGTACTGCTATCAATATTTAGTTGTAAATTACAGTTCCACACGTAAGTGTATCACAGTGATTTGAAAAACAAATTCACGGCCATCAAGATATAGTTCAGATGTTGGAGTTTTTATATTGATAACAGTAATCTTTGTTGAATTTGGAGGGGAAATATATCAGCAAGTGGCTGGCATTCCCATGGCACCAACTGTGCACCTTTGCTTGCTGATCTGTTTCTCTATTCGTACGAAGCCGATTACATACAGATGCTCGTAAGACAAAAAAACCCATCAGTCAGCCTTTTTAATTTCACTTATCGATATATCGATGACGTTTTAACACTTAGTAACCCTAAATTTAGTGATTATGTAGAATTCATATATCCTGATGAGCTCGAAATTAAAAACACCACTGACAGTGATAATTACGCTTCCTACTTGGATCTGCGTCTCGATGTTAAATTGTACGATAAACGTGATGACTTTGGCTTTCCGATTGTTAACTTTCAATTTATTTGTAGCAACATTCCAATATGGAGTGTTTGTGTCTCAGCTAATTTGTTACGCGAGAGCTTGTTCCTTTTATTCTGATTTTTTTAAGTAGATCGAGGCATTTGTCATCTAAGCTTCAACTACAAGGATACTTACGCACTAAACTTATTAAAACCTTTAAAAAATTTATGGCCGTCATATTGATTTGATAGGTAAATATAACGTGTCTATTATTCTAGATATATTTAATTGACACGTATACTATTACTATCTCCTGAGAATGTCTACTACATCGTTAACACAGTTCATCGCGTGCATTTTGCATACCGATAGTGCATTGGCTAATCACGCTATTTTACCCATATTTCGCCAAATAGTTTTGATGCAGCTACGGCGGGTGTGGGACCAGGCAGGGTAAGCTTACTCTTCCGGACACCTGTTGCGCTGTTTGTCGTGTATTTTTGTACACGGTGAATAGTCCATTTGCTGATTACACTATTTTGCCTATACCGGTTGTGAATAGAAATACTACCGGTGTGAGTTGTCGTTGATAGTCCATTGGCAAATCACGCTATTTTACCGAGATTTCGTCTAATAGTTTGGATGCAGCTAAGGCGCAAGGCAGGGTAAGCTTACTCTTATTCTGGACACCTGTTACCACTGTTTGTCGTGTATTTTGCTGATTACACCATTTTTCTTGAATACACTATTATGCCTAAGTAGTAAGGGGGCCTATATGACTACGCTCGTGCGTGCATGCGCAGACGCATGCACGTGCATGCACATGACCTTGCACGTGTTTGACCTTGATGACCCCTAGCACGTGTGTGACCCCTAGCACGTGTGTGACCCCTTGCACGTGACCTTGCACGTGCATGACCCCGTGCACATGCAGAAAGAGAGGGCGCGCGCGCGGAAGAAAGAGAGAGAGAGAGAAGAGAGAGAAGAGAGAGGAGGAAAGAAGAGGGGAGAAGGGGGAAGAACTCTTTTCCATTGATTAAGTTGGCCCTGAAAAGGGCCGTTTGGTCAGACTAGAATTGGAGAGTACGCCGCACTTTATGTCGGTTGCGTCTAATAGCCTCCACTAATTCGGGAGGAGGTCTTTTCCTACGTGGCGTTTTCAATACCTCGTCAGGTAAGACAAAGATATCGTCTGGGGTGATGATGGCAAGAGTATCACCCCTGAGATACATCAAGGTGTCCGCATTGGGGTTTTCACCGAGGCGAATGATCGGAGCACCGTTTGCCATTGTGACAAAGAGAGACGAATGTTGTGTCGTTTTATAACCGTCAGGACGAATCCATTTGATATGACGTCACACGGACGAGTCCATTCATAGCGTGGCGTTACAGCGCTTAGGATAACGTTATGCAACGTTATGCATCGTAGGGTGTACGTTGAAGGCTAAATATAGATGCGATGCAACGTTATGCATCGTAGGGTGTACGTTGGAGACTAAATAGAGATGTAATGCAACGTTATACAACGTATGTGCAACGTTATATCACGTGGGGTGTCGACAGGAATAAAAGCGAGCGACGGGAGCGGTTCTGGCATTTTCACGCTATCACCGAACGAAGAAAGATGAGTTTTACATTACGCCCCGTCGATAGAAGATACAGTCGCTTATTTAGAACCGAGTCGCTATGTGTAGACATAGACTTTTTGGAAGATTGGTCCCACGTTCCAGCCGCTGATGTGCCTCAGCAACTACACAACACCGTTGAGGCCATCATAGAGGAAATTCGCCGAACTTTGAACGCCAGCGAAAGTGATTACGTACGAATTGCCATCAGTCACCCGGGACTCAAAACACCTATATGGTTACCATTTCGGGAGTATCGTCTGTTAAAAGCCGAAGATATTTTACAGAAAGTGGCTGCCGTCTTACAGAGCAACGAGGAATTTCGACTCGATCAACGCATGTCCATGAATATTTGTCACGTGTCCCCTCCCGATGGTAGAGGTAGCGGAACAAACGCCAAGAAGAGACAAAGCGCCAATTTCGACGAGTATTTAAAGAAAAAGAGATGCCTCGTCACCATAAAGAATACCGATGACTTGTGTTTCCAGAGAGCTATTGTCGTCGCTCGTCACTATGCGAACAAACAAGACACCCCTGAGTGGCAAAGGGAGAGGAGGAGATTATTCAGGACAGGACCCCATTCGTGGCAGACGAAGAAAACAGAAGCACTCATCGATGCCGCCGGTGGAACCAAGGAAGCTTGTACGGGGATGGAAACATGGGAACTGTACGCCAAGTATTTGGGAGGACAAGGATACCAACTCAACATTTTTTCTCAAGCCATCTTTGGTAAGGCAATCTATCGAGGAACAAAGCACGTCACTGGAACACCAAAACAGCTGAACCTGTATTTACACAGCAGACATTATGACGTTATTACTTCCATGCCCGCCTTTGCGGAAAGATCGTATTTTTGCGAGACCTGTCAAGTGGGATACAATGGTGCCGAGAAACATTCGTGTCACGTCATGTGTCAAGGCTGCAAGAAAGTGGGTCCACCCTGTCCACCCGATCCCAACACAAAGCCGTGTTACTGTTGTCATCGAGTGTTTGTGGGTCGGCAGTGTTTCGATAATCATCTCGCTACCCGTTCCAGAGCCAATGGTAGTATATGTCATCGGTGGAAGAAATGTAAAACATGTCAGAAGGAGTGGGACGTCATCGCAGCCAAGCGAAATTTAGAAGAACATCGATGCGGAGAATACAAGTGCTCCATCTGCCGTGAGTGGCACACGGCCGCAAAACAGTTTTGCTACATTCAACCGTTAAAATCACCCATCGACATGGATAGAGACAGAAAGACACAAATCGACAAACAACAGCAATCAACGTTGACCCGTTTCGTCTTCTTTGACTTTGAATGCCAGCAAGATACAGGTGAACACATTCCCAACTTATGTGTTCTGCAAGTGTGCTGTCACTTTTGTATCGATAACCAAGAACCCTGCGAGCACTGTGACACGTACTGGAATCACCAACGGGAAATTGTGTTTAAAGGACCAAACACACTGGACGATGTGGGCAAATGGTTTTTACAACTCGCTGCTCACGGTACGGTGGTGGGTGGTCGGAAAAATGACAGTCACGAATCGAGTCCCGTGATCGCCGTGGCTCACAACTTTAAAGGTTACGATGGACTGCTAATTTTACAGACGCTGCACAAACATTCCGTGGCGCAACCTGAAGTTATAATGCAGGGTGGGAAAGCGATGACTATCACTGTCGGTACGGTCAAATTCATCGATTCCCTCAACTTTTTACCAATGGCTTTACGGGACATGCCCAAAACCTTCGACCTGCAAGAATTGAAGAAAGGTTATTTCCCTCACCACTTTAACAGACCGGAGAATGAAGATTACGTGGGCGCCTATCCTCCCAACACCGATTACGATCCGGATGGCATGAGTGTGTCGGAACGAGAGAAGTTTCACGCGTGGTACCAACAACACAGTCACGACGTCTTTGATTTTCGCCAGGAAATTTTGACCTACTGTAAGAGCGATGTGGATGTCTTGCGTCGGTGTTGTGGTGTGTTTCGCGAGATATTCCTGATGGACACGGGCATCGATCCCTTTGAGAAGAGCCTGACCCTGGCCTCCGCCTGCAGTCGCGTACTACGCACACACTACCTGGAGAAAGACACACTCGTCGTCATTCCTCGAGCCCTGATGCAAGAGCCGACATCGGGTCAAGACTGGCATCGCTTCCAGCCTCGACAACAGTCCAACAAAGCACTTCGTTGGTTGGAA
This sequence comes from Patella pellucida, assembly GCA_917208275.1. NCBI lineage: Eukaryota > Metazoa > Mollusca > Gastropoda > Patellidae > Patella > Patella pellucida. Next base: position 49,106,632 of record OU795042.1, on the reverse strand, counting down.
TGGGAACAGCATCGACAGACCATGGCCGCTTTCCGGAACCAGAGCCCTCTACCAAACATTCGACACGCCCGCAACGGTAGTGAATGTCGAGTCGGCCCTTACAGTTTAGATGGTATGGACACGACCACGGTTACAGTGTACGAGTTTCACGGCTGTGCCTTTCACGGTTGTCCCAAATGTTTTCCGGGTCCCGTCCAAGACGTTCAACATAAACATCCCTACGATCCCTCGCGCAGTATGCGAGACTTGTACCAGAAGACCCAGGAACGTCACCGTCAACTCCAGGAACAGTACGGTATGCAGACCATCCGCGTCATGTGGGAGTGTGAGATGGAAGAAGAACGACGCCATGATCCCGAGATGGACGAATTTCTGATTGGATTGGAAGATCAGCAATGGCCCGCTCCCGAACCTCTGATGCCCCGCAACGCTTTCTTTGGCGGAAGAACCAATGCCATTCAATTGTTGGTCAACGAGTCGGCCGAAGACATGCGCTACATCGACGTGGTGTCCCTGTACCCTTACATCTGCAAGTATGGTACCTTTCCCATCAAGGAACCCACGATCGTCACACAGCCCGATCAAGACCAGTGGCAGCAGTACGAAGGGTTGATCCAGTGTTCCGTGTTACCACCTCGTGGCCTGTACCACCCGGTGCTCCCGTTTCGACGAAAACAGAAATTGGTGTTTGCCCTGTGTCGAAGCTGCGTCGACGAACACATGCAACAAGGGGAGATTGCAGAATACCAACCTTGTGATCACACCGACGAACAGCGAGCCTGGGTGGGTACATTTGTCACTCTGGAACTGAAGAAAGCGGTGAGCCTGGGATATCGCGTATTAAAAGTGTACGAAGTCTGGCACTGGAAAGAATTCAGCACCTACGATCCCGAGGCCAAAACGGGTGGTCTGTTTACGGGGTACATTAATCACTACCTAAAGAAGAAGATGGAAAGTAGCGGCTATCCCGACACCTGTCACACCGAAGAAGACAAGATCCGCTTCGTGAACGACGTGTACGACACCGAAGGTATTCGTCTGGATCCCGCATCGATAAAACCAAACAAAGGGATGCGTGCATTTAGTAAACTTCAGCTCAACACGGCTTGGGGGAAATTCGGACAGCGAGACAATTTTCCCAAGACAGAATATATCACAGAGCCCAGCGTCTTCTTTGAAAAAATGTTGGACGTGACCCAGACCGTGCGAGATGTACAGTTAGTCAACGACAACATGGTCTTGATGGAAACGTTGAAAAAAGAAGGACATGTCGCACCCTGTCCCATCACCAATGTGGTTATCGCCGCCTTCGTCACGGCCCAGGCCCGTTTGAAACTCTATTCCGTCTTGGAAAAGTTGGGAGAGCGCGTATGCTATTTTGACACGGACAGCGTCATCTACCAATATAATCCTCAATCATGGAATCCCCCGGAAGGTTCAAGTTTAGGCCAGTGGAAGAACGAGTTGCCCGAGAACGTCACCATTAAGGAATTTGTGAGCGGAGGACCAAAGAATTATGCGTACAGGCAAAGCGATGGAAAAACGGTATGCAAAGTCCGGGGATTCACCTTGAATTATCGTGCCTCCCAACAACTGAATTACGTCATCATGAAGGAGAACGTACGGCACGTCAATCAAAACGAACCGCTTGTCATCTCCAATCCGTTTAAGATTTCGAGATCACGTGATCGACGTCTCTGGACACGCCCCGAGAACAAAAAATATAAAATCGTGTACGACAAGCGTTTAGTTCAATTCAATGACAATGGCCAACCGATCAACACTTACCCCCATGGATACTGACTTTCGTGTCTCGGGAGGATGGCGACCGAACAGAGATGGAGACGAACCGACAGAAAATACAGATTTGATCGAGAAACTAAGACGACGATGGCTCAATTTTCGGGTCTGCAAGTGTTACCTACCCATCATAGAGGAAAAGCAACACGAGGAGTGTATTGGATGCAAGTACGATCACCCCAGTCAGAGATACCATTCGTGTCTGGGATTGGGCGTGTGTTCCATAACGGGCCGAGCCTCACACCCTGTCGACGATTACAATCACTACCTCTGGTTGGACGAGCCGAAACCAGAAGACGTCGATAGCGTGTTAGGCAGTATGGTGGACAACCCACGCGACCGAGTCAAGACGTGGGAGGACGAACAACAATGGCGGGAAGACGTGGACGAAGCCTTGAAAAAGTTTTGGAGTGTGGTTCCGGGATTTAAGACGGTGTTGATCAAACGCAAAGACGAGTTCATCGAACCCAAAGAGAATCCCATACGTCGGTGGATGGACGAGCTACCAGAGAAAAAGAAACGATGGTTCCTGGATCAAATGGATATCAACGTCATGTCCGGTAAACTGGGCGAAGGCTGGGAATGTATTGGCAGACATCTGGGAATCAGAGAAGCACGGATCAGTCAAGCCAAGATGAGTCATCCTAACAACGCGCGCATGCAAATTTTCACCGTGTTCAACCAGTGGCGACAAAGACATGGTAATCGAGCCAGCCTGATGACATTGTTGGAGGCCTGTCACGTGAGTGAAGCTGTCATTGATTGGGAAGAAGTGCAAAAGTACGTGGAAAGCCTGGAAATCATAGACTAGACACGGACCAATAGAAACGAAGGAAAAGAAAGAACCAATCAAAAGAGAGTGACGTCACAACCAAGGGTATAAGAAGCCAAGTCTCAGATTAAAATTTCATTCTACTCTCGATGGCTAGTCAAGTTTGTTTCTCCTGTAACAATGTCGGACACTGGTATAGAGACTGCCCTGCTCGTTCCCAACAGCAGCAACGAAATCCACAACCAAGACAAGACAGATCAGCCTATGGTTCCTATGGAAAATGTTACCGCTGTGGAGAACCAGGACACTGGGCGCCCCAGTGTGGACAACGAGCCGAAGCCCAAAAAGCGAAAAGTGACGAAGAAAGAAAAGAAGACGTCAAAAGAAAGTGTTACGGAATCAAGAGACCCACCGACGACAACCACAAATGTCTCAACTGTGGACAGCTTGGTCACGGCCTGCTCGAGTGCGAAAAAGAAATCCAAACAGAAAACAACTTTGAAGCCGTTGCCAGTCGCATGTTCGACAACAACGTCGATATGCCCAGAGACAACACCCGCAGTCAGCGATACTGGTACTGGTCAGGAGAAGCGTTCGAATTCTACAGGCGCTACAAAGAAAAACAGAAAACAGAAGCCTGTCAGTCCTCCAGTTATTACCCCAACTACGAGTGAAACTGACGAAACCCCGAAGCCGGCTGTTATTTTGTTGGCGGAGAAGGAAGCAGAAAGTTTTGCCCGAGCATTCATCCAGTATGCGGGTCCGAGAGATATGACCGAAGTCTTGGCGTATCCCCCCTGTTTCGATATGAGCGAATGGGTACCCGTTGTCGTCACGTTTGCTGAAGTGGAAGACTGGCACCCACACGATACGATGCAGAAGCTGTTGGGAAAAGTGTATTGGATTCCTCGTGTCCTGAGAAACGTACCCTGGTTGAGACAAGAGATCCTGAAGAGAGAACGCGTTAACTAACATTTTTTCTTTTCCTTTGTACTATATGTTGTATTGAATGTATTTTTGAATGCTCTTTTTTGTATTTTTTGTAAAATAAAATCTGTTCTTATTTCACTCCATGTCTGTTGTTCTGTGGTGGGCGCGAAGGTATAAAAGGCAGGGGAGAAGGGGATTGGGGGACAATGCAAGATGGATGTGGCGTTCAAACACCCCTTTACCATGTTAGTCAGCGGTCCAACAGGGGTTGGCAAGACGGTCTTTGTACAGAAATTTCTCCAAGCGTCTCTGTTCGACATCCCTCCCCAACGCACCGTGTGGGCCTACGGGGAATGGCAAGAGAGTTACGAACACTTTCCATACACTTATGTCAAAGGATTGACGGATATTGACGACGTGATGGGGCAAGTCAAAGGGCCCCAATGTTTAATCGTGGATGATTTGATGGGGGAAGACACGGAGATATTGCAACAGTGGTTTACGAAAAAAAGTCATCACCACGACACGAGTGTCATTTACATTGTGCAAAATTTGTTTGACAAGCGACAGCGTACCATCAGCCTGAATGCCCATTACTTGGTTTTGTTCAAAAATCCTCGAGACGCCTCGCAAATTAGTGTGTTGTCCCGTCAGATGTACCCTTCCCATACCAAGTATATGGAGGAAGCTTTCAAGGATGCGACGAGTACCCCTCGCAGTTACTTACTCATTGATTTGAAGCCCGACACACCCGAGACTCTGCGGTTGAGAAGCAACATTTTACCCGAAGAGGAACCACCCATCGTCTACGTCCAAAAAGTATAAAAGGGGGACCTGTACCTCGAATTTAATCTGTTTGTCACGATGGCTCGCACGAAGAATACGCAGCGGAAACACCCACCTCCGACCCTTCCCCGGGCGACGTTCCCGACCCTGGCACCGGACCTTCGTGGTCCCACGGTACGAAGGCGCACTCGTCCGAACATGAGGGCCCCCAGAACCCAATGGTTACCCCCCTCGTTGACACCACCCACGAGTCCTATGTCTCCCTTACCGCTCACACCACCACGCTTTTTCTCCCCAGTCACACCCCCACGACCCATGTCACCACGTTCCCCTTCTCGGTCTCCCTCGCCGATCTTTCGAAGACCACGAAGACCACGAAGAGAAAAGAAGAGTTCTATAAAAGGATTGAAGGCGTTCATTCGCAAGTTACAACAACTGACTCCCGATATGGCTTATGGACAGCTGGCCAAGAATACGGGCAGGGCGCGTATTGGATTGTTGCAGTGGTTCAAGTTGGCGGCCAACCATTTGCTGAATGATAACATCCAACCCCTGCATGCACAACACAAGAAATGGGTGGAACGAAATCGCCAGGTGTTGACCCAATTGACGGAGAAAAACATGCCGACGGCTGAAAAACTCTCTCTGATCATGAAACCCGGAGGACGTGGATTTTTCGGGGGCGTGTTGATTCGTATCTTGCTGCGATGGAAGGAAAGGCTGCAAGAGGAAAGAAACAAGAAACGAAATAAATTCGTTCGACGAACCGCTCAGCGTGGAAAGGGTCTGAGTGCCAAAGAGTTGAATCAACATCGAGCATTGCTTCGCAAATTGACTAATCCACAAACATCACCCAACGTCAAAAAAAAGCTTCTCAAACAACAAGGCGGTGCTATCGGTGCCTTGCTCGCTATGGCCATTCCAGCATTAGCCCCCTTGGTATCTAAACTATTGGGAGGACAACAGGGTGGTAAACATCCCTGGACACGAAGGAGCGAGAGAGCGAACGCTGGGTTTGCCGAGTTCAAGAAACTAGTTGGTGGATAACCCGTGGGACAGAAAGGTATAAAAAGGGAACCGGTGCACGACCACGAGCTCAGTCATGGAGACACTGCGGTATCTATTGAACACTGCACCGAAAGACCGTCCTCTTTTACTCGAGACCCAGCCCATCGTCGACGGTGTGTGTGAGTGTATTGGAAACCTGATTCGTGGCAACGTTCCTGTGGCCGACAAAGAAATCAAACGTTTGAAAAAGGACGCCCCCTTGTTACGACGTTTGGGCACGTCTAAAACACCTTGGAAGACCCGTCGGCGACTTCTGAAACAACAAAAAGGAGGATTCTTCACCCGGTTGTTTCGGTCTTTTCCAAAAGATGAAATTCGCCAAGAAAATGAAACTGGTACCCTTCGACGGACCCACCGACGTCAAACCCGTCAAAGTCATGCAAGTCGAACCCGTGTACGATCGAGATCCACTGCAGCAGGCCGTCGAAAATGTTCACCAAGACATGCAACGCGTGCTAAACGACCCAACACTGGGCGACGAAAATAAAATGCAACGGTACGGACAGTTGTTACAGCGTTATCAAACGATGCAAAAGAAAAGAAAACAGGTCATTCCCTTGTCGGACGAAAACATACCCGAGCACAAAGAAGAAGCAGCCGTGGTGTCGGAGATACCCATTCTGGAGTCGGTTCCCCGAGCCTATCAACATCGAGCTCGCCTTTTGTTGAAACACATGAAAGAAAAGACACCTTGGTCGTGGAATGAGAACTTGGAATTGATTCGGAATGGCGTACCCGTACCAGGTACCAATGCCATTGACATTGTGAACGATTTGGTTCGTCGGCGAAAGAATACCCAGGCCCCCATGGGATGGTTTGGCGTGATGCAAAGTTTAAAGGCCACGAACGTACCGCGCGAAGCCATTGGTAATCAAGAACGATGGAACGTATTGTCCACGCCACCCACACGGCCTCCGCCGCGACGTCCGAGAAAGAAGAAAATCTCCAGTACGGATACCCCTAGTACATCTACCAGAAGATGGCTGTCTTTGCAAAACCTATAAATAGCCTGATCAAATGACAATCGATTGAAACATGGAACGAAAGCTGAAGAAAGTATATTACGACCCGAAACACCCGGCCGCTTTCGGTGGAGCCCTGGGCCTTCACAAAGCTACTGGTGTGGCTTTGGACCAAGTCAAGACATGGTTGAAACAACAAAGGGCGTACACCTTGCACAAACCACTGAAAAAGAAATTCTCTCGGTCCCCCACGGTGGTGGCCGGGATAGATCACCAATGGCAAGGAGATTTGAGCGATATGTCGGCCTTGGCCCAACAGAATGAGGGATACAGGTTTTTGCTGTGCGTCATCGATGTATTTTCCAAGTACGCATGGGTGTTGCCTCTCAAAAACAAGACGGGGGACAGTCTGGTGGACGCTTTTCGTCGAATCTTTCAAAGTCGACAACCTCTACGACTTCAAACGGATAAAGGTACCGAATTCCTCAATCGAAAAATGCAAACGTACCTGAAAAAGAAAAATATTCATTTCTTCGTGACACACAACGTCGAAACCAAGGCCAGTGTGGTGGAACGATTTCAACGGACATTGAAAGAGCGTATGTGGCGATACTTTACTCATCGACAAACACAACGGTACATCGATGTGCTAGACGAATTGGTTCGGGCTTATAATGCTAGACGACATCGTACCATTGGCATGGCACCCAAAGACGTTCGTCCCGAACACGAATGGATGTTGACAACACCTCCACGTCCCACCAAAAAGAAAAAGAAAACCATGGACACCGGCACGACCGTACGTTTGGCTTTACCGAAACATGGGGCTTTTGATAAAGGTTACTGGCCAAACTGGACTCTGGAAACATTCAACGTTACACCCAACATCGGTCCCGGCTACAAACTTTTGGACGAAAGAGGTGAACCCATACAGGGCACCTTCTATCCCGAAGAATTGCAAGCGGTCCAAGTCAACGACGATGAGATCTTTCCCATCGAAAGAGTACTCGAAAGAAAAAAAGACAAAGTTTTGGTGAAATGGTTGGGCTATCCGGCGAGTTTTAATTCGTGGATCGACAGGACCAGCCTCCAAAACGTATAAATAGGAGTGAGAGACGCCAACCTCAGTCAACATGCAAGACCATTACTAGAAGATCATGTCTGAGTACATCGAATTTAACAATCGTCTAGCCACGTTTGACAACCGATGGACACATGTTCATCCATCCGCCCCCAAGTTAAGTGAAGCAGGGTTTGTGTATTATGGTGATACTGATCGCGTGCAGTGTTTCAGCTGCAAATTAATATTGAAGGATTGGCAGAAATTCGACGATCCATTCCACGAACACACTAAATATAAACCAAACTGCCCCTATTTGAGAATGATTAAAGGGTCTTTGTGTGGTGGTTACCGATGGGAATACAAAGGAATACTAGCGGGAAAAGTCATCTCGTTGGCCCATTCCCGTGTGTTGTACAGGTGTAAAGACGAATGTGTTAGGGTCGCTAAGAAAGCAGACTTTAGCATTGTTGATAGTATGGGTAGACCCTATTTATTCATAACGGAGTGGAATTGCAAAGAAGATAAAGTCAAACAATGGAATATAGACAACATGCCCATCGTAACACATGATTTCGAAGCTTATTTGTTGAACCAGTAACCCGGTGACCAGGACCAGTCTCCAAAACGTATAAATAGGAGCGAGAGACGTCAACCTCAGTCAACATGCAAGACGAAATCACGTCTACGTCCGCGAGTGCCCACAATTGGTCGCTCTTGGGAAAACGTGTGCCACAAGCGGAAATTGTCTTTTTCTGTCAAGTGATTTTAGTGTACGTCGTGGCGGGAGTTTCTTTGTCCCAGTTGGCCTTCAAACCCGACGGATCGCAGACTACCTTGTGGACGGCTTTGCTCTCCAGTACCTTGGGTTACCTGTTACCTTCACCGACCTTGAAAACCAAACATAATGAACAACGACCGACCCTTTTACCTCACGCTTCCTAGTGACAGTTCCATGTCGTGGTATCCCGACAACAAAGTCTCCACGTATCACACCCACCTGGAACCGCCACTTCTTGTCGATCATCGGGATTGGGAAGTGGGTCTGTCCATGATCACGTTACCTGACCATTGGCAAAACATCGATCAACGAGACAACACGCTCGGCTTACGCATTCATCCTTGGTCGCCCCCGAGCACGGCGTCCGAAGTAAAGATATGTCGGGACCGCCACAGGATTGACCCGTCGAATTGTTTCAAAGGTGTAAAGGGTGGTGAGATCAAGGGATCGATCGAAATGGAAACGCACATCAAGAGTGACGACTACGAGTCGCTGAGACACATCCTGGATGTCCTGAACACTAGACTGGATGATTTGTGGAACCTGACTCCCATCTACGATCATTTGGCCCATCAACCCAAACGTTTGGATCCCAATAACAAGGAAATGACCGACGAAGAGAAGAAACAGCAAAACGACTACGAAACTCGAGAGATGATGCGTCAAGGGGCCGTATCAAGAGGTTCCTTCGTGTCTTTCAAGAAAGACAACACCAACGATAAAGTGTATCTGAAGATCAATCACGTGCAGACGCTTTTCTGGTTGGACGTGTTGCCGAAAATCGAACTTCGTCTGTGTGGTCCCATCGTGTCCATGTTGGGATGGACTGGAAACGAAATGATGATTTCCCTGCAGTCAATCGAAATGACCGGCGAAGATGGCCAAAGTCTACGGTATTTCTACGCCCACCACATCGCGAATCTTCAAATCCAGTTCGATCTGTTTTACATCTACACGGACATTATCGAACCCCAGATCGTAGGCGACGTGAAGGCTACTTTGTTGGACGTGATTCCCAGTCGACGATTGTATCACCGCCCCGCCAGGATTCACTACTTACCTCTGAAGTACAGTCGACTAAACTCCATTGGTCTCTATATAAGGAACGGAATGGGGAAAGCCGTGCCATTTCTCGACGGTAAGGTGGTGGTCCAACTTCATTTTCGCCGCCGATGATGATTCGAGTGTACAAAGGTGGAGTGCTCAGACAGCGAGGGGCTGGCAATGGTCTGGTAGTGTACAAGGGGGGAATTCTGAGACAACAGGGTGCCGGTCGATGGTCGGGGTTATTGAATGCCGTCAAATCGGTCGGGAAGACCTTGTGGTCGGCGGGCAAAGAGGCCGTGAAAAAGAATGTGGTCCAAATGTTACCCAAAGTGGGGCAAAGCGTGCTCGACGCCGTCAGTGGTCGTGAAAAATGGAACTGGAAGAAAGTCGCCCAGGACACGCTTCGCCCCGCGTTGTCAAACACGATGTCCGACACACTCAAGAACGTGGTCGCCCACCTGGAACCTATAAAAGACCCCTCACGAACCCCGTCCACTTCACATCGTCCGAAGAGGAAGAAGAAGCCACAGGTCACCTCTCACAAACGACGTAAACTAGATATCTTCGACCATGGCTACGCAGGTAATGCGCAATGATTCCTGTCCCTGCGCGCGAGACGAATTGCAGAATTTGTTCAGTGTACCCGACACGCAGACGGCCATAAACAAGGTGACCCACATTAGAAAGTATCCACTGACACCCGACCTGAACCACGATGGTCCCATCGAATTTTATATTTCCAATGCCACCACCGATTTCATCGATCTGGCCAACATGACACTACACGTGGCCCTGAAGGTGACCAAGAACGACGGGGGTGACCTGGATGCGGATAGTCAAGTCGCACCCATTAACAACTTGTTTCATTCGTTGTTTAAAGACGTCAAATTACGCCTGGGAAAGGATGCCGAAACTTTGGTCACCAACTCTCTGCCCACCTATCCCTATCGGGCTTACTTGGAGAATTTGTTGAGTTTCGGTAAGGGAGCCAAGAACGACCACCTGTCGAAACAAGTCCTGTGGGAAAAAGATACCGCCGGACAGTTCAATTCCACGAAATCCGTCGCCACCAATGGGGATGGTGGACGACAGGCACCGACTAACAAAGGATTGGAAGAACGCCAGAAAACCATCGCTGCCAGTCGCACCTTTGAATTGCAGTCACGTCTACACTTGGACATGTGTTTACAAGATCGGTATTTGATTGACGGTGTGGACCTGCGGTTGAAATTGGAAAAGCAATCCACGAAATTCTTTCTGATGTACGGTGAAGGCAACGATGCAGAAGACTACAAAGTCGAGTTCACCAAAGCCTACCTGGATATCCCGTTCGTCACTCTGGCTCCCAGTACCTACACACGGGTGGCTGCGCAACTTCAATCGTCCAACGCCAAGTATCCCCTGAAGCGCGTGGTGGTCCGCGACATGGTCATTCCCGACAATCGCACCAGTCACGTCTTAGACAATCTGTTTGTCAACGAAAGCCTACCAAAGAGATTAATCGTGGGTATGGTACGTAACACGGCCTACGATGGAAGAAAAAACAGAAATCCCTTCGAATTCCAACACAATCAATTGGAAAACATCAAATTGACCAAGAACGGTGAAATTGTAGACGAATACGACGTCAACTTTCCCCAGCGACAAGCCATCACTCCCTACCTGGATTTGATGAAAAGGGTGGCCGTCTTAAACACCCGAGAAGACCTGGACCTCCCTTTCCACGACTATATCAATGGGTACACCTTGTATTGTTTCGATTTGACCAACGACCACGGAGCCGATGGTAACTACTTTCATCCCAAAGCGGCGGGTAACCTGTCTTTGGAACTCAAGTTCGCTGCGGCCCCGACCAATCACCTCAGTCTTGTTGTGTTTGCCGAATACGACAATGTCTTGGAAATCGACGCTAACCGACAAGTCATCACAGATTGGTGAGGCTCTCTCCAATCAACAATTGACACAGACTTTAGAAAAACATCTCCCTGGTAGCGTTTTCGGGGGTGTATGGGCCCGTAATCATCTGGATATACTACGCCCGACCTCGTACCCTAAAGCCTACGTCATCAACACGGACGACGAATACCAACCCGGCAAACACTGGACCGTGTTTGTATGCGAAGGACCAGATCACGTTACCTTCTTCGATTCGTACGGCTGTCACCCTGATGTCTACGGAGAAGCCTTTCGACGTTTCGTCCGAGATCTACAACTCCACTACCAACCCCGATGGATTCAAGGACTCGACAGTGTTGTGTGCGGACATTATTGTTTGTATTATCTATGTCATCGATTTCACGTGCCCTCCACACACGCCCTCTCCGTTTTCGGTCGCGTGTATCGTGTAAACGATATACTAGTCGAACAATGGGCCAGGGATCATTTCCCCGATTTGCAACCAGACCAGAAGAAGGGACAACGGTGTCGATGCTTTTTTGCTCTGTAAATATGTTTTTTTGTGTTCAATGCCTTTGTGTTCAAGTTCAATTTTGTGTTCAATAATATGCTTTGTAAATGTGTTCAAGTTCAATAAAATGTCGACAACATATTACGTGTCTGTTTTTTTGTGACGTCATGTGACGTCATGCTATTCTGATTGGTGGAAAATGGTTTCGCCCCAACACATTAGACTCGTCCCGTCCCGAGCTATAAATAGGAGTGTCGAAGCCAAAAGAAGTCACAAACAAAATGGATTCTAACGATAAGAGAGTCTGTACAACTTGTGGGGGATATCACCCTTTGTTTAAGGGGAACCGGCCAGATGCCGATTACCTTGTCTGTTTCTGGTGTGGGGTAGATGTGTCGAACACCTACCATAGGAGATCTAAACATCATCTCAAATGCCAGAAGCGGCCAAGGTATTTGGCAGAAAAGCCGAAATGCTCCTGCTAGTAATATGAAGAAGACCAAACGGCCCTTTTCAGGGCCAACTTAATCAATGGAAAAGAGTTCTTCCCCCTTCTCCCCTCTTCTTTCCTCCTCTCTCTTCTCTCTCTCTCTCTTTCTTCCGCGCGCGCGCCCTCTCTTTCTGCATGTGCACGGGGTCATGCACGTGCAAGGTCACGTGCAAGGGGTCACACACGTGCTAGGGGTCACACACGTGCTAGGGGTCATCAAGGTCAAACACGTGCAAGGTCATGTGCATGCACGTGCATGCGTCTGCGCATGCACGCACGAGCGTAGTCATATAGGCCCCCTTACTACTGCCTATAACGTTTTTTAGTTCTTCGAATTCTGTCTTAAGGTGTGGATTGTTCGTACTTGGTTTTTATTTTATTGGCCAAACACAATGTTGCCGTAATTGGTTTGATGGGAGCCTCACCAATCATGTCGTTATACGAGGCGCCCCTCAAACGGCGAGGCGCCCCTCAAACGGCGAGGCGCCTCATAATGAGTCACACGACCCCCCTGTCTTTGTACCGTTGATTACAGATTAAACATCCATAAGTGTACAAATGTGTTGTTATTGATGTGTTCCCATTTGAATACTGTTCACAATAAGAAGCAAAATAAATATGATATGTTAACAGGATCATTTTGCGTTTTCTATGGCACTCAGTATATATCAGGGATCAGGCCCGAAGCCAGAAACCAAAATTTTGCCGAAATAGGGGGGCGAGGAAGATAAATTCCCGATAACAAAAAAATCAATGAACGAAGGTCAACGCCGACTGCCGTAAGCCGGATGAGGGGGGAGCACGAAAGTTAGAAGTTGTGAGAGTGAATATAGCCTAGGTAGAGATGCCATCCATGGACCCGAGCACACAACCGATAATATAACGTGACATGCTTACGTCTTTGAAGTATGATTGGCTATATTCAAAAGGTTTACGTAACTTTGTATAGTCCCCGGAATTATGGCTGTCTGGTTTGAATAGTGAGTTTCTTGTTTACCAAGAAATGACACGCAGGTGGTGAATGTGTCGGAAAATTAAGAGTTTCCGTCCGACATTAGCTATCTCTCGGCCGAATTTGAGAGGATATGTCGTACTAAAACTCTCTCCCGGCAAAAATGCGAGCATAGCTAACCAGCGCTTTTTTTCCGACGAAGACAGAAAAAATCCGACAGGAACGGCCATGGGGGGCGGCTCGCCCCCCCCCCCCGCCCACTAGCCTCGGGCCTGTCAGGGTTGCTATTTGCCTGTATATTCCGGATATGTCCTACACTATTTTCCAATAAATGTCCAGCCACGAATATGCCCAACTGGACATCAAGATGTAAAATTATATGACTGTACTGGGTATATAACTATTACTCATCCTGATTATGGTTGATAATATGATGGATTGATTAGGTAATAGTGATAAACGTATTTATTATATACTCATTATATTTCAATGTGGGTGTATTATGTTGTCTCAACAATTGGCTTGTGAATTTCCCCAAAGACTAAAATCTTTTAATAGTTTTTATTTTTTAAAGTGAACTCACAGAAAGAGACGACTTGAAGGTTTTGTAACTCCCAAGCAAGATATTTAAACTACAAACTTTAACCATATCTTTTTTCGGAATCACTTTACCACATCAATGAATTTGTGGTCTTTAAATACAATACATGCCGGGAAGCGAAACAACCTCTATGACCTTTCAAATAATCGAGGCCAGTCACTACTTGCAGCATATAAATGTGGTTTTTTTTTTATCAAAATGAACATTTAAATAAGAAAATAGCACATAATAAGTGTGAATTTATAGAAGTTTAAAGGCATTGACCACTGGTGGCAAAATAAACAAATGCCATTCGGAATGACCAATGCCCCTACACAGTTTTCATAAAAGCAAATTTGTAAAGATGAAATGGTACAATTACAGATCAACAATATCTGAAATAACGATTAAATATTTAATATATTTTTTACAGTTTTTTTCCACATCATTTATGTCATTGTCATATAAAATAAATAATATCACAGTTTAAAAATGCAAAGAAGTATTTAGCAGTCTTCATCCACATCACTTGTACAAAATATTACTTATTTACATACATTTATAATATAATTATATATAAACAGTATTTACATATACATACACAATAGGTCTTTAAATTGAAAATGAGGCATGGGAGAGTAAAACAGACAGCAGTTATATGATGCAAAATTAGAAAAATATAATTATCTCTGGGTGATATAAAAAAGAAAGAAAAGAAATATATAATGCATACATCTGTTCATGTTATTTCTCAAATGAAATGTATATTTTTGGCTGTTGTATACATAGGAATGTTAATTTAAAGATAAACACAAAACACTGAAATGCCAGTAAGTTTAAATAGAAGACACTGGACAATAATAACGAAAGTATAGTAAATCTATATCAAAATTAGATCATTACTAATGTATACATGTAAATAAATGATAAAAGTGATAGTTCGACCATTACTAATGTATACAGATAAATATATAATAATATCATATATTAATCTGTATACATTAAAAAGTGAGAGGATAAATGAAATATTCTCTATATTATCTACAACTTATAAATTTCTGATGGGCTAATGAAGCTGGCCTACAAATTAGATAACTAATAAATGCTGTTTAGATACAATACTTTGTAAACCTAAGATGTGAAAGATTTATTGTGATGAGAATTTAATGCTGATTGCAAGTGGAAGGTGGGAGATGTGATAGTAATTTTTAAAATATTTTACAGGTCATCAATATGTAACTGATTTTCTAATCTGCGTATCATTTGATCTAAATGTCTTGAGTTGGCAACCTGTAAATGAAATTAGAATTATTACTTAAATATACTTATTTATTTTACCAAAGCTCAAAAGTACACCAAGCCAGATTATTCACCTATATCTTAAAGATACATTATGGGAGAATTGATAAAGAATTGGTAGTACTCATTATAATTGTTAAAAACTAGATTATGTAAAGGTAATTTGCCGAAAATTTCAGTCAAATTGATCCACTATGAACCGAGAACTAATTAAGCGGTTGAAATTTCTGCCTAGCCTCGATCATCATTACTAAAGTCAGAACGATATAACAGCATAGTCTCAATTATTCATTTTTTTTTTTTAATTATCAATGAGCGTTAAGCAGCATATTGGAGTCAACATCTAAGGCTAGCATAGACATCGAGAGTTTATTATGGTCTGGATAAGTTAATTGATGTCTAATTAATAATTTAGATTACATTTCAGGCCTAAAGAAAGACTTGTAATATCATCTGTGGTACCTTTAAAATCCCACTTAGCAAATTTAAATAATGCACCCATGTTTTATATATTCCGTAAAGAGCTTTGTAGTGTAAAACGTTAAAAATGTGGAAAGAAAGATAACTTGACAAAAGCATTAAGTAGCACCAACTTTTACTTACAATTGAAATATTCCTAATTTTCCACATCAAATTTAACATGCAGGCACGATAAATTGAATTTGATGACACGAAGATACTTCTCAAGATGTAACAGGTTTACAGAGATTGAGAAGAATGAAATATAAATATCAATAAATAAACAATATTGTATTGCTCACCTTATAATTTTGATGTTTCATTTCAGTATATTTTGTGGATTCTCTTTCAAATTCCAATTCATTCTCTAAATGTCTCATCTGATTTTTATTTTCATGTTCAGCAAAATCAGCATAAGTTGCTAAACGAGTAATTGTTTCTCTACTCTCCTATTAAACAAAATAAAATGCCTTTTAAACTTATATTAAGATAAGGTTTTCCTGAAAATTCTAATACTCAATCAGTAATACATAATCAACTGATTCATGTGTTATGGGAAAACAATTTTAGGAATCTATGGCCTTGAATTTTTTTTCATGTGATTAAAATCTATATCATAATTAACTAATTTAGAAAGTGGACAAGTTCGCCAATTTTGCCAGTAATTATTTATAAAACTGGGGGAACAGGCAAGGATGTTATAGTCAGGATTTCTCCACTCATCATATTATTACAACTAGAGTGGAAAAACAACATTTAATTGAAAACAAAAGTGCAGTTGCTAAACTAAAATGTCAGTGTCATGGACAAAAACCAATACTTTCTAAACTTGGTGCTCTAAGGCTTAATGATAAATGTAAAACTTGGCACTTTTAATTCATAGAATACTTGCAAATTCCATCAATACAATTTAGAATTGCCAGTTAGCTTTACATAATTTTTACGATTTGTTTATATTAGCCCTATGTTATCCTAACAGAAAAAAAAGGACTCAAAAAGAACCTGGGGTAAACATTACCTTGATCATGTCTTTAGCTTTATCTGCCACTCTTTGAGCTTTTCGTTTCTCGGATTCAAGATGAGATGTTTGTACAGCATTATCTTCTTCTAATTTAGCTTGAGTTTGCCTTCAAAAAATTATAAATATTGATTTATAACTTGAACTCATATTTTAAAGTTTTAAACAATTTTTGAAGCTTATTCCATCCAGAACCATAGTGGTTTGTGGTAATAAAATGTTTCTTTTCAAGTTAAAATTAAATGGAATAATTTACCTGGATCTCACAATTTCTTTTTGAAGTTTATCAAAACGTCCTTTAAACCACTGATGAGCATCTTGTAAATGCTGAGATATCTACAAAAATTTGAAAGGATACAGTTTCATTGTAAACATCAGTAATATTTATGTATTGTAAGCGAGGTAATAGAAATATTGTATTCCTAGGGTCCTTTCAATAACATAATAAGCAGGGAATACATTTACTGTGTATTCTCTAGTCTTTTTCCTTATTACTTAATAAAGATTGGTAATGGAATGAAATGAACTTCCTCCTTTTCCGCACTGACTGGGCTAACAATGATGGGCGTATGCGAAATAGTGTGCTATAAGGGACATTTTACACGGACAGCAGCGCTACAGAGTACTACAAACTAATCATTTCAAATTCCAAATGGTTCTTTTATGTGCATGACAATTTGTACACTGTACTTCAGGATTTCTTCCAATCTGAATGACTAGACAGACACTGTTCTTTACCAGAAGACGTCATTCATATCAGTGCTTGATAGAGTCTTTAAAGAATTTTTGTTGAAATGTTGCTCAGAAGTAAACAGTTATTGTATTCCATAGACTGTATTCGAGTAACTAAATTGCATTGAAACAATTTATCAGTATGATGATCTAGTGTGGTGTAGGACAATGTAAGACAAAGCTGAGGTTAACAACAACAAATCGTTAACAAAGACTTAGTACAGTATGTTTTTCATCCTATTAGATATTGATGATATAATAAATGAAAGTCAGCAAATCTTTTAATACATCAAGAGAGAGAAATGGGGTTTAACGTCCACTCGACACAAACTAGGTCATTTCGGGACTAACATATGGTTTCATTTTATTTCAATAATTCACTTGCGAATAGGGGTCTTTAGCAGTGGGAGGAAACCGGAGGACCCGGAGATAACCCATGAGGTTAGACAGGCTACGTACAACTCCTTGCCACGTACAACCGGGGATTCGAAACCACGCTAATTGACTCAATAGCAGACTTTATGAAACAGAGAGCGCACGCTAACCATTGAGCCATCCAACACCCCCTTTAATACATAAAGACGTGATATAACTATCATATATAGTTAAATACATCTGTATAAAAATTTGAAATTGGAGCACAATGTAACTAATCAAATATTCAAGTGTGAAGCAAATTACAGTAAGGATTCTATTATACCAAAACAAAATTCCTACCTCTAATGATTCATTGTGAGCTTCTTTTAAACGTTCGTCTGCACTTTCTTTCTGGGTGTATAATTCTACTTCACGTTTTTTGGTAAGCTGAAAGGGTTTAATCAAAAATAAACATCTATTCAATCAAAGCCTACCATTAAACATGTATAAAATTTCTGATATTTCCTTGAAACCTTTCTGTACAGATATACTTGTATTCAACATCTTAATTGAAATTACAATGTG
Source organism: Patella pellucida (assembly GCA_917208275.1). Taxonomy (NCBI): domain Eukaryota; kingdom Metazoa; phylum Mollusca; class Gastropoda; family Patellidae; genus Patella; species Patella pellucida. The sequence goes on along the minus strand of OU795042.1, from coordinate 49,088,547 downwards.
AAAACCAAACTGTTTAAGTGGGCAACATACACTATATTTTTTCTTCATCTCTTCTCTCAACTTCCGCTCTTTCTCCAGTGCATTTTCTTTCTGCTGTAGTAACTGATTAGTATTCGCCTGGGCTTCTGCTAATTGTTTTAATTCTGACTGTAGACCACTGATCTGCTTCATAAAGGTCTTGATCGTATCTGCCTGAAAAAAAGAAATGAAATGGGGTTTAACGTCCTACTGTTATGCACCTAACCTGGGCTAATGGAAGACGACACTGCCTGAAAAAATGATAAAGAAAAGTTACTTTGCAAAAATATTTGGTATAACTTTTTATGCACAACTATGATATTTTATTGAACAACTGTATTATAAGTTTATTTCAAAGAAAAAACAAAATAAGTTGATGTCAAGCTATATATATACTAACAAAATTTAAATGTTTAATGAAGATATACTACATATCATATATATACCTGCTCTTTATTTTTCGATATATATTGATCTCTCATTGATTCCAGCTCGTTCATATCTTCTTTCACTGCCTGAAATAAAAGACACACGATCATCAATCAATATCAAGCCAGTGAATAGTCATATAACAAAATAAATCTGTGTAAACTAAAGTGACTTTATCACTAAACACAATTATAAAGAAGACATGCAATCTAACTTTAATCACCTGAAAACCCAATGAGGTAGGCCTACATAGCCTTGTTCAGGTGGGTTCGAAAACAATGTTTTCAGAGCAGATAACTCAACCACATCCTAAGAGGTAAAACACTTGCTGAATACAAGAACAGACACAAGACAAATATTACCTTCATTTTCACAAGATTCTCCTCCAGATGCTTCTTAGCTTTATGTAAATATGCCATTTTGTGTTTTTGGTCAGTAACTTTTGTCTGTAATTCAGTTATTGACTTTTCTTTATCTGACATTTTGTGTCGAAGTTCAGTATTTGTTTTAACCAATTCTGAATTTCGAGAAGCTAAACTATCATTCTGTTTCTTCATCTGAAACATTCATACAAAAAAACACCTCATATATATTTGATCACAATTTTTTAAGTTGAAACTCACAGCTTCATCTACAAGGTAGAGGCAAGAAACTTAGGCAAGTATGGCTTTAATGGCAGCATTTGTGATATTATGGCTAAATGTTATTCAATATGGTCTGTAAATATAATAGTGAACACTAGGGATATATCTATATATTGTATGCAATACAGGATTTCCACACTAAGAAATCTAGTGTATCACTATTTTGACTTTGTTTTCAAATGGACAGTTTGATTTTTAAATTACATAATAAAAATTCATGTAAACAATGGCATAATATAATTAACAATTTTAGACATCTTTTTTCTTTTTTATACTATCGAAATCTCAATTTATTATTTTAAGATACCATTGAAAATCCTAATTCCAAAATTTATAAATAAATGCAAAATTGTTCAAAATATATTGCAATAACTATATATATATGGAGCTGCAATACACAGCTCTATTCTGTCATATTGTGGTATATTCTATAGCATAGTGGTCTGAAGCCATATGTTTAAGCAGACACAAGTTGTCTCCCTTACGTTGTAGTTCTTCTGCCTTTTGAAGTAATAAAGATAGAGATTGGAATTCTAAGATGGAGAATGGTTGACTTTTATTTTCACCCACATGTAAATGTGTAACACCCCTGGATTCAAGTATCCGAATCAGGGCTTCCACTTCAAAATTTTCACAACCGGTCATTTTTCCCGTGGAGAAAGTGATGGTATTTTTAGCATAAAATAAGAAGCCATAAAACAACATGGTATTGAAATGCCGTTTGGGTTTAATTGGGTCAATGACAGTCACAAAGAAATTTAATCTCACGTCGGCATTTATACCCACCCATCCCCTTAATAAAGGAACACATGTAACCAATTATCATTTATTGATTTATATAATATAAAAATATAACAACAAGAAACATTCGCAAGTACACTATTTTCATACTATTTTTTACAACATCACCCGTATAGGCTATACTCGTGGTATCTCAAATGGAACTGTTGTGGTATAACATCTTTAAATAGTCGATATTCGTGTTCATGTGACGTGTTATTGTCACTGGAGACAGTGTGCTCTACGAGAGCCGACTTTCTAAAATTTTGGGAACAATCACAAAACTATTCTTGACGTTATATTTCTAACAACGATCTTTTAATTAACCTGTTCGTATACGGGACAAATTAGACTGTTGATCACTATTTCTCCATACGCGGCGAAAAGTAGTTCCGAGTGATTAATGCATTTAAATTATTAAAAGTCAATCAATGTACAATAATTAAAGGAGCTAAATCGCTAACATTTGGGATCCAGAAATTGACAAAAGTGGGTCGAAACTCATATAATACTGTAATATGAATGTATATAAACTGATTTACATTAAATGCTTTCCGTTTTACTCCAATTTCAAATCAGTTATGTTCGGTGAAACAAGCCATTCAGTCTCAACCCAGTGCATTTTTTTTTAGCGCCTGGTTATTCCAGTCCACATATGCAGTGTGATACAGTGCAATGTGTCTAGCCTCGTCCCTCGAGTCTCTCAATAAATCTAGGACCGGAGCGCAATATGGTACACGATTCGTGTACCAATGTTAGAAAAATTATTTTATCTTAAATATCGGATATCAGAAGCTCATCTTTTCCTGGTAACTTTACATCATTAATGTTGATTTAAATTGACCAATAATTCGTGTTTTCGATGTCGAAGATTTTGGAATATTTTGAGTTACGGACTTAGGTCCTTTAACATACTTTTTAAACTAATGAATATATTATTAACTCGTATCAATATTTGGGGAGCTCAAAGATGATCGTTCTTGTATTTGCACTCGATAGCATGTAAAGATTGATTCACAGTGTATCAAAATGGCGGCCAGCGTAAATAGTTCATTGTGTCAAGTAAAGTAACGACAATCAGTTGTTACATAAAGGAAACAAAAGGATTAAAAAAAAAAACCCGACAATACATTTTTGTGTAGGAATATTAAATCTTAACCACAGGAATGTTTGTGACAAGATTTTAAGACAGAATTTGTCTTCCACGTGGGCAGATGTTGAAAATAGGCGGTTGGATGCATTTGACGACAATTGTTATTCTGAGAGGTTTGGAATTTCAACATTTTGAAATGATATAAAGCATGCAAACATTTCTGCTTTATATATCATTCGCATGCTTAACTCTAGTTATCAAGTGAAGACATCAAAGTAATGTTTTTAAACTGTTTGATGTTGACATACATGTAGTAAATATGGCTGCACGAGCGATGAAAGTCGGCAAATATGCTGTAACAACAACTCGGTTTTAAGAATGGTCACACAGTACTGATTAAACAATAAAACTTGGTTAATTAACGTGATTAAATGTCAAGCTTTGAATCTGTTTGATATTGATCCTCCGTTGATTGTGAGTACAGCAATATACACAAGGATAATTGATTGGCAGTGGTGTCAATTCGCGGACTACTGAACACTGTTAATTTGATTATACCCGACAGTTTACATCACGACACGCACGGTGATTCTTCGTATCCCGGGATTTTATGATTTAGCACAAAATATGCTATTTTTCCGGCATGCAAAATGACCTACGGGTCTGCTCGGGTGTAGGTCATTTTCCAGAGCCGTAGGTCCCGACCGGCATATACGGCCGAAATGGAAGCCTTGATCCGAATACAACAATTCTACACTGTGCCAGTTGTCTTGTTATATGAAATTTCAACCATTCAAATATCAAAGGTTACCTCTGATATATCTCGGCTTGTCTTTTTTATAGATTTTTCTCTTTCCTTCTTCAATTCATCTCTTACTTTCTCCATTCTACTTTCAAATTCTTTAATTTCATGTTTCATTTCATCGTGTTCTCTATTCCTAAAAGATAGGAGTGTAGATGAAAACATTTTTAAATCATGTTATGATTGCTTATAATAGGTAGACATACAGAACTGGAATCAGTCATACAATAACAATATTCCCCGGATATCATCCTCAGTAGTCCCAGCAGTATCGTTTCGATCTACTCCACTAAACCCTGGGCCTATTCTCGGGGGAGACACATAGTCAAATTATCTGCCCTTGATAATTGTGCTATTGACCAATCAAAAAATTCAAAGGAAACTAACTCACATTTTATTGCAATTAAATCATGCGTACAAACTGCTTTATTGTGGTGAATGTTAACAATGACCCCAAGACAGAGGTATGTAAACTGTTTTTTGATTGCTTTTTTGAATCAACCTAAGTGCCAATGAAATCACCAAGTGCAGATAATTTAAATTTGTGAAACCCCATGAATGGACCAGGACTTTGTGGGGTAGAAAGTCACAATGTCACTAGGGATACCGAAGATGAAACATATATTTCATGAACAAAACAGGTAAAGAACTCAATTATTTATGTTCTGTACAGGTATGTCAATTTTGTGATAGTTTTTTGAATATTGATTTGGAATAAGTTATTAAACAGAGAGCTGTGTAGTGTCAGGATAATTCAATGTAGTTGGCCATACTTCTTTACCTATAATTTTCCTAACACTGTTGCATAATTTTCCAATAGCTCATCTGTGGAGGTGAAACTGTTAAGATAAAGGTAAAAAGGCTACTTTTTTAGAATTTGATTTGAAAATTTACACCCATTTGTATTAACGGAAATCTAAGACGGTTCTATTGATTTGTCTGTTCTTCTCGTGTTTCTATCTGGTGCTTAAAATTACAAATTTTGTCCACATATATTTAACATGAATATGTTACCTATAAGAGGAAAAAATTACAAAAAACTTCATCTTACTTTTGATTTTTAAGTTGTGATATTAAAGTATCCTTTTTTCCAAGTTCTACTTGAAGATTTTCTACCACTGTCTGTAACTGGGAATGAGATGTCATTACAGCTTCTAATGTTCCTGCTATTTCACGATTGACGGCTCGAGCATCCTCCATATGTTTCTGGGTATGAGATACCTAAATGCGCATAAATAAAATACATGCCAATAGATTTATTATGATTATGTTCTGAAATATACATTTTTATGATCTACTTCATTAAATATTCTCATATTCTATATCCTTACGAGTTCATTGCATGTTCTGTTATTCTATTGCGTTAAACATGTTTTGCTATTCTAATTCATCATCATGTTATTATATTTCATTACACATTCTATTATTCTTCTTAATCGTAAGTAGTTATAGTATTTTGTTACAGTATTTTATTATATGTTCTATGATTCTAATTTATTATACATTCTGTTATCCTATTCCATCAATATTATACACTCTCTTATTACCTTGTATGTTAAAATTCTTTTTGATTTATGTTATTCTCCTATATCATCATAAGTTGTTATTCTATCCATGACAATCTACATTATAACTCTCCTATTACATTGTATGTTAATGAATGAATGAATGAAATGGGGTTTAACGTCCTACTGTTATGCTAATTGAGCTAATTGAAGACGGGCATACGCCATACACTGTGCTACAGCATGAGGATAATTTTTCCTGGGCTCCGGCCTACACTTATATCGATTCCAACTGCCAAGAGATCTTTTACGTGCACTCCAATGTGTACACGGGACCTCGGTTTTTCGTCCCATCCAAAGGACTAGGCAGGTGTCCTTGTCAGGCCCTCCTTCTGCATCACTGACAAGGGGAAATCACGTTGGAAACATTGTATGTTAAAATTCTATTTGATTTATGTTATTCTCCTATTTGTAATATGTTCTGTTTTTCCATTGCATCATGTGTTGTTATTCTACAAGTATTTCATTATAAGTTGTTATTCTATCCATGACAATAAGTAAATCTAGTTAAACTGCTTATCTCAAGTTCATTTCATGATACTTACTTTATGTTTTTCTCGGCCTTCAATCATTTCTATATGACTGAGTAATTCTTTAATTTGTTTTTCTAGTTGTTTCTGTGTTTCTATAACTTGTTGTAATTCTTCTTCTTTAAGTTGCACTGCTGACTGGGATTGTTTTAACTGATGCTCTAATCTTTTTACCAGTATCTTTGTTTCACTCATATCTTTATGAGCCTGAAAGTTAAATATCAAAATTCCAAAGTTTAAATTGACACTACTGTACTTCATGTGTTTATTTTTGTTGGTTTTTCATTCAAAATGTTTATTCTGAGATATAATGGAATTTAAAAACAAAAACTTAACTTTTGTGTATAAAAAAATTATATAAACCTTGTCCCATCAGTAATTGAAATAACTCGCCAGAACAATACTTTAAATGCTTAATTTATTTTAACCTAAACCAAATAGATCTTATCTCCTTTAAAATAACTGTCTATAATTTTATCAATGCCTTTCAAACATTTATCACATTAGCTCAACAATTCACTTGAGCAACATTTATCACCACATGAGCTCAAATATTCATTTGGGCAACCTAAGCTTATCTGAGATTCCACTATAACACACCTTGCTGTATTTATCTTGTAAACTTTTACTTAATTTACGAAGTTGTGGAACATCAGAGAGATCTTTCTGTGCTGATTGTAATTCTGAACGCATCTGTGTCATTTGACTTTGTAATTTACCATTTTCATAAGCCAGTTTGTTTTTTTGATCTAACATGTCCTTCAGTGTTTCTTCTATTTTCTTCTGTGAAGACTACAATAAATATTTTACTTTTCATAAAAAACATAATAGTAACCGATATCTGAAGCAATTAGCATAACCATCAATAATAATTCTTGGATGCAGGAGAAGAAAATAATCCCTAAAGGCTGTTGTAAAACTTTAAGGGACATATAGATGTAGAGATCACATCTTTAGTATAAGCCAAGTGATACAGATTATATATCTTTACTACCACAAATCAATCATCAGTGATTTAATATACTTGACCATGGTCATCTGGAACTTTCAGGAATGGACAAAGGTAGAAATCTCATTTTTTGGGACAGCCCAAGATATGTTGAACTCCTGCGATTTGTTACTTAACTAAGATGTTCTAAGACTATTTGAATGCTCGTGGTTGAGTAGATACAATTTCTTCTGAATGAAGAATAGTTAGATGCACACATCTAGCTTTTTGAAAAATCTCAGTATTGTTTCCTACAATTTCATCTGAAATTGAGTACTAATATGTCCACAAAGAAATAACTGAAGTACCAATATTGCCTAGTATGTACCTGTTGCTCTGTAACACTACCCAATCTCTCTATTAAATCAGCATTTTCTCGTTCCAACTGAGCCTGAGTGGTATAAAGTGTATTTAATTCTAATTTCGTATCTTCTAAATCATTCTGTAACTTCTTTCTTTCTTCCATCATTGAGTCTACAGTATGATTTACCTATCAAAGATAAAAAAAAATAATGTGGAAAATGGCAGTAATAAATGATGAATAATGTTGTTCCAAAAAAAGATTCATCAGGATTCCCATTTTCAAATTTCTACTACAGGTACAAGCAATGTCAGAATTTAAAACATTTTAGTTTTACCTGCAATAGTTGACAAATAAGAAAGATCAAACATCAATTTCAAATAACAAACCTCTTCCAATAAACTCTCTTTATCTTTTATCAAAGCTTCCTTATCAGATTGATTTTTTTGTAGTTGATCTCTTAATGATAACAATTCATTTTCTAAAGCACTGGCAGCTGAGGTAAATCCTTTTTCTTTGCAAGTGATGTGATCTCTTGCTTCATACAACTCGGTTTCACATTTAGCTCTAGAAAAGCAATCATAATAATTTTCATTTAGTAAATTATTTCCAAATGTCATTTACTGTGTTCTTAATTGCATTTATTGGCAAATAAACTCAGTTTAAATTAAGAGATGGCATATAAAAGTTATAAATATATGGTTAGACTTCCTTACATTTTTTTTATCAAATCAAGATTTTCTTCCCCAAGATCTTTAACTTTAGTTCTAAGATCGACTGACTCTTCTTCTAAATTTATTTTCTCTGATAATCTTGCCTTTTCATTCTGCCATAAAAAAATAACATCTATTACTGTATGTGTTAGTCTTGAATTAAAAAAAGATTTCAAATATCATGTCAAGCATGTACTAATTACTAGTTATAACAATTACAGTACAATAAAAATAATAATACCATATATAACGGTACATTTAATCTCCTTATCCTGTAAATTTTAATGTTCAAAATACTGCCTTGATAATTATAATCAGGATTATGTTTATGCATGTCAAGAGAGTTTTCAAGTTACATTGATTATAAATTTAGACAAGTAATGGGTCAAAATGCTCATAGGGAATAAAAGATGAACTACATTTTGGAAATTGACAACAAGTGTTAGTTTCTGTCAAAATAGTAAATTACATTGAGAAACACAGCTGTAATTCAGTATGAATTTGGACCAGTCGATAATTACCTCAACATCTTTCTTATGTTGTTGTTTATATTTATCTTTGTCTTCTGTAACTTTCAATAAACATTCTTTCAGATCTTTATTTTCCTTTTCTAATGCGTTTGTTTTTTCCTTTTAATTGAAAAATGTGGAATCATTACGAATCTATTCATCTATATATGTGGAACAAATTTTTAACACTATACATTTATGTGCTGGGATATACATTGTCTGTGAATGAGTTAATATGGCTAAGGGCAATGGAGTTTTATTCACAAGCAGGTATCACCAAATTGTAACTTTGTAAGTTAAAATACACTGATCATGGCAAAAATATGAAATAGTAAAAAAAAACTTGCATGAGTGTATAGAAAGAAATTTTGAATGTCTTTCCCATGATTTTGAAAGCCGCTAAATCTCACAATATACATGTACTTTACTTACACTGTGTTGATCCATCAATAATTTGGCTTCGTCTAACTGGCTAATGAGTTCATCATATTGTAGTCTTAGTCGATCTAGCTCTGTTGTAATCAATTGTTTTTTAGTTTCAGTGCAATGTAAACCTTGTTTTAAATCATCTGTTTAAAATAAAAAGGTTATTCCAAAATGATCTTGATTTATCCAAAAGTCTCTCTGAAAGGTAACAGTGAATTTACAAAGTGTCCTGATTTTAAATAGCAATATTTAAGTCCAATGACTATAATTCTGTACTCAGTGCAACAATAATGATAATAATAACAATAATCTCGTCATTTTACAAGGGTAGCAAATTAACACTTTTACGAAAGGTTTAAGTCCCACAGTGGGGAATTAATTTAGACAATATGAATGATATTAATATCTCATATTTGCATATAATTAACTTTTAAACTTGTACACATGTACCAAAAGTCTGCAAAGTGTTATATTTCATGTTACAAAATTAGTTAAAGGGCGCTTGACTGGTCACATGCTTAAAGCAACATGTCTCATTCCAAACATGTCTCATTTGGTGGTTGTGAAGCATATATAGCGCCGGTCTGTGTTGATTACTTTGATAATTTTAATCTCTTGTACAACCAGTGCTCACCCTGGGTTCCATTTTTTTTCCGCCAATTTTAATTTTTATTTTTTTAGCCATATATTTCTTCCGCCAAAAAAAGTTAAAGATGTTTCAGTAATTTTTATAATATTTTTATTTACATTTATACTGTACATAGTCTATTACAATATCCTTTTCTGTTTTGCAGAAGCACATTTTTTGAAGGATTTTCTAAAATCTGGGAAAACCACCTTTCGAATACTGCTGAGTAGCCAACCATTAAATTACAGAGCGTATTGGTTTTTAATGAATTGCGGTATTTGTTTTTTTATATATATAATGTGTCTACTAAATCCTCTTTCACGTTCTGCAGTTGTAACAGGTATTGTGAGCAAACGCTTACTAATATCACAAACAGTTTTGGAAATATGTCGTCTTAGGTTAAAGGCAAATTTACAAATGGCAGTAATCTAATACATCACATAAATCAGATAATTGAACATAATTGTGAAATGCCATCACTTCTTCGGACAAGTTAATTGTATCTAATTTTAACAAATTCACATACAGGTAACTTCAGTAAGAAATATATCAAACAGTCCTCATAATTTCAAGAATCCCAAACGAATCGATCAAGAATTGTTCACCGATACCGTGTCCGCCATTTTGAATACATACAAACCATAAAAAAGACACCGATTCGTATTGAAAACAAAATATTAAATCTTTTGTCTCTTAATTAGTTTATTACTACTCTTACCGTATATACTTATCAACACTAATCCGAGATTGATCAAGAGACAAAAGATAGGTCTATTGATACCTAATTGATTGTTAATTGACTCACTGTCATTCAACCGAGCACAATGGACCGTAACGCGTCTATACGGTGTGGATATCAACGCTTTGTCATTATGACTAGAAAAATTATTGCCAAAGGTAAAAAAGAATTGCCATGTAAGAAAAAGTTATCGCCAAAAATTCCGCCAGATTGAATATTTTATCGCCAAGATTATATTTTTATCGCAATTGGCGGAAATGGCAATCGACAGCGTGAGCGCTGTGTACAACAGTTGTGACAAATACTCAAGAATATCCACTCAAATTCACATTCGTTGTGCATTGAACCTGAATAACCTATATAAGTTTGTCACCCTCAGAGTGGCGACTCACATTACTCCCTAAGAAACAGTCCGACGTGCAATGCATCTTGGAAATTGTCTGTATACACACACACACTGACAGTTCGCTAAAGGTTACGATATCTACATCAATGAACTAAATCTCTTTAACTTCGTAGTTTTGTAGTATTTGCAGTAACAAAACTACTGAAAATTATCACATACAATCATATGTTGGGTGCGTGTGTTTCGGGAATTCATAAAACGTGATTCATTTTTTTAAAACATGCATAAACGGAGTGTAGCTTGGTACAACCCGGACTGATGTGAAAGACGGTTCAATCAAGTTTGCCCATTATCAATGAACACGTGATAGCGAAGACAAGAGATAAATTAACGACAGACTTGACTGATTCAAAATGCCTACGCATGTTAAATGAAAAAAAAAAATGTAATAGAATTTTGAATATAAACGGAGCGTAGCGTGGTACAACCCGGTCGGTAACGAAAACGGTTCAATTGAGTTTGCCCATTATCAATGAACAAGAGTACGATTAACTGAAGACGGCAAAGAAGATAAATTAACAACAGACTTGACCAATTCAAAATCCCTAGGCATGTTAAATAAAATACAAATTAATGTAATAGATTTTTGAATATACAGAAATGTTTATCATTTGAATGGAAATAAAAATTCTGGTGATTGGAAGCTACATTATAATAATACTTCCGGTTTTCGAAGTTACAATATTTCAGGTTTTGGAGTAAACTCGGTATTCCGACATGCTGTGTGATTCGGTAACTATCTGGAAAGATGTCGGATGTGACAGAGTCCAGTGTAGTTAGACTTAATGGCAAAATCTGAACACTGTATGATGGCTTGTCGACTTAAATGCACAGTATTAAGGGTAAATAACTATACCTGTATCAGTATTTAATTTGTTATACGATTCTTCAGTTTGTTGACGTACTATCTGTTCCTGAGATAAATCTGTTTTCAACTGGTTCACCTCTGCTTTTAGTGCCGAACAAACACTGTTGATATTACCAACCTAAATGTGTATAAACAAAATAAGAGAAAACTTGTTGTACATGTACCACAGTTCAGTCTAATGAAAATTGAAAAAAAAAATTTCGGTTATATTACATTAATGTCTACAGTACAGTTACATTGTAGCCTGACAACATCTTTATAAAGTTTGCTTTTAACTGACCAGACCTGACCTCTTATCTAGTCAATGAAAAGCTGATTGGTACTAACCAATTAGTAGAGTGTCAATACTGTCATGTGTGAGAGTTGGGATGGCCTACTGGTCTAAAGTGTCAAACTTGGAGCTCTACCTGACCGGTAACCTCAATGACTGCTTAATAACATATAATGGTGTCACTGTTTATTGTTACTTCATATGGAAATTTAATAGAAAAGGGAAGACCAGTCACATAGACATAGAGTTGATTGAGAACTATCTTGTAAGCCCACACGTACATGCATTTATGCCACATACAATTCAAGTCTTGTCTAGTTAGTGGCTTTATATGTATTTTTATAAATTTTAGGAAAATACAATAAGGTTATTATTTATTTTACAAACCAACCTCTTCTCTTTCTGATTCCACAACTGTTTCCATGTCCCGAACCCTGGACAGAAGTGTATTATGGGAATGTTCCAAGCTGGAGCGAAGACTTTTTTCCATAGCTAATTCTTCTTTTAATTCTGAGACACGTCGGCTTTGCTTCTGTTTACTAGTAACGTAATCATCCATTGACATAGTTGCTTCAGTCTAAAAACATATTATTGAATAGAAACAAAAATAATATGATTTTTGGTGAGTTTAGTGAGATACTAATTTTTTTTTAAAACAGAAACCAAATACTACAATTCTAACCAGACTGCCAAATCTCAGTAAACACCAGGCACAGCACCACTAAAATTTCAATTATTTTAGATAATGCAAATTTGGTAGAGGATATTAATCCTTGAAAAAGTGTGGTTTCAGTGACTTGCTCTGAAGCAATTAGAGCCTACTTAAAATATGCTACGATGTGGCTTTCGGATCATACAAAAGGGTGACCTTTGTAGGAGCAGTGGCTTATTTTGTCCATATGAAACAGGATCCCCGAATAGCTACAAACAAGGAGATAACAAGAATTACTATGGACAAATTAAGTGGAGAGGCCTCATATCCCCTAAAATATGTACTGTGATTTTTACATGCCCATATGTTCAGATTATTGAAATATAACATTCTTACCTTTGATTTTACGGCCTCTTCTAAATCAGTTCTTAGTTGTTTAATTTCTTCTTTAGCTGCGTTTTTAAGTTCAATTTCTTGGACTAGATCATCTTTTAATGTTTTGATTTTTCTTGTTAGTTTGGATATTTCAGATTCATAATTTTGCCGTGTCACTTGTAACTTTTCTTCCACTTCAGCTTGAATCTTTCTCTGTAAATCTTTATTACCTTGTAGATTTAATAAACCTAGTTTCATTGTCTGTATAGCACTTTCTGTCCTACAAACTCGAGAAACAAGTGTCTCATAATTATTCTGAAGAATTTCAGTATCTGCCAATCTGGCTTTGAATGGTGATAACCTTCCATCCGAATCAGAAGTTTTTGACTGACTAAAACCAAGGTCATTTAGTGTATCTATTAATTGTTGTGTGTCTTTTTCCGCAGCATGGAGTCTCCCCTCCAGGACCTGCACAGTTTGGTGACTAGGTGAAGGTGGTGCTGAAGGGGGTATCACTGGTCGTGACATTTTAAGTATGCTGCTCTCTGTAATTGAGCTATCCATTTTGTCAAATAATCTCAAATAACATCATATCATCACTTCCAATTAAACCTGTTAATAAAATATTTAAATTATCAAACTCTTAATAATACACCTTTATATATACAATGTAAAAACTTAGTGTATTTATTGGGATTAAATTTTGTATTTATTTATTTACAACCCAATTTTGTTTGTTGTTGGATATAATTAATAGGCCTATATAGCTGTATACTGTAAAATGAAAGATGGTTGAAAAATATGGAGCACAAGGACAAGCACTAGATCTAGAAAAAAGTTTAATGAAGAAATATGATTGACTGGTGCGTTTTCCAGTTATTGAACAGAGAGTGTACATGTAGGTACAAAGTCGACCACTAACTACTATCAATAATATTTAGGATCTAGAAATTGACCCTGGTCGGTCGCAACACATATAATGTAATCTGATTGTATACAAAACTGATTTACATTCAATTGTTACTGTTTTGACTCTTATTTCAAATCAGTTATGTCCAGCAAAATACAGCATGACATGAGTCTGGTTATTTCAGATAACATATTGCGTTACCGTTTGACAGAAAAGTTGTGGAATATGCCTAGCCTCATTCTTTCTGGTCACTTGTTAGAAATGATGTGGAGACGCACTATGGTACACGATTCTTGTACAATTGCCAATGGTTATGGTAAAATATTCATTTTGTATTAATTGGATATCAGAAACCTACCTTTTCCCGGTAAATGGTAAGATCACATCATCAATGTTCATTTGAATTGATAAATAAATAATGTTTTCATTGTGTAAGACTTAGGGTGCTATTGAGTAAGAGGCTTACTGTCTGTTCCAGGTAATACTACGACTCGAAAATTACTTGTCATTTCTTCGAATTTTAATTAAAATGGCTAAAACTTTGCGAAATACCTGGAATGGTCACCCCGTTGCTTTTTGTCTTGTGAGAAATACATTTAGGACAAGTTTTATAGCCTTTCTCCTTTGAAAAATCGAAGTTTGTTTACATTTTATTACTCGAAACAGCCATATTTGGTCTAGCGATCTGGGCGAGCCTAAGTGGACAAGGGGTTCTGGGTTTGCTTAAAGTCGTTTCACCCTACCAAAATGTATTGGTGGTCGTATCGGTCCAGTAGAATATAACTCTTTTCATAAAATAATTATTTACTGAATTCCAGACCACGTTTGTTTGTCCCATTTACGGAATGCAACAAATTTGTGAAGTAGCCTACCTGTCTACCCTAACGCGTAATGCAACTGCCCCATTTAACGCATGCCGCATGCGTAGTCAAATGTTTATGTTCTGAGAAAGTGACGATGTGGAAATATATGAAATTTACAAGAGAATACTATATTTTATCGGACTTCTAGTCATTTATTGTAAGGGAAGAAATCAAAGGGATGACAGTTCCAGGTATGTCACAAAGTTTTAGGCATTTTAATTAAAAATTGAAGGCATGGCAAGCGTTTTTCGAGTCGGAGTATCATCTGGAACAGACAGTAGCTACTTTAAGTAGGCCAACTCATTTTATTGTAGTAAACAACTGTAAGTATCGTACCGTAGCCTACTCCTAGCTAGTCAGGGTTTCCGCCAGAAAAAGCTTGAAGGGGGGTACAATTCATACGGTCGACCAATAAGCGCCCGCCTAATACCACTAATAAAAAGTCAAAAGAAAGCAGGGTGTACATGTATCGACCTGAATGGCAGAAAAGATGCACTCTATCACATCTTGAGATGTTATATGATATTTCTTTAGTTACAGATCATTTAAACACTCTTTCTCTTACACAAAACACTTTTTGAAAACATTACTCAGGTGACTGAAGGGGGGTGCATACCCCCCTTCTTCAAGAAAAGGGGGGTACATGCACCCCCTGCACCCCCCACTGGCTGAAACCCTGCTAGTGTAGTAGACATATACTCGCGTAGTGCTATTCGATTATCGATGAATATTTTTTAGACATTGCAATTTGCAAGCATCTCTGACTCTGCTGAATTTACAATACTGAACTGAGTAGCAACGCAGTGCGCATTAGTATACAAACCTTATGGTAAAATAAATTCAATCTTAGGCATTTAAATAGATAATGGTATAATTTCAGTTAAAAATAATAACACACGTCAAAAATTAATTTAACTCAAACCTGCCTCTACTTGCATGGATTTACCCACAGAACCCTGATTGGCTGAGAAGACATGCTCTCTAAAAAGAAAATAACAATCCGTCCTGTAGTGTAAATATACGGATTGCCTTTGGATTGGGGATGGATATTCGTGAAAATCCATGGAATAATTTCTTGCTATTTTATAGTGTTGCCTTATAGCCAACCACACGACAAATGGAATTGGCTAGAATTAAACAAAAAAAACAAAACGAATAAAAAAAATAGCTACTGTGTCGGACTCCAGTCTTTTTTATACACCCACATTTTCATGTGGACGTATATTGTCGTTATCCAAGTCCGTCCCGTCCGTCCGGACACCCTAATAACGAACCTTATCTCTTCACCCTCCGAGGATCGAGATAAGATTTGATGCCATTACCTCCCACGTTGCGCTGCCCGTCGTGGATCAGTCCCGCTAAGATCACACAAAATTGTCAGCATTTTTCATCAATTGATTTTTGTTATTTATAATATTCCCCCACACAAAACTATAATTAAGGACTTAAACTTAAAATCGAGGCGTTAAGCCGTTACTTATAGACCGCCATCTTTTTTAAAGGCAAATTTTGACGGCTGTCATCATGAATGTGGAGCTAAATATAACAGCCATAGATATCTAGACAAAAAGGCAATTTTGGACTTGATCGTATCCGTCAGGATATGTTAAAAGGGACGTGTACTAAAGGGATGCGTAGTGTTGGCGTATGCGTTAATGAATGTAATTATGAAAGAATGTTGATGATATCGGTCAATGTAGAACAAAACAGCCGCTTCATAACTTTAAACGCGAATATTTAGAGTTAGGCGATAGTTGTGCCACTATATCGGCCTCTCTGTAAGTTTAATTAGTCATAACAGCACATTTTAAAGATGTTACATGTATTAACAAAAAAAATTGATTTTGCAACGCCAAACTGATGGGTGCCAATCGTAGCTAAAAACCAAACACATCAGTATATCTCAACGGTTTTAGCTACGTTCTCGTAGCTAGGACATCCGTCCACAATTTGTTTGTCGGCACTCTACTACAGGTCTCAATGCTTATCCCATTTTTACGAAACTTGAAATATATATAGCTATTATCTCTCAAAGATCACGGTTCCTTTCGAATTTGGCATACATATCGAATCGAAACTTCATGGATTATGGCCCCTGATTGTACGACTAGAGGTCACAATTTTTATCCGATTTAGATGAAACTTGAAATATATGTTTATATTCCAAAGATCTTTTGGTTTCTTTCCATATTTGCGCATAATCGGACTGCAACTTCCTGGAATCATGGCCCCTGATTGTACGACTAGAGGTAACAATTTTTATCCGATTTAGATGAAACTTGAAATATATGTTTATATTCCAAAGATCTTTTGGTTTCTTTCCATATTTGCGCATAATCGGACTGCAACTTCCTGGAATCATGGTCCCTGATTGTACGAAAAATCGCGTGTTCAGTTCATGAAAAATGGACCGAAACCGCCTGGAAAAATTGCCGCTCCTTGTACGCAAATAGTGTATTTTTAATAGTAGCCTACGCAAATATGCCCTCTATAGGTCACACCTTTTTTTGACGAAACTTAAAATATATGTTCATGTCCCAAAGCAAACTGATCCCGCAGTGAATAATCGCTTTGCCGCTAGTATCACTGATAAAGATGATATCTATGCGTCTTAATGAGCCAAAATATTAATTTTTTTCCTGCGACAAATTAAATTCTAAAACATTTGTTTGAAGTATAAGACAAATAAATAAAGGTGTTTGAAGTTTAGCTTAAATAGGTACAGAAGTAATCTTTTTTGACGTTATGGACGCCATCTTAAAGCCCCAATACTACTCTTGTTGTAACTGAATTATATGTTCCGACCTTTATTTTGGTCAACAATTTGTACTATTTTACAATATTTCAATTAAAAAAAGGTACAAATTTCACCTTAACACACCTAATTTTGAAAATGGGAAAAATTCAACTACATGCCGTAACATGGTTTGAAAAGCCTTACGTAAGCACTTTCAAATGCAACTTGGATTTAAACATATTTTCGAATCCTCTGGACAAGTAAGATAGGTTGTAATGGATAATTTACACAACAGGTAGGACACTTAAACATCTTGTAGTTAGAATAAGGCTTTTTGTCTGGACCTGTCAAGCCAGCAAGAGTGTTATTGTCCCTTTAATTTGTTGGTAAACATTAGATATGACATCACCCATTGAACTATAGTGGTCTGACCTTTCAAAGGTCAGCCATCTTGGACAGAGATTAAAGACGGCTGTCCCAAAGATCTCGGTTCCTTTCGCTATTTCGGCATATCAGACCGTAACTTCCTGGATTATGGCCCATGATTGCACATAAAATCAGTATTTTAGCAAAATATTTTATCCGATGAAATGTTTATATCCCGAAGATTTCGGTTTCTGTAGATATCCACCTATAGCGGACTGTAACTGTTTGGTTTATGCCCCCGGTTGTAGGAAAAATCGCTTATTATTTTTTTTAGCTTGCTGTCTGTCCATCTCTCGCAAAATGTGGACGTATAATTTTGCATGGCAAGGTTCGCTTGTTGAGTTTTATCATGCAAACACACCACATCCCCAAACACGCACGAACAGACAAAATTTCGAGCCTACTATTCAGACAAGAATTATAACCCTAGCTTTTAAGGTAGATACATAAATGAGAATAGGATTGTATTACAGAATGAACAAATATGTATTCGAGGGCAATATTATGATGCAGAGCCTCGTCTAAGGATTTGATCGTGCGCGGCAATGTCGGGCGTACTTGCGAACCATATGAACACCGCAGTTGTGAGACCGAGTGGGGGTCTAAACCTAACCCTACTTTCCCCCAGAAAATTTTAAAAATTGACACGCTTAAACTCGATTTCTGAGCTCTTAAAAATTTGATACACTATTATAATTTGATACACTATTAGTTTTGGCATCTTGTTAAACCACGGATTGATTAATACAGGCTTAGCACATGGGGAAAACCTTGCTGTATGTATATTGCGCCGCCCAGTCTTCAATTTTTGGGTTCAGTAGGCGGTCCAGTTTGGCCAGTGCGCGGCAGTGGCGCCGCCTAGTCACCATGTTAACCGAGGCTCTGTTATGATGGCAGTGTTAATCGCGAGTCTTTCGGACAATACGAAAACCCGAGGCCGGCGTTGGCATAAAAGCAAAATAACACTTGACAGTAAATAGACGAAAATATCGCCGTTTGGGCATTAAATGTGCTCGTCTCCTGCCATGGTTGGTGCAGAAAAGTTAAAGGTTAAACCAGGAGTGGCCCCACTAGCATGGGGGGGGGGGGCAACATTAATTTATGTATGTTGTAATAATAATAATAATAATAATAATATTAATAATAGTAATAATAATCACGTCATTTTACAAGGGTAGCAAATTAAGCCAGAGGCCTTTTTCCAATTTGGCCCTTGGCACAGATCGTGCGAATGATTTCGATCATTACTGCAGGAAGAAACCGAAGAACTCGGGGAAAACCTGCCTGATCGGACGGGAGACCGAATATCTCTCTCACTTACAACGATAAAGTTCTTGCCCTGTGACGTGTTGGTAATACATACATACTATATCTTACTCTTGTGTGTGGTTGTGTAGATTTGAGAGTCCATTGCAATGCATCCTCCTCGCAGTGTTTCGTTTGATTAGAGCTAATCCCACTACTCCCTGCTGGACTGAGTGGGTATTATTGTCACTAATTATGACTGGTCAGTGGTCCTATTACTGACCAATCACTGACTTCGTTACGAAGGTATTACCTTTAAAACAGGACGTTTAATTAGGGCAACTGTGTTTACATAACGTTACGTCATGGCTGCACGTTTTTTTAATGCTATATTAACCAGCGCATAGCGGAATATTGCAGCAAAACTAATTGCGTGACAAACGAGGCTATTGGCATTGACGTAAAGTAAACACTGCTGTATGGTAACGAACAGACTTTCAACGTTTTTAATACCTTAAATCTTTGTCCAAAATATTAAGGAAGACCCAACCAAGATTTAACGACGGACTGTCATGTTACTGTACGTAAGTGGTAGATTTGATTGAACGAGAAGAATAGACACACTTACTTAAAAGTTCAAGAATCCGAAGCCAATCCATCAATGGCCAGAGAGGGATTTCTCGGGCCGTTGCTTCAGGAATATGATTGCAATGCTGTTAAGACTGCCCTGAGATAAACACCATTTCGTTTTTGTAAATGCGACTACAAGTCCAAGTCTTATCCGTATGTTATTGCAAATTGCACATGACAAGTTTATCAACAGTAATGTTGTTTAGAAGTCGAATATGCTTCCAGTTGACAGGTGGAACCAGATGTTTATCAAACGATGCCATTCGACAGGGTCTCATCGGAATGGTCGGTAGAACTCCGCTAGTCCGAATAAACAAACTCAGTGATGAAACTGGTTGTGAGATACTGGCAAAGGCCGAGTTTTGTAACGGGGGAGGATCTGTAAAGGATAGAGCGGCATTATATTTAATCAAAGACGCACAGGAAAAGCGTCTGCTACGACCAGGTGGTACGGTTGTAGAGGGAACTGCGGGAAACACTGGCATCGGATTAGCTCATATGTGTCTTGCTCTTGGATATAAATGTGTTATTTACATGCCGGAAAATCAATCACAGGAGAAGATAGACATGCTAACAACCCTTGGAGCGATTGTGCGACCAGTTCCAGTTGTTGCTTGGGACAATCCCGAAAATTACAACCACCAAGCAAGTAGATTTGCAGAGAGCTTGGATAATGCTGTTTGGACAAACCAGTTTGATAATACAGCTAACAGAAAAGCCCACATGGAAACCACGGGTCCAGAAATATGGGAAGAAACCCGAGGCAAAGTCAATGCAGTTGTCTTTGGCACTGGAACCGGTGGGACTTTAGCAGGAGTTGGGACTTTTTTAAAAGAAAAGAATCCAAACGTACAGGTGTTTTTGGCGGACCCCCAAGGAAGCGTATTATATAATTATATCAAACATGGAAAACTAGAGAGGACTGAAGGTAGTTCAATAACAGAGGGCATTGGTCAAGGTCGAGTTACAAAAAACCTAGAAGGAGCCCCAATTGATGACGCTCTTGCCATTAAAGATACCGACGCTGTTGAGATGACATTTAGACTGCTACACGAAGAAGGTTTTTTCGTTGGGGCTTCCACTGGGTTAAATGTTGCCGCTGCTGCTCAAGTTGCCAAGATAATGGGACCGGGTCATACAATTGTTACTTGTTTGTGCGACACTGGTCAAAGATACTACGCCAAATTATTCAGTAAATCCGTTCTGGAGGACATGGGCCTTTTAGACTGTATTCCAATACCTTATAGAACGTCTTTACATTGAAAAGTAGCCTATATTTAAATAAGGCAATAATACTTTTTTAAAATAATGATTTATTCCCTGATTATTTCGACAAATACATTTTCTAGAGCCAATCCACCTGGAATGGCATTGCTACTTTATGGTTATTTGATCATTAAATTTATGTTTCTCCTAGAGGGGTCGGAAATCTTTAAAAAAAAAAAAAAAAAAAAAACACAAAAAATTCAATCTGATAGTTTATAACGTCCTTTACCGGACTTATAGTATACACAAAAATGTAAAATTATGCAATTGTACAATATTAGTGTTTCTTAGTTGAGAATCTGATCTCATTTTTTCGATTTATTTGTCAAATGCCCTATTCATAGAGTAATGTTTAATGTAAATTTTTAGCTTGTTTTTAAACGTCGACATAGTTGAATATTGCCGTGCCCCCTTGTCCCTCTACCCAGCGGTAAACAATTCTCCATGGAAGCTAGTGAGCCAATGTAACTTATTATCCCATTGCCTTAAACTGTATGCATCCGTCCAGTCGGTGCAGAACAGTAGGACGTTAAACCCCATATGTTGCATTATTATTTGTATGAACTAAAAACCACAATAAACCTCGAATATTTTTTATAGTGAAAAAAAAGTAGAAGCAAATTACAGGTGTTCTAATGTTTGGAAGATAAACGCATATTTCAAGATTTGCCAAAATCAGATTGTGACCTGCAGAGTGGCCACCAACAAATTGTTGATAGACGTCTGGTGCGACGACAACATAATGTGGGCGTATAAAAACAGTTAATTTTGACAGCGTATTAACTCGCACCGATGTCAATAGTCATCCCCTGTAGTGATGTTAGCTGCCAAATCAATATATTCACTACTGAATAGCTTGAGCCTTGAACATACAATCCCCGAATATTCAGATAATACATTGCCCGTTTATGTGATAAGTTTATTTACATAAATATACATGCGGTTAAAATATATACAAATATACAAATGAAGAAAATTGTAATGGATATATAATATAGACTATGAAAGATTTACTACATGATAATGTCTACTTTGAAGATTAACCCCAGATTAACATACCGATAAATTAATCCCTGTATCTTGTAGGATTTGCCAACAAAAGATACAATAACTCAATCCCTTTAATGTGGAAATTTAATATTCAACTACACAAGCTTTACCTGAGGGCGCAATTTGATCTAGGTATATATGCTATGTCGAACTAATTCATTGTGTCATTACAGATATCTCCCAATATCACCCTAGCATCTTCAATATCTATTAGATGGTATGTCATTTTGATTTAAATGTAACTTAATGGAGTCATTAAGCTATCCAATGTTACTGATCATTAACAAGGGGCGACTCGCGAAATTACTTTAGCCTAACAGTGTTACACTGTATATGGACGATCTTATCAGTAGATAACTATTTCAACAAATTAAAAAAAAAGTTCATTATCCCGTATTTGTATCGCTTTTATTATTCAAAAAGATTTAAAATAACAAAATGGCGCCAAATATAAGAACAGAAGTGGTAAAGATACAACCAGAATAGCTTCTAGCACCATTCTCGGGTTGAGCCCCTCCCATTTTTGAATTACCAACATTGGTATTCATATTCATATTGTTTTGGGGTTTGGCAAAGTCGTTAATGTTGGTGTTGACCGGAGCAACTGGGTTGGGGATAACACCTTGCGCTGGTGGTGGGCTAGATTGACACATATTGTCAACGGCTTGTTTAAAATTCGGATTGTTCCTACACGGCGCGGCGAGTATATTACACTCAAATTCGTTTCTTAAAGAGTTGAGGTTTTCTGCACAGGATTGTTTGTATACTTGTAGTTCACATGGCACTTTCTCAAGTCTTAATCTGTAGTCAAAAAAGAAGATAAATCAATATTCAAAACAAAAAGTGTACACTACAGTGAATTATTATTATTATTATTATTATTATTATTAAACGATTTAAAAAAAAGTGCTGTAAGTTGATATAATGTAATTCGAAAAAACTTGACTGCACGACACCCTGCATAGTCAGCCATTAGCTGTGCGAGACACATATAAAGCAAGGGAGTGTAGAGTATACTTACGCACAAAATCTGTCGGTCATTTGAGATGGAACGACAGCACCGGTCTGAAATCGAGCTAATATCAATTCTTGTACACCTCTACCAGTTGTCATCAGGCATTGTTGCGTTGATGCCATGTATTGGGAGAAACACTGGAGGCCGGCCATATATTCTGTAATAAAACCAACCGCAATGTTTAAAGTTAGTGTCAAAGATATATTTAGTCATTTCCCCCCCCCCCCCCCTTTAGCATGTAGAATCGAAGAAAGGGTTTGAATATACATTTTCTGCTAGGTTTTGGTGAAGATTTATGATTTTGAGGCGGAAGATAAGGGAGTTTTACCTTGAAATCAAGAGCGGACAGCTGCATGTTTATCTACACACTAATTCGTTTTCCTGTTTGTATATCTCAAAAAAAAAAGTGAAATGGGCTTTAACGCACTGCTGTTATTCTCTGGCTGGGTTAATGGAGAAGGACATATTACGCCATAGTGTGCTACGAAGGAATTTTCCCGGACAGTGCCACTACTCTAAAGGGGGCCATACACGTTTAATTATTTCTGTCAATATTATTGGAACGTATGTGGGCAATATTGATGTAAAATATTGTCAATAACCATCATTGTGTTTGATCTAACATTAAAGTCAATGGGGAAATTAATGACGACGTGAGTCTTATGGTAAAAACTAAACACAGTGTCTACCCTTTATTAATTTCTCGTGTGCTATTTCTGATCGAGTAACGAATCACTCCTTCTGTCCCACCGTTACACCAATTATTATATTGGGAGCATAAAAATGTCAAGAAAAAAATCCAGACAAGATGTAAAATTCTCGTGTAACTAACTATCTTTTATCGTTACATGTAGTGGGCAGTTCATTATCAAATCGTTCACTGCATACCTGCCAAACAGGCCATACTGTATCATCTTTGTCTCAAGATTTGAATTCGTTTTTGACATGAATTCGCCACTTCATAGGTTTGGCCATTTAGCTTAATTTTTGTGATTGGTGATCGAAATCGGACACGCCCACGACGCTGTGCTTCCGTAGCGAGCAATGATCGGCGAGCGTCTAAATGAAATTTAGTAGATGTTTGATGAATGCCATCGTATTAGAACTGCGGTAGACTCGGCTACTCTTACTCCCAAAATCTCCAATTTTTCCCGCCAAAACTGACAGCCATGTTGAATCATTTCCCAATATTAAGTCCGCAGTATATCTAATCACCAAAATGTGTATCGAAATGGATTCAGTTATTCCGAAAACGTATATTTTGATACAAAATTCGATCATATTACGATAATTGGGTGGAAATCGAAATTTACAAGCAAAAAACCGGCGGCCATTTTAGATTTTGGCCAATTTAACTCATATGGGCAAGTATTTCGGACTGGGCTTTTTTTTTGGTGATAAAATACGTCTAGACTCACCTTAACCCGTGGTCGACATTTCTATAGCAGCAACTGCCCGAAATGGTACAAAATTATTGAGCTAAAATGGATGGACTTAAGGTATTTCTATGTTAAGCTTACCTTGTTGTCGCTGACAAAGAACAGCAGTAGCTAGCTTCATTGATTGAAAATCTATACCCATTTCATACATTCTGTTCTCAAAGGCTGGACATTTCGCTTTTTCCGCGTCCAAACAGGTAAATAGCGTATTATGGTTACTGAAGAAATATAATAGTACATTTAAGAGAAATAAAATTCGGATTCCCGTACTGATTTTCTATGTCCATATTACAATTACCCATGAACAGTATATACAGACTCTTATTTGCATAAAGAAGCTTATTTGATAGTCACGTTGGCCGTTTCTATATGACATTGTGACCAGTGTAGTCTTTGAAAGAATAAAATACTTCAAGAATCAAGTGGTCCTACTTTAACTGTGACAGAATGAAATTACGAACTAACCTGCAAAATCGTTGTATTTCAGCTGTTGTATTACCTAGAATAGCGAATTTATCAGCAACCATGGATGAATTCATAGCTCTGTTAGGATCAATTTGGGCTGAAGCAAAACATTGCATGGCTCTCTGGTTGGTCTCAATCTCACAGGCTGCAAATAAAAGAGGTTTTAAAGTTTGGGGAAAACGGGCGTGGTGCAATTGTGTTTTTTTAAGTATAACCATTTATTTCATATATACAAATATATCCGTGACCTGTCACATCCCACCCAGTAGGCAGGTTATTGCTACATATTCATGTACCCTATTCAGCTGAAACCAGAAACTGGATTAGAGGGGATACAGTAACTGACGTACGTCTCCTGATGAGTCAAATATAGTAAAGCAATACAATCATAGAAATCTGAATTGCACATTGGTTAAAATCCCAACTGCAATCTGTTGGGTCCGCAACTAAGACACCCTGGCCTCAGATAGCGAACCAGAAACCTAAAAGCCCCCATTTTTATATCTTGTGATCTCCATAGAGTGCATGCAAGTGCCTGTGTTACAGGGCCCTGTTTATCGAAATCTTAACTAAAGATAAAATCCAAATTTAAGTAGATACTTCAATTTTGTTTGACAAGACACTAAAATCAATTTTATATTATCCAATCAAATTACTAAAATTTGAATTTTATCTTAGTTAAAATTTCATGAATCAGGCCTCAGATTTTATACTATAACTTCATTTTTATTCCCAAGCGTTAAAGTTTCACTGCAAATAATTACAACAGGGCGTATATCGATCTCCAAGTCATACATTTACTTACGTTGGATACATAGTTGATCCAAGATGGCGAGAAGTCGTTTGGCGGTACCATCAATCATTTCCCGCTCCTGCTGAGAACACGCTGTTTGGTTTGTAAAAAAATTCATAAGCTGAAGAACGCAGGGAATAATTGCATCTAGTCTGGCCGGTCTGCAATAATAGATCATTACAATATTATAGAAATGGTATACAATTCGTATATCGTGAACACTAATTATAGATCCTTTATGCAATTCGAATCTTTCTTCAATTTTGAAAAAGAAGAGGTCAGTTAGCTTCATCAAATACCTTTGGTCTGTACTGTTACGGGTAGTAATCACTAGAAAAGTAAATAATACCTACACAGCCAACCAAGCCATTGACCTTTTCTAGCTTTTAAAGTTAACAAGCGGTTGCCATGCAAGATACGCCCATATTTTGCGACAGATAGATAGGACACAAGCTAACAAAGAACCCCGAGATCTTTAGGATATAAACAACACAAATTTTAAGTTTCATCAAAATCCGATCATATTGGTATACTGTAACGTTCATATTCGAACGGATTTTTAAATCGGATAAAAATTGTGACATTGTACAAGCTAAAAACGTGATATTTCGTTCAAGCAGGGGCCGATATGCGCGGATATCGAAATGAACCGAGATCTTTAAGATATAGACATACATTTCAATCAAAATGGGATAAAAATTGTGACCCCTAGAGTGTCCAAAATTGTAATTTTTCGTACGAACAGGGACCATAATCTACTAAGTTATGTTCCGATACATGACAATATCAAAAGGAACCGAGATCTTTGAAGATAAACCTATATGTGAAGTTTCGTCAAAATCGCATAAACAATTGTGACCTGCAGAGTGTCCACAAGCAATTTAGGACGGACGGACGCAACGACAATACGTCCACGTGAGAATGTGTCGAGATAAAAAGTCATTCTGATTTATCCGGACCAGAAAATTGTCTTCGTAATAAAGACAGACGTTCCGTACATAAAGAACAACTGATACTACTCCTCATGTGTTTGGTAGTTCCCATGTTTAATAATACTCACTGGCAAGTAAGATCTCTTAATGCTTCAGGTGTGATACCAGCTGGCATCTCACCATTCTGACCCTGGCTAAGTATGAAGACCACACCTTCATAGCTGACATTATACGATTCAAAACATCTTGGACCCAAATTTGCATCGAACTGGGACATACAAACTTGTTCCTGCTGTTGACCCCCTGACGGCGGTTGTTGTCCGACGCCTGTTTGCAACTGGGCTGCAGTAATTCCTATAAAGGCAATCGCCACCACTGCTGTAAGACGAAAGATATAATGATTTACAAAAATATTACAATAAGCAAAATCGTTCACTTATATAATGTAGCGTATATTATGTAAATTTATGATGGCCTTTTGTTTGTTTGTCTGTCTGGGAATGTCCGAGGCTGAAATTAGGGTATATAAGTGCAGTTCGAGCCAGGGATTGACTTAGGAAAACTTGTTGCGCACGTATGATCATCATCGTTATTCCGGTAGGATCAGAGAAGTAGGACATTAATCAGGGCCTTTAGAAAAAAAAATCTCGTATTTGCATTTGTGGTTAGATATTTTTTCAGATGGATTAGATTTACTAATATTATCATATTGGTTGATTTATTACATATGTGAATAACTACTCGGTTCATATAACTCTCATAGGAGATTTACACGATTCATTATCAATAAAATTAAAATTTATTCAAATTTATCTAGGATCATTGGTTACGAGAGTCATAAACGTCAAAATGTACTACGGGAAAAGGATGTGTATATTTCCCGGGGTTTGTTTTCATGTAATTTGTTATTAATTAATAACTAATTACACCTTTTACGTGACGCTGATGACATTAATTGCTATATAAGTAATTAATTCGATTCACTAAGTCTTTAATATCCGATTGCCTCGGGTCACGGTCAGTACATACAAGTGAAATCGATTAAGTTTTTAAGACTTTTTAGACATTTTTTTAATATTCACCTTGATATACTCCATATAAAACATTTATTAAATGTTAGTCAAGCACGTAACGATTGTATTGATTATGAATCTCATTAATTAACGGGACACAAAAGCAATACTAAAATTTAATATGTTAGGCTTAACGTCCACTCGACACAAACTAGGTCATCTCGGTTTAATTTTATTTTAATGAACCAGAATATCCGGAGAAAACCCATGAGGTTGGACAAGCGATCAATCTGATTAAAACACAAATTCCATTTCGTTTCGTTTTTATAGTTCAAAATGTCGTTTTACTGGCTTTACTACACTAGGATCTGGAAGAATTGTTATTATTGATGTGTTTTGAATGAATTGAAGGATAAGCCAATGAAACGGTCTGTTACGGCGACTTCTTGGCCACTTTTAATATTAATGCACGTAACTGTGGGTAATCAATGTCTGACGACAATGGGTCAAAAGCCGCTTGTTCGACTCCTGGCGTGAACTCTCACTATAACTTGCCAGACCCTCATGTAGTGTAGACCATCGAAAGTATAAAAAAACGAAAGGAAATATAGATCTGTATTTCAATCTGTACGTGACAAGGAGTATGGTCGCCTGTACAACCTCACGGGTTTACTCCGGGTCCTCCAGTTTCCCCCACTGCCAAAGACCCCTACGCGCAAGCGAATTATTGAAATAAAATTTACCCGAAAAAAAAAATATTATGTTAGTCCCAAGTGGACGTTAAACCCCTCTCTCCCTAAACAGTCGCTATCCTAAATATACAACAATCACTAAATGTCCTAACAACCTTGGATATATGCTACTAACGTCTCGTTCGGTGGCTAACGCTATTTTGTAAAAAAAAACAAAAACATTATTTCAAAGACTTCAAGACGGATTGTGTGAGAGCTAAGTCTGTATATTGTAGGTCTTTATTCTAGGTTTAACTGTTATATAAATTATTATCTGGTGGCCTAAACATAAAAGATATTAGAACCCTCTCGTCATTTAATAATTAAATGATAAAAAAGATAATCGAGAGTTTGTTTATTATCGATTTGACCGAAATATTCAATACAGTGAAATCCCGCTTAAAGACCAACTCAGTATTACGGGCAACTCACGTATACGACCACAAATTAAAAGAACCAATTATTTTTTTTATATATTCCTTATAAATTGAACTCAGTTATACAGGCAAATCACTATTACGGATTACAACCACCAGAACCAGTCTCAATCAGTCAATTTCATTGTTTTCGTGACATATATATTATAATATCTCATTATCTGGTTTGAACCTTTTTTTTATCTGGAACCGTCAACTCTTTGTCTAAATCTTACATAATGCATCACTGAGGTTCATCTATCGATCCAACTCGAGACATGGATGCTATTATTATCACTAAGAGGCAGCATTTAAAGTTAATTTTCAAATCGTTCAAAAACAAAAGTTCCCTAGACTCGTCGCAAGGGTTAACTGGTTAAATGTGTACTCTTGGGGGGGGGGGGGGAACTTACTGTCAAAAGCTATTTCAGTAGAAGTCTGTGGTACTCTTCCGCAAGGCTCACACTTATATTGTCATTAACATCACGGCTTTATTGTTTGGTGCAAACCAAGTAAATTATACAGACACAAAAACAAAACACAAAACTTCTAATTTTAAAGATATAACAGGATATATCTGGCTAATCAAAATAAGATATAAAAGATACTAACCTATTAACATCCCCTTCATTGTTGATGTATTAACTGTATTGTCACCAAATTAATGTATCCGTTGCGGAGAGAACTCTCTTTTCTGTAAATTTGAGAATAATGAATCGAATATTATTTGTGCCGAGCTTTATTTATCACCTGCATACGTTTAACACAAGTGTGATGACGTTGTCAACATAAAGTAGTCACATGGTTATTATATTTGACCGAGTCGTGAGTAAACCTTTATGACATTCGATTAGTTATGATTGATTGATGATGCAAAGGGCCAAGGAGGGGCAGCAACCGGGAAGGAAGCCTCGGGTACAAAAGATAAGAACTACATGTACATAGTAAATTATATAATTGAATTTAAAACGCCGTTAAATCAATTAATTTTGATTAATCGTTTGATATTAAACTCTGGAGTAAACGCTCTCTTATTTTGGTGGATTTGTGTTTATGTCTTGAATTACATAAGTATATTTAGATCCCATATCAATTAGCTTTGATTGATCGAGTTGTAAGAAGAAAAATGAAACATTCTTTAAAATGATACAATGTGTCCGCCATCCGATCTTTGACTGCAAATTATTTAAGATAGAAAGCGTTCGTGCAGTGGATATAGTCCACTGATTCGTTTATGAACATTTGTTTATTAAATATTTCAATGAGTCAAAATTTCTATGATCAACGCTTTGGGCCATGTTCTTCTCAAATTAGTCAAATTACACACACACACACGCACACACACACCCACACAGTTCCAATCTGTTTCTGTGGATGCCTTCTTCTAACTCAGTGCCAGATGACTGACCTTTATAAGTTCAAATGCATTCTACGTGTGATGCCACCTCACGCGGCGTCGACATTGGCGCTGTATCCGCGTACATTGTCATAAAATGCAGTATAACCCTATAGGGTTATTTTAGGTCTCGGGAAAAATGTTCTGTTCAGTATAGAAATCTTTACCTACATGATGTGTCATGAAGTAGCTTGCATTATCCTATACTACCTTAGAGTCTAGACTTAGACTAACTCACCCCCAGTTATGTCAGTATCCATTTCTTGGAAGTATTGTACTATCGTCCAGTTATATCGTGCACAGATTTATACAATTAACTAGAATAATGTTGACCTTAAGCCTATATGAAACATTTACCACAAATGTAATGCCCCCCCCCCCCTCCCCTAATAGATGACTCATTATATATAGGAGCTCAAGGGAATCACAAGACCTATAGCCTCCTAGGCTTAGATGCTGAGGTGAACACATTATCCTAGCGCGAACGTTATGTAGAACTATCAAGAAGTATGTGGCTCTTACCATGGTTAAAGGGACAATAACACTCTTGCTGGCTTGACAGCTCCAGAAAATAAATAATAGCCGTATTCTAGATGTTTAAGTGTCCCCCCCCCCCCCAGTTGTGTAAATTATCCATTACACCCTATTTTACTTGTCAAGAGGGTTCGAAAATATATTTAAATCAAAGTCACGTTTGGAAAGGTTTACGTTAGCCTTTTCAAACCATTTAGTTCAATTTTACCAATTTTTTTAAAAATTAGGTGTGTTAAGATGAAATTTTTATCATCAATTAATTGGAATATTGTAAAATAGAACAATTTGTTGTCAAGAATAAAGATTGGGACATATTATTCAGTTACAACAAGGGTGTTATTCAGCCTTTAAGCCGTTAGGTCTGACTTAGAGAGGATATTAAACTCAGACCGTGGATATTTTAAATAACTTCTAAAGTAACTATCAAGATATTGTAGTTTGCTGTATGTCACCTTTGTAATTTGATGTAATCGACATATAAACATAGTAACAACATAAACAGTTCCAGAGTCAGTTAATTGAATATTGAAGTAATTGATCCAACAACGTGAAGTCCGAAGAACGTCCTAGACGATAATGTCACACCCATAGTGTCACAAGTATAACGTAAACTGGTGATGCCTTATACTCATTTTACGCCTTCGCTTACTATTTTATGTAGGCCTACCCATTTACACTAAAGAGAAAATATTTTAATTCCAGATATACTTCAAGCACCTTTATTTAAAGTTATAGCGGTCTAGCAAATATTCACTGCTAATCAGCCTGACACAGTCCATTCACTGCTAATCAGCCTGACACAGTCCGTCCGCCCATCCAACTTCTTGTGTTCACTTTGTAATCGCACAATATTATTTTTTCTATAACTAACAACTATACATTTATTCGAACGTTTTAGCCAGTGATAATGTTGATGGCTTTAAATACCAGATTTCCATAAAACTGGAAAGAATAATACGGAACCAACATGGCAATTTGATTTGTCCTGCGTCGATTTTTTGCCTTGTCATTATTAAACCTTGTAACCATTCTACAATCCTGATTTTCAAACCAGGTAAAATAGTATGGATGTTTGACTAGAAATAAGAAGAAAAACATTATCAAAATTCAGAGTCGTGCATTATTCCTATCAAAAGTTATTAGCCTTGATTTTTTTTAATGTGGACGTATGTATATTATGACAAAATGAGGATCCCTATTTCTTTTCACAAAAATCGGATGACATTTCTTTTTTAGCTATGACCCCTTTTTTTGACGAAATTTGCCCAATCTGTGTGTACTACTTGTAGATGATAGGGGCTGCAGCTTTTGTAATATTTTACTGAAACCTTTAGAAAACTTTATTGTGGTCAGACGGAAATCCGTATTTCTTTTCGTCAAAATGGGATATAGGTCTCAGACTAGTAATTATTTCCCCTTATTTCACGAATGTAGTGCGAGCTATAAACAGACAATTTTCCCCTTATTTTTGTTCTCCCCTCTTCTTGCATCTTTGGGTTGACTTTTTGGTGTAGACTAGAAGAAAAGGGATCAAATTTTTCAATTTCAGAGCAGTTTTGGGTATTACTGATGATGTTACAACATTCGACAAACCTCGACAGATTCTACGCATCTTAATGACCATTTACGTCATACTTTGATCTTAATGGTTCTGAATGCAAAAAAAGGCTACCCCCATGGAGATTTCTGTGGAGAGTGTATTATAACAACAACCTTCCATTTTGGCATTCGGTTTGTGGAATTACCAGGGAATTCGATCAAACCAGCAGCCTTGAAACAAAATCTTTGCTTTTTTAGGTATACAGATTCTACAACAGACGCAATTTGATACTTTTTTGTTAAAGCGACACTTTTTCCTGTTTAAAGTAAATCGATAGCCGTACATTGTCATAAAATGCAGTATATAACCCTATAGGGTTATTTTAGGTCTCGGGGAAAAATGTTCTGTTCAGTATAAAAATCTTTACCTACATGATGTGTCATGAAGGAGCTTGCATTATCTCCTATACTACCTTAGAGTCTAGACTTAGACTAACTCACCCCTAGTTATGCCAGTATCCATTTCTTGGAAGTGGTGTACTATCGTCCAGTCATATCGTGCACAGATTAATACAATTAACTAGAATAATGTTGACCTTAAGCCTATATGAAACATTTACCACAAATGTAATTGCCCCCCCCCCCCTCCCTAATAGATGACGCATTATATATAGGAGCTCAAGGGGATCACAAAACCTATAGCCTCCTAGGCTTAGATGCTGAGGTGAACACATTATGTAGAACTATCAAGAAGTATGTGGCTCTTACCACGGTTAAAGGGAAAACAACACTCTTGCTGGCTTGACAGCTCCAGAAAATAAATAATAGCCATATTCTGAGTACTAGATGTTTTAGTGTCCTCCCTGTTGTGTAAATTATCCATTACACCTTATTTGACTTGTCCAGAGGGTTCGAAAATATATTTAAATCCAAGTCACAATTGAAAAGGTTTACGTTAGCCTTTTCAAACCATGGGGATCACGGTGGCTAAGTGGATAAGGCGCTGGTTCGCTAGCCTGGAGGTTGAGTGTTCGATCCCTGCATTGGCCGAGAAAGTTCATCTCGATTTTCCGGCGTGATTTCCCCTTGTCAGTGATGCAGAAGGAGGGCCTGACAAGGACAGCTGCCTAGTCGCTCGGATGGGACGTAAAACCGAGGTCCCGTGTACAAATTGGAGTGTACGTAAAAGGTCCCTTGGCAGTTGGAATTCGATATAAGAGTAGGCCGTAGCGCCGCTGCCCGGGCAAAATTTCCCTCATAGCACACTGTTGGCGTATGCCCGTCTTCAATTGGCCCAGGTTAGGTGCTTAAGCGTAGGACGTTAAACCCCATTTCATTCATTTTCAAACCATTTAGTTGAATTTTACCAATTTTTTTTAAAAATTAGGTGTGTTAAGATAAAATTTTTATCATCACTTCATTGGAATATTGTAAAATAGTACAACTTGTTGCCTAGAATAAAGATTGGGACATATTATTCAGTTACAACAAGGGTGTTATTCAGCCTTTAAGCCGTTAGGTCTGACTTAGAGAGGATATTAAACTCAGACCGTGGATATTTTAAATAACTTCTAAAGTAACTATCAAGATATTGTAGTTTGCTGTATGTCACCTTTGTAATTTGATGTAATCGGCATATAACATAGTAACAACATAAACAGTTCCAGAGTCAGTTAATTGAATATTGAAGTAATTGATCCAACAACGTGAAGTCCGAAGAACGTCCTAGACGATAATGTCACACCCATATGTCACAAGTATAACGTAAACTGGTGATGCCTTTTACTCATTTTACGCCTTCGCTCACTATTTTATGTAGGCCTACCCATTTACACTAAATAGGAAATATTTTAATTCCAGATATATTTAAAGCACCTTTATTTAAAGTTAATATTGTAGGCTAAGCCATTTAACTCACTTTCCGACGTGATTTCACCTTGTCAGTGATGCAGAAGGAGGGCCTGACAAGGACAGCTGCCTAGTCGTTCGGATGGGACGAAAAACCGAGGTCCCGTGTACACATTGGAGTGTACGTAAAAGATCCCTTGGCAGTTGGAATTCGATATAAGAGTAGGACGTATAACAGTAGGGCGTTAAACCCCATTTCATTCATTCATTCATTTAAAGGGACTGTCCCAAATAGAACAGACCCTCAAAAATAAAAGTCCGAGTCTGTATGAAATTTAAACGCCAAAATATAGAAGAATGGTGTATATACCCTGACTCCCAATTTCAGCTTAAAATATTGAATCGTTTGGACGTGAGCGTTAAAACAGCTTATTTGGACACGTAACCCTTTTAAGATTTCGGGTCATTTCTTTCGTTGGGTGACCCGATAATCGATTCCCGTTCCTTTAGAGGTCTACACGATGAATGGTCCATGTGCTGTACTTGATAACAAAAGGTAAACTACACCGATACATTATTTTTATAAAACAAAAGTCTGGTTTTATCAAATCACCGCAAAATACATTTTGGGACACCGGACTCCATTTCAAGATGAAGACTGTGGGTTTAAGTTGTTTGAAAACGTATCACATATATTGAGGTAGTTGCTCGGCCCTAAGGTAGGGGATCTTAATGGATTTTAACACAAAATTAAAGAGTTTTATTCTCAAAAACATTATCGGGATTGACCCTTTAACTCACATCGAATTGATCTCCTCCAGTTATTGTAGCGGTCTAGCAAATATTCACTGCTAATCAGCCTGACACAGTCCGCTCGCCCATCCAACTTCTTGTATTCACTTGTAATCGCACAATATTGTTTTTTCTATAACTAACAACTATATATTTATTCGAACGTTTTAGCTAATGATAATGTTGATTGCTTTAAATACCAGATTTCAATGAAACTTGAAAGAATAATACGGAACGAATATTGCAATTTGATTTGTCCTGCGTCGATTTTTTGCCTTGTCATTATTAAACCTTGTAATCATTCTACAATCCTGATTTTCAAACCAGGTAAAATAGTAGGATTTTTGACTAAAAATAAGTAGAAACCTTATCAAAATTCAGAGTCGTGCATTATTCCCATCAAGAGTTATTACCCTTGATGTATATTATGACGAAATGAGGATCACTATTTCTTTTCACAAAAATCGGATGACATGTCTTTTTTTTTTTAGCTATAAGCCCTTTTTTTGACGAAATTTGCCCAATCTGTGTGTACTGCTTGTAGATGATAGGGGCTGCAGCTTTTATAAGATTTCACTGAAACCTTTAGAAAACTTTATTGAGGTCAGCAGACGGACATCCGTATTTCTTTTCGTCAAAATCGGATATAGGTCTCAGACTAGTAATTATTTCCCCTTATTTCACGAATGTAGTGCTAGCTATAAACAGACAATTATTCCCTTATTTTTGTTCTCCCCTCTTCTTGCATCTTTGGTTGACTTTTTGGTGTAGACTAGGAGAAAAGGGATCATATTTGCAATTTCAGAGCAGTTTTTATGGAGCGGAATTTCCCTCATAATTCTAACTTCTAATCTTGTAATGCTAATGCTGATATGCTTACTTCTATGCATGTAACTTCTTACTTACATATGTTAAATTTGCTATTTACACATGTAAAAATGCTAACTTACATGACTTATTTCTTAAATATTGAAATTGAATTTGTGTTTTGTACTATTACTTTTAATTTATTGTAGTCAGTTCTAGTGCGTGAACATTTTAAACAGCGCCACCTGGTACCATAATGAGCGTTAGAATTTATTCTTACTCGTATTATGCTAACAGATGGCGCTGTTTAAAATTATATTTTACAATGACCCGTCCCTAAATAAGGAACGAAATGTCACTCATTTACGATAATAGGTAATGGTCAGGGTCAAATGTATTTACAAAATGACACATTACTAGATCTTTGTTTATCTGAGAAATATCTTTCAGGGTTAGGTTTATAAATTACATGCCAAACGTACAAATTGAATCTGTAACAACAGTGGGTTGTTGCTAAAACTATTCTGAAGGGTTTATAGGACTAGAATTGTGGGTATAAACACGGAATTATTTTTCTCAGATAAACAAAGATCTAGTATTATACCCAAGCATTTTCATGACGTCGGTTATGTCAGTCCACAATTTTTTTTGGGACACGCACGATACTAGATCTTTTTTTAATTGAGAAATATCTTTCCGTGTTTATACCAACAATTCTAACCCTAACCCTAACCCTTCAGAATAGATTAAGCAAAAATACACCGTTATATCCCGTTTAAAAAAAATTCCACCCTGACCTTTCTTATTTACCGCACCATCCTCGTGGGTTTTCTCCAGGTCCCACGGTTTCTCCCCCCCCCCCCCCCATTGCTAAAGACCCTTACGCGCAAGCGAATTATTGAAATAAAATTAAAAATCATATATTAGTCCCGTAATGACCCTGAACTTTTTAATTTACCGAACCAACGTCGTGGGTTTTCTCCGGGTCCCACGGTTTCCTCCCACTGTTAAAGACCCCTACGCGCAAGCGAATTGTTGAAATAAAATTAAAAACCATATGTTAGTCCTGAAATGACCCTTAACTTTCTTATTTACCACACCAACCTCGTAGGTTTTCTCCGGATCCAATGGTTTCTCCCACTGCTAAAGGCCCCTACGCGCAAGCGAACCCTGAACTTTCTTATTTACCGCACCAACCAATTAAAAACCATATTTTAGTCTCGAAATGACCCCGAACTTTCTTATTTACCGCACCAACCTCGTGGGTTTTCTCCGGGTCACACGGTTTCCTCCCACTGCTAAAGACCCCTACACGCAAGCGAATTATTGAAATAAAATTAAAAACCGTATGTTAGTCCGGAAATGACCTAGTTTGTGTCAGTGGACATTAAACCCATCTCTCTCCCTCTCTCTCTCTCTCTCTCTCTCTCTCTCTCTCTACCGTAAATGAGTCGCATTTCGTTCCTAATTTAGGGACGGGTCATTGTAAAATATAATTTTAAACAGCGCCATCTGTTAGCATAATATGAGTTAGAATAAATTATAACGCTCATTATGGTACCAGGTGGCGCTGTTTAAAATGTTCACGCACTAGAACTGACTTCAATATATTAAAAGTAATAATGGAAATAGTACAAAACACAAATTCAATTTCAATATTTAAGAAATAAGTCATATAAGTTAGCATTTTTACGTGTGTAAATAGCAAATTTAACATACATAAGTAAGAAGTTACATGCATAGAAGTAAGCATATTAGCATTAGCATTACAAGGTTAGAAGTTAGAAATTTGAGGGAAATCCCGCTATATAAGTTTTGGGTATTACTGATGATATTACAGCATTCGGCAAACCTCGACAGATTCTACACATCTTATAGTCTCGGTCACCCAGAACCTCCTAGTCTTCAACGTACAGAATATTTTTCTGGATGATAGAGACTACACATCTTAATGACCCTTTCCGCCATATTTTGATCTAT
Source organism: Patella pellucida (assembly GCA_917208275.1). NCBI lineage: Eukaryota > Metazoa > Mollusca > Gastropoda > Patellidae > Patella > Patella pellucida. Next base: position 49,050,983 of record OU795042.1, on the reverse strand, counting down.
TTTAATGGCTCCGAATGCAAAAAAGGCTGGCCCCAAGGTCATTTCTGTGGAGAGTGTATTATAACAACAACCTTCCATTTTGGCATTGGGTTTGTGGAATTACCAGGAAATTTGATCAAACCAGCAGCCTTGAAACAATATTACCCCAATATTGTACAGCCTTCACTGGTTACCGATTCAATATCGAATTAAGTTTAAAATTCTGCTTCTTACATTCAAATGTCTCAACAACCTTTGTCCTGCATATTTATCAGAACTTCTTGAATTATACACCCCTAAACGCAACCTCCGCTCTTCCTCTGATCCATGTCTTCTTGTTGCACGTTATGCAAATTTAAGTTCATTTGGTGACCGATCATTTTATGTACAAGCCCCCCTACTTTGGAACAAATTACCACTAGATATTAGAACATGTCCATCATGGGCTACTTTCAAAAAACATCTAAAAACACATTTTTTTAAAGAAGCTTTTATATAAACGTTTTATATGTTACTTTTATATAATATGTATTTATTTCTTTTTAACCTGTGTTTTACTTAAAATCTTAAATATATTCTTAATTGTTTTTTATCTTATCATTTTATACTTGTTGTTAGTTTACATTGCTGCCTGTACTTTTTATCTTATCATTTTATACTTGTTGTTATTTGTCTAAACCCTTTTTCTGTAACCTTTTTATTTAAATGTAATTTTCTATTTATGTATCTCTTTAACTGTGTACAGCGCATATGGGCACTTAACAGTGGAAGCTATGCGCTTTATAAATTTTTCAATAATAATAAATAATAATAATTTAGGTATACACATTCTGCAACAGACGCAATTTGATACTTTTTTGTTAAAGCGACACGTTTTCCTGTTTAAAGTAAACCGGTAGCCGTATAGCAAATGTATTGCCGTAGGCAGTGCTGGCTTAACCATAAGGCAAAATAGGCACGTGCCTTATAAATCCAGGCCACAAAATAATGAAGAATGAAGTAAATTGATAATTATCAGGTGGTGACAAAAATTCTTGCCTTTATTTTTATGTTAATAAATTGCAACCTTCTTCATCTACGCGTTTGTCCCCAGGGGCGTTTGTCGGAGCGGCCCCTTTTACTGACCGCGGGGCCAGGACGGTGGTCCGTTGCTCTCTCCCGGGAAACTTTTGAAAAGTGAACCCCAAATATGCCATTTGGTGACATAAATGTATCTGATTTATGGGGGCGGGGACTGAGATAACGTTCTTTCGCTGAGTTAATAAAAATGTCAAGAAATGTTTAAAACCAGCCTCAGGAAACTCAGGAAAGTGTCTCGCACTCATATTTAGCTATGATCAAACTTGCTGAGGCTTTAAAATTAAATGTATTTGGGATCCCAACAAACAGGTGACTTGATAATTAGTAAATTTACGGGCGACAGTGTCGGGTGAATCCGATAAAAAAAATGTGATGAAATTCGGAACACCATTGCGGATTTCGAATAGCAACCCACAACAAGCACACCCGGCCCAGAAAGTCTTATTATACCAGCCCATTCCAGACTCCAGTGTTGACTTGGCGGCGCGTTAGAGCCACCAGCCACATACAGCATGATCATCATCGCTCTATGGCGGGTCCAATAATCCCCCACCCCATATTTAAGACGAATTGGACAAAAATAAATTGTTCTTTTTTGTCCGACCGGGCCCTTGGGCGATCGTCCCACCGGCCCCTCGTGCGATCGCCCTATGGGCCAATCCACCCCTGTTTGACCCTAAAAGCTTCCCATACTCTGACAAACGGTTGGCATGATGTTTCGTCCCTTTACACACATTCATATTTTTTTTAAAAAATTCATTGATTTCGCAATTGACATTATGTATTTCACGTACCCGAATTATAAACATGCATAGACCAACATAACGAGTGAAACATTGTTGAAAACAAGCTAATATGGCTAGGGAAGCGAAGTTTGAAGGTGAAAATTGTGATGGCGGTTAAATAAAAGGACAATCCTCAGCCTGGTCAGCCGTACAAAACGTCTTGGTATACTGGCACTTCTCTGCATTGAAAGTGATTTACTTCATAAATTGACTTAAAATTTGCAGCCACAAAAGCACGCAAAGTTGTAATCGAACTAGGCAGTGAATGGGAATATGTAGGATAGTTATAGTAAATTCCTTTTGTCAATGAGCCCAACATATCTGTATTTTCAGGCCACCTTTCAAAATGTGCCTTAAGGCCAGCAGAGCCTTAATCCGGCACTGGCCGTAGGTACATATCACTTACTGTCATACATCCGAGTCTAGATGTAGGGTACCGAAATCTGTCGAGATTTGCCGAGTGGATATTGCAGTTGAGGGCAGTGGCGGCGCCAGCCGCCGGTGGTTGGAGGGGCAAGGCTGGAGCAAAGTCCAAGGTTAAGGGGCAAAGCTTCAACTAGGGGTAGGGGGGTCTCTCCCAGAATTTTTTAAAAACAGGCTGCCGTTAATGCAGCCTGGCAGTATTTCAGGCACTGATCGTTGAGATAAAGTGTCAAGCGTACGGACTTGCGAACCTCGACGAAATCCACTCACGAGTGCCAAAGTAGGAAGTCCTTTTGGGGGATATTGGGATCCCCCCAAGAAATTTTTGATAAATAGACTGTTTGAAATGCTGTCTGGGAGTATTCAGGCACCGATGGTAGAGATATATAGAGCTGATCAGATACCGTCTGTCGCCTGATCACTAGTCTATCGACCCCAGAGAGGAAAGTGTCAAATGAACGGACTTGCGAACCTCAACAAAGCCCCCGAAAATTTAAAAAGTAGACTGCCCGAAATGCAGTATCTTCCAGTATTTTAGGCACTGATCGTGGAGATAAAACAAGCTTGCCAGATACCACCTGTCGCCATATCACTAGTTTATCCGACCATAGAGGAAAGTGGCAAACCGACGGAGTGAGTGAATCAAATAGAATGAATATTTTCGCCACAATATTTTATTAAATAAACTGCCGGAAATGCAGTCTTGCAGTATTTCAGATACTGGTCGTCCAGATAAATAGAGCTGACCAGATACTGTTCGTCGCCAAATAACCAGCATAGGCTATCCGAAAAAAGAGGAAGGTGTCAAACAAAGATTGAGTGTATCAAGTGAATGCATATTCACGCCGTGTTGAACCTATACCCCAAAAACTTTGAGGATCGTAAAAAGTACTTTTCAAGTGATTCACATGTTATTGCTCAGAGTTTGTGATACGTTTCGGTAATACCTTCTACGGTGATTAAATTTCACATCCCTACTCAGTCAGAGAGTGATTTCTTACAAGCCCATGCTGTTGTAAACTGACTATAATTTATTTTAAAATATTTTCTTAAATTATTGGGGGGGGGGGGGCAAACAGAGGGTGCCGCCCCTGGTTGAGGGATAGGGGGTGTAAGGGGTCGTTCTGCAGAGCAATCATTATGTCAGAAGTGAGATTGTCACCCCAATCAACTTCAAATCCCCGTAGCAAAAAATGTAAACGGTCAACCCCCTATTGATGATGAGGAGATTGCCAAATGTGACCCCCATTATGCCTATAAAGATTAGAACCAACGGAATGTGGAGCAAAAAGCTACAGCCAGTAACGTTACAGCCATTTAACATTGAAGTCAATGGGCAAATAATTGCTAGTCTGAATCCAGATTTGTTTTTAGAGTTATGCCCCCTTTTCGCCGAAACAACCCACTTAGCTTGTCAACGTTATTGAGACCACGATAATTCTTATCATGGGGATGCTCGATTGAATTAATTTTGTCAAGCCCAAAAATAGTGACAATCGAGTGACAATACGGATTTATGGCTTGAATGCATAGGCGTACGAGCCAGGAGGCAGGGAGGGAGGAGGATGTAACTTTCGGGCAAGCTGACTTTTCGGGAAGACGGGTAAATAGACATAGTTCAGCTCTAAACGTCGGTCTCATCACACTCCCCCTGAACGTTCAGGGATTGTCCCATTCAATCAATGTCGATAAAAAATTGTAGAACAGTCAATTTTGCTGGACAACTGTTCACTGCTGACCGACGGGGTGTCAATCCGTGTGAAAGCCTGTACAATGTAACGCCTGTAGGCCTACATTGCGTTCCGATCGTATGACCGACATTCCTGAATATGGACGTTGACCTGCAGTTAGAGTGCCATGGCGGGGAAATGTAACTTGATGGGAGGGGACGTATTTTTAACAGGGTGTTGTGTCGCTCATACTGTCTGTAGCGAAGTAAGCAAGGTCTTTTTTTCCCACTAAGATGTTCGTTTACATTGTACAGGCGCCCACACGGATTGACACCCATCGTTTGGCAGTGAAAAGTTGCTCAGTAAAATTGACTGGGGCTTCAATTATTTTCGACATTGATTGAATGGGACGGTCCCTGAACGCCAGGGGCCGCTTTCGGCGGGGGGGGGGGGGGCTACTGACAATAACTCAGCAATGTGGCCGCCCCCACTAAGCACAACACCCATACCCACCGCCTAACCTTTTTTCGCTTTTTTGAGCTTTTGGCGACATTTTATTTTTCACTATTAAAAATTATTGCCGGGGCTAAAGCCCCCTTAGCCCCCCCCCCCGGCTCCGCGGCCCCTGCTGAACGCTGAGGGTGAGTGTAATGAGACCGACGTTCAGAGCTGAACTAACGGGTAAAGTGAAAAAAGATAGCCCATTTCATCTACTTGACAAAATAAAGTGCCCGAGATCTAATAAATAGTTTTTTTACGTGCTGGAATAGCAGTCAAACGCGTTTGCGGCCGTCAAAATTAAATATGCCAAAATTTTCTATGGGGGGTCCATACAAGGTCAGCTCTGCTTCTTCGCCTCTCGAAGGAAACCGGGCCCGCTTTCTGTAAACCTTTTTTTTCGGGCATTCTAGTTTTGCTAATAAAACAGTAATTTCCCTTTTCTGAGCATCGATTATTATTTGTGAATGCGGCTGATTGGAAAGTTTGAATTTAGAGTGGTGAACAGTCCATTTGCTGATTACACTATTTTGCCTTTACAGTATTTTTAGGACTTTGAATGGTATAATGGTTTAAATTGTTCGTACTTAGTTTTATTTTATTTCGTTTACAAAACCATTGGATACTTTTGGAGTTGCTTACACGGGCATTTGCGATGGTTAAATTTTCCAAATTTTATCCGGTAGGGTGAGGCCCCCATACCCCGCGACGATTGATTGGTTGTTTGGAATTCGGGTCAGCCAGGTAGGCTCTATTGGACCAAATTGAAGTTGTTGTATTCACAGGCTGGAAAAGCAGGAAAATGCGTTTGCGGCAGTTAAATTTCAAAAACATTTCTCCCAACGGTCTAAAAAGCAGGAAAACGTGTTTACATACGTCAAATATACCAAAACATATTCGTTGTGTTTCATTTCGTCACGATTCCACTCACACCATACCCCCTTTGGCAGGACTGACAGGGCTGCATTCCGCTTCACTCGTTTGCGATTCCGTAAATACGGAAGGTTCCTGAGTGACAACCGAGCATCCCCCAGACGTTAGCCCCCCCCCCCGCGAAAAAAAACATGCTTGCGATAGTTGTGATGTATTGGGCGAACCCTATTGATATTCAGCAATCTAAACATTATAGTCACATCTGTCATTTGATTTTCGGACGTTAGTTACGGATATTCAGCGCTTCTCAACCTTCGGGATAGAGGTTGTTTTAGTTTTAATCAGATAAAGTAAAAGTTGGATGTGAAGCATTAGGGTCATTGGGGGACGAACCCTAGTGATATTCCGATTTCTGTGACCTTCCATTCAAGAGTGCTAAGTAGGTAAGACGCTGGAGGTCTGGTGTTTGATCCCTGCATCTAGATTGTCCGTCGTGAATCCTCCTTGTCAGTGACGCGGGACGGAGGGCCTGACAGGTCCCGTGTACATGTAAAAAAAAATCACTTTACAGTTGGAATTCGATATAAAAGTAGGCCGTAGTGTCGCTGTCCGGGCATAATTTCCCTCATAGCACACCGTATGGCGTATACCCGTCTCCATTAGCTCAATTCGTAGCAAAACAGTAGGACGTTAAATTTCATTTCATTTCCATTCAAGAGTTATCCCCCCCCCCCCCAATATGTACGTAACAAGGGAGAACCCTGATGATGATGTGGTGTATCGCTATGACTCTTTAAATATAAAAAAATGTCTATTAGAGGATTTTATTATTCTATGGTACACGTATATACAAGACTACAGTTTATGGGATTACGGGAACACTCGATTATATTAGAATTATACATAAATAATAAAGAACTCTGTCTTTGAATGAAAAAATATATTGTAACAATAAATGATGAGTGATTATCAATGATACATATAGGGAAAGAGATAAAATAAATGATAATTACACAACACGAGATTATAAATATACAAAAATATATAAATTTACTAATTAAAGGTGGACTAGCTTTTAGTACAATGGACATTAGTCCATCCAGAAAAGAGATAGAATACAAAGGCAAAGAATAAATCTCGAAATAATGGAACCAGAAACGAAAACTGCACCATTGTTATCATCATCATCATCATTTCGGTCGTTCTTGTTGAAGTTTTCTGGGTGACATATGGCATCAACCTGATTTTTGTAATTTGAAGTACAATAATTTGGTAAGAGTTCACATTCTAATTCTGTTCTTAATCCGATCACTGACGTCCCGCACGACTGTGTATCTATTGCTGACCACGCCTTCAAATCACAATCAACGTGCTTTATGCGTATTCTACGGAAGAGATTTATAATAAATAATTAATTTACTGTAAATGGAAAAGGGCCAGGGCTGATTATGGCCCCGATGCAAATCAACGCGAAATATTCCGAAACTCATAATTAATACATTGCAGAATATGAATCACCGGTGCACAGGGGGTGGGGGTGGTGACTCCCGGGATGCGAAAACATTTTTTGAATTTCGGCCTACCTTACATGAGTTTTGGGATATGAGAGGCATGTGTTGTTTGATTTCACTTGACTTAATTTGTATTTTCCCACTGCCTTTATATTTTTGTTAGAACATCAGAGGAATAATAAAATAAATATTTGCAACGGGTTTGCAAACATTGCATGGATTATTCATACTTATAGATTAACTTACTGACAAAATTTCTCTATAAAGATGTCCTCTGGCAAGTTTTCTTCTTTAGTTTCAATACCGAGTTGCATGAGTTCCGTAGACTGATTATTTTGACATTTCATAACACCTATACTAGGATGTGAGAAACACTCTGTAGCCTCCAGATACACTGTAATTTACAAATATATAACTAAACAACAAAAATATGTTCTTTTAGATGCATCTAGTTTAGTAACTGGGTGGAGCAATAAACTAAAACACATACTTATGGAAAACAATTACTGATTTATTTAGGCGACATTTCTAAGAGTATTCTCTCAACGTTTTCAAGTAAGTATATCCTAGAGATCCACATAGCGGTGAAACAAAACCCCTGTTCTCTTAACGCTTGTTTAACAATCGCCAATACTGCACAGTGTATTAATATTATGATGCTGATACAGTGGAGAAACAGGTTGGGTATAACATGCAACCCTGTTCAACGCCACAGTAAATGGGAATTATAGTAAGATAATCGGGATATGTTCGTCATAGGATTTTTGACTGGGCTTTTTCTACACAGTGCGAGTACGAATAGGCTATTATGAAACTTCAGTCCCAACATTAATGTCTAATTGATAATTTAGATAACATTTCTGGTCTAAAGAAATATCTACAATAGTCAGATGTGGCTCTTACATAATGTATATTTAATTGGCGCGGCGTTTTACGGGCTAATTCACCTTCACAGTCCTTTAAAGCGGCGAATTGAGTATATGTTCCTGAACTAACATAAACAGAATATTAAATCCTAAATGCAATGAAATAAAGTTAACGTCCTACTGTTCTGCTAACGAAGACGGACATACAGTGAGCCAACGTCTTACTCACTTAGCCGCCAGGGCCCTCGGACTATACAGTAAATATTAAAAAATACCTTCAGGGTGTTCACAAAGTACATCAACAGTACTTTCCAGTGATTCTATATCTAAGCCTATTTGACTCATTAATAATGGGGCCTCTGGACACAAATCTCTTTCTTTTCTCATACACCCAACTAACGGCTCACGGTTACTGAAACAGACAGAGTTAAAGTTAAAGAGTGAACACTAACTGTTATTGAAAATGCAAACTTAATAGTCTGGAAATTTTGAGATGGGAAACACCGTCAAGTAAGATGTATACTGATTATTTATCGGATTAAATTTAAAGAAGGGCTAACATTTTTGCCAATGGAAAATATCATTATGTAAAGTAACCCTGCTTTTGGGCACCACTAAAATCCATAAAAAAAACACTTAACATTATAAAATGGGCGAAGATCCCCAACGCGGCAATAGCTGCTATTTTAGGGAATTGATATATGATAGGAAACCATAGTTGCTACTTACTCACAGAACAGTTTGACTTCTGAAACAGTTGATCCCATTAACGTTCCCCTTTCCATGGTTGCGTTGGACAGGAAAAGTTTTGCATCGAGCCCAGAATCTGTGTAGCACTTTGTGAGATTAGTCATCAAATATTCTCGGCATGCTGTAATTAAACCCAGTACAAATTGAATTGGAAATACACTCAAATCATTACGATATCCTAATGTCGAATATGATATTGTTAAAATATTTCTAAAGGGCCTGTCGTGTTGTCGAATACATACCACAACCTGGTAGACAATATAATCAGGTATCATAGATTTGGTTAAAGTTGTATTCTATTGAATTTTTTATATTAATTTTCGTCTTATCTTATTAAAACAAATGTAATCTAGTAACATGAGCGTGCCCCATCACTAATCGATATAACACATCAGCTTAACCTACTTCAATCATTTATTTTAAAGGAAAATCAAATGCAAGGTTGTTTAACGTACTACTTCTCTGAACCGAATGGGTTAATGAATATGTGAATACGCCATAAAGTGTGCAGTAGCAGTTATATTGCCCGGACAGCGACGCTACGTCCTCTTTTATCTTATTCCAATCGTCAAGTGTTCTTTTACGGGCATGTAATTGTGTACACGAGACCTCGCTTTTTTGCCCCCCCCCCCCCTCCCCGGACATACTTCACCTTGTCCTTTGCGAGTGATAACCACACCTATGCAACGCTACATAATAAAAATGATAGTTTAAAATCTGATTTCAGCAATAATAATAACCCCTAATGAATTCTTCAATTAAAGGAGAAAACCAACGATTTTCAACAAGGTTTCGACAAATCTTAAATATATATTGATAAATAAATAGTCCCCTTTTGTAAGCGAGAAATTATTTTTTTTATTAAAAACGGAAGTGACATAGTTGGTTCAACACGCTCACATCGTACAGCAGTAAACTTATGCCAAATCTGTATGCTTACCATAGAGCCGAGTGAGCGTGTTACATAAATACACTTACGATGAGCACATTGATTATCATAACTTATAAACATGCTACGGAAAAACTGTTTAATGGCGGTCGTTTCTACGTCGGGACAAGTAGCATCCTTCTCTAAGGTCTTCATGAAGGACAAACTACAGTTAAACATAGCATTCTCTACACTGAAACACAAACAGATACATACACAAATATACAAAAACAGAGTCATTTTTGAGGTTTTATTGGGGAAGCACGGTGTGGTTCCGTGAAAATTTCCAGAATTTTTAATTTCGATGACACGATATCACTTTTATAACCAACAGAATTAACATATCAATATTTATAACCGTGCATCAGTATCATTAACTGTCCAAAGAAACACACAAAGTCGATCCAAAGGTAAACGAATTTTCACTGTCCCCTTCCCCTGACGATGTTCTTGCCATGCGATTTTCGTGCTTTACTTGTTGGTGGGAATACGTCTATAATAGAAAACTTTTGAAACAGAAATCGAAAATGGACGATGATCAAAATGATAGCTAAATTCTCCCATACATTCTTGCCAAATTAAGATTTCAAATTTGCAAAACACGGATTTTGTATCCAGAGGCACGTTAACATGTACATAAACAGAACACTAATACAAACAACGTAGATGTCGAAAACTCAGTTGGACAAATATTCTTATCTCCCTTGAATACAATTCAGTTATAATATCATCAAATATAATGCTTCTTTATTTATACATATTATATTAGACATACATTATTACACTATTCAATAGACATTTATTCACACAAACAGACCTTATCAACTCTTGATGACACCTCGCGTGTTCGATTTTAACTGATCCGATTTGCTGCTCGACGCTCATTGACGATTTAATGCAAAAATGGATTATAGAGACTGGTTTTTTTTTATCGTACCGACCTAATACCCCCGTCAGACCGGAATGGCGGTCTTACTTCGTTGCTACGGCGATTGAAAATCAGTTCAGAGCGCATTAAGATCGTCATAAGCGTGGTGGAAACGCCAGCTATCGTGCTGTGGTCACCGTGGTCGCCAATGATCGCCGAGTCACGTCTGGTCGACCTTAATAAAGTTTGTTTTACCTGCAGGCTTGAATGGAAAAGGCTGTGACATTGTCGGGTTTTATGCCCATGGTCCCATTTCTTGTCAACCAGAAGAGATTTGTGGGATTGATGCCATTATTCTGCATACATTGGTACAGGTTTGTCAGGAATTTTGACTGACATTGTGTTGCAGTTGATTGGCAGCTTGTATATTTTATACACAATAAACAGGCTAAAACTTGAAAAATTAAAAAAAAAACATGATTATTTGAAAGCACTATTTGAGGAACGTGGCTCTTGTATAAATCCCACAATTTCCCACACTAATTAATTTGTAAATTATTAACCAACGGTAAAATATAAAAAAAACAATCGATTTCATTTTTAGCTTCGTCCAGAAATGATTCTTGGAAAATTTTCAAATATTTATTCTCAATGTTTATTGAACTCCAGATCGTTGGAGTTCTCAGTCCCACAAGGTTCATGTCCTGGTCCTAACATGTACTCTATATGCGAGTACAATGGAAGAAGTGGTGCAAGATCCCATGAATATATATGGATATGCTGATGACCACGCCCTAATGAACTCCCTTGGTACACAAGATCCCAAATCCGAACTAGAATCACTTGATCACCATCAGCAAACTGCAGTGGACATCAAAAACTGGATGAACAGTAATCGTCTGAAAATGAACGCAAAGAAGACTGAATTCCTTTATTTCGGTTCACGTCAACAACTTAAAAAATGCAAATCTGACATCATCAGTATCAATGGCGAATTCGTCAATCGTTCTCACAAAATTCGGTACCTAGGGGCCCAGCTAGATGAAAATCTTACGCTCTCAGATCACATAACAGCAAAGTCCCATAAAGCAATGTTCGGACTCCAGAGAATACAGAACATCAGACATATGCTTACACAAGAAGCATGTGAGACTCTGGTCTTAGGAACTGTCATCTCCCATTTGGACTACGCCAACGCTTTATACACGGGGTTACCTGACAACCAAATCAGAAAATTCCAGAGGGTACAGAATTTCACAGCTAAGCTGGTACCCAGGACCGAGAAATACAGCACATAGTCCTAACGCTGATTTGGAAGAGTCTTCATGGTTGTTCACTAATGTATATAAGGACACTCTTAAAAACCGAAGAGCACAAAAGGCCCAATATGCGATCCGCTGGCTGTACATGAGACTCAAAGTGCCATTTGTGAAGCGAAAAACGTTTGCCAGTCATGCCTTAAATGTCATTGGAGCAACATGGTGGAATGAGCTGCCGAACGACGTTAAGAAATCTCAAAATGTACAAAAGTTCAAGCATGCCCTCAAGACTCACCTCTTCAACAATTTCTAATCCTGTAGTACATTCTGTACAGCGCTATTGAAGATTATCAAAATTAGCGCTATATCAAATAAATAGTTTATAGTTTTTATAGTTTATTTATTTTTTTCAAATCCTTAAATATTTATTCACAATTCTTATTTATTCTTAAATAGATGTGTAATATTGGTATCTTTTGTATAAGATGTATCCCTCACGCTTACACAAACTTGTCAATATTTTGAAGCGCTTGCTGGTGTATATATTTCAACAGTCAATTATATCTTAAGGCTGTATAGAATCTGCTTAATATAAATCGTATTGGTTATACATACTCATCTATCATACTGTCATTTTTTACCGATGAATATTTAAAAAGATTTTTATTTCTTTTTTTTCAGACATACTGTAAAAGTTTATTTCTGTGTCTCCATTTTCTTGAAGCAGTGGTAACGAGCATTTTTAATGTTGATGAGAAGATGATATACGAGACTATCTATCACTATCTATATAAACGACGTTAATTTAGAAAGAAAACAAGCCGGCGGAAGCAATCCTAATTGGGGGGCTTCAATCCTATGTCTTGTTAGGCGAGGGTCCAGGGGCCGCAATAACCTAGACAAAATTGTACCTTTTGCCAAATTATTGGTGAAAGCCCCTCCACTCCGCTGGGCCTAATAGGGCAGTTGCTCTTTGGAACGGCCCTACAATGAGCCTTGGGACTTTCAGGTCTTGTTGGGGGGGTGTCAGAGGTACACAACGTAAAAGCGTATATATGACTGCACATGCTCAGGTGAAGTCGCGTGTGTACCAATTGCAGCCCATTAATGATTCCCTGACAGCAATAAATCGGAACAGGAGCGCCACTATCAGGGCAATATTTACCTCTATCTCGGTTTGTGTAGAATTGACCGATTTGATTTTTATGTAATAAAAATATCTTGATTGTCTTAATCTTTATATTTTACTTTTATGTACTGGCATTTTAGGGCTTTAATGAAGATTCTTAATTTGAAGGTATAATCTGTATGTATTGTTATGGTAAATTTTTAGAGTATTGGAATATACATCATGCCTATAAGTTTTTTTTATAGTTGATGTATTGACCACACATAGTCATTATCGTTAGCTTCCCTTTATGTAATGGATAATGGCCGAAGACTGTCCATTATGTAAATAGAAAGAACAACTGAGGGGCGTTAGCCCCGAAGTTTTTCTTTTCTATTTACATAATGGACAGTCTGAGGCTATTATCTAACTTAAACCATGACCACCCTTTGTCTAAAATAATAGACACCTAACTTCATACATAGCTTGCTGTTAAAACAAAATCAGTGGTCAAATAATGTCACCATCACTCACACCCCCAAAACCACTCACTATGTTAAAAACACACACAATAATGGATAGTTTCATAAAACAGCATCCATTTGTAAATTATACACTTCATAGAAGTAGTTCAGTTTAATTATGTCTTCTAGTGAGGGGATATTTTTATAAATCTGTAATGATAGCACTGATATAGATAGAGACAATATGTTGAGTGACGTTTTATACATACATGGAAATCAAGTAATGCGTTTTCCTTAGTTTGACTTGGAGCATAACCTATATTTGAATCTATATTTCTGATGGGGATGCAAAACCGGATGAAAACCCCAGTACAAGTAGGTTTGCTGAACCTCTTCACCAATCGGACCAAAAAAACTTGTAAGCACTGGATTATGCCAGCAAACTGAATAGAATGCGAAATGGGCGGTAAATTTATTTGTGAAATGGTCAAACCAACGACAGAATTTACCATGTAAAGATTTACTTCAGATGACCCTCAAAAAAATGAACGAATATCTGAGTTATTTTATTGCTGAGATTAGGAACGTATCTGGCAATGAGTACAGACCATATACCCTATATGAATGATTGTGTCTATACAACTTTTCATGAGCCAAAATGGACTATTTGTGAGACATCGAATTTCAGGAACTACGGAATGTGCTAGATGCCAAAAAGTAAGATCTTTCAAGGAAATGTATTGGATTAGAATAAAAACAAGCAGACATTATAACTGAACAAGAAGAAGATATCTTATGGAATAAATAAGGGGTTGCTTGAAAAGTAACCCACAAATTCTTTTGGTCTTCATTTTGAATTGAGAACTGGTAAAGAACATCGAAATTTGCGTGTTGGGAGATTTTCCCAGCTATCGCTTGGTACTGACAGTGATAATAGGCGTTATATTCAGTATACTGAAGATGTGTCTAAAACAAATCTTGGAGGATTAAACCATCGTCGAGTAGAGCCAAAGGTTACAAGAGCCTACGAAAACAAAAAATGTCTAAAAAGATGCCCAGTACATAAATCAACCGTAAATTAGAAGTACCCTCAAGGCAACAAAACTCGGAATTTAGTATATCATCCAATAGGGAAATTACAATTGAAGCCAAAGACCTATCCATTCATGTCAAATTTCTGTTACATTTTTTTCGGAAATTAAAAGCCATAGCTGTGGCTTCTTTTCGTTTTCTGTTTAATGTATTTTTTCGTTAATAATGGACAGTTTTAAAAATATTGGACTTTTTCTGTTAATAATGGACTCTTTTCATTAATATTGGACTGTTCTTTTTAGATAACAATCCATTCTTCATTAGAATGGATTAAAAGAACAAAGGATGACATCATAGCTATGGTTTAATTGAACTTAACCTTTTCCCTTTTGACAAATGTAAACGATGGCGTTTAATAAAATACATTAGACCAAGAAGATAATAACGGAAGACCTTTAGGGTAAATCGAACGGAAATAAAAGTTTATATACTAGTATACTTTTTATGTCCAGAATTTCACTTTCAAACCAAATACAATATATAAAATTATATTTAATTCAATTACATTATGAAACTAATAACATTATAAGATCAATTATATCATTATCTTAGCAATACATAAAATATCATAGCAACTTGATCGATACGAAATAAAGTAGGAAATCAGTGTGGTATAGCGTCTTTTAAAATTATAAAGGTGGGGGCGACAGTAAATATTCAATCCGCGCCACAGAATATCCGCCAAACCATTAAAATATCTGCGACGACGTCGCCATTGGTGTTGAGACTTTGCCATAAATTAAATATAATAAAACACTATTGAAACTTACCTAATATACAGCACGAAAAGGTGTTCATTTTTATATATAGATAAAATGTTATTGAGATATTATATGAAAGAACATCCACTAGGTGTGATGTACTGTCCACAGAGAATACAAATAACTTCAGGGCGTTTCACTTGATTGGTATATCAATGACGCGCTAAATGATTAATTAATTCATTAATTACCCGGGGTAATAGGTCTACCGATATATAAATAATAGTTTATACAATATATTATGCGCATTTTTACCCCCAAAAATGTTAAAATTTTCTGGGAACGCAGTGGTCGAGAAGTGGGGGCCGCGACTTTTGGTTATAGTAGATATAGAATGTATTCCACTCATTTGGATCGAGTAATTTTCCTGGAATGTATACAGTTGGCAGCTGGAATTTGGAATAAGAATAGGCAGTATATAGTGTCGCGTCTAAACAAAATTTCCTTCAAAAGCACATTGTCAATCCGGACTTCCGTTCACATTTGTTAGCGGTCACATTATAGAGGTCACAATTTTCTCCGATTTTGACATTAACGATCTTGATTCTCTGATCAAAGATCGAGATCAAAAGCTCTTTCATATCGGACCTCTGTTCTGGAGTTATCCCCCTTGCCTCTTACGCAAAAGTGAAACCTTTTCAAAGTTTGTGGAACTTGCAGAGGCCACAATTTTTGTCAGATTCAGATGGCACGCTACTTCATCTTCCCCAACGGAAAAATATCTATCCGTGTTATATAGCCACAATTCAAATCTAACCCTTCACAATAGTTTTAGATAAACCGAACCCTAACCCTAACCCAACCCTTCAGAATAGTTTTAGATAAACCTAACCCGAACCCTAACCCTAACCCTAGGGAAAATATTTTTCCGTTGGGGAAAATTAACCTTTATGCATTCAGATGAGACTTGACATTTACATGTTTGATTTGGTACGCATTGGATCTCCCATTCTAGAGTTATAGCTTCTGTCTTTTACCAAAAATGTTAAAATATGTACTTTTGTACAAAGTTTGTGGACCCGCGTCAGATCAAAACTCAACTTCTTGTTGAATATCGCCTGTTACGTGGTGCTTATATCATGTATATTCAGTATGAGTTATAAGGACACTGTTTTTAAAACTGAGCCTTTATCGGTATAGCTTGTATATGCCATACTAATTTATAACGGTAAATATTGAATCAGTTTTGAACTGATTTTATTTCAAAATCGAAGTGAAGCATTTGATAATAAGAGAATGAGCCCAATAGATTGTCCTGTTCTCTACCCATCTCTTGCCAAATGTTGGCGTATCTTGCATTGCAACCGCTTATTAATATAACAAACAAGACAGATTGTGAAACTGGCATCAACTCTAAACCTTGTTAGATTTGGTGTGTAATGTGGGTCAGATCCTCTTGCCATATTGTTTTCAGAACATCGGTCAACATAGTTTTATACCAAAACAGGCAAAACGCGATTATATGTGATTTGCAAGATAAATGCACGGAAGTAATCTGGTAAATAACAAGATGATATACAGGAAGAAGACCAACTGCTTACCAGAAGCTTCCATCTGGACAACCACCAGAAGCTTCCATCTGGACAACCACCAGTAACCAGAAGCTTCCATCTGTGGACAACCACCAGAAATTTTATAGTTTATTGATTATATCATCTTTAAAGAGAAGTTAGAGAACCCCGATTACAATAACTTTGTGATACCTGTATTATATCGTAAGAGACAATGGGTCTATAAGACAAAATTTATTTACATATTGTATGTATGCCAATATATTTAATATATTATAATGTTCGCATTACATTGTCTTTAAAAATACATTCTATACACGAACAAATATAGTCTTTAGAAATGATTCTATTGAAGTCTTTCTTTTCCCCATCAACTTTGATGTTGGCAGATAAATAAATTGTTCAGCACCCATTATTCGATCCAGAAGATGTCACTTTCAAAATGCATTGTTCTTCCTCACAATTCCACATACAGTGTTACATTATACGAATGTCATATACGTTTTATGAACGCAAATTCACAAGAAACCATCTGAATAAAACATATTCAATATAATATTAATAATAATATAAATCAATGCACGGTTTGTTTTCATGCATATTCACTGTAAAATCATTTTATATACACTTAATTATTAATCATATTTAAATATTTCTTGAAACTAACACAAGTCTTCAAGTTTTTGTCGGTGATTTTTCATTATCTGAATTGTCTGAATTTTCCGATTTTCTTTCTTTTTCTAGTTTGTGTTTGGACTGTGAAGCGAATTGACTGAGATATTGTCGAGCAAAGCTAGAACACTGTTCTCCTTGGATTGGAATTGGAACTCGTGCTGGTGTTAATTGAAGATCCACTGAAAAATATTAAATAATAGATAATTAGAATTAGACAAAAAGAACAAATATTTGTAAATTATTCCCAATTACCAACCGATATAATATTATTTTGCATCTTAGTTCGGTTTAAACGTGCAATATTTTAAGTGTGACTATGTCCTCTGAAAAAGTCTGAACTACCTCGCAAACTTTGATTAAAATCAATTCTAGACTCTCCCTTTATTTTCATATAATTGCACTTATCATTGTAAAAAATGCTGTGATGAAAATTTTGGTCCGGCAGCGGCACTACGGTCTACTCTTACATCGAATTCCATCTGGCAATGGTTCATTTACGTGCACGTCAATGTGTACACGGGACTTCGGTTTTGCATCGCATCCGAACCAATACACTCTGTCCCTTGCCATGTGTATCTCAAAATTTCCATGGTGAACCTCATACATGCTTTTGAGTAAATAGACGAGATCTAACATTAAAGACAATGGGGAAATTTTTAGAATCCCTAATATAAAATTATAGTTACCTTTAAATGCAGGTTGACTTGAATCACTAGGAAAAGGTGGGAATGGAAACATGTGTGTTAATGGTAATGGGTATCTGGGTATAAATGGAAATAATGGCGATCGTAGTGCTGTCATCGGTGGTGGAAACATGCCATACATGGGTGGAACCATTGCAGGATATTCGAAACGATGTCGGATTACATCAAAAGCACGAGCTGTGTGCTTTTCTTGTTTTCTCCATTTGGCTCTTCTGTTTTGAAACCAGACCTGAAATTGAAAATTAAATCGGTTAAGAATTTGAGAATAAATTTGAAAAAAGAAAGATCATGTCATATTGGTAAATCTGGAAGCGAACATGAATTGAATTGCATCTCACAATATAAATGGCTCAGCCTGCACCATGTTAACCGCGAAAATAAAACGAAGTATTTTATTTTCGTTTTATTAATACTTTGGACGATCACTAATGTCTGTTGACAAAATGTGGTCAAATTCGGGAAATGTCAAAGAGGTTGGCATATAGATAGATGTTAAAAGCGCCCTCCCGGTGAAGATTTAACAATGTATAAACTAAAGTAAATTCCATGTTTACTTAATCACATTTAGATTTTAAATGACCCTGTCCAGATAACCAGTTGAAGAGGCTTGTCAAAGAGAGTGTCATTTATTAACAAAATGAAAATGGCAGATTTCAAATGTCAGAATGACCGGTACACGTGACATATGTTTTTACAATAATTGTTGCTACTCTCTTCCACCTGAGTTCATATTTATTGGCTACAGTAATTAAAGATTTTCTCTGTATTTAAACAGCAATTAAATTTCGCACCTGTTCAAGAGATCGACGGATCAGAATTTGATTTTATCCGCCAAACTTCTCAATGAAATTGGTCTCTAACTTTCATATGACCAAACCGCCCCAAGATAAGAGTATTACCGTATTCATTAAGGCGTGGACTCCGAACTGGTCACAAACAATATTATCGAAATTCGGAATTGCTTTGAAATACAAACAAGTGAACGAGGTAAACAATAGACGAACAAAGAGAGAACAAGATTTGGACAATGTAGTATTTTGTTGTACAGCGATCTCTTTATTTTATTAGCCATATAATAAAGCGAGTTATAAATGGTCTTAGCAATGGGTGTTACACAGAAAATCCACCCTCAACAGCAAAGTCCCCAATAAGCGGATTTGCTCTTCAAGCGTCGTTGAAATTGTTAGAAAGTTTTCTCCGTTTTGAAGAGATTACTCAGTGTAATTATTGCCCTAGCGTTTAATCTGGCGCGACCCCTGACAAGAGATCGCCTTTATAAAGCGCGGAACCCCTACGCGGAGATCAAACCCCGGTTCATTGTCGGGTTAAAGTATCTCTCTCATTCTCTCTCTAATCATTGGGGATCAGACGAACACTCGAGTATTAATCCTTCAATGAAGTATAACGTGTTTTAGAAAGCTTCACAAATAACCTTGTTTGATGGATGAATTGAAGGGAGTGATGTTAATGATGAGCTAGTTACGACATTGACTGTATATTAACAAGTTTTACCACCCATCATCCACTTCATAATCTAAATACTCATTATAATCAATTAATTTATTTATCACCGTATACTTATTGGGGAGAAAACTATTTGAGGAATGTACAAAACTTCCGACTTGCCTGTTTTACGCATCATATCTTACGCTGTTTGTAGATAATTTTCGAATTGTTTAAAAATGATTCATCAATAACATCATCGATAAATGATGTATAGTAGGGTTGTTCGTCATCATGTATGCAATTCTTTATTGGGTCAACACCGCCGACCATATAAAGCCAACCTATTACCGTATCATATTTATATTTTTTTTTTTAAAAAAGGGTAAAGTAGAAAAGAAAGAAAATTAAAGATAATTTGAAATGAAAAAAAATCACTGTTGCAATATTTCTGATTTCCCTATTTTTTACACCGACCAGACTTATGATGATGACCTACTTTACGGCCTTTACTTTATTTGATTTTCTACTGCCAGTGGGTTTTTAACGTACTGCCAATGGTGTATATTACCCGACCTTGATTTATCTTCCTAACTAACGCAGCGACATGATGTGTTTCCTTCATTGATATGCCCTTCGTTCTACACAGCCGATATGAGGGTGGGGCTGGGGACGACCAGGAAGACCCAGGAGAACTTTCTCAGCTTACTCGGGATCGAACCAGGGACCTCCTACTTGGCGAATCCGTTATAACCCCAACATATAAACTCATGCGAAAATTTCTATTCAATTAGACGCACCACACAAATCATAATTAAATTTATGTAGTATTCACGTTATAATTTAGATAAGATATTCTGATGATCAATTTATCTTTATTTCTACTGCTACTCATATCTGTACCTAATATTTGTAATTCGTATTTAACAATGCACATTTTGTGGGTTATGGTCAAGAAGTGCCCTTTCTATTGCTTTGTCTTTCCATGGACTTTATAATACGTTATAATGATTAATGTTTTATAAGGTCCATGGTCTTTCCCAATAAACAGGTTTTAATTTATCGCAGTGGACGAAGGCCGAATATTTTGGGATCCGATGGGGACCCGAATATCATGAGATCAGTTTTAAATCCAGATCCTTCGACTATATATTTAAATTAGTTACTAGTTAGTATCAACTTTTTGATGAATAACATTTTGAGTTTGCTGGCATTACCAAAGTTTTTGTGGGAACTTAATGCTACGATTTATTATGGACACAAACTAATAATATTATTCTGCCAAAACATAATATGTTTCCACCTTATTTTTTGTTATTTGTGAAATTAGGAAAATTCTTAAAGCAAACATGTATCGAGATAACATTGTTGTCTTTACAAATTTAACGTTTTAAACAAGAATACGGGGATATTATACATGATTTGTCAATGGTTATATTGTGCTGTAGAGCCTGAAATATCTCAAAAGCATTAGATCCGACAACAATCCTGTTACAGTTTTCCCGATAACAATTTGGTTCTGGAGACAATGCGTTTAGTAAAATATGTATCCTTAAAAAAACAATGGATATACTGTCAATACTAATGTATCTCGTTGCGAAAACTTTCTTTATCGCCAAGAACCGACAAGAGAGTTTCGTTCGTCAATAATTAAAATAATTTAAAATTTGGATATGAAGTGTAGAGTATCCACATTATATAACTTTTTTCCCTGCAAGGCCCTTTTTTTGGTATTATTTTGAGCTATATTGATAAAGAAACGCTCATGTTGGTGATTACTAGGACACGGAAATGATCTATCAGTACAATCCCATTTTACATCTAAAACAATTGAGATTTTAATTAAGAACCTTTAAATGAATTATGCTAATACAGTATATGAGACACACATTTATTAGAATAATGGGTTAGTTTATCTTTGTTATAAACATACATGTTGATTCATTGAGATGTCAAACCTCGTCAAATAAGAGAAAATTGTAGCGCATTATACTAAGAATTTACATTTAAACCAAAACTAACCCGTTTCATATTCCTTATATTTTCTTTAAAATTCTTGTAATATTTCTTGAAATTTAGAATTTTTTTATAAAATATCGTGACATTTCTGGAAATTTTCTACACATTTCTACATATTTTACAAAAAAAGTCTTCATATTTGTCTAGATGTTTTCTTGAATTATTATAGTTTTCTTTATTTATTAAAAAAAAAATCATGAATTTGTATTTTCCTTTTAATAAAATAGAAACAATTTATAAACTAAACTCCTTGATATCTTCGTCCTCAATTTTTTTTTTAAAAAATGATTAAATTATATTAAATTCTTCAAAATTTGTGAAATTGATTTAAATTGTTTAAAATAGTTGATAAAAACGTTTTTTCTTGTACCGATCAGGCTAATGAAAACGGATTTCTGAAAGAATTAGAAGGGGACGTTGATTTCTTTAGGAAAAAGTGTGGATTACACAAAATTAATCATTTGTTATTTAATTATTTTTCAAATTAGTAAAAAGAGAATATGTAAATGAAAGTACCTGAACCCGGGCTTCTGTTAAATCAACTTTATCTGCAATATGTTCTCTTAATGTACAGTCTGGATAATGTGTATGTTGAAATACTGTCTCTAATTCTCTTAATTGATCCGCAGAAAATGTCGTTCGATTTCTTCTCTGTTTTTTACTATTTCTGTCAAAACTTGTACTTAAATCACCAATACTATCTGAAATAAAATATATTTAAAATTTACAAACAATGGATAATGGTTGCTGAAAATTTGATTCCAAATTATATGTTTATCAGTTTGTTTTTTAATATTTTATCCTTATACCCCAGCTCGCCTAAAAATTAGCAACCGTTATGTTTGTTGATAATTTGATCTATCATTATTAGATCTATATGTATAAATTGCAAAATAATTATCATTTGTATATTTCATCCTTAATAAGTACCACACGCCTATCACCCTAGACAACACAATATAATCAAAAGAAAAAAGTACAGAAAAACAAAACCAGAAACTGCATGGAATTAAACATTTTAAACCCGAGAAATCGGAAACAAAACACACAGTTTTCTAAATCATCTAAGCTTAATTTATACAATTCTCTTCTTATCATGAAAAACTTTAAAGATTATTGCCCTTGCTTCTGTTTAATATATATAATTGATTATTTTATAAATTATTTATTGTAATTGTAAGTTTATTAGAAATTGGTTCACACAATTTATTAAAATCATGAACAACTTTAAAAATGATTAATGATTTAGTTTATAACTTTCAAATAATTCCAATGTTTGGATGGATTTAAAACTTTTTAGTTACGTTTAATCACCCCTGGTCTTTTGCGTATTTTGTTCGTATCTGGAGTTTAATGTCCACTTCCACCTAGGGTGATATCGTAGAGAATTTGCATATTTAAGCAATTAATGCTTTTATTCCATTCAAAATGTTACCTTCTGATTTTGTTTCGTAATCATCACCGTCACCTTCCTCCTCCTCCTCACCGATATCATCAACAATCAATTCTTCTTCCTCCTCTGAATCAGATTGTCTCGATGCTTCTAGATCAGACGTAGATGGCAGACGTGATTCCATCATTTTCTTATTAAATTACAGCAATTTTAGTACAAAATGGAACAACTTTGTATTTACCAATATTTGTCCAGCTTAACTGTTTGAAATTCCCATTTTGTTGTTTTCTAGTAGTTGTTTTGGTAATTCGCGGTTCTCAATACTGGTTTGTAAATATATATTTAAAAAGACAATCACGGATAGAATCTTCGGAACACTTATAGTTAACCTCTGAATTGCCGACGCTCCAGAAAAGTTTGTCTATAGGCAATGTCAGTTTCTAAGTCCCCTGACACCAATTAATTTCACAAACAGAAAATTATTTTAAAACTGTTGACATCCGTCGGCACCATAGACACTGTTCCCTATGCGCTTCCTAAGTTTCGACTGATCAAATCTTGTAGTCGCAGATATTAATAAAAGAAACAACCCCTTCCTAATTCTTCTTCATTACAAATAAGAGAAGATCTTTAACTAATCTCTATAAATTGATTGTATTTAAGCTATGAGGTGTAAAAACCTAGTATTTGATCTTTCTCCCCAGGTAGCGCTTTCTGTTGGCCAATAAAGCAAGACCCCGCGCGACGGGGGAGATCCAGCTCCAATAATTAGCCGGTTTCACTCTCAGGTGTGTTAGTGATGCTCCCTGGCGCGAGACCCTCTTGTGATCGGCTTAATTTGGTGATCCTTGGTCCCTTTTATCCAGAAATTGTCTCTGTGTATAGAACATCGACATAATAAGATATGTTTTTTACCCTCGAAAAATGGTTCATTTAAAAGATAATGTTGTAATTGTCGCACATGATGAAATCGGATCGTTAAAGCCGAGATCAATTAATTTCTGTAATCTTGGGGTTTCTTTCTTTTCAATGGACAAATTATATAATAATGACATATTGTAAACATAAGCATGTTTTTTCTTTAGGCACATGGATCAAGTAGGAAATTGTAGTTTTTAAAATTGTTTCTCCGAAACTTTAATCTTAGTGTGCCGTATAGTGTCGATTTTCTTCATTATTAACTCTGATTCAAACACATATCCAATTTCATTTTTTTTTTATAGTTCAAAATTTCGTTTTTACTTGTCTTTACTACATGTAGTGTAGACCATCGAGGGTATAAAAAACGAAACGAAATATAGATCTATATTTTAATTAGATTGACTCCACCCTCCCCAAGACAAATCAACAACAACAAAAGTGCCTACAAAATGAGAGCATACCGTCTTAGATATTCCTCGTGTTTGTTTGTATTAATCGAATTCATAAACGTGATTTTCTTTTAGTTTTCTGTACTGTTTTTTCCTAGGTCACAGTTTGTTGAGTCTATCAGTTTTTTTTGAGATAACACGTAAATTAAAAAAGTATTATCAGCATAATACATTAATTTAATGAAATCATTATTTTAATTTTCCGAAGTGAAACGAGATAACAAAGTATCGCGGCTGTCTATGTTCTTCAATTTTAATCCTGAACAGAAATGTGTCATGGTAGGGAGTTATGAATACACCAAACGCTTCAGTAGTAAATTTGACATGGTGTCATAACTCAGTGCTTCATATGGACTGACGTAAATGGTAGATCATGGCCAGAATGTTTGAAAGATGGACCTTACACAAACTAGTCTTCAGAGATAATCAGAAAGTAACTCAGTAAAATCTTCAGCCAAAAGATGGCCCATATCTCTTTATGTCTTTACGGTTTGTCTAAATAAAAGCGAAACAAAATTATTAAATGTATGGCTATTTTCTTTGGAACCATAAATGTGTATAAAGACACATATTAATTGACATGTATGACTGTATATAAAGTGATTTTTATATTCCATCTTTAAAAAAATTATTGTAATTTCTAATCAATTATGTTCGGTGAAATACGCGAACTGCCCAAACTGAACGGCAGTCATTCATTTTATTATTTGTTAATCGGCTATTACTATTTACTCCGGCATTGTAATGTAGGATATTATTATGTTTTTCTATGTTCATCTCTTTTGCGCCCGAAACGATGGAGTACATGTTAAATATTTGATATTAGGGTCCCACATTTTCACAGCAACTTAACAACACCAGTATGGACCAATATTAAATTCAATTTTGTATTTTTAATTCAAATATTATGGAAAATATTGGGTTAGAGGTGTAGCACCTTTAAAAGACATCTATTGAAACGTCTGATCCTCCCGGATGCAGGGTCGGCGGTGAGAAGAATGGACCAATTGGTCCAGTTTGGGTCCGGCGACCAAAGGGGGCTCGATTTGGATAATATCTATGCTGTCTTCATTTCACTGAAACATAACCTTGACAGTCAAACTTAGGGCCTACCAAACGTTTCCCCCAGTTGGACCCCAGAGGTTATAACATAATTCTAAATTCTATCCCCATGACTCAATATTCCTAATCGCACATTCATGAATTGTAAGTAAATGACGTGTCCTTATTATCTGTAATAAAAAATTAGATTTATCTGTGATTGTCTATTTTATATTATCCTAAATAAAAGTATAGAAAAGATTATCTTTGATCAAGATAAACATGTATTGTTAACAGAGATTAATCAAGTGTTATTACAGACTATGATATTTGTAATTATTAATACGTTATATGTATACTATAATAATCATACAGTCGTAATGTCGTGATTGTTAATGTTATATTGGTGTTTTAGTAATATTTAGGAGATTTGTCATAACCAAACCACTGTAGCGTAATAATTTTAGTATTCAGAAAGACCATTTAGTTTATTGATTAAACCGTTTGGTATGTGTATAATAGTTAATGTAACCTTACTTGATATGGAAGATTTAATCACATCTGAAGGTCAACTATATAATGTTAAAAGTAGTCAAAACCTATAATTTCATACCCCAATGTTGGTACCAGTATTTGATTTTACTTTTTTCAAAGGCCATTACCCCGAGCAAGGTTGACTATTCTTCTTGGCAATTATATTTTGTAAATAAATATAATCCAAATTTAACATCTATGTGTAGGTATCTTAATTTATATCTTATAATTCCAAACCAGAAATGTAATTGAATGTTTCGAATAACTGAACGTTATTTGGAATAATTCAACCACGCAGTCACGCACAATTCCATATTCTTCAAAATAATATACTTTATAGATGCATTTTGTTCATGACATTATGGCATTCTATATTCAGATAGGCCTACAGTATTTAATTTAGACATCAAAAGTTAATTCAAGATCTATAATCCTCTTATCGCTTTGTTAAGACAAGAGTAGGGATTCATTTTAACACATCATTTAGATACTCTTACTGTAATCAGGTTTAACCAATCAGCTGGATGTTTCTTTAGGATATATCGGTAATTCTACCAACCAGCAGGGCTCTTACAGATCAGATCATGTAACACCATGTTGCCCATTATCTTTAAGCTAGACTCTTTATTAAACCGATCATCAGGGATTAAGACGTGTTGAAAATTCTCAGGTTTATTAAATATTTACGACAACATGCAGATTTAGAATAAAAAATAAACGCCGAATTTGGATACCCCTAACGAAGTAATGCCATCTGATGCTTCCACTTTTCTGAAGGACGAGGATCGTCAAGGAACACCGTTATGGTATATTTATCCCATTTTGAAATTATAAATAAATTTGAAATGGAATGGGGTTTAACGTCCTACTATTATGCACCTAACCTGGGCTAATGGAAGACGGGTATATGCCATACAGTGTGCTATGAGGGAAATTTTGCCCGGGCAGCGGCGCTACGGCCTACTCTTATATCGAATTACAACTGCAAAGGGATCTTTTACGTGCACTCCAATGTGTACATGGAACCTCGGGCTTTCGTCCCATCCGAACGACTTGGCAGCTGTCCTTGTCAGGCCCTCCTTCTGTATCACTGACAAGGGGAAATCACGCCGGAAAATCGAGATGAACTTTCTCGGCCAATGCAGGGATCGAACACCCGACCTCCAGGCTAGCGAACCAGCGCCTTATCCACTTAGCCACCGTGATCTCCGAAATTAAAAATAAAACTTCTAGCTATTTATGAATACAACTAAGAACAAAAGTACTGCATGTTATGCATACACATATTATAGCTCAGTATACTTGGATAGACAGTGACTTTGTGGCCATGAGCACATATTTATACCCAGAACGCCTCCTTTCTGGCGGAAAAAAACATAAAATTGAAGACAAATATTACAATGAATAGGTTTATTTACATTCGCGGGTAATAATTTACACTATAATACAAGCAAGTCTCTTTAAATAATATAGGCTAATATCTACAAAAATAATATACAAATATAGAATAAAGGATACATTTTCATTAAATACAAATAATAATATGATAAATAAGAAAAATTTCAGGATGACAGAAATGTAGGGTTTTTCCACCTTCCTGTATTAATACATGTTGAAAAAATAATTTAATGTAAATTAAGAAAGGAAGAATTATTTGTATATAAAATAAACCCATAAACAAATAGAAGTGTAACTAGGTTATAGCCTGTACAGTGCCAGACTAAGACTCATGGGGCCACAGCAGGTCAACCAATCCTCGCCTAACGTTGTATAATAAAAGAGCACTATCTCAAATCAGTGAATGTTCAATGGTTAGCAATTTATGTCAAGTATCTGAAACGTCCAATTCTTCAGTAAAGTCACCGCGTTCAAGAGAGATGATAATTGTAGGCCGGTTGGGAATGTTTGGAAATTTGCGGAGGCACAATGCCCACAATTTGCATCTCCCAATGTTCAACAATGTCAAAATGTCCAGTCCCACAGAATTGATTTTTAAAATTCGTTTCAAATGATATAATGTCGTACAGGCGCAAAACACAATTACATTTATCAAATCAAAATATACTATAGCTAAAATAAAGAAATTTAGTTGAATACATTTTAATTAAATTTATTCTCTACTTAGACGTTTATATAATTTCGTAGTTGTTAAAAAAAATCCGACTTTCTAAAGCCCCCCCCCCCTTAACCTTGGGGACCTTGACGCAGACAGGTGCGCGACCAGTAATCCGCCACTGGTCTAGTATCAAGTTATTGACGTTGATCTGTTTCGATGTAACTTTATAGGTACCTTTAAACATCCCAAATTGATTTAAATAGTCTGATTATTTAGTACGTAAAGTTATAGAATACAAGAGAATTGATAGACCATCTTCTTATTAGTTGTCTTACAAGATTCCAATTCTATGAGAGTTTTATTTGGTCTATCAAACTTTAAGACACAACCGCTAGCCATTAGATCAACGAATACGACGCACCGATTATGCCGCTCGGACAGACAGGCTGCCAGTTAGTTAAGACCCATACATTTTAGCCCCATGGGTGCTTTTAAGTCAATCCAGTATTTTCTTGTAAGATTGAGTTTTTCTACTTTATCATACCAAAACCACAATTTTCTGATAAATACTTTAGTGGGAGTGCATCTTTAAATTGGAAAGATAGAATATCACATATTATGCTGTTGATGATGAATAAGTATTTTTTATATAAAATCAAATCAAAGATTACTGTAAACCTTCATACTGTCTAAACATCTTGTTGCAATTGTATAACAAAACTTGTACTGTTCCTAGAAAAACAAATAAAAACAAATAAATATAAAAGCAACATCCATATACTTATGTTTTATATATCATAGAAAAACTTCAGATTAATAGAGCCATTCCATAGGGAATACACGACAAGAAAACCTACTTTCCTAAATATTTCCTGCTCATCCACCTTTAAAAATAAAAAGGAGTGGAAACTGTGCGGATCAGAAATTATGAATTTAGATTGGGGATTTCCTTACAATATACGGGTCGTGTGTTTAAAAACACCTCAGTATAGAGAACTCTGTTGAATAGATAACGGACTGTGGCCGGTTGCTCAAAACTAAGTTATTTTAATGATCCGTTAAACTCTAACGGATCGTTACCTTGGTAACACTTCGTTTGTTAACGGTCGTTTAGATTTCTGTTAGTCTAAGAGAAGACTGATTGCTGATTGGCTGAATTTTACATTTTTAAATTCAATGTACTTGTATAACCACTTCATAGAAGTTAGTTTTTAACATTAAACTGAAGACAGTGAGACAACTGTGTAGTCTGTTCACAAAACTTGATTAAAGACAAAAAGCTAACTGTAGAATTTACTACAGAAAACACTACAGAATCTTTTATTTTTTCCATAAGAAATATTAGCATAAATCTGTAGGAAAAATGTGCACCACAAAATGTCTTGGGCCTTTATTTCCGACTGGCCACCGAAATTCTGTAGAATACTATAGAATTTCATCCTATAGAAAATGGAATAGCCCTGAATCGCCCAACCCTCTAGAATGTTTTATAGCAAATTGCATTGGTAATCTGTGACTTTTTGCTACAGCCCAATAATGCCACCATTAAACAGGTAACGGAGCCCAACACCTCCGTTAAATATAACACCAAGTTAACGACACGTTAAAGTTGACGGGTCTCCCTACAACAATCATTCTCTAACGGATCGTTAAAAGATAACTGAGCTTTGAGCAACCGGCCCCAGGACATTAAACGGCGGAAGTCACAGTCTCTAAAATGTTTAAAGCTGAACAAGGGTAATAACTCGGCTATGCTGATTAATCGCCACAAAAAGACTAATCCAAAAAGCACCAAACTTATTGACAGATGAACGAGAGTTCCTTGTCAAGGGCATTAACTACTCTACTAATGGTTCAATAGCTCCTAATGTATGTATACAGGCGTAAAAACGAGACGAGATTACTTACATAAGTTGAAATAGCTTCTGGCATCATAACTTGTATTTGTCGTATCGTAGAAAAAATGTCAATTTCTTTATCCTTCTTTAATCTGGAGATTAATAAAGATGCTGCTGATAACAGACCGCTTCGGGATATACCATTCCTAAAATATGGAAATTCACATAAAAGTAAAGTTAGTTTGAACCCCCCTTACAAGTTTCAACAATTGTGTTCAAGTTTTCGTATAAACCAGTTTATTTTACATGGAAGATTGTTTAATACCCAGCGGTCAACAGTGCTTAATTTTAACAACAATCTTTTCATTAAAATAGTAGATATTTCAAATATATGTGTGTCTGTAACTAATGTATTCACGTGTACAGTGCAGTGTATCAAACGTGCACTTTTATCCACAGGCACTTGCAGGGATAGCAGTAGCCCTATAGGAAGTTTTATTTTAATCCCTTCAAGTGCCCGTGCTTTTACCTGATCAAGTGCCCGTGCTTTCACCCAATTTAATATATCTAACGGAACCTTCTAGGAGCCATTCCGTTTATTCCCTTTAATGGCAGATCACAGAAAAACTAGTAAGTCGTAAAAAGGATTTACATCGAAATGATTACCCAATTAATGTAGCACAAGGCGACCCACAAACATTAAACCAATAGTTTTAGCATATTTTTAAAAAATAAAATAAAAATACAGTAGAACTACTTACAAGCACTGGAAGACAATAGGATTATGAAAGTTAGTTTGTCTTTGATTAACGGTCTCCAACACAGATAATATAGGCGATATAGCTCTAGGTACCAGTGTATCTTTAGGCCAACAGTTCAATATAAATAATTTTACAATCTTTTCTTCTGATATATCACTCTGAAAAAGAAACATTTTGCTGTGAAGGAATTGCTATTTGGATATGCAATTCAGAAGTAAAGAAGGAACTAAAAAGTGTGTTGTCTGTGATGAAACGAAGATCGAACCACATCCCATGTCTTAACGAATCTGAAACGTACCCGACAGTACTGTTTCGTATATAGCTGGATCCCAATACTTCGAGCACAAGGTCCGCGAACGTCTACAGTAAGGCGACACTCCAGTAACATAACGCTTACAGACCAACCCCTAAAGACATCGTTTGAGTTACAGCACTAGTTTGGGGGACGTAACACTTATATTTGGAAGGTGACTTACAACAAGATGTTTATTTACTCACCTTGGTTTGTAATTTAAAACACAGAGTATATTCGAGAACATCTTCAGCACATATACTAATAGATGTACATCGTATTTTAAATGGCGAAACCAATAATTCTTCATTCTCTTCAGGCCAGTAGACACCATAATCCTGTATACAAAGTTAATCCAATCAGATTTAATTCACTGCTAACCATAAACATTATACCGTAAAGAGATCCGATTATTTCAATGCAGAGGACGAAATGGAAGTGGTCCTGACAAAATATATTGTTTGAGTGGACCTAGGAATTGAAATGCGTGGAGGTGATGGGACAAAACGCGGACATCTTTGCTTTCAATACAAATTTTATTATGACATTTTTATATTAATTCGCATATCAGATACTATACGATTTAAAGTGACAAGGGCTAAACTAAATTCCGCTCAGTTTTCAAGTTCTGCTAATATTATCTTATTTAGAATAAGAATGTGGTTTATTTTATTTTTTTAAAAATCTGTTAATATTCTACAACCATGAAGACTAACAAATTTCGAATTATAAAAGGAATGAAACGAAATACATATAGAACGACTTATCGACGGCATCACTTCGGTGGAAGCGGGTGTCAAATAAAGCTATTTCACATATAAATATACATACCGGTAAACCGTTTTGGACAACTGCGGGATCAGCAGAAACAATAGACTGTACATCCATACCATAAATCATTCTCCAAAAATCTACAACTGTCTCCTCTAATGGCATCTGTGTTGTTATATAACCACTCGCTTCTTCGATAGACTGGTATATACAAAATATGTGTGTATTTAAAATTGGATAACTGTTTCGTTTCGTTTATTTTCGTTTTTTTTAAAAAACAAAATAGTACATCATCAAAAACCAAAACGAAACGAAACTGACAGTTTGATTTAAAGAACATTCTACTGAATATATCGAAAAAGAGAAAACAAGAAACAAATGCCAGCAATGGAAATTGTCAGAATGCATTTAAATACTTAAAACACAATAGCAAAAAACCCAGAAAAGATATAATTATTTAACCGTTTGTTTACAAATTGTTCAGGTTAGTTTGAGCCTAACAATTTATCTGTTTCTACCGGACTGAAACCTCAATCAAATCAACCCTATACTAGAAATAATCAACTATGAAGATATTAGGCAGAAGAATAATTTACATACCGGTAAAGCTACAGCATTAATGTAACTTGTGGTTCCCTTTACTGGTGTTGTTAAAAATACTCTATATTCATCAGCTGTAAATAAAAATGCCCAGGCTTATTGGATATAAATAGCAGCAATGCTTGGTGTTTACAAGACCCTGGTTACTATTTGTAGAAAACTTGAAAAGACAAATTCTTGAAGACCCATTACTGAGACTAAGATGTTTTAACTTCAATTTATGAAATTTTGAATGCATTTGGTACAATTTTGTTACCGTTTTACAAAGGAGTTTAACGTAGGGTCCTTAAAAATAACCCACATAGATTATTTTAAATAAGTTAGAATACCTCTTCAAGTTTTTAAAGCAACGTCCAGCCTTTTTCTGTCAAATTGATTCATTAAAAATATAAATTTAACTTACCTGGTAGGTATCTATCTGCCCATCTATTTTTGATAATATTCTCTGGTGCCAAGGCTGCCTTGGTTTCTTCAGGAGATAAATGCTGACGCAAAGCCAATAAATTCTGCAAGAAAAAAAATCCCAATAAAACACAATTTTAAACAAATGTATCACTCAATTCTAAGCGATGCTATTTGAAGTGTTAAAGTTGATTGTATAGAGAAAGAGTGGTTGCCAAAATATTTAGGTCTGTTTGGGATATTGAAACATGATATAGTATATATAATATGTATACATAAATGTAAGGAATTGGGATATCTGGTATCACGAAAGCCGTACTGGTAAGTCGCGTATCATAAGGCCCTGGGACACATCCTTAAGGTACACCTCTATGTCCTTTTTTCCGTTAGATGTTCAACCCCAAAATCGTTGTTGATGAATCGGACTACGGCTATATTTCTCTGTAAGCTCAACTGCAACCGAACCCAAGTTCAAAGAACTACTATAGGAAATGTGAACTACGATTTAGGCTTTGATCGGGTGGCCTTCGTGTTAACTTGGCTAAAGTGACTAACCTGATGTTCTTTCTTGAGTTGTTTTTCTAGATCTGACCCCAGTGCTACGCCTTTACTGAAAACTTCTTCAAATCTGCTGTTAGTATAGAAGGTGTTTTTACTGATCAGAGCTTCGTACATAACATGATGTAAAAATATATATTGACACTGAAATATAATTATCACATAATAATTGATTTATTTCAGATGACCTGTAAATAAGTAAATATGAAGCATAAAATAGAGAGCACATATACTTAAATTGAATATAAATATAGAGGAGAAAATTATTAAATATAAAAGATACACATGGAATATATATAAGTCAAATATGTGGTATAACATTAGAGTGTACATATAGAGTATATATAAGTCAAATATGTGGTATAACATTAGAGTGTACATATAGAGTATATATAAGTCAAATATGTGGTATAACATTAGAGTGTACATATAGAGTATATATAAGTCAAATATGTGGTATAACATTAGAGTGTACATAATAGGGTATATATAAGTCAAATGTGTGGTATAACATTAGAGTGTACATATAGAGTATATATAAGTCAAATGTGTGGTATAACATTAGAGTTTACATAGAGTATATATAAGTCAAATGTGTGGTATAACATTAGAGTGTACATATAGAGTATATATAAGTCAAATGTGTGGTATAACATTAGAGTGGACATATAGAGTATATATAAGTCAAATGTGTGGTATGAAAATAGAGTGTACATAGAGTATATATAAGTTAAATGTGTGGTATAACATTAGAGTGTACATATAGAGTATACTATGTGGTATAAAATTACAGTGTCAGTAGCCTATAAGTAAGTCAAATATGTGGTTTAAATATAGGGTATACATACTGTTGAGTATAAATAAGTCAAATATGTGGTATAAATATAAAGTATACGAATGGAAACTAAAAAAAGCAAAATTATATATCCTACCTTAGTTTGTACCATGTTAACTCGGTCTTCTCTCATGGTTGTTACATATTGAAATATATTTATTTTATTTTCAACACTGGCTTGCTCTAACAAAGCATCCAAACCTAAAAACGTCCCAGTTCGTCCCACACCAGCACTAAAAAAAACAAACAATAATACAGATACAAATTATTCTTATATATTTAAATTACAATGTGCCCCATGAGTTTATGTAGTATGAGGGGACAGGTTTATATAAGCTGATAAAGTTTGTTATCGCATCCTATATTTATCATAGATTCTGTAAAAAAAATATTAAATAATATATCGTTTAAATGGTGTAGTATGATATAAAAATATATATTAGTAACAAGAATCATGCTGAATTTATAATATACACGGCGACACCTTTTACAAAACTCACTCATTTCATCCGACACTTACCTACAATGCGTCACAAGTGGTCCCTCGTCTTTCGTGGCGTCCATTTTGACTAATCTATAGAAATAAAGTAAAGCAGGAACCGATGGGACACCATGATCTGGCCAAGAGGTAAAATGGTATTGTAATATTTCTCTCTGGTCTCCACTCTACAATAAGAACAAAACAATATTTATCAATTATATAGTTTAAAATATGCTATAATACATGGTGACTAAATGGTCACTGTATAGTCGTTCGGGTGTGGCAAAATAACGAGGTTAAATCTGTTCAGGCAACACTTCCCACAGTGCGGCTGACCAGGCTACATTTTTCTCATAGCGCCACTGTCCAGGCCACATTTTTCTCATAGTTCACTACATGGCGCATATAATGCCCGTCCGCCATTAGCCCAGTCTTAGTAGAAAATTACGATTTAACCTTATTTCATTCCATCTCTCCAAATCAATATCAACATACCTGTCTTTCAGTCATTTCAAATATTCTAATTGTATAATCTGATCGTCTGATCTCTTGTTTATTGTGTATCTGGTAGGTGTTAAATAAAATCTTTTTATCTAAATCTGGCCAATATTGACTGCATTTAATCTAAAAATACAAGAAAAAAAACACAAGTCCGGTCGATATAATTACATTTTTTGTTTCATTGCTAGCATTTCTTGTAGTTTTATGTTTAAGATAATTTATAAATTTTCCCCCAAGTTTACCAGTTACAATCTGAAGATCATACATTACCCCATGTAATGTTCCTGAAGCAACGACTGCGAGTTTGACAACATCTGGCCGTTGCTGGTTTACTTCACAATTCCCGAAATTATAGCTATGTTATCTGCAGACACGTGAACAGTAGGATCCAATCAGAGATCGTGACATAGCGAACCCCACGGAAACCTTGACATTGGACATAGCTTGAACTTTGTAACTCGATTGTCACAGGTAGCTTGAAAGCGCGAGACTTGGTATTGGCGACGACCAAGGAATCTAATAGGCTCACCAACTGGGCTTATGCCTTATACCCAATCAAACTTAGTGCCGAAATATGCAGTGTATTACGTGAAAGATGTACGTAGTTAAAGCGAGATCAAGCCTTCTATTAAAGATGGCACTAACCATGCTAGCTAAGTTGATAAATAAAACAAGATGTGTGTATACCATTAATGTTCTAATCAATCCTTTGGTACAAGTTATACACAAATTTTGACATTTACATCTCATAAATATTGGCTAAGTTTCCAACACTTTGTGTTATAGTCACGTTACCTTTCCACCTTCAGCTAAACTCGTCAACATAACGATTCGTCTGGCGTTCACGTCCCACATCATTCTCCAAAAATCATTAATAGTATGTGGCAGACATCCTGAAAATGTAAATGAAATGGGGTTTAACGTTCTACTGTTCTGCTTCTAACTGGGCTAATAAAGACGGACATACGCCATACAGTGTACTATGAGGAAAATTTTGCCCGTACAGCGGCACTACGGCCAACTGTCAATGAATATTTTAAGTGCAGCCAATGTGTTCACGGGACCTCACGTTTTCCGTCTCATCCAAACGACTAGACAACTGCCCTTGCAATACCCTCCGTCCTGCATCACTGACAAAGGAGTACCACGCCGGAAAATCTGGATGAGCTTTCTCGGCCAATGCAGGGATCAAACCAGCGTCTTACCCATTACGCCACCGTGGCCCTCTACAAAATGTGAAGATCTCGTATATTTTTAAATGATTAATATAAAAACGACAACGATTTCTGTTTTAATAATTAATATCTAAACTCTGAGAATACCTTATAATAGTAATTATGTTAGGTATGTGTAATATGTTTCTTACCTTGTGTTGCTATATATTGTTTTTGCTGTTTGTAACCCTACAAATAAAAATAATGGATCCGTTTAATAGGAATTATACCAATATTTCGTTCCGTTTTATGTTTAGACTGTTTTCGTCACTGCCCAGATTGCGGTTGGTTGACTCCAGATCAACCTTCCAATCGAGACCAAGTGAACAGAAATTTTACTGATTTTTTTCTAAAAGGCTTCGATTATTCAGAAATTTGATTGACTATTTAATCAAAGCCAAAAGTACAATCATGATGCCTTAAGACGCCAAGAATGAACTTTTCTTAGACATGTCTTCGAATAACAGAAACAGACAGATTGGAATGATATTTGGCAGGCCCGAGGCTAGTGGGGGGCTGGGGTGGGGGTCGAGCCGCCCCCCCCCCTCCATGACCGTTCCTGTCGGAATATTTCTGTCTGCGTCGAAAAAAAATCGCTGGTTAGCTATCTCACATTTTCGCCGGGAGAGAGTTTAGTACGACATATCCTCTCAAATTCAGCCGAGAGATAGTTAATGTCGGCTGGAAACTCTTAATTTTCCGACACATTCGCCACCTGCATGTCAGAGAGGCCTACATTCACTCTCACAGCTTCTAATTTTAGTGCTCTCCCCTCCTCCTGCTTACGACAGTCGGCGATGACCTTCGTTTAGTGATTTTTTGTCGCCGGAAATTTATCTTCCTCGCCCCCCTATGTCGGCTAAATTTGGGTTTCTGGCTTCGGGCCTGAAATTTAGAACTGGTCATGCAACAAGTAGGCTTCAGGTTTAAAGATGAAGAGTGATAGTATGTAATTACCTGTATGTAATTGGCGTTGATATAGGTTGATGTTTCATCACCAGTTAGAGTAGGTAAAATTACTCGTGTATCATCATCTACAAAAAATACATATATAAACCTTAAACTTTAACCCTGGCGATAGTCCTAACAACCAAGAACAGTTCTTGCGTAAAATATCGTTGATTTCATATTAAACTATTACTCGATGTTAAGTACTTGACTCTTCGCTTTGCCGAGCTTTGCCCAAATCACGGTCTCGGATAATTATAAGGCGAAATGTATTAACATGATATTGCTATTGAAATTATATATGTGCATGTGATTCCTGTATTTTATACTTACATGGATATATTGCCAGGAAACGATTCTTCTTTTTATTAGCAGGTCTGGTACCCACATCATGTTTTTTTGTTAAACCCTTTGGCAACATCTAATTAAAGAAAGGATTATATTTTGTTTATTTTACCAAAGACACCCTCGAATACATGAGCGTTTATTATCTAAACAGATCCTGCTACAAGAATATTAGTTCCATACAATGCCATTAACTCGAATGTTGAACATTTGACTTTCAAAGAATTCATTGAGTTACAAAGACTTTAATGCAATACCTATACAAATGGCAAAATTAATTTTATTCTGTTATTTATTTTATTTTGATCATTTACCTGAAATTCGTTTGAAAACTCATCTTTTGCTGTTTTCCGCTCTATTATATATCTAAGGTCACTAACATCAATTGCTTTGTTTACATTGTTTACATAAACATTATCCATATCAATGGTTCCTCTTTCTTCTTCATAATTATTATCATCATCAGTATCATCAAACTCATCCTTTAAATCCAAGACTGGGTTCACATTAAATACTGAAAACATAATACATATAATCATCAGTATCGACAACTAGATATAAGTATAAACGAAAAACTTAATTGATAAGATATCATGGCCAATGGTTCAAATCATAGGAATACATATCAAATTGTGCGAAAGAAAGACTGAAATTGGCAGCAATCTTGAAAATGACGACCATTTTGGATAATAAATGATCCTAAACGAACAATCATGCAAATTTTAGTGTTTCTTCCAGTTATGAAAGACTGTTACAGTTCTATGCCGAACCAATACAGTTCTCAAAATGTACTGAATACACACCTATTATAATGAACAACTAAAAACATTATAGTCTAATAAGACCGATTACATCGAATACTGGATTAAAATAGCATCACCACTCACCAGTAACAATACCGTTATATGGCATCAATTATCAAACACGTTAAATTTGTCAACGGAGACAATTGTCTTATTTCTTCAAAAAATATTTTGTAATGGTCGGTTTTATTTTACATAATGTATAAGTTCAAATGTACACGTTAAAATAATATAGATTTCATATTTACCCGCAGCTCGATTTTCTAATCCTGTAATGTCCCGACCGATCGTGTTATTATGAAAGTCATCTCGTAGACGTAATCGACTTTCTTTTTCTGCTGAACGTCTGGAACAAAGATTCAATAAATGACAAATTCGGATGCCTAACAAATATCGTATTTTGAATCTTAATGACAGAAATCGTTTAGTTACCCCGTTTAAACCGTACCCAACAAAATCATTAAACTGCTTAAGAGAACAAAATAAGACATAAAAAAGTCACCCAAAGAAATCACTCGATCTCAAAGATTTTAAAGGGCTACCGAAAGAGATTATAGATCTTATCAAATAAGAGATCATAGAGCGTATCAAATACAAGACCATAGAGCTTATCAAATAAGAGACCGTAGAGCTTATCAAATAAGAATTAATAGAGCTTTCAAATAAGAGATCATGGAGTCTATGGAATAAGAGATAAATCTAGCCAAAAAGCTCACAACTTGGCTTAACAAAGAGCTCAATTATATTCGAAGAAAACCATAAAATATGCCAAGGGTTTAAGTAACATGCAACTTACCTTCGAACCAGGAAGACGATGATCAATATTATAAATAATAATAATATCGCAGCAGCAATACCAACAGCAACAAACATCATGGACGACTTGGGTTGTTCTGTAAGTAAAATTCGTCATCACGTATTTATTTTAATTTATCGTCAATCGTCAAGAACTCCGATCTTCCCATCTAAGAAAGAAAATGGTTTAATATTTACTTTACATGTATTTATTACATATGGAATACTTACGTTTATTACAATACATAGTCTCCCAACCGTCTTGACAAGTTTGAGGACATGCTCCACTAGATTTATTACAAGCATCATTACCAGCACAATTACCACAGGTTAACTTACATCCTTCACCATGTGTACCATCATCACAAGCTGTAATTATTGTAAAATATACCGGTGCTTAACGTTATATCAAAAATTTATTTCCCAGATTGAATGGATTTTTTTTTTACGAAATAGCCAATATGACAGTGAAATAGCCACTAGTGCAGTGAAATAGGCACTAGCACAGTGAAATGGCCAGTGAAATGCCTTCTATTACAGTGACATACCCACTATATACTTATTAAAAAAAACGGAACGACCATATTGGGGTTAAACTTCTTATCAATATTTTGGTGGAGAATTTGAAGACTAAAATAGGACTCATTTTGGGCGCAATAAAGAGCATTTACTGTTGGCCAGATCTTCCAGTAGACAACCCAGTTTATTTTTCTGGAAAAGAGTTTTAAGTACGATTGCTGTTTGAATTTTGTTTCAAAAAACACGACACTGGAACATTGATCGATGGCTCAAGGAAAACCTTTCATTTCTAAAATCGAGAATTATTTTCGTGAATGTTCTTATCTTAAGTAAAGAAAGCTGGTGCAATAAGTTATTTACCTTCAGAACAGAGTCCTCCTTTCATACCAAGTACACAACCTTTAGGACAGTTACCAGTTTTCTTATCACATATAGCTTTATCCGCACATTTACCACATTTATTATTACAAATTCTACCATACATACCATCCTTACATTCTACAAGATAAAACAGATTATTATTACATACCATCCTTATAAGATAAACTGATACCATATTTACATTATAACATCACTGTTTTCTATCACATAAATTAAAAGTGCACATGAAATTCTGAATTTCGAGAAATTTCTTTCTTATGAGCCAATGAACAATCTCCGTAAACTTGATAATTATCTGAGCAGAGATAAATGGACAACGGTTGCAGGTGACGACAATGCTCGTCTATGCCGGACAAGCCTCTCAAACTTGACTGGTCAGTCGGACAAGTTTCTTAAGAAACATTTGTCTGCGAAATCACCCTAGGTGGAACCGGACGTAAAGTCTCCACGGAAAGAAGCCAATACACCCGCATTGTGTTAATATATAGAGTATCTTATAGTTTTGTTTTTTTTCATATGTTACTTACCATCACACGTTTTACCATTGAAATTAGGTTCGCATCCATTGACACAAACACCTGTTACTTTATCACACGGTTGTCCACCTTTACAATGTCCACAATGTGAATTACAATTAGAACCAAATCTACCATTATCACATTCTACAAATAAACCGGACAATAAATACATATTGAAAGAAATGTCAGTTATAAAGTTGAGACCAAACTGAGACATTACGTAACTGTGTTGTCTCTTCTTTATAGTTTAATTAAACAGGCTTGATTTGACGTAATTTGACTATACATTTTAGATTTGACTATACATATTCGATTTGACATGATTTAACTATATAATTCAATTTGACGCGGTCTGACTATACATGTCCTATTCAATTTGACGTTATTTGACTATGCATATTCAATTTGGCGCAATTTGACTGTGCGTATTTGATGTGATGTGATTTGAATATTTGATTTGACGTGATTTGGCTATCCCTTGACTATATTTATTGTTTGACATCACAAATCGGGCTGCCGTGTCAGTGGACGTTAAAGACATTTCTTACCTTCTATACAGTTGGGAGGTTTTTGTCCATCAGCACAGCCACTGGTACAATAACCTGTCTTTTTATTACAGATTTCACTTGGAGTTCGACATTTACACTGAATTGAACAAGTGTCACCGAACAAACCATCAATACATTCTAAAATAATAAATACATTCTACGGTTATATGCTGTTAAAGATTATATA
The DNA here is from genome assembly GCA_917208275.1 of Patella pellucida. Lineage (NCBI taxonomy): Eukaryota > Metazoa > Mollusca > Gastropoda > Patellidae > Patella > Patella pellucida. The sequence continues at coordinate 49,010,025 of OU795042.1, read as the reverse complement.
ATAGTCAATACAACTGATTTAAGATATATTAAAGACAATGATAATCACCGATAATAAATACATTCTACAGTTGTAGGCTGTTAAAGATTATATAATAGTCAATACAACTGATTTAAGATAAATTAAAGACAATGATAATCACTGATAAAATATTTTTTAGTTAAGATAACTATTTATTACTACTAACTGATTGGAATAGCTATTGATACAAATAATATCTTTTTAAATCCATTCCAAGCGTTCAAAACTTGTTTAAAGAGTGATTTGGGAATATGCCAAGGTCTCGCTGCAACAGACCGTTTCATTGGCCACTCCCTCACATCAACCAGAACGCGGGTTAGAATAACAACGCTTCCAGATCCTAGTGTAGTAAAGACAAGTAAATCGAAATTTTGAACTATGAAAATACGACACGAAATAGAATCTGTGTTTTGAACAGATTGCAACTTACCTTGACACAACTCTGGTAACCAGTTATCTCTACATCCATCTTGACAAATACCGGTCGTGGTATTACATGCAGCGCCATCTTTACATTTTCCACAGACAGACGAACAGTTATCGTCATAAAATCCGTCAATACAGTCCATACAAAATGGCGCAATATAATGGGGCAAACACTGACAAGTACCATCGACCTGGCTACATGTACCCTCAACACAGCTACCACAATCATTGGAACAATCTAATCCCCATTTTCCTTCCAAACATTCTGAAATGCATTAGTGTTGATGTAAATAACACAAAATAAAAAAGAAGCAGTTGTCGTGTAGGTAGTGATGTATGCTTATTTGTCGAATTCCATCTGCGGGAAACAGCAGACCAAATGAAGAGAGACGCGTTATTTCATTTCATTAGATTTAGATGAAGAGCTGGCCTTTCTTTCTTTAATAGATTAAATTTAGATAAATGAAATATGAATATATTGTAAACTTCATTAATTTACTTTATTCTGAGCGCAGTTATAAGAGTTTAAAGGTCTGTCAAGATCTCGGGCACATTGTTCATTATCGTAACAATGGTACCTGACAATAGAGCCTTTCGTCGTTAAATGTATAAATCGTGTGGGTGTTCTAATCCATTTGATTCTTGGTCAAAAATAAATGTTAATATAACATTTGAAGCCTAAAAAAAGACCAACTTCAATAGGCACATTTAACTCTTACATTACGTATCTTTAATACATTTATCAATTGTAGTTGTGCAATGTCCAACTTTGACCTAAATAACATTTATGATCGACAAGGTTATTTTATACATTGTCAGTTGTCACTCTTTCCGATATACCTGATATCAACGCCGACGTATTTGTGAAATTAGCATAGTTAATAATTTGTTATGTACTTTATGTTTAAAAATCCGCACACATGTCTGCAACTTTATACTTACCATCACACCTAGCACCTTGCCAATTAGCATCACATCCATTAGGACAAGTACCGTCTTCCTTATTACATACAACACCATTTAAACAATTGCCACACTGTTTCTTACAATCAGAATCCCAATAATTATCAGCACATTCTAAAATACAAGAATAAATAAATAATATTCTGACTATTTTAATTATTGAAATATTGTTTTTAATTATTGAAATATTGTTTACTGATTTTTCCAGCGTGGTTTCACCTTGTAAATGGAACAGCGACTAGTCGTTCAGATGGGACGAAAAACCGAAGTCCTGTATAAGTGTACACCTTGTGAGTTGGATTTCAATTGCTGCCCGGACAATGTTTCCCTAATAACACACTGTTTTTATTACCCCGGTTTGATGTAGAAAAGTCGCACGTTAAATCCTATTGCATTCAATTATTATGGCAAAAATCTACGTACCATTACACATTGGTGGCTTCCAATGGGCTGCACATACTTCTGATGGACAATATCCACTGGTTTTATTACATGGAAACTGGTACTGACAGTTACCACACGTTTCAGTACAGTTTCTACCAAATTTACCATTTGGACAGGCTGAAAAAAAGAAAACATCACAATATCATATGTATCATTTGTAATGGTCAATGTAATATCTACAGGGCCGTAAATTTGTTAGTTCAAAAGAATGACTACTAGACCATTATTTAGTCATGTCGAAAAAGGAAATGTAATCAACTCTCTGTAATAAGATACCGTGCATGAGACAATTTTATATTAATATGCCTTCGTGAACACGCGATACCACTTGCTAGTGGGCTTACATTTAACAGGGTTTCTATATACAACATAAAATTGTGGCGTATACTATGGGAGTTGTACGTGCAGGATGGAACGGATATTTGAATTTGAGGATTTATGACAACAATACCACTACTACCGCCCAAATAATAGTTCAACATTTATATTTATTACCTTGTTGGCATCCATCTTCTTCATAAAACCCATCCGGACAACCAGACATACATTTTCCAATCTCCTTATCACATTCTTCAGTATTATCGCGACAGTTACAAGATTTCGTACATTCGGTTACCGGATCGAAATATCCCTTCGCACATTCTGTTGGTAAAGATGCAGACATTATTATTTATATATAATTGTGAAAATGATGTTCTTTTTCCGCCGAGTTCTCAAGGTTGTTCTCTCGGAGTGAAACAGTTGGATGTGTTAGTTACTCGAGAACTGATTAATACTGAACTTTGTTATGACTGGTCAAACTCAAATCATTTACGAGAGTCGAGTGAACACTATTCAACCACGATTGAATTGGTCATTATAAAGGGCGACGTTTGCTAATAATATAAGATATGCCGTAAACTAATTTAGCTCACAACTAGCGGCCATATTCTTAAAACATAAAGTTTTGCTCTTAACTTCAATAACATTCTTTTAAACCTGTGGAAAATTGTCCTTGTTTCTGTATATATGTAATTCAAATAATTCTAAGAAAGGGAAATAGATGAGATTTAACATCAACTCAACATAAAATAAAAGTGATTTCTGGGGAATCTGTGTAGAAAACTCACGAGGCTTAGTCAGGCGACATACTCCGTGTGGGATCGATCTCTTGACACTTGTATCGTTGTCGGCAACCCAAGGGTTCTAATGCGCGCTAGACATCTGATAATATCACCACCACCCGACTTTCGTACCCGCAATTTATCAATAAGGGTAGAAAGATAAAGATATTCTTACCATAAATCTCTACTTCACAAAGATTAAGTATTCTAGCTTTGTCTGCTTGTGGTAGTTTAATGGTAATATTAGAACCGAGTATTGGATCATCACAGCTTATATCATATATTTTACTGACCAATACTGTCGAGTTATACCTAAAACACAACGCATCATCCACATATACTTCAAATATTGGTACCATTCTTTGACGATTTACTGAAACAGATTGAGACAATATTAATGAAATCGATAAAAGTGTCTTACCGATTTAGACTATAGGAAAGCACATATCCAGAGGTAGCAATGGTGTTTAACGTCTAATCAACACAAACTGTGTCACTTTGCGTTGATTCTTCGTAAAATAACGGAATCGTAATGGCTCAGCGAGTAAGGTGCTTTCTCAGTAACCCAGAGGTTCCGGATTTCATCCTTGTTTTTGCCGAGAATATACCCTAATTTCCTCTTGTCAGTGACGTGAGACGGAGCGCGTGGCAAGGAAAATTAGCTAGTCGTTCAAATGGGACAAACAAGCTGAGGTAGCGTGTTCACTTTGGTAGTTGAAATTCAATTAATGTACGAGTAAAATTTGCCTCATAGCACACTGTATTGCAAATAACCCGTCTTTGTTACATCACGATTCAAATAGAAAAGTAGGACGCCGAAACGCATTTTATTCATGCATGAAATACTTACATGGATTTGCCACTAGATAGATTTCCATATAGTGAATTAAATGTCCAGGTCCAACATTTACACTCCACCATTCAACATCGGACGGTGGTAATCCAGTATGGGTGCAGGATCCTTCATTATATAGGTTACTTTTATTACCATCAACAGCCTCATGGGCTGTATTGTTAGGACAGAACTTGACAGCAGGATCACAATAACGATTAGCCTTGGGAAGTGTTGTTGATTGAGTTGCCGGTTTATTTAATGCTATGTTTACTGAAAATATAAATATTCACTATTTAAAATAATGAGTAAATACCGTAAATCTCCTAAATATTTGCGCATTGCTGCGCTCGGATGGGGTTATTTAAGATTAGTCAACCATATTTCTCAGTTAATTATAGAGGAAGCATTAACAACGAAGTGTGCATAAATCACGGTCCATTATTTAATAACCATTGATAATGGAAAGAGTTTTAACGTCCACTCGATACAAAGGTCATTTCGGGACTAACATGATATGGCTCAATTTTATTTTAGTACTTTGCTTGCACGTAGATGTCTTTAGCAATGGGAGGAAATGGGAGTCCCCGGAGAAAACCCACGAAGCTGGACAGCCGACCATACTCTTTGTCACGTTCAAGCGGAAAATTGAGTCTACGCCGCTTAATTCAATGACAGCCCACCACAGAGTAAGAATATTTTTACTCCGTGAGCCCATCTGCACGTTAGACCACTAAACCACCCAACCCCGGGGGTCCTGAAAGGATAAATTCCTGGTATATTTTGTGGGAGACTGTATATCCTTTATTCTTCCGGCCATCCGAACTTCAGTGACCCGTTTTCAAAGAAATACCCACGTCAGCTGTATGATATTTGGAGATTATGCTGTTCCTTTACGAACGGTATCTGATCGTACGCCTGTCCATTGAGCTCCGATCAGAAGTTGTTCCTAAAGGAACTAAAGATTGTGGACCAAAGTCAACAATCTAGTTTTGGATATTTCGGTGTTTGATCTGGATTCTGAATAGAGCCTCTTTTCTGTTGGATGACCAAGAGAACTTCCCTTTTACATCACATATAAAAGAGAGAATGGCTTCTTGTGAAAAAATCTCGTCTACTAGATTGGGGTTACCGCTCGCTTCCACCGATGATGACATTGGAGATTAAAATTCATCATTGGAATTTATCGTAAATCTATCTATCTAAAAGGTATATTACAAAAGAATATTATTTTTTTTAGTAATATCAATGTGAGATGACGGCCAATCTGGGAAAAATACAATACAATGTTTTGTTGGAGGCTGAAAAGCTATAATCGTACTTACACCAATGACAGAATCCATATTTACCACTGCATGGGGTTGCTGAAATATATAAAAAGAAATCAAAGTCAATTACGTTATATAGAGAATTATTTTGTTAAGGCTCTACAGATATTATATCATATACGGTTACATGCTCCCACTAATTGTTAGTGGCCAATGTGCATCTTATGGTATACGTTTTAGTGGGCAGTGTGCGCAAAAATTGTATGGTGTGCATTTTTTTCGTTCGTCAAAGGTATATGCGCCATATTCTGTCACAACCTATCTCCCATGCCTAATAGAACTGCATTGGAAACTATAACTGGTGGATTCTGAGATCCAGAATATTGCTTTATAAGACCTAAAATTTGTGCGCCGATCAATTTCCTTATTGTGGGGTACAATGTATTCTGCATTGGAAACTATAACTGGTGGATTCTGAGATCCAGAATATTGCTTTATAAGACCTAAAATTTGTGCGCCGATCAATTTCCTTATTGTGGGGTACAATGTATTCCCCTACACCACATTCCATTAAAACCGTCTAACAGGTTATTAAGGGCACCGATATAAGGTCAGTTAAACTGGAAAGTTCATTTATTAATATTATATTGAAAAAAAAGGAAGTTAATTAACCCTAATTTGTATATGTAAGGTACACGTGTGCCTTCCAGGTGTTGTGACGTATAAACCAATAAAAAATATCGATTATTTATATCATTCCTAAAACATAGCAAAATATCCATGCCAAGCCTTATAAATATTTTCGGCAAATCAACAACGATTAACAAATCTACCGTGAAATATTTATTCGAAATTTGGGTATGCTTTAAATACTGTTTAACTAAGTATTAAGTTTTATAAGCCTTGCCAACTATCAATAGGGGTCCAGTGGAAGGGGCAGCGTGGGGGGGGGGGTATTTCGGAGACATCGGGGTCCCTCGCAAACACGCTATAACATATCAAGTGGCATTTTTTATCTGCAAAATTAAAAATTAAGGTAACAACGGGGCGAAAGAACAAACTATTCACCACCATCTAAAATTGCAAAGCGTTTACTTTCATTACATGAATTTCAGAGCAGGACAAAACATAACTTTATTGTCAACTCATGTAGGTCGGGGCCATTAATTCCTTAGGAACATAAAAAAAATTGGCATTCTCTTCTAAAACATAATTTTTGATTGTTTATTGGCTAATATTTCATAGCATTAGATCATATATAATGATATCTAGATATTTTTTAATTATATATTTTCGAGAATTCTAGAAGACGAGACGCCCACAGGCTGATCTGAGTCATGATTAATTAATTAACTAGTTTAGATTAATCCATATGATTAACCTTCCGGGGATATTATAGAGGTGACGAGAGTTACACGCCCCGAAACGTCAGATAATTATTATATTGGTTAGTCTATCTTATTCCTTACACACCCTAATTAAATTAAAAACTTGTAAAATTTACTGTATTTCCGAGGTCACGATGATTTTATTCGAATAATTTTTTTTTTCAAAAATTAAAATTTAAAAAAAAAAAAAACGAAAAAACTCCAATAATTGACATTATGAATCAATTCAGGTTTTCTTTAATCTCGTTTTTTTAAAAAATATTCCAACAACACAAAATAAAAACACAATTCTGTTCTAATTAATTATATCTTTCACTTAATCTATATTAATCTAAAATTTTTGAGGTACACTGACACTCGCATCGCAAAAAATGTTACAAAACAAAATAAAAATTTGGAAATATTTATCAAAGCAAATGTAAATTTGGAAGGATTGGCAGGCGCGGATCCAGGGGGGGGGGGGGCAGGGGGGTTGTGCCCCCCCCCCCCCCCGTCAGCTTCAGCGAGGACTGGTGTATCTGCTTTTTAATTGATGATAAAAACAAGGCTCTGGGGATTACACCAAACCACTAATGTATGCGGCACTCTAATGATTACCATTTGTTACAATGTATGCCCCCCCCCCCTCGAAAAAATCCTGGATCCGGGCCTGATTGGGTAGGCTTTTGCCTTGGAACTACAATATTCTGAAAGTTGGATCTTTAAAGTGAATACCAGTTCAAAATAGTTCAATTCCGTTCAGTAGTAACAGTGATACCACGAATTTAAAAAATGTTAATTCTTTATACTCTGCAGATGGTATAACCGGGAATTTGTCAGATTAATTTAGCACCGTCTATAATATCGCTAAATCCTTTTGATCTATCCCCTTTAATCTGGTATAGGATCTTGAAACGTGAGATTATCTACAGTTGTTTTCTTTTCTTATCTAAATATTAAATAATCGATTTGAATTAAAGCCTTGTTAAATTGGATATTTTCGGGAAAATTCAAATGGCACATATAAACTAATTCTTTGAAGCTAGTTTTTTAAGGAACGGTCTCTGAGAAGACATTGCCCGACCAGACACGGTTCCTTGATAAACTACTGTGCAGCCTGAATATTAATAAATCGTTAATTGGCACATGAATATGAATTAATCGTTGCTTAACGACACCTATTAAAAGTAATAATTTCTATTATAAGGAATATTTTTTAGGTGGTTTAGGTACACTAAATACACTTACCTTGCACAGTGAAAAGAAATATAGTAAAAACCACCAAAATCTCTAAAGTCTGCATATTCACTAAATCAGTTAGATATCGCCTTTTCTCAAATTGTAAGAGATATTGTAAATTATAACAAAACACAACAAATATTGATACTTTAAATCTCGTGTGATATTTGACTTTTCTCAATTAAATTAGCTTAGTTTCTGTATCCTTTAAACTTTAAGAACATTCACGAAGAGTATTTTTTTCTTCATAAAATTCACATCTTTTCTTAAGTAGTTAATTCAATTTGTTAGTCACAGTTTCCAACTCTTCTCCCTGTCTATGTGAATTATTCCTGGTTCTAAAGTGTCATATGTTTGAGTCAGGTTAACCACGTCAACTGATGATGTATGCCAATTGATCGAACAGTCGCCATCAAAAGTCAGTGAATTCAATGACCCGTATGATTGACGAAATATTCCCGTGGTCTATCTTCCTGGTTGAATATATATCCCCCAGCTTAATTAATAATAATTAATAATCAGCAATAGATTAATGATGTAATTAATATGAAAACGGTGTTATTTACACAAGAGGTGTGCATCTACCTGTTTGTATGTAGTTATCGGCAAAATCAAAGTTGTTATAATATATTATTGAGGGATATCTTCCTTGTTATGGTTTTCCTGAATGCCGTAACAATTCTATTGAATACCTTATATAGTGTTTCGCAACATCAAACCCCAATATAATGATGATACTTATTTCATTTTATTTCAGTTAACATGGGGCCACGGTGGCTAAGTGGGTAAGACGCTGGATCTCTAGCCTGGCGGTTAGGTGTTCAATCCCTGCATTGAGTGGTCGAATTGGAATAAAAAACGAGGTCCCGCCTACACATTGGCGTGCACGTAAAAGATTCCTTGGCAGTTGGAATTCGATATAAAATTAGGCCGTAGCTCGTCGTCATTAGCCCAGTTCGCTGCAGAAGAGTAGGACGTTAACCCCATTTCATTTCATTTCATTTCATTACAGCTAACATACTAAGAAAACTCTAGCGAGAAAAGCAGGGCCCCCATGAACAATGTAGCGCCCCTGGGCAAACGTTTCAGGGACGCCCCTCCCCATCCCACCGCATACTTTAACTGTCTTGTTCAGTGCCCGCGCTCAATTGACTTTTTATGAGGGCCCTGCTTTATCGCTAGTGTTTTCTAGGTATGTCAGCTGAAATAAATATCATTATATTGGGATATCTTTATATTTTGGTTATATTAATTGCTAATTCTAGTATAATCTTTAATACAAATAACTACGGGAAATATTATGTAATATAAAATCGATAAAATATTATGTAATATAAAATCGATAAAATAAAATGTAAATTATTGGTACGATGACTGGAGTTACTACATTATTGTAAGCTGGAACAGAAAAGAACTGATGACAAGAATTAGTCTGGCAACTTCACCCATGTCCAAGTATACCCTTTTTCGGGGAATGGAAGGAGTCTGGTGTCACCCAATAAAAGCGTGAAATTAAAAACGATTCATTATTTTTTAAATTGAAATTATCGGTAAAGTTTAAGTTGAACAGAACGTTTATTTAATTTGTCCTTATAATATTTAAAATGTCTTCATTTCTCCGTATTCGAATACGACTTGGAAGTTGGTGCGTGTCATCTCCAAATCACTGATTCTTGACATTTTTTTTGTTTCTAGAACTTCATGTCTATGTTTTAATTTGAAGGTCAGTAACCCTACCAAATTGTGATGGTCTATGTACACATCAGATTTTCTACTGGTCTGTCAGTGTAAGCCAAAACTATAGTATTACAGCATATTACGGCCATGAAATCTTACATACATAAGCTCTGGTGTGCATGTATGTACAAGGTTTCGAAGATAGAAGGATTTCACCCTGTCAAATTTACGTGTTGGCGCATTATACCATCGCAATGTCGGTCTAGGTTTTTTTCCGAAAATTTTGAAGTGAGGAGGGGAGGGTGCGCTTGAACCCCCGGATATTCAGCGTTCCTTGATCATATGCTCATATCTCTGACCTTGAAGGTCACAAGAAATTGGTGGTGCCAGTAAAAGCCCGTGCACGTTAATGTGGTCCTTCCTATCACCTCTAGACCAAATGCGTATTATACCCATGTTTAGAATATTTCCGCATTTGGTAGGTAGCGAAGAGTCGAACATTTGATGTGATATTACTTACAATATCATTTATATAAATAAGAAAAAGGAGAAAACAGAGAACAGAGTCTGTGTGGCACGCCCGATGGAATGGTTTTGGGAGAGGAGACACGCCCAGTGACAACAAACTAAATAATTGTGAAACCACTGAAGGATGTCTCCCCGTATTCCCGCAGCTTTAAGCTTGTGACAGAGTTAAACATGCCAGACCCTGTCAAAAGCTTTACTTATGTCACAGAAAACTGCTCTCGTGTAGAATCCCAGGTCGTTTGCTTGACAAAAGTAGTGTACGATATCCGTAAGTTGGTAAACACTAGAAACCCATGCAAAAAGCCGCGCTGGAGGTTAGTAGGAACAGAATTCTCCCTTAGAAAGATGAAGCCATTTTTATGAATGCATTTTTCGAATATTTAAAAAAGATGCTAAGTGGCGATATGGGCCTATATTTTCCGCAGTCTGACGGGTCACCTTTTTTAATATGGCAGTTATATTGGCAAATTTCCAGATATTCGGTACCGTTTTCGATACGAGGGAGTGGTTAAATAATTTACATATAGGTTCAGAAATTTCTTTGGATATTATAAGTTGTATAAGTTTCCCGCTGACGTCATCGGGTCCATTGGCGTTCGAGGAGTCAATAGTAGTAATTATGTCTTCAACTCCCTTCTGGCTAAAGGTATTATTAGTTAGAGAGTCGGGTATATATTCTTTCTTGTGAAGGAAGTGGTGCATTGGTACTATCCATGTTAGATTGGCTAATACATACATCGTTAAGGCAGTTACACTTGCATTATTCATCCATGGCTGGTCTTTGGGTCTGATAATTAGGAATGTGTTTTTTCACTAGCCTTGTCAGCTCAGGTGTGAAGTTAACGAAGAGAAGCTGTATTAATTGATTCGATGTTAATTAAATTTCCCCAGCCCGTGTCAGTAACGTCCCGTCGCAATTCCTCGGGGTTACAAGGTTGGAATGAAGATTTACAATGTGAATGGGTATCTGAAGCATATCCAAAGGATATAACATGTGAGCTGTTTATCACCCAGCCACCAAAAAGATATCTTTCCCGCTCATATTATAAGAAAAAACTAATACCTAAAAAATGTGGGGTTTTTTATGTACAATTCCAGATCCCTCGAAAAAGTACCATTATAATTTAATATTTTGAATGACGATATCTCGAAAATGCCTCCTCATTCCTCGAACACCTGATTTTAATACCTGGATATAACACTGATCACCACCCAGATTCAGAATCGACACAAAATAAATAGTCTAGAAAAACTTAGTCCCATATATTCACAGCTGGGGTGGCGATTCACCCCCTCGACTGTGTGTAATCATGTTTCTAGCACATGACACGCGTGACTACAATAAAACAAATATCACATCACTACTTTTATTTTACATAGAAATCAAGGAATTACATGAGCTTTCAAGGAATTACATGAGCTTTAACTTGGAATACATTACATCATGATAATTGATAGAAACAATGAATATTTCAAATAGAAAACACTCAATATATACATTACTTTAATACATATTTAATTTACATAATAGTATATTAATGCATACTGCGTAAATAACAATATAAATTAAAAGATTATCTAACATTATTTGTTTCAATTTGATCTAAATTAAATAAAATCTCTTTAATTTAAGTATTTCAAACCTTTAAGCAAAAAAACAAGACAAAAATTAATTATTAGAAAGTTTGGATGTTTACAAAAATAGAAAACAAACTTTAAGAAATGAATTAGGGTTTACTGTCCTACTGTTCTGCTCCGACTGAGCTAATGAAGGTTAACCCTAATGAAGAATGTCATATAAGGGAAAATTTGTCTACTTTTCTAATAGAATTCCAACTGCCAAAGGATCTTTTACATCCAGGCCAATGTGTACACAGGACAGTGGTTTTTCATTCCATCCCAATGACAAGACAGCTGTCCGTGTCAGGCCCTCCGTCAGCACCACTGACAGGGTAAACCGCACCAGAAAGTCCTGATGAACTTTCTCGGCCAACACCAAGATGGACCCCTCATCCTCCAGCTTAAAGAGCCAGCATGTTACTCGCTTGGCCACCATGGCGCCATAAAACTTTAAAAATACGTCTCTAAATTTTAAACCTTAATAATTCATGCATATATTATATGCATATGTGAATAAAATAAACAAATCATATAGAAAAATATACATCCTTCCTATAAGATATGTTGATTTAGTAGTATGGATTTAATTTTACGGGGTATCGTAAAGCCTGTCAATGAGTCAACTGGCATGGTTTCGAAACCCCGGTCGACGAGACAAGGAGTAGGACCGCCTGTCCAACGTCATTGGTTTTCTCTGGGTCCTCTGGTTTCCTCCCACTGCTAAAGACCCCTATGGGCAAGCGAATTATTGAAAATAAATTAAAACTTATGTTAGTCCCAAACTTACCTAGTTTGTGTCAAATGGACGTTAAACCTCATTTTTCTCTTTCCTTTTATTTAACAATAACAATAAAACTTCAGCCGACCCAATAAATTAACTAGCATGAGAGACACATACAGGTAAAACCAGAAATAACTTTTAAAGGTTAAGTAATATTTTTATGTATGGAAATACCACAAATATTTTTGTGGCCACTGCTAAATTGTATCCAAAAGTGAGTTTTTAAATATGGTCATTTATTCAATAATAAATAATCTTTTTCAATTCCATGTGTTCTGTCATCATTTAAAATCAAACAAAACTCAACAGTGGAACCACAACTAAACCCTAACCCAAGTATTCAGAGAAAGTACATTTATATAATACACGGGAGAATTATCACAAATTGTTTTTATTTTGATTAAACTTGTGCCAATATACCATAGAAACGGTTCACTATATATCATAAAATCAACAAACTAGATTTACTAGTATATTTAAAAGGTAAAAAGTATGTAGTCACCTTAAAGACTTTTTATTAAAAAGTATTAAGCAAATGAATTATTATGTTTTAGAAAAAAAAGTAATATTATCACAGGCATTTGAGAGCAAATAACACATAAAAACAATGTATTCATTTCTTAAACCATTTCTAAATCCTGAGAAAGGTCATCAAAATAATGCATTTATAATAAACACAGTAGAATAGAGTAAAAATTGTACAGCTATAATACTTCAATTATCAGTACTTAGATCGGATCTATTACCAGGAATATTCTAACCAATTAACAATGATAAAAGCAGGGAACCACCAGACAGTTTAACTGAAATTAACTTAATCTGATGGGGGAATCTATTAGAAACATCGTCTATTGGTCAATGAATTATAAACACAATACTTTACAAGCAACATTTCTAATATTATGACATTAAAATTGACTAAGTAGTAAATAATACCCTACTACGAGGTTGCTATTTCTAATATCGAACTGAGGGTAAGTGGGGTATTATTTGACATACACATTGACATCACTTCAATGACAGAGTGGTCAGCATACCCCCGTAATCCGTATAGCAACATAAACGCATCCATATCGTCCCGTGTTGTTTTTAGCATGATGAAGGGCAGGGCTACGTCACTGTTGGAATGAGTATACTAATAGTGAACTGTTGTCTACCACTGCCCATTACACCTGTGTTATCTTAGTCATACATCGACCAGTTCACAAGTAAAATGCTGTCAATGACTGATTCAGACGAAGTAAATTTTCGATATGGATGCCGGAAATCCAGCGCTGTATTCAGATATTTCGGATGTAGAGGAAAATCGATCTGAAATGACAAACGGTTTCATGTTGTCAAAGAGGAAACGGTTTTAAACTTTGCCAATAACGCTGTACCAAAATGTACTCTAAGGCGTAATAAGTTGGCTTTTAATGAATTTTAAGCATGGTTGATGTGGCGAAACAATCAACATAATGACGAAGAAAGGAAAATAACTAAAGATCTTGAACACATGGAAAATAGTGATTTAAACTTTTGGTTAAAACACTTTGTGGTTAAAGTTAGAAAAAAGGACGGCGAGAAATACCCACTGAATTCAATATTCAGTTTGGAAATGGGATTGATATCTTATTTACGTCTTAAATGTAAGAAAAACTTGGATATCTTTAACTACGTAAAGGTAAAAATGGTGTCAGAAAGAGTGATGAGGGCAAAAACGTAAAAGACGAGGAAGACACCAGAAAGAATTACGAAACAGAAAATTTTGCAAAACGGCTTTATCTACAAACATCTGCAGAAAATGATTCTAATCCTATTAGCTGTACTTTAAACTTTATACTAAATAAAATGTATTTTTACTGTGTTTGCTTAATATGACGTCATCAGAGGGTGATATGTGATATCGTCCCAGGGATGATATCACATATCACCCTCTGACCACCCAATCATCGGTACGATATCTCTATTATCGTTTATAGAACATCAAAGACAAAACACCGTGAAGGTGTGTATATATTAATATCGTCTGTTTGTGGATCTTCCATGCAGTCTACTAAATTTTCAGTAATATTTTTTTAATTATAAATTTGACAAAAATGAAGAATGAATATCAGAAGTTGTAATGTACAGAATGTTAATCCTGTATAGGCAAATAATTAGTAACCAGATAGAGTACTATAACACATACATACTATGGAAGAACAATAACTTATTCATTAAGGCAATGTTCTGTACTCTCTCAAAGTTGCCATGCAGTACTATTGAAAACGTTGAGATAATTTAACACTCATCTAAATGTCATCGAACAAATTGATGTTCTTGCATTGTATGTTCATTGTATATAGGGTTCTTTGATTTCTTTAAAATTATATTGTACTTTCATTTTTATTTTTTATTTTTTAATGTTAATTAACATTTACTCTAGAAACAAACAGCTTCAACAAAACAATAAAGATAGATATTATAACAATCTGAATAATGCACCATTAAATTATGTATTAAAGAACTCACAGCTTTACACAACCAATGTTCAACTATCACAATGAATAAATAATTATTGTCCATTTCAAATAACCCCAAACTTGCATTTCACTAATCGTAATCAAATTTCTGATATTTGGTTATTAACTGACTATAATCGATAAATATTCCAATGGATATAAATATATAATACACCAGAATTTTTATTTTGTAGTAAATAAAAGTATGCTTTTTGGATTATTAAAGTCTGTAGTGTGTCTGGGATTTCACTTGATCCTTTAATGAAAGTCACATCCTGAATTTCAGAGTTTAATCATGCTGCATAGCATACATCTATTTACAGGTTGATAGTGAAGAATACAGGCATAAACTGGCTTATTCGTGAACACAGGGATTCATCAACCTCGAGGTTTGAATATACAACCGTTTGGTTACTGATCTAACTTGCTCACTAGCTGCTATATTATATGCTGTTTCAATTCCCTCCCTTAGTTTTCTACTTTTATTATAATATACTATTTATTATAAATTATTGATGTAGTCTATTTGCAATGTCACCAATTCATGAT
The DNA here is from genome assembly GCA_917208275.1 of Patella pellucida. Taxonomy (NCBI): domain Eukaryota; kingdom Metazoa; phylum Mollusca; class Gastropoda; family Patellidae; genus Patella; species Patella pellucida. The sequence goes on along the minus strand of OU795042.1, from coordinate 48,994,724 downwards.
TTATGATGTAAATATTATTTTACATGTGTTAAAATTTGGTCTTGGAAATATACTACAGAATAAACTATTCTATTTTATTCTTTTAGCTGAAAGCAAGTCACTGGTAAATCTGATATAGACAATAATACAATTAAAATCACAGATTCACAATATTCTATATACAAAATAGTATATACACAAATAATTAGATACATCTGTTACAAATCATTTAAAACTCCATTTGTTTTATTATTTTTATCAGGTAAGGGAGCCAATTCCACTTTACTGTCACTCTCTGGCATACGTGTATAATATTTAACGCTAGATGGATCAATGATGGTATTCTCATCACTTCCATCTCCAGGAGTGGGACGCAGAAAAACAAACGATCTTTTCCCTCCAGCTGAAATAAAAATTAAATCAAATACAAATATGAAATATAATGTAATATCTCACTGTCCTGCCATACAACAAATGTAAAAAAAGTTATCTAAAAAATAAATATCCACACATTTAAATTTCATCAGCTGTTTTGCAATGATCAGATAACAATAACTTTCATTTGCTGAGCAAGTTTCTTTAGAAATAAGGAGTTCTATATTCATATTCTATAGAATGTTTTATTTACATTCTTTGGAAACATTGGATGTTTTATATTTATTATTTAGAACAGGGAATGTTTTGTTTATATTCTATAGGAATATTGAATGTTTTATTTATCTTCTATAGGAATATTGAATGTTTTATTTATATTGTATAGGAATAATGTTTTATTTATATTCTATAGGAATATTAAATGTTTTATTTATATTCTATAGGGATATTGAATGTTATATTTATATAGGAATATTGAATGTTAGATTTATATTCTATAGGAATATTGAATGTTTTATTTATATTCTATCGGAATATTTAATGCTCTATTTATTTTTCTATAGGAATATTGAATGTTTTATTTATATTCTATAGGAATATTGAATGTTTTATTATATTCTATAGGAATATTGAATGTTTTATTTATCTTCTTACTTATATCATTCAGAAACATGGATTATTTTATTTAAATATTAAGGCTACTAATTTCAGATGATTGGTTAGAATATGTCGTAATGTCGTAATAGACATTAGGGATAATTTATTCCTTCAAGTTATACCTTTTTTTCAAGAATATTTTTACATAAGCTGAAATGTATTAAACACTTACCAAGGAATTTTGGCATCTCTTTTCCAGCTGCGAAGAGAGCCCAGTAGAGCAGTAAGGAAACTAGTGTCATTGTAAAACAGAAAGCTAAGAAACTGACAGATCCCATACTCACAACCAACTGTAAAATAATCATACTTCATGTAAACGTGGAGTATGTTTTCCATCTATCAATTTTATAGGATTTGGCAGCAGTGGGAATCAAGGTAAATTACTGAAATGAACTGAAATTGGGTTGAATGTCCCACTGTTCTGCTCCTAAACTGGGCTAATGAAGAGGGGTATACATAAAACAGTGTGCTATGACGGAAATTTTGCCATCCGAATGACTAGCTAGCTTTCCTTGCCAGGCCCTCCATCCTGCATCACTGACAAGGGGGAACCATGGTGGAAAATGACATGAACTAGAAGCTGGCAGGTAAATTAAATATGGAAAATAGCAAGGTGTACCAATGTAATTCAGAATACAATATAGTAAACAACAAAAATATTTACAGTTGAAGTCCATTAGGTATTAAAGGCAAAGGTATCTGATTGAAACCAGGGTTGATATAGGCTATGCCTGTTCCGAATCCATTTTTATCCATTTGAAATTAAATATTGTTTGTATAAAAAAGAATTCTGGTCTCCAAATTCTGGCAACTAAAAACTTGAAACAGCATCTCTGATATAAAAGATGTACCTCTACAATATTTAATTACATTGGAATTGGGTCCTGAACTTAAATGGGGCAATCTATGATAATAAAGTAAAGTAAAAGTTTTAAGGATTAATAGTTTATATACTTACATTACCAACAATAATAGGACATAATGCTTCTCCTAAACATGCAGCCACAACTAGACATGTTGTTATTGAAGCTGGAATAATAAAATACGTTAATGGATTTACAAATTCTAGAAATGAGGACTGTAAAAATATTTTTAAGAATAAACAATTTTCAGCAAATAGTCAAATGATTAGTTTGAATTTAGTACTAAGCCAAAAATTAAAAACTTTTACCTTTTATATCAATATACTGCTCAGTCATAGACATAGTTGATGGAGACATTGAACTAACAAATACTCCAACTAGGCACGTTCCTAAATATATCGCAACATGATTGGAACGAAATATTATTGTTATTAAAATAGCAAAGGCAGTACCAACCTGAAAAATAAAAAAAGACCTGTCTAATTCCACATTTACACCAAATTCAACTTGACCCTTTTGTGACCTAGACTGCCACAAACTGGTTAAATCATAGGAATAACTCAGAACTAGTTAAAAACTGTAAACTAGTTGTATGGCTGTTAGTTTGGGTCAATCTTGAGAGCATAAGGTTTTGGTGGTTTCAAAAACTCATTGAAAAAATATATTTCAGGGAACTGGCATTGGGTAGTCAATATTTAAACATACATGTACAACAGTACTAAAGGATTAATTTGCTTTAAAATAAAGGGGGGGGGGTAGGTGGTTGAATTGTTAATGTGTGGGCTTTGGATCAGTAGGTCTGTCATTGAGTCAAGTGGTCTTGATTCTCTGCTTGTATGTGACAAGAAATAGGGTCACCTGTCCAACTTCGTAGGTTTTCTCCGGGTCCTCTGGTTTCCTCCTACTGCTAAAGACCCCTACGTGCAAGCGAAGTTATAGAAATAAAATTGAACCATATGTTAGTTCCGAAATGATCTAGTTTGTATCGAGCGGACATTAAACTCCATTTTCTCCTCTCTCTCTCTCTCTCTGTGCAATAACTACTAATTGTGTGATTTCCATTTAGTTGATCACAACAGAATTGCTGACAGTCATGTACACCAGTCTTTGAAGAAGTTGATATGATTTAGAATGACACGAATCTTTGAATTACATGTTATCTTTATTCTAGAGAGTATCTTTCTATAAATATACTTACAATATTACATAGTAACATGAAAGCTGCTGTAAATTTGGCGGCAAAAAATATAGATATTAGACGACCAAATGAAAACAGGCCCTGAAAGAAAAAAAAATTAAACAAATTAATTAAATTTTACACATCTTATTCTTTTCCCTATTAGTAACTGCATTTGACTTAATTCTGCACATTTTAACAGAGTACATGCCCCTTAATGCTTATAAAGGGCAAATAACTCTTATAATTTCAGATTCTTTATTTTTTGGGGGACTAAATTAGAGCCCCCAGTTCTGTCAACTGCATCCCAACTAAAACACAGTGTGGAATGATATCACATATTTTGTTATTGTAACCGAAGAAAACACTAATCAACAATCTCTGAAAAATACAAATATATCATATAAATAAAAATGTTATAAAAATATATACAGATAAGATTCGATACATTTCATGCAAACCTCATCCTTCCACAACAGATTAAGAATCAGACTTTTAAATAAATCTAAATCTGCACTAAACTTTCCTGTTTCGAATTGTCACTTGACACTGCAAAGTTCAAAGTGCTTGAAATTTAACTTGAACAATTAGTATGAAAGCAGATTGCTATCATGAAAACATGAATTGGAAACAATGTATCTATTGACAGGTTTGGTTCAAGTTATATTCATTAATTATTATATCCTGTATTGGGTTCCAGCTTCGGATGTGTTTGTCATAAATGGGGAGCTCTATTTTAGCCCAACATTATTAATAAATGGGGGGGGGGGGGATTTTAATTATTGCTGATTTATAATGCTCATTTTGATTATAATGTTTTTAATGGAATTTTGTGACAGTCATTTCTTTGTTTTACGATTATATAAATGAAATTTTACAGCATACCAAGATATTTTAGTTGGTTCTTGGATTGAGGTACACAAATTTTTTGTCAATATTCAGTATAAATAATGAAATAGGTGAAGATGGGCATACGCATGACAGCGACACTATAGCCTACTGATCTTATATCGAATTCCAACCGCCAAGGATTCTTTCATGTGCACGCCAATGTGTACACAGAACCTCAGTTTTTAGTCCAATCTGACCGACTTTACATTGTCCCAAGCCTGGCCCTCAGTCCTACACCACCGGGATCGAACTGCAGACCTCCTGTTTAGCGAGCCAGTGTCATACTCACTGAACCATTGTGGCTCCAATAAATAATCAGATTTAGGGGATTCGCTATGGCCCTCCATTAAATAAAAAAATATATGCAGGGATAGCTACCTCTACTAGGGAACAAAAACATCAATTTTTCACAAACCTACCCAGAAACATGCATCTAAAATGGCTCCCTCATATTTTTCTATCGGAACATCTGCTTCTTGAGCATAGGAGTAAATATAATTGGCATAGGAAGACTGAAAATTAAAATAAAATTCTTTTACAAGTATATCAGAAATTCTCGTTGATAAAGGACACTTTTTTTTTATGAAGCTCCAACAATATTTTACACCAGTTATATACATGTATCTACTCACCTGTAAGCCATCAAATATAAATAATATAATTGAAGATATAATTGTGATGAATAAAACTTGTTTTGGACCAAACGCACAGCAGTTGAGTCGAGACAATAAACTTCCATCATTATTTGCTAAAATGAAATAAAATTGTAATTAAATAGGCACCATAGGAGAGCAATACACATAAAGTCCTTTACATGACCTTTAAAACAAAGAGCTTAAGTGGCTTTAATTTCCCATCCATGGGCTGGGTTAAACTAAAAATATATTAATAAATTGTAATTGGTGCCAGCAGTATAGTTGATTAAATGAGACGGAAACCTGACGTCCCGTGTACACATTGGCGTGCCTGTCTTAATTAGCCAAGTCAGAGTGGAACAGTAAGACGTCGAGCCCCATTTCACTTCATTTTACTTATTTGTCTCTCAAAAGTGTCTACATTTCCATGTTCTTGGGTAAGACCAAAAGGACATCTCTATCAAATTTAGGTGATGTTTGAAAGGTTAAGACCCCATATGAACATAAATTCCTTTTTTACATCATATTTTTCAGAAAGTGATCCCTCATGAATTAACATTTAAGATAAAATGGATAACTATAAGCAATAGGCTACTTACATTGTTCTACAATAGTTGTCTCCCCTGTATCAACATATGGTACTTGTGTTGCTACACTACCAAATCTTTCTTTAATAACCAGCATTAAAACTACAGCAGCTACCCCCAACTTAAATAATAGATAGAAAAAAATAATATAGTATACTATAATAAAACAATTACATAATGAAATTCAACTATAGACAATAAAATACAAAAAATGAAAATGAAGTGAAATGGGGTTAAATATCTTACTATTCTGCACCAACCAGGCTATTGAAGACAAGGTATATCCCATAGAGTGTGTTGTTGGGGAAATTTTGTCCAGGCAGTGGATTAAATTAAAGGAGCTAATACTATAATAGATTTAAGTTTTAAAAAAAGTATTGAATTGTGTTCTTCGGATTAGTAATGGACCAAGGTCAATAACCTTAAAACTCTCATATGGACAATAAATATAGTCTTTACAGACTGGGGTTTAAAATGCACTCAACACAAACTAGGTCATTTGGGGACTAACATATGGTTTAATTTTATTTCAAAATTCAGTGGGGGGAAACCAGAGGACCCGGAGAAAACCCATGAGGTTGGACAGGCGACCCTACTCCTTGTCGTGTACAACCGGGGATTCAAAACCTTGCCAGTTGACTCAATAACAGGCTTTATGATACAACACGCACATGCTTACCATTCAGCCATCCAACCCCCCTAGTCTTGATAGAGTTCGTAGGAATTTTGTGACGACAAACAGCCTAATGGACAATATACAACCACATTTCTTGACTTCATATCTTTATTGCTTTGATTGATTGATTGATTGATACCGAAATATACAAACCTGTAAACCACCTAGTATGTAGAAAGCATAGGGTAATTTGGACATGTGAGTGTAACGGAAAACTTTCTGTGGTTGTGGGGGAACATCAATGGTTTTATTTAATCCAATTCGGACACTCTCTTTCGGTGGTTCCAGGGTGAAACCATCAACAAATGGAGAACAATCTCTATTTAATAAGAAAGATGACGCAATCATCGGACTAACAAAGGCTCCAAATCCATAAAAACAATGCATCGCCTGAAAAGATACAGAAAAATATTGATTGCCTTTCAGAACTTATTAGTTATTCCAAAATTTATGCTAGTAATTTAAACATTATAAATGTCAAAGTTGAAGGTTTATTAATAAAACATGAGGAGAAAAATCTGATCAATCTCAATTAACATTATAATAATCACTATAATAATAATACATGACATTTTCAACAAATAGTTTGTTCTCTTCGGTGATCTAATCTCCCATTTTTGGTAAGGGACATCAAACACAATACATAATTTGACATTTAAATGATAATTTATTCCAATTGTTTGTCAATTTCAAAATTTCAGCTGCCTGGTCAATTTCCATAAAGATTCTCATATAAATCCTGTAAGTCTTTTCGTTGAAATAAAAGATGAGGATAAGTGTCCTACTTGTCTTTCTGAACCAACTGGGCAAATGAAGAAGGGCATACACCATGTGCTATAAGAAAGTTTGACCCTGACAGCAGTGTTTCTGCCTGGTCTTTTTTAAATACCTAAGTGCATGGAAATGTGTACATGGGAACCTAGTCTTTTTATCTCATATGAGCCACTAGAAGCTGTTCATTGCAAGACCTTGAGTCCTGCACAACTTAATTACAAGGGAAAACCTGGAAGGTTCTAGGCTAACGCAAGGATCGATCTCAAAACCTCCTGGTATGTGACCATACACTTTAACCATTGAGCCACCTGGACTCTAAGCTAGCTTTTGAAGACTATAGGGGGAAGAAGATATGATTATTTGAAAGTGCTTGACAGACCAGGTGACACCACAGAGCAACAGTACAGTCTCATAAAATCTTTTAAAGGGAGTATATAATAGAATGGGTTTTAAAATCTCAACCTGGTCATTTTGAGACTAACAAAGATACTTTTATTCTATGGTTAAGAGTACAATGTTTTGCGGCCTACTCTTTATTGAATTCCAATTGTCAATGTGTGCATGGATAGGCTATGTATTTTGTCTCATTCCAACAACTAGACACATATTAATTATCAGCCCCTCAGGTACTACCCAATGATGGTACTACCCCTAAGTCCAATCTTGAACATTCTGGGCAGGTTAGGTGGCCGAATGGTTAACCTGTAAATGTTTAATCAGAAGGTCTGTCATTGAGTCAACCTGATGGGTTGTCCCTGAGTCCTTCAGTTTAATTCCACTGTTAAATACCCCACATCAAGATAATTATTGAAATAAAATTGAAACACATGTTAATCTCAAAATGACCTAGTTTGTGTTGAGAGGATGTTAAACCCTATATCTCTCTCTGTGTGAACATTCTAATCAAGTACCCTGACTGGCGTGGTACCCCATAAAAGAGAGACATGAGTCTCGTATTGACTTGACACCAACAAGGTCATTTCAGGACAACACAATTTCAATAATGATTTTGTATGTGGGGATCTGTAGCTGTCAACGGAAACCATAGATCCTATAGAAGCTAAATACCCACAAGCTTAGGGCGACAACTATATATACACCTCATCAGTCTGGAATTACACAACAATTGACTCAATGATAGATCCTTATTATCTAAAGCGCATGTGTTAGGTCACTAGGCCATCCATTCCCTCTAAATCAATATGAAAAACCTTCACAAATCATTAGAAGTTAAGTACATAACAGATTCCAATTGGTAATCCAATACAAAAATCCATTAGCAAAATGTCAGAAGCGAAAACAATCTACAAAAAACTGACTTCTTAAATGACAATATATGAAAATAATCAATGCCCCCATAGGGAAGTAATATCAGATGTTCTAGAAGTATAATCTGTTTAACATAAAAATCTCAATATAAAAACATTACATCTTTAGAAGGAATGGGGGATTGGGATGGTCTAGATTCAAGATCCATGCTTCAACATCTAGCTGGTCGGTTACCTCTGCTTTGGGTTGTGGTTTTGATATCTGGTGTGACCGTAGGTGGCTTGGAGGCAGGGGGCCTTCTCAACCCTGTGGGTTTACTCTAGTTACTCCATTTTCCTTCAACAGGAAAGACCCCTAAGTATGCGCTAAGATAATCAAAACAAGAAAACTTGTCTGTGATATCACTTTCGGTGGAAGCGGACGTTAAACATTAAGAAGAAGAACGACGACATCAGAAGGCATGGCTGCTGACCCAAAACATGATACAACTGGATTGTCTGATTGATGGGTACTGAAACTATTTGTGCCAGATGATCTACACCATGACTGTCAGAATGATATCTACTAGTTCAATTTGTGCCAGTTGATCCGCACAGTAACAGTCAGAATGATATCTTCCGGACCAATTTGTGCCAGTTTATCCGCACAATATGACAGTCAGAATGATATCTTCAAGACCAATTTGTGCCAGATTATCCACACCGTGAATATCCAATTGACATATACCAAACAAAATTGTGCCAGATTATCCACACCATTGACTGTCAGAATGATATATACCAGAAAAATTTGAATTATTCTCAACGTGACTATCAGATTAATGAATTTTCAGCTCATCTCTCATTTGATTGTCAGAATAATCGGTATCATACCAATGTGCTTGATATCATCTCTCACTGAGATTGTCAGACTAATCGGTATAAGACCATCCGTTTGAGATCATCTTTGATTGTGTTTGACAGACCAATATGTTGGAGATCATCTATCACTATTTGGCATCAGACCAACGTGGTTGAGATCCTCTCCTGCTGTGATTAACAGACTAATTGGCATCAGACCAATGTGTCTGAGATCATCGCTCACTGTGATTGTCAGACTAATTGATACATTGATACCATAACAACATTGTTTTGGATCATCTCTCACTTAACATTTACGTAGGTTGCCTAGGTTCACATATGACAGTCTCCATGAAATATATTTTTACTGTGATGATTCAAACGCTAGAGATGCTTAAGCGGGGCTTATGTCGACTTGCAACTGAAAGCAACTGGCGTTTCGGCAACTGGGAGCAACTGAAAGCAAGTGAATGCAATTGAAAAAAGTCGACCTGAGCGCCTCTTACATCTCAAAGCAACTAGTTGCAGTCAGTAGCACATGTTCAACTTTCTACAACTGGCTTCAACTAGCGGCAACTAGTTGCAGTCAACATGAGCGTTCTTGCAACTGGAGTCAACTCGTTTCCATGGAAATAACATCACATGATAAGAGACAAGTGTCGTGTGACTTTATAAATAATGGAAGCGAACGAAGACACCCATTTTTTAAATGTTGACGATGTAGATAATAATATACTAATAGAATTGTTGCAAGACCGACCATGCCTTTTGGTTTGTTCTTTTAGGTTATTCGCCATTTTGTTGATCACATGATGTATAAATGTTATCGTTATCAGTTAAGTTCTATCGTTATTAGTTCCGAGTTGACATAGGTGCTCCCAATTCAGTTGCTCCTAGTTGTCCTCAGTTGCTGATATCATCGACATAAGCACTCTTGCAACTACTTGTTTTGAATTGTAAATTCAACAAAAACCCGCTTTATATAAAAGATCCATTACAAACGGCAATAAGCAAATTTTTGAAATAAAGTTAGAAAATGACCAAGTTGTGTCAGGGTGAAACCACTATTCTCTCTACTTTAATGGTTATTTCATAAGATGAAATGAAGCGAATGCCCGAAAAATAAAATAATACATTTTTGTCAAGTAAGACTGCATGCATGCTAGTACATATTGTATTGATTTGTAACTCTTACAATATAATTCACATATCCATTATGACAGTTTGAATATATTTTCCAATAATGAGTGTACAAAATATATATATAATATACTTTAGACAACAAAGATTCTGTGCCTATACAAACGTATATAACAATAATTTGAATATATTTTGGATCTTATCTGAAGTATAAATATACTTCTAATGTAATAAAATTCATATACCGGTAACAAAGACTGTGCCTTCATGTTAAATATATACTTCCAATCAATAAGTGTATAATTTGGATCATAACTGTAATATAAATATATGTCTAATATATACTCTTCCAAAAAAGAAATGCACAGACCAATTTTTATCCTTTTTTTTTTGAACGAGGAGGTTGTTTCCACAAATCTTAGTTGTTTTTAATTATTGGTTTTAAATGTAGGGTCACTAATTGCGACTGGTCATCCTTTCTGCAAAAATTTGTTTTCCCTTGGTTGCACCAAGACACATGAATTTAACGACTTTGCAAGCTTTTTGCATGGAACCTCAATCTAGGGCCTTTAAAATCCCTGGGTTCTCGGTTTCCAAATCAGTTGCATATGTAAACCTTCAACGAACCAAGTGATGCCACATCTGAACGAAGACCAACGCAACAATGCTATTGGTCGATTACAAGCAGGTGATCCTAGACAGATGTAGCCAGGCTGCTGAATGTTTCCCAGAGTTCCATTTCTCGCCTTTGGGATAGGTACCGACAGCAATGCTCAACACATGATCACCCAAGCTCGGGCAAAACAAGAGTGACCCCAACTGTCCTGGGTCGTCACTGCCGGTTACTGCAGCAGCGAACACCTGGATGGCGAAGAATCTTAGATCAGACAGTCCGTGAATGCTTACGTGAAACCGGATTAATAATAATAATAATAATCGCGTCATTTTACAAGGGTAGCAAATTAGGCCGGAGGCCTTTTTCCAATTTGGCCCTTGGCACAGATCGTGCGAATGATTTCGATCATTACTGCAGGAAGAAACTGAAGAACTCGGGGGAAACCTGCCTGATCCGACGGGAGACCGAATATCCCTCTCACTTACAACGATAAAGTTCTTGCCCTGAGCTGGGATTGAACCTTTGTTGCATTGGTGAGAAGCCGCCTTTCTATCGCCACAGCTATCCGATTACGAGCCAGTCATCCCCGTTAGAGTTCCTGTTAGAGCTGTCTTTTTTGGGAGAGTATACTTTATAATAGCATAGATTTTGTGCCTATTCTTATAGAACATATATTGTATTGATCTACAACAAGTATGTTTATTTATATGAAATGTAGATAATGGTAACATATATTTATCGAGTATTACAGTCTTTATTTACCACATATAATAATAAATCAATAAAACACATTAAATAAAATAATAACATATAACATCAAATAAATGCTTTAATATGTGAGATATCAAAGCCTATAGAAATATGACATATTGCTTTTTTAATAGTCAAATTATATATTATTAGTCATATGTTTTGCGCAGAATTTTTTTGTATGTGACAAATTGCGCAAAACATTATTAATAACGACAATCATTATTAATAACGATAATAAAAAAACACATTAACGGGACTATTTATTGTTGAAGGAATCAATTATGCCACATGAAAATCTGAATAAAGTTATTGCCTTGTATATTAACTACTTAATTTATTTGTCAGCTCATTGGCAATCAGTTATTTCATAATATAGCCAAGTCAAAGGTCTATCTTCTGTTATTTTGTACAATTTATTGTTCTGATTCTGTGGGGGGGGGGGATGGCCTAGTGGTCTAGATTGCCGAGCTTCGACCTCTAGCTGGCCGGCCACCTCTAGCTTGCGGCTGTGGTTTCGAGCCCTGGTGTGAGCGTATGTGGCATGGAGATAGGGGCGATTTCTCAACCTCGTACTTTCCTCCAGGCACTCCTGTTTCCTCCCACTGCTAAAGACACCTACGCGCAAGCGAATTATTGAAATAAAATTAAACCATATGTTAGTCCCGAAATTATCTAGTTGTGTTGAGTGGACGTTAAACCCCATTTCTCTCTCTCTCTGATTCTGGGGGATCACGGTGGCTAAGTGGGTGAGACGCAGGCTCGCTAGCCTGGAGGTTGGGTGTATTGGCTGAGAAAGTTCATGCTGTTTTTCCAGCGTGTTTTCCCCTTGTCAGTGATACAGGATGGAGGGACGCACAAGGACAGCTGTCTAGTCATTCGGATGGGATGAAAAAAACGAATTCCTGTGTACACATTGCCATGCACCTAAAAGATCCCTTAACAGTCGGAATTTGATGTAAGAGAAGGCCGTAGTGCCGCTGTCCGGGCAAAATTCTCTCATAGCACACTGTATGGCGTACGCCCGTCTTCATTAGCCCAGTAAAGGAGCAGAATAGTAGTAGGACGTTAAACCCCATTTCATTTCATTTGTTCTGATTCTCTACTTATTTTGTTAAAGTTTGCAACATAGGTTGCCTGCCAATGCAATAAACAATAAACTTGCAGTTTTGTTTTTTCAGGTACTTAAAGATATTAGACAAATTTTAGAATAAAATCTTTCATTTTCACAACACAAGATAACAAAAACATTATTCAAATCTTAAATGTTCACAAACTAAACTCTGCAGACTACATTTAGCTATTGCCCTCTTTTTCCAGAAGTACAAAATACTCATACTATCTTACAAAATATATCTTAGAAGTCTGAAATCTCATGTACTCTCTTTTACTTCCCCTATTCTAATAGAACATTAATAGAATTCACAGCATGCTTAATGGAAATGTTCAATTTGGATTTTACTAGAACTGTATTAATTGTGACATTTGCTATTGGGACATAACTAAATCTGTTTTCTTGAGAATTTTCTTTTACAATATATTCTGATTAAATATCAATTTCCCAAGCTTTCTAGTTTTCATAAGTTTTTTCCATTTGGAGGCTAATTTAAACAATCAGAATTTAAAAGAGTCGTGATTTGAGCGCCATTATAACAACTGAATGTGTTGTGAGTTAATCCCTGCAGGCATTCTAACGCGTAGCTTTGTAATAAAATTAACACTATTTCAGTCACGTCTACTGGTTTGTACATCAAATAAAGAATCAGTGACATTTCTAACTAAAGACATCTAGTTATCAACATCTTCTTTTTAAAAAAAAAAAAAAAAATTTTTTACATTTAATCATGTTAATTTAATTTAATGTGTATTTTTTATCTGGAAGTATTGTAAATATTATGTGATTGTTCATATATTTTGGGACATCTCGATTATTTTCTTCTGTATCATTTTAAGCCTACTTCCTATATTGACTTTAACATGGCGAATTTCTTGGAATTTCATGCCTTCGGTAGTGCATTTGTTTCCCAACTAGAGCATCTCTAATCACTATTAGTTTCCGAACCTGTGACAGGTCAGAAAATCTGATTATCCTCTATACTTTCATTCTCTATTAGTTTTATTTTTTACTTCTAAATATTCCATTATGGGATGAATATGCTAATATTATGTTATTGGACTTCTTTATTTGGATTCAATCCACGACAGGGCTTTACTTAACGAGATACTCAATAGTTCTTCTGATTTACTTACTGTTGGCAAAATCATATAAATGTTATGCTGACAGCTGATATAAGATCTAACTATTTTTTGTATATTTTACTGACTTGTTACAATTTAATCTAAACTTCTGTCTGACTGAGCAATTATGGGCATTAATGATCCAGGTAGGCGACATATATTTATTGGTATATAATTAATCTTATCTTAATTAATACAATGCTGTTTTTCGATGCATGGAAATGTAATTCAGCTAAGAAACAAAAAGTCCTTAAATCTATTATGATATATCGATGACAGAATGGAAATGGAATTTGTTTTTTGTTATTCTGTGTAATATACACTGTCAACTGATAGAATAGAGATATATCATGTATATTTCAGAAAAATATATTCTAAATGAAGCTTTATCTTAAAACAAATGGATATTGTATTGAATTTCTTGCATTATATTACATCCATGTTTAAATCTATATAAGATTGTTCATATTATTTTTGAAATCTCGAGTAGCGATATAGTTATTAATTTATTTATTACAAAAACAAACCAGGCCCAATCTTTGCACAGAGTTACAACGTACTATAATATGGTCTGCTACACACTTAATAAATGGGGGGTTGTGATGGCCTTATATTGGTCTCTACCAATTTTGTAAATAATGCTTGTTTCATTGATTGTTGTCAGAAAGAAAAAAATACCAATGCAAAAAATATCTGGTAATACACCACTTTGAAGTTATGGTACTATTTTGTAAAATCACCAGGTTTCACACATCAAGCTCAAGCTGGCCGGTCACCTCTGGCTTGCTGTTGTGGTTTCCTAATAGCATGGAGGTAGGAGCGCGTTCTCAAACTCGCGATTTACTCTGGGTACTCAGGTTTCCTTCCACAGGAAAGACCCTTGCGCATGCTCTAAAATATTTAAAATAAGAAATGTCTGCAATGTTACCCTCAGTGGAAGTGGACGTTAAACAGCAAGAAGAACAACAACTTACTTAATCTTAAATACTTATACAATCATAGCTGGATTTACTACAAACCAGGCTGAACCCAAGGTATTCAAGATCTAGAGGGCTTCAGTCAAGGTGTCTAATATTTTTGACATTGTCATTACATGCACCATAGGCTTAAACATCTGGCATCATCCTAGGCTTTTCTCAGTTGTGTTTAAAACACACTCTTATCTTCCTTGTGTATTGTGAGTGGCATCATATATTCCAGAGAGAGAAATGGGGTTTAATGTCAACTCGACACAAACTAGGCCATTTCGGGACTAACATATGGCTTGCGCTTAGGAGTCTTTAGCACAGTGGGGGGAAACCGAAGAAAACCCAGGAGGTTGGACAGCGACCCTACTCCTTGTCACGTACCACCAGGGATTCAAAACCACGCCAGTTGACTCAATGACAGACTTTATATGATAAAACACGCACATGTTAACCATTCGGCAATCCACCCACCCCTCGCATCATAATTGGGAATGTCTAAAAGCTAGCTAGGGTATAATCTCTTGATCTAAATCTGGCCAGGTCAACATTTTACAAATACAAGGTTTGAAAGCTCTAATTATGGGTGAGCTACCCGGTAAGTGAGGTTATAGATGAATAAATAATGGCTATTATTCAAATTTATTGCAAATCAATATGCAAATTCAATAGTTACAGCGAATTAATGGCAACAAATTATTCTGGCTTGCCTCAACTTATTGCCCTTGTTATTACTTTTATGGCCATTTATATCATGCTTAATATAACATTAATGGATTGCACAGTATGGTATAATACATAAAATCGACAGAGCATTTGGTTTCTGTATATCATATATATATTACTCTTCATTATTTATTAACTTTATTTTTCAAATTATAAGTTATGATAAAATAAATGTGATATACAATGAACCAAACTTAAATGTAATAACTATGGGTACAGAATATAAATTAATAACAAAAAAAAATCCAAAAGTGTTAACCCTTAGAATCCTGAGTATTTTTTATAACACCTGTACCATGTGCTTTTTTTTAGGAAACAGTCAAAAATAGGTATATTTCAACGGAATGGTTATTCCCTCTATAGTACCATAACTTCAAAATGTTGTATTGCCAGAATTATCTTTTTTGTGGAACCATATTTTTTGCAGTTAATTTAAGTTTCTCATACATTAGTATTTCTTCTTACTGACAACACTCTCTGATAATGAAACATACATCATTTACAAAATTTGTAGCAATCAACTCTTGAAAATGGCATTAAATTTTAAAAAATGGTATCATGTCCTGGCAAGATTTTTTTTTCAGTTTTCATGGTAATGCAGTGAAATATGAATTCCTGAAATAAATGTTGGAAACAGCACATTTCCTTATTAGAAATGCATATATAACTTGGGAGCTGTTTAAAGGAATACTCAAACAGCAATACGGTGCATTGTTATTATAAGCAGAAACAATATCAATTTTTTTTGGAGGGGGGGGGGGAACTTCAAAATTTCACACTAAGGTGTCCAAAATTCAGTGAGCCGCTAAAGGTGTACATACAAATTTTATAACAGCTGTTCTGATTAGCTGGTGTGATCTCTCTTTTTTTTAGTCTTTGAAAACAAGTCAATGTGGAAGCACCTAATTAAAGAGGCTCAGGGGTTTTGGGCACTACTAGAAGTGCTCAATGTCAGGGCCTAGAAGACCATAATGCTGATTCCAAACATTACGAATGTGGTTTAAATCATTTTGTTGATTTGAAGAGTGGACAGT
The DNA here is from genome assembly GCA_917208275.1 of Patella pellucida. Taxonomy (NCBI): domain Eukaryota; kingdom Metazoa; phylum Mollusca; class Gastropoda; family Patellidae; genus Patella; species Patella pellucida. The sequence continues at coordinate 48,978,533 of OU795042.1, read as the reverse complement.
TATATTTGGATAGAGATCAGTGTCAGCTAAATATAGGTTGGAAAGGAAGATACAGCATTTACAAAATCCCTGCCTTACATGAGGTAATTGCTACTGAAAAGTCCAGGGCTGTCTTTGAACATCTTATCATGTAACACCTCATAATTGGGTTTGATAGGCTAGTGGTTTCTAACACATGCATTTTAGATCAGAAAGGTCTGTTTTTGAGTAAATGGCATCATTTTTGGAGATCTCCTCTATCCTTATCTTTCTCTAAAAATACAACATATAAATGTATTTTACCTGTAAAAATGGGGAGACATTCCGTCCAAATAATAGAATCATTCTTAAGTTAGCAATACAGTCAAGGCAACCCATACACCATCCCATAAGCATTAAAACCACTAATAATCCACTAAAACTTGTACACGATGGGATTAACATCATAGCACATGACACACCCACTGCTCCTATTAATAGTAACAGATGATTATACACCCTGAAAATACACAATCACATAATATATTAGATCAAAAAATAAATTAAATCGCAATCCCATCGATAGTAAACAATCACATAATATTAGTTCACGTAATAAACAATCACATAATATATTAAATCATATAATGACATAACAACTGGTTGCCATGCAAGATAACCCACATTTTGCAAGAGATGGACAGAGAACAAGCTCAAAAAAAGAAGAAATTTGTTATACAATCAGGGGCCATAATTCAGACAGTCAAGATCCGATTTGCATGAATATCTACTGGAACATGGATTTTGGGGCCATAAACTTATATTTTAAGATTCATTTAAATCTGATGCAAATTGTGACTTCTAGAGCGTCCACAACCTTGATATTACATACTTTTACATTATTTGCATACAAGGAGTTGCAATTTTGTCCGGCAGTTTCAATTTTCATGAAATTCAAACTCAACTGTCATTAAGGTATAGCCTAATGGTGATAAATTTAAATGTTTTTCAAAATCAGATAAAAATGTGGGTGCATAAAAATGAAATAAATTGGGGTTTAATGTCTTACTGTTCTGCTCCAACTGGGCGGTCTTATAAAGGTGTAGGTCTAATAAATGAATATTCTAATGAGAACTCTATTCATTATCATATTAGTTCAACTTTAAAAATCAGAAAATAAATAGTGCATGTGATATCTCCATTTTTGGTCCCCCCAATCCTTCCCAATATATTTTTTCTACTTTTATAGTTTCTGTTATCTCTTCAACAAAAGTTCATCACGATTTCTAGGATTATACTGTAGTATGGAAGAGTCGATGAATCTAATGTTCTTTCAACAATGACTGGAATGAGTACATTAAGTTTGGAGCAGAGCATGAGGAGAAAGTAGTAGGTAACCAATCTAATCTAAACTACAGTCTGTCCTAGCTATTGATTTCTACATGACATAATCCAGATATACAACCTGCGGTGTTTTCTTACCAGGAGAATGGAAAGAAAGATTTCAGCGTTAAATAGTAATCATTTCCTGTTATTTTTTGATAGATACTGCATGTAGCTTTATTTTTCATAGAGTACTACAGATATATATAGCAATGTTAATCGTTTATTACTTGGTTCATGTACTTGTAAATACGGATTGCCTAAAATCTCTGATAAAAGTAGAAATGAAATGGGGTTTATTGTCCTACAGTTCTGCTCTAACTGGGCTAATGAAACAGGTATACGTCATACAGTGTGCTATGAGGGAAATTTAGTCGACTCTTATATCGTATTCCAGATGCCAAGAGATCTGGTGTATACCAAAAAATTTTCATCCCATCTAAAAGACTAGACAGCTGCCTTGTCAGGCCTTCCTTTATGCACCACTGACAAGGGGAAACCACAACGGAAAATTCTGATGAATTTTTTTGGTTAACTTGACCGCCGGAGCACAAAAATGCCGCAAATGAACCATTTTAAAAATCCAGCTGTGACCTGTCTTCGAGAAGACTTCTTATTTCAAATTAGTTTATCTTGGCCGTCTGAAATTGTCGGCAATAGCTAGCTTGGTCACAGAACTAGTACTATATACACAGTCATAAAAAAGGTGCTGTAGCTAGGAAACAGTAGTTTTTGGCCAGTTTCAGGCAGGTCTAGATGTGCTAAAGACGTAATGGGGAATAACAGAAAAAAAATGGAACTACATTTTCTAGACATCAATGTAGATTCGTTTATAGGTCGATACACCATTGCCCATTGGCCACACCAATCCAAGCAAAAATTTAAATAATTTGTCAATGGATTGTTCTTCATTATAAGGCAATACAAGGTGGGAGTAACCTGTATCAAAAATCTTTACATTTCCCTGTGAAAAGCAAAAGGCAATTACAACAATATGGTGTTAAAGGCATTCAACAAAAATCTTGTCAAACAATCACCCTAACTGTCGAGATTAATTTCTTTTAGATGACTATCATTTTCCCTCTGGGCGTTCAAGATCAATTCTTATCGTATCAAGTAATTTATAGTCTTGATTTATTGTACAGTCAGAGCGATCCACATTAAGTAAAGGATTAAGATCATCATTATGGTATTTGTCATGAATGTTCCGTTTGGAATTCTATCGATTTTTCACAATAACGGAGGTCGGAGACCCATACAAATGTTGACATTGCCCTTGCCTGAATAGTAATTAAGTCTAACAGACACCCAGTGACAATGAATGGGTCATCCACACAGCAATGAATTGGAAGAGATAGAAACATCCCATTCAATAACCTAACAACTAATGATTGTGATCTGTTTACAAATATTTGATACTGATGAGGCCATGCACGCACACATATAGTTCATGAACTAAACTTATCTGGATTTAAGATGATTGGTGAGCTATTTTACTCAATTACAAAACTTGTGTGTTTGAAACATGAGTTGAATGGTCTATATAATGTGTGTGCTTTAGATCATAAGGTCTGTCATTGAGTCAAGTGATGTGGTCTCAATTCCAAGCTTGTACATGACAAATGGTCTATATATACTAGAGTCACCTTGTAAACCTTTCAGGTATCCTCCCAATTGAATACAAAACCATGTTAAGACTCTAGGGCAGTGGTTCTCAATCTTTTTGACAACAGCACACCTTGGAACACACGACTCCAACTAAATAAAGAATAATTACACAGCTATGAACTTACTTGCAGTGAATACTCAATTAGAATCATATGGTTTTTCGCATTAAAAAATTTGTGGCACACTAAGAAAGATCTTGAATCACTGCCCTAGAGCATTGCACAGTGGCAAGAAAGAATGAGGCCTCATACCATTATGGCAATATAACTATGTTCTCTATATTTCTAAGTCATTATAGCTATAAAAAGATTCTTCATTTCATTAATTTCTACAGACAGTGTGTTCTATTTCATTATGGTTCTCATGCATCGTCATTATAAAATATAATGATCTTAAACCTATTCAACGAAAGCAGACACAGTGGCGCAGTGAGTAATACGTTGGTTTGCTAACCTCAAGGTCCAGTGTTCCATCCTTGGTTGTCTGATTTCAGAGGTGTAGGAGGTCCAGTGTACCAGCGTACCCTTGACAGTTGGAGTTCTAAATAACAGTAGTCCATAGTGTCGCTGCCCAAACAAGATTCCTCTGCTAGCACACTGCATGACATATTCTCGTCTTATTATCCAAGTCGGAGCCGAAAAGCAGGATGTTAAACCCGATTTCATTTCATTTCTATTCAACACCAGACTATTAACTTAATGACATCCTGTGACTGCTCAGATAACTTCCTTCAAATCAAAATGTCTCCTGGCTATTTATTTAAGCGATAAGAAAAACATTGACTAGAAATCTCTACACCATTCATTAACAACCTTTTTGAAAGGAAATCAGAAAAAGATCCCATAATCATTATTAAAAGCTATCCTTGAGACCTTTGTAAACATTCTGTGAAATCGCTCTAAGGAAAACAGGAATTTATATCGGATTTATAATCCTTTGTCTGTATGATACTGATCCATGATTGGTTTATTATCTGACTGGTATGCAAGTCAGACAAAATAGACAGGTTACCCTGATCTAAGGGATAAGCAAGTAATCCACAGACTATTTATAATATGTTCAAATATTTAAAGGTTTTTTCTAGTGCATAAAGTAAATACGATTAAATGTACAAAAAAGAATGGAGACCATCCCTGATATAAACGTACTGATCGATAGGTTTGAGACAACTTATTTTCCTCTTTTTCCTATGCAATAAATGGATCTCTGAAGCTAATAGAGTTGAATACTAACTGGACGACATTATACATTTCCATAAATATACATTTTGTTCCTGATTTTTGTTGTTATAATATTTACACTACAGTTCAGACTACAAAAACGGTATTAGCCAATCACAACTGTTCAATTAAAACACCCAAAGACAACAGATAACTAAAGTAGCCAAATTTTTATACTGTAGGCCTGCCTATAGACCAAAAAGATTTTAAATATTTATATGGAATCAAAAATTTAATATTAATTACATTGGCTTTTATCCATTTGTCAAATATTGTAAGTGTGTCAGTAAGCTGTCTAATGGCATCTCCTGTAATAAGAAATCAATGTTTTCTTCGAAAAGAGGAAAAATTCTTTGAAATTTAAGATGTAATGTTGTAATCATGTAATCGAAACGGAGATGGGAAACTAAATGTAGTTAGTGAGAATAAGCCTTTTGTCGAACATCCTGTGCTCGATTGTAAAATATCGCAACTTTTTATTCATTTCTGCCTGTAAGGTTAAGATAACACTTGTTTGTCATTTTATGACCTGATAAATGTCAAGTTAGTTTTTTGTTGGGTTTTTATCAGACACTTTCAGGTTTTCAACCTTTCAAATAAGCAAGCTAATTCTTGCTAACATAAAGTTCATAGGAAATGAAATGAAATGGGGTTTAACGTCCTACTTTTCTGCTCCCAACCTGGCCTAAAGAAGACCGTAAAGTTTATAGGTAAATTCAACATCTATTAATGTATTGGGTAACATTACAGTTTATAGCTAAATTTAACATCTATACTACTTCAGTATTTATGATACGTTTCCAAACGACTTAAATTTATCAGTCTTCATCTGGAATTTGAGACCGGTGCCCCAAGGTGTATTTTGTGGCATCTGGATTAAACCAAACATTTTTTTATCAAAATAATGTGTAGTTGAAATTTGCCTTTCTCTATCAAGTATGGCACATGGGTTATTCACTGCATAACCCTCTCAAACAACCGTAATCAGTTATAAGGTCACCAAACGAAACAATTGACCCGAAATCTTAAAAGGGTTACGTGTCCGGATAAGCAGTTTTGGCGTTCACGTCCAAACGACTCAATATTTTGAGTTGAAATTTATAGACAAGGCAAATACACCATTCCCTTATATTTTTGGGTTTTATTTTCATACATTCTCATACTTTTATTTTTGAGCCTCTGTTTAATTTGGGTTTGTCCCTTTAAGAATAAATATGTAAATTTAACAAATACTTCCAGACATTATCTTGAAAGATTTTATTGGTTTACACTATACAGAACCTTATAATGGTATTTAAAGGCACCCATGAAACCTTGTCAAAGCTGTGTCATAGCCATAGGTTTAGTTTCCATTGTTTTTATGAAACACTATATTAGTGAACTTTTCAACTGTCACCCACTGTTTGTAATCAATATAAGTTTATATAATGGATTTGGTGTTGTATTTCTTATATCATTTATTAGCTTATTTGTTTTCTTCCCTACTTATCATGTCTACTTAAAGATACATTATGGTTAGATAAAGAGTTGGCAGTTGTCACTATAATAGTTAAAAACTAAATAATGTAAAGGTAATTCGCTGAAAATTTCAGTCAAATTGATCCACTATAAACCGAGATATACCGGTAAGCGATTGAAATTTCGGCCTACCCTCGATCATCATAAACAGCAGTCTTGATTATTCATTTTTTGATTTAATTATCAATGAGCAGTAAGCAGCACATAGGAATCTAATCCAGTCAACAACGAAGGCTAGCTTTGACATCGAGAGTGTATTATGGTCTGGATAAGTTAATTAAAGTTACATTATTCAAGATATAGATAAGAACTAGCCATTCTTGCTATACTAGTTGGAAAGTAGATGATGTAAAATGAATAATTTGAAAATTTCATTCAAATTACTCTATTGTAAGCGAAGATATTGGCATTTGAAGATTTGGCCGACCTGTGCAATAATTTTAACCACGGTCCTGATTGATCAAAGCTAAGACTCGAAGCGTCTGGGCGCGCCATATTTGATTTATCACTTAAACGTTTTAATCTGTTTAATTTCGGAGCAATCTGATGCCATCCAAAGTTGATTAGGGCTGGATCAGTTAATTAATGTCTAATTAATACTTTAGAAAACATTTCATGCCCAAATAAAGACCTGCACTAGACAGATTATGTCTTGAATAATGCATGTTCAATATCTAAATTAATAATTTAGATAAAATTTCAGGCCTAAAGAAAGAAAGACCTGTAATAGGCAGATTAAGCTGTTGCATAATGCATGTTTAATCTGTTGGTAAAATACCCTGGATGTGTCTGTATAATCGACAGATTCAAGTCGTGTACTGGGTCAAATCGTCACACTCTAACGGAAATCTAATAGCCATGAGTAGTTCACTTACATGTGTCTAGTCAACAGTTCGAGATCAACAATTGCAACAAATTACCTAGAAATTAATATATATCATGATTTGTTCTTCTCAAAGCTGGGGGTTGGATGACCACCTGGTCTAAATAATGCCTGCACCTCTCACAGTAAGGTATATGTCAATGAGAGAGAGAGAAATGGGGTTTAACGTCCACTGGACACAAACTAGGTCATTTTGGGACTAATATATGGTTTAATTTTATTTTAATAATTCGTAGGGGTACTTTGCACTGGGAGGAAACCGGAGGACCCGGAGAAAACCAAAGAGGTTCGACAGGCAACCCTACTTCTTGTCCCGTACAACCAAGGATTTGAAACCATGCCATGTGACTCAATGACAGGCATTATGATACAGCACGCACATGCTAACCATTTGGCCATCCAACCCCCGTCTGTCAATGAGTTAAGTGGTTTCTATATTGGGTCAGAAGTGTGATAGCCTGCCAACTCTCGGGGACCTCTGGTTTCCTTCCACTTAAACTAAAAGTGTACCATACATTAGTCCTGAAATAACCTAGTTTGTGTTGAGTTGACATTAAGCACCACTTATTGTCTCTCTCTTTCTCTGTCTCAAAGCAGAGTGAAGAGACATATGCCTAAATGAGTTTAATATAAGTGACTGTAGCACGTTAGAAGTCTCAGTTTATTAGTCCCTTCATCAATCAAACACTGGTCAGTTCCACAGATAGATGTTAATGTTATTTAACACATCGCTATATTCTAATTTCTGTTTTTATTCATGGAGATATCAGCTCAAATTTGTCATGATATTCCCTGAGCTGGAGGTGAATGATTGATCAGACAATTGGTAGAATATCCTAGCCTATGTTATACAGTCTTCAATAGAAGGCTTGATCTCGCTTTAACTACATACATGTACATCTTATGAAGCCCTTCAAGTAATACCCCCCCCCCCCATACTTGGCGCTATTTTTGATACTGACCCAGGTTGAAACCCTATCAGATTTCGCGATCATCACATATACCAAGCCTCACTCTTTCCAGCTAAAATGTCTACCTGTGGTAATCGAGTTGCAAACTTAAAGTTCAAGGTTTGTTAAAGGAGCTAAATCGCTTATATTTGGGACCTAGAAATTGACCCAAATAGGTTGCATCGCAATGTAATCTGATTGTATATAAACTGATTTACATTCAGTTGTTTCCGTTTTGACTCCAATTTCAAATCAGTTATGTCCAACGAAATTGCAATTTCAAGTGTCTGGTTATATAAGTCTAATGTGCATGATCTCCGGATAATATGCATCACCCTGCGTTTGACATGAGTTGTGGAATATGTCTATATAGCCTTGTTTTTTTCTGATCACTTGATACAAATGATGCTGAAACGCTCTATGGTACACGATTCGTGTACCAATGGTAAAATGTTTATTTAGAAATTAAATGGGGTTGAACATAATACCTTAACCAGGATCTCTATCTTGCACCACAGACAAGGGGAGACCATGCTGGAATATCCTGAGAAACTTTCTTAGCCCATTCGTCATGACGTCATGACATCATTCAGCGTTTTACATGATCAATCTCATTGCTGGAGTCACCCCTATGTATGATACATTAAAATTTGATTGTATTTCCTAAAGGTTTGATCTAGTTATCTTAGTTATAGGCCAGACTTTTATGATATCAATAAAAATCGAAGGGCTGAAAAAAGGGAACTTTCGCCTGATCCACACCATCCGTCAAGAAACACCTTACATCTCACCATAACTATGACAACTAGGTACACCTGACTCTGCTATTGCCTGCTTGGACCATGCGTGGGCATATTTGCACATGGACCAAGCAGGCAATGGCTTAATTCTCCGCCTCACTAAAAACTAGTATTTTGCCAATGCACAACACTAGTACACCATTTATCTTGATATTCTCAACTGTGATGCAAGATACACTTAAGGTATAATTATATTCCATTATATGCCCTTCGGGCATCTCCGATTTATATTGCATATTTCCTTATTGATCTAATAAATATGTATACTAACTCAACATTCAAAGACTAAAAATAACACACTTGCACGTGCAGCACTGTGTCAACATCTGCCTGAGTATAAATACGAGGTACGACTCGTCACAAATTGTCTTTTTCTTTTTTGATCTTGACCATGACTAGTGGTACACTACTCATATAATATCGTATACTTTGGTTTGTTTTACGAACCATTACTTTGCGATTTTGTTGGATCGTAGATTCAATTAATTTTATTTATTTTTTTTTTCGTTATCGCTACTGGTACGCTGTGCTGGTCCATATATTTTGTGACGTAGTTTCACACCCGATCATTTTTTGCTACGATGGATTTGGTAAGTGTCCAAGCGAAAATTTCGGGGAGGTTTGTCCGTAGAGTCTGGTTCTCTATAGAATCTTTTGACTTGGACATTCTCATACTTGATGTATGTAATAGTGTAATACCTCTTGTTTGATGAGGATATGATCTGTAAAAAGTCGCCATTTAATTCGGCTATAAATATCTCAACCGGATGTTTACACCGGTAACGAGGTGGCTATGGGAGGACAAGGAATAAATAGTATTTTTAAATATACGAAAGAAAGGTAAAGTGCTTTCTAAATCTTGTGATTAAAACAAGATTCGTAAATGTCCCAACCAGGTAGATAAATTCAGATGACAGACCGAGTGGTTTTGCCATTATAGATATGGTCGATTAGGCCTAATGTGTTTCAATCTACCCCGATCATTTTGACATTTTTCATGTCGGTAATTTTAAGACTAATAACCGTGTCGGTTCGATACGCCTAAATCTTGGTGTTGATAATCATCTTTTCACCTCCGGGACGGTCCTCAGTTCCGAGTGTATATTCTTATGAAAATCATAATGTTGTTACTGCTACCGCCGACAAAGGGATAATAGGCATGTTGAACTAAGTCCTATACCGGTAGTTTTTAGTAATATGAAAATCATAATGTTTTTACTGCTACCGCCGACAAAGGGATAATAGGCATGTTGATCTATAAGTCCTATACCGGTAGTTTTTAGTAATATTCTTAATATTTAAAGGTCTATGATATCAGATATGTCTACCGCCGACAAAGGGATAATACTATAGGCCTGTTGAACTAAGTCCTATACCGGTAGTTTTTAGTAATATTCTTATAACTTAATAAATAAGTATATAAGGTCCAATGATATCAGAATGGCTAGTTCAAATAAAAATGAAACAAATGACACATTAGCCTACCAATTACCCTTACATAAGATGAGATGATTTTAAAATCAAATAAATTTTATTCTTTTTTGAACGATTTTATGCAGACATTAATGTTTTTAATAATGTCATTGATGAATAATAAAATGAAATGAGGTTTAACTACCTACTGTTCTTCTCCGACTGGGCTTATGAAGACGGGTTATTGACGAGCACAAGACTCATATTATACTCATATTACAGGCAAGGTGTCATGTTCAACCAATCTGTGTAACCTACATAGGGTTCATAAATATTTGACCCTGAATCAACAATGTATAATTAGTTTAGAGCTGACAATAAATTAGTTAATGTGGTTACCATGAAACTTGTTGAGATTGATTAACTGGTTGTTAAAAAACCTATTCAAGAAAATTGCTAAATGCATGGGCCAGGTTGCCCCTCCGTTGGATACTGACATGTCAGTTTTACCCCAACAAGCACAGTCACAAGATGCGTCTGGCTATTCAGGATGTACAGTAGATAATTGACCTTATTGTCATTACTGTCAAAACATCTGGATCAAGACACAAAACTGTTATTGCCGCTTCAGTAGTGATCCTCAGGGGTAATACGTAGGCATTCCTTTTAATGTCTTTAAGTTGTTGATATCACCCACTCTGTTCTTCCCTTTGGCCAGTCGATATGACTTTAATAGGGCCAGATAGATCAGTCAAGTCATTTTTATGGCATATGTATCATTAAGGTAATCATATTGAATCGGGTACTAATTAGCAATCCATTTACAGGCGTCCCTTTCAGGGGCAGCATTAATCCAGCCACAGTAACATCTGTAAGTTATATTTTTGTAGCCAGTCAGGTCTCAAATATTTTTTAGGCAGTTGGTCTGTCATAACATCAGATAACTGGATTTTACAACCACCCTTTCAACTTCACTTGTTTAACCACCTCTATATTATAATTTAGAGAAGAGGGCTTTATGTCCAGGTTTTCCCGGGTTTTCATACCAATCAGTTTATTTATAAAATCTTTTTCCTTTAGTTCAGAAAAAGACTGACGATTATCGTCCTGTTATAAACCTGAATTTACACATTTTATAGTTTTATGAACATTTTACAAAAGAAACTAAATGTTTTGTATAATACATAGAGAGGAATTTCTATCATCTTTGGATCTAAAAGATGTCTTTTTTCTATTCCTATTCGCCCAGATCATCATAAAATTTTTACATTTTTTTTGATGAGATCAAATGGTTGAGATTACATCTCCCTTTCAGAGTTTCTTCAGCTTCAAGAGATTTTTATTTTAGTTTTCAAATCAAATTTTGTAAGCCTTCCCAAGCAGTGGATACTGTTCTTATTATATAGAAAATTCCATTTTTTCCCAGAAACAACACTGCAAAAAATGTGTATACACACAGAAAAATCTTAGATATTTTCTAGAGCTAAGCTTTTGTATTAAGTAACAAAAATTCTGTATTGTACTGATCTCTTACTCAAAACCAAGAAAAAATTAAGCTTTATTGATATCAAACAAGATTACTATCAGACAAGTGGCATGTTTTATTGGACTGTGCTCCTTTTTTCGAACAGCAATACTGGTAGCACCTTTTTTACATAGATAAAAGAGTAATCAGAGATTTTAACAGAATGTAATTATTCATATGGGTATTTCCCTCAATAACGGTTGAGTTAAACTGGTGGTTACATATAACATTACCTATCAAAATGGTAACCATATTAGACCATCCCTCAATCTGGTGTTTTTATTTTAGTTTGGAATCTCAATGAACTGTTGACAGTTTTCTATGGATTGAGATCATAGAGCAGCAATTTATCTAATACATACTTGTTCAAGGTGATAACACTCTACATGTATCTTATGTTTATTATATATTTATAATATTGGGGAGTCATTGATAAATTGTTTTAAAATTAGCAAACTAATTTGGTACTGGTGTGCCTCTAGAAATATTTATTTATCTGCTAAATATAGATCAATTATGTCTTGTAGCATAGCTGATATATTATTAGACATTTTTCTGATTTCCCAGAATTGAAGTTGCATAATAGGCACATCTCTAGAGGGTTTGTAACCTTGTATTTGTACCGGACATAGATCTATTTACATCAAGTTGTAAAGTATGTGTCTTGACAGTCTGATCCATTTTGTTTGCTTATGATATATTTAAGATTTGTTATTTAATTTTCATACATACTTTTCCTCCTCTCACTGGGAGTTTCAGTGTAGTTGCATAGTGTCTCATGCTATGATTTTAGTGCCAGGATGGCCAACATCAGTATGGTATTCTCAACTCTTAACAATGCTAGTTTCAAACCCCATATTCATTTGCTCCTACGAAGAACTTCTTTCGTTTAGTTCACCATGGGTGCTACCCCATGAGAGGCAAGATTTTATACACGAACGCTTGTATCACATCAAGCAATCCCTCACTAATAGAGGACTATCACAACACGCTACTGACACTATTGTCAGGTCCTGGAGACCAGGAATTAATAAAAAGTATTATCTGGCCTTGAGATTATGAAATTTTAGGCATATATCCAAAACAAAGTGATCCTTTGGATCCCATTGTAGAAAGTATTGCAAATTATTTGAGTGATTTGTTTAGTTTTGGAATCTTGATGCTCCAAAATCTTGTTTTGTGGCAACCTGGAGTGTTTCTATTAAATTTTCATTTGCAAGTTTTGTTCGCTTTAGAAGTTATTAATTTGAAGTTTCTCACTTATAAAACAGTGAGCTTATTAGCTCTAGCTACAGCCCAAAGGTGCCAGACATTAACAGCTTTTAGTATTAATCGCTTTCTAGATTATGGCAATGCTATTACCTTAGGAGTTGGCAGAATTCTAAAAACTTTTGGTCAATCTTCTCCTCTATACCAATCATTTGGATTAGTTTACTAATAAAAATTTATGTCCATGCTATACTCTGCAGAATTATCTTAATTTAACTTCAGATGTAAGGAAGTTTTCTCAACTTTTGTATCTCATACATGTATTACCGGTACACTTGCCATCTACCTTTGGCCGTTGGCTTAAGAAACCATTGTACTGGCAGGAATTGATGCTTGTATATAAGCTTCTTTCAATTCGTTAAACTTCCTGATCTGCATCTTTTAATTCTGGATGGTCTACTTCAGACAATCTTAAAACAGTATCATGGAAAAATGATAGGTTCTACTGTAGATAATAATGCATTTTTAATTATATGGATAAATTTTTACATCCTACTATTTGTTTTCCTTTTTGTTGACAACCCTTTAAATGATGCAATATAAATCGGAGATGCCCGAAGGGCATATAATGGAATATAATCTCCTCTCATCCGAGTGCCCGAAGGGCACGATGGATGAGAAGGATTATATGAATATATATAGCCCGAGGGCTCGAGGATTTATATACCCTCCCTTTAGGCCCTCCCAGTGCTATATATATGGTTGCCAACAAAACTTTAAAGAGACAATTTGTGACGAGTCGTACCTCGTATTTATACTCAGGCAGATGTTGACACAGTGCTGCACGTGCAATTGTGTTATTTTTAGTCTTTTAATGTTGAGTTAGTATACATATTTATTAGATCAATAAGGAAATATGCAATATAAATCCTCGAGCCCTCGGGCTATATATATTCATATAATCCTTCTCATCCATCGTGCCCTCGGATGAGAGGAGATCTTCTTGTGATATGGACTGTGAGACTTTCATCTGAAATTGGGAAATGATTAAGAAAAAAACAATTGAAGATCTAATTCTGTCCAGCTGAAGTATATCAGTCAAGAAATTATTATTATCAAATTTTTAGCAAGTTAATCCTTATGAAGACATAACCATATTAAACGGAACAGTTAATTTCCGCAATGATGTTCTATCCTTTTTCTCATATAATTGGATTTCTTGGATGACATTTGAAGTAATCCCACTGGGAATACTGGGAAGTGCATACCACACAATACCGAGACCAAAACAACCTGTTTGTAGTATGAATTAATACTATTACTGGGGAAAATCATATTTTTTTTTTCTTGAAGGTCACCACGGAAGCAGAACAAAAACAACACCTTATGAATTATTTATTAGTTAAGTATCAAAATAACTAGCTTGGACCCGCTCTCTGAAAAAATGATAAATATTATCAGATGTTCTTGAATGAGTACCTAACCATACCTTGTATCGAGCATTACAACCATTACATATATCTATATAGCTAAACTGGGTTTATAAACTTTATAGTAACCTCTTGGCCAAAGGCCAACACCCACTTTATGGTTTAAATAAAATAGTACGAACAAAGTTTGTGAGCTATGAGAACTTATCTAATGAGAAGTGGTATCAGTTCTTCTAGACAGAGAAACAAAAGCTACCTCATGTTTTTTTTTTAAAAGAAAGCATCACTAGCATTTATTTAAAGTATATGATAGATAGATAGATAGATTTGTATAGTTTCTAAACACCCCATAAGATATGCATGCCTTAAACACAGAATTTTTGAGTCAAGTTCACTTAGGCTCTTGTTCTTTTGTTTTCAGCACGGTCTATTTACAGCTCTTTTAGTTGAAGCAAATGTTTTAGATTCTCTTTATATATTTCATTGTGTATATGATCACAAGAGAATTGACACCATATGATGAAGAATTAATGATATAGACAGTTTGACATGTCACTTGTCAGAAAGTCAATATAATGACACGTAAAGTTAATAAAGAGCTGATAATGGAATGGATTATCCGTGTAACAAAGTAAACCAATCACCTAACTGATATTTATAACCCTGCTCTGAAGCATGATGTAGTAGACTATAGGCTTGATTAATGGTGCTTAAAATGTCCACTGAAGATTAATATCCTGGAGTTAAATAGGTCTCATAGGCCAGTAACACCCTCATGGTAAATCGAACTTTGACATTAAAGATATTAAAGTCCATAGTTTATGCAATGGAAATAACCATTTCTCAGTACCATGGACATGGAATATGGCAGCTGCTTAAAAAAGATAACCCAAATTGTCAGAAGTTTAAACAAAGATGAGTCTTCATAAATGAAGAGAACACCGTACTTCTGATTAATTTTCTGTAAAGGTTCTGCTGAATAAGGGACTTCAGGTTCAATAAAAGAAATGAAATTGGGTTTAACATCACCGACTGGGCTAAACAGGACTGGCATGCACCATATACAGTGTGCTATGAGATAAATTTTACCTTGACTGCCTAGTCATATTTTGAATTTTGTTATGGGTGGGGGTGGGGGGGGTTGTTAACAAAAAGTAAGACTGACTGTTGTACCAACTCTAATATGACTGACACAGCCACGAGCCAAGCATTGCAGGTGTTTGCTATGGGCATCCCAAACTTAGGCTGCCTATCTACCGCAAGCTCCGCCTGAGAATAGGCCCTAACCTAATTAACCGACATTTGAATTCCTACATTCGAGTATAGAGTCACTGATATGCCATTTCCTGGACTTTTTGAGGATATTTTGTAGAATTCTGTGGCCGGAAAACATTTATAACAATATAATAATAGTAAACTTGAGCACTATACATGGGAATTCATGTTATTTGTTAGAAATTTTGCAAGATCGTACAAAGTTCTGTGAATCTGTGACAATTTATGAATGTGATAATAATCACATTTAAGAAACCAGAGTCTGACTTTTGGGGTTCATAAGTTTAGCATCATATAATTTAAAAACTCTTTGCTTACATTGAATATCATCTGTAAAAGGCCTTACTGATTTTATAATATCGCCCAATTTAATCGTAACATCTTAAAAACTTTTTGGCATATAAAAATTATTATCTATTTGGTGGTGAAAAATTGGAAGTCAGTGTGAGACCTGACACACATGTATTTTGTTCTATTACCTTATTAATACTTACAGTACGTTCATCACAGTCTATTTACCTAATCAAAAGTTATTTTAGTGGCATGTAGTAATTGAAATGGCAATACCTAGGACACAATTCTCTATCTATATGGAAGACAATTACTCTTACTAAGCAATGTTTCGAATAGGGTTCTCTTATTGCTCGGGAATAATCAGTACTTAAAATGAACCATATGTTTGTCCGGAAATGACCTAATTTCTCTCTTCCATTAAGTCCAAAAACAGAAAAAATTTGCTCCTTGAAGGTTCATTCCATGAATAATGTGAATACACCTCTATCAAAAAACATATTTATATTAAATTTGGTTGAATTGCATTAACTGGTTCAGAAGAAGTCGAAAATGTGTGAAAATTTCTAATGGACGACTAGCTGCAGATGAAGTGCAGTCCCTCTGGGATAAAATAAAACTGATGAAAGAAAAATAAAAATAACATTATTTCATGTATTGCTTGTATGCCTTGTACGTCAAATTTGATTAAATGTTTAATGAGAGAATATGAAAACAATAAAATTAATGTAGTGGTATAATAAAAAAAAATGGACATGTATTAAGAACATGTTTATACAAGAGAATCAAGTCAGTGACATTTAGAAAACTTGTGATCTCAAATCAATATGTATTGATTCCACCATCTTTTATCTGTTGTCAACTACTAATAGCCCATCCACAGGGGATCTTTTTGTTTACATAAACCACATCAGTATATTTTTATTTTTATTGCACGCTGATTGAGTTTTGAATTGTATCCATCTAATGTATAAATTTCTGGATTAGTTTGTGTAACAATTACTTAGCATTCTGCGTCCTTTTAAGTGTAAAAAAAGAGAAAGAATGATTGGCTAAAAAATAGACACAAAAGAACCAATCAATATTATTACCGGAGAATTTAATAAATGACATTATTATCATTAATGGAATTTCTGTTCTGAGAGTTAATGGAACTTCTGTTGCCAACGCATTAAAAATTAAAACACAATTCGATACCCTGCCATTAAAACATGGCCATAGAGTCCATGCTTCCTGGAGGTATGGTGCCTAAATTTAGAAAGATGTGAATTTTTTAATATTTTCTATTTTTAGTCTCCAATGCCAATAATGATATGCTTTTCTAATTCTGTTTTTCTTGAAGATTCCCACGAAAGTGTTCACATGGTAGTTATATCCAAATTTGGTATACATGTACTGTATTTGGAAAGTAGATACACCCAATCTTACTAGAAAAATATTTAATATCCTCAAAAAGAGACATGTGTTAATTGAATGGCTAAAATAGACATGTGTAATTTGAATGGCTAGCAGTTGTGAGAACAGAGACAGATTTAAATACATCCCCCCCCCCCCAAAAAAAACCAACCTTAAACAACAAACTACATTTATTTTTCCATTTCGCATTTCAAACTCTACTTACCTGTGAATGAATACTATAATTTTAAGGACAAACCTGATTGATTGGACAATTTTGCATTTCGTACCAATCACAGCTTAGTTTTCTTAAATGTTTTCAATGTTGTTAGATCATGAGAAAATGAAACTTATAGTTATAAATAAACCAGAGAATGTAAACATGAAAAAGTACATTACATCAAGGACATTATCTATTCTAATAATAGTGTATTAATTGTGGTGATTTGAGACATACAGAGACCGTAATGGCATTCTAATGTCACATGGTGTCATGGAAGCATGTCTAAAGTGTCACTATCAGTACTAGCAACATACTTTGCTCAAGGTAATACATGTCTTGAAATGAAATGTTTTTCTCGACTCAAGTATCAAGTTTTAACAACAGATAATAAATTCTAACATTCGTCTAAAACACATACCAAGGGCTATAATTCTACTAAAATATGAATGTTGATACATTGTATGTTTATTGTTGTTCTGTGCACAACTTTCAACCAACACTTAAACATACATTTAGTAACATGCATATGAAAAGACCTTAATCAACTCTCGATGACATCTCATGTGTCAGAATTTCATTGGATTTGAATCTGATGTGCCGCTCATTGATGATTTAATCCAAACATGGATAATCAAGACTGTTTTTTATCGCACCGACTTTAGTAATGATGACAGAGGCTAGACCTAATATTCAATTGCTGCTATCAAGGTTCAGAGTTGAGCAATTTTACTGAAAATTTCAGCATATTCCCTTTATATTATGGTGAGAATTGCCAGCTCTGTATCTAATCTTCCATAATGTATTTTTAATATGTCAATAGTTTTGAAAAAACTTGGAGTCGGGCAAAGTAATCAGAATTAACATTGAAGTCAATGGTGGTCTGCCTCCAGATGGACTGCTGTGGAAACCAACTCTTCTGTTCAATATATGTGATCCTTGGTTTGGACCAAAAATCTTTTATGTAACTGTACAGATTTCCAAGATTGAGTCATACTGCTTGGGTTTTCTTTTAAAATTCAATTACTCAAGATGATGAATTTGTGTATGTCCGTTCTATTCTAAACAACAACCTTGTTTTTCTTACTATCATCTAATTTATCAAACTGTACATGGACTGACAGTAAATCAAATGAAAATGTCATTTGGAGAAGGCCAAATGATAAAATCAAATTATAGTTAATAAATTTGAATGTAAAATGTCAGACGTGTCAATATTTTCATGAAAAGAAATCAAGTTATTTCTGTTATGAACCCATGTGTTACACCACCATATTGTTCATTTCACGGCTGTATCTTAAGTTAGAAAAAGTTAATGAATAAGAAAAAAGTTAATGAATGATAAAAGAAACATAGGTTGCCAGGCAACGAAACATCACCCACAGCAGCTAAATCATCCGGGCAGTCAACAAGAGTTGACGCATATTTTACTTTTTTCGGTAATGAAACATTTATAATACACTAAAATCTGATTAAAAGTAACAACTCATTATGTAATTATCAGAAAATCATTGGAATTTGTTTGGCTTTGATAAAGTTCTCCTCCATGCTGTTCAAGTTATCTAAATTCATTGAAACTCAATATACTTGTTCGTCTCATGACCTTCAACAATTTATATAAATTTAAAGTCAATCGGATATTAACTTTAGCCTCTAGAGCGTCCACAAAATTTTGAAAGTAATCAAGGGCCATAACTCAGTCAGTAATTATCTGAAATTGCTGAAAATAAATAGGCTTCTTCGTCTCATGACCTTAAACACTGTGTATAAATTTAAAGTCAATCGGTTATTAACTTTAGCCTCTAGAGCGTCCACAAGATTTTTATAAGCGATAAAGGGCCATTACTCTGACAGTAACTATCAGAAATTGCTGAAAATCAATAGGCTTCTTCATTTAACGACCTTAAACACTGTGTATAAATTTAAAGTCAATCGGTTATTAACTTTAGCCTCTGGAGCGTCAACAAGATTTTTTAAAGAGATCAAGGGCTATAACTCTGATTGTAATTATCGGAAATTGCTGACAATCAATAGGCTTTTTCGTCTCATGACCTTAAACACTGTGTATAAAAATAAAGTCAATCGGTTATTAACTTTGGCCTCTAGAGCGTCCACAAGATTTTTTTAAGTGATAAAGGGCCATAACTCTGACAGTAATTATCAGAAATAGCTGAAAATCAATAGGCTTCTTTATAATGACCTTAAACACTGTGTATAAATTTAAAGTCAATCGGTTATTAACTTTAGCCTCTGGAGCGTCAACAAGATTTTTTAAAGAGATCAAGGGCCATAACTCTGATTGTAATTATCGGAAATTGCTGAAAAACAATAGGCTTTTTCGTCTCATGACCTTAAACACTGTGTATAAATTTAAAGTCAATCGGTTATTAACTTTGGCCTCTAGAGCGTCCACAAGATTTTTTTAAGTGATAAAGGGCCATAACTATGACAGTAATTATTGGAAATTGCTGAAAATCAATAGGCTTCTTCATTTTATGACCTTAAACACTGTGTATAAATTTAAAGTCAATCAGTTATTAAGTTTAGCCTCTAGAGCGTCCACAAGTTTTTTTGAAGTGATCAAGGGACATAACTCTGACAGTTATTATCGGAAATCACTGAAAATCAATAGGCTTCTTCGTCTCATGACCTTAAACACTATGTATAAATCTAAAGTC
Source organism: Patella pellucida (assembly GCA_917208275.1). Lineage (NCBI taxonomy): Eukaryota > Metazoa > Mollusca > Gastropoda > Patellidae > Patella > Patella pellucida. The sequence continues at coordinate 48,958,717 of OU795042.1, read as the reverse complement.
AATCGGATATTAACTTTGGCCTCTAGAGCGTCCACAAGATTTTTTTAAGTGATCAAGGGCCATAACTCAGACAGTTATTATCGGAAATCGCTGAAAATCAATAGGCTTCTTCGTCTCATGACCTTAAACACTGTGTATAAATTTAAAGTCAATCGAATATTAACTTTGGCCTCTAGAGCGTCCACAAGCAATTGTGGATGCCGGCCGGCCGGACGGACGGGGGCGACGGCAATATACGACCACATTTCAATGTGGGCGTATAAAAAGGTTAATGAATAAGAAAATCTAAGTTGTACTAGGCATACTGTTAATCAACATCAGAACCAAAGATAGGTTGCCTGGCAATAAAACAAATGCCCACACCAGCTAAATCGTCCAAGAGGTCAACAAGGGTTATTCTTTGTATATATGTAATTGGGGGCTTTTACAAGACAATTTCATACAGATCAGTTTATAATTTTCGTTGTTTGAGGGTTCAAATGGTTCTACAAACATAAACAGGGGCCTTAACTCTAGAAGTAATTTACAGAAATTATTGAAAATCGTTTAACTAATTGAAATAATGCATATAAATTCCATACAGATCGGATGATAACTTTTGTCATTCGAACATTGAGAATGTTTGACAAAGTAAAACATGGGCCAGGTAACAGGCTGCAATACATTTCAACAAATTGACCCATTTGCATTACCGGTGACAGAACCGTGCCAGACACACCAAATGTTGAACTCTTCAAAGAAAAGTTAATTTCAGTCCCGAAGCAAGTTACCTGGATGAAAGCAATTATGGCGGTTGATTTAGACAGAACTGATGATAGAGATGTCAAAGTTCGCGTGAAAAGGGTCAAGGTTTATTATAGACGCATACACAGTAATCTGTACTGAAACTGTTCTCAAACCGGTTAGCGTTTATACTATGGAAATTTTACGCACGATGAGCTGTGTGCCTAGTACCGTGCCGAGATAACCTCACTTCAGTGAGCTAAATTGGCATTGTACCAGAAAGGGCACGCTTATGTTTGACCAGCTTACACTACAAAAAAAACCTGTGCCATAGGCCTACCAGGCACACTTAAAATTTGTATTGTAAACTGGGCTATACATGTAGTAGGCTACACATATTGACCTTTAGTTGTTGTATAATCATGGATCATGATGGCTATATATGGTAGAAACACTAAAGGTCACTAAATGAAACATTTCTCATATATAGCAAACCACCAGACAAACCTAATCAGTTCACTAAAAAATGGCAATCCAAAAGCTTTTATTATCTGAGAAATTACTGACATTAATTTTGTTTACTGACACCAGTTTTTAGTACCTATAAAATTAACTTAAATCACACTGTAAATATTACTGTCTATTTATAGCAAGACTCCAGATTTCTCAATGCCTATTGTGACCCCAAATGTTTTACAGAATATTTTTGGAATGAAAATATCTGCAAAGTTGTAAATTAATTATGATGGAATTGTGTTGAAACTAACAAAGTACTAGGCAGGTTTTATCATTATTGGCACTAGCTATTTCCAACATTCATTATTTTTGAATGAAAGCCATACAATAAGAATGTCTGGGAAGAGTAAATACAGTTATTGTCACATGTGATTTACACAGCAGACGTTATATTTTCTCTTCCAATGATATTGACATGGTTAATTAACAAGTCCCGAAAATCAGACAATTGGAATTATTCTATCTCCTTATGAAATCTGCCACAACATAAAACTGATATCAACATTACTAGCACCACTCATTGTGACAAATCGTAATCAATAGAAGATATATATATATATAGGCCTACATTCATCTCATCCTGTCTGGAGGTCCCGCAAGCATGATAATATTATATCTTTGTTTAGTCTTAGAAGAAAATGTTCATCATTTTTAAGATGCATTATGTGTAAGATTTAAATAAAAGGCTGGCCGTTCTTGTAATAATAATATAGTTCAAAAAAAGATAATGAAAAGTGAATATATTGAAAATTTTGTTAAAATTAATTTATTCTGGGTAAAGTTATGACTGTTTGATGATGTAGCTGAGAGAGAGAGAAATGGGGTTTAACGTCTACTCACCACAATCCAGGTCATTTGGGGACTAACATATGGTTTATTTTTATTTCAATAATTCACTTACACGTAGGGGTCTTTAGCAGCGGGAGGAAACTAGGTTAGACAGGCAACACTACTCCTTGTGACGTACAGCCTGGGATTCGAAACCAGGCCACCTGACTAAATGACAGGCTTTATGATACAGTGTGTACACAGGCACAGATCCAGGGGGGGGGGGCAGGGGGCGAGACTGTAATTTTTGCTTTTTAATTGATGATATGAACATGATTTTCGCATTATCTATACCCAGGCAATGTGTCAAGGCTCTTGGGATTACACCAAACCACCAATGTATGCGGCACTCTAATGATTACCATTAGTTACAATGTATGGGCCCCCCCCCCCCTTAAAAAAATCGTGGATCCGGGCCTGTGTACATGCTACACATTCGGCTATCCAACTGCCCACACTGAGGCAGATTTAGCTTTTAAATAATACTTCTTTAACGGCCCCCTTTTTTCTTAGGCAAAAAACATAATTGGAAAGCCGTCTTATTAACAATGACCAAAGACTGATAAAGTTCCTTGGTTTGGTTGGGTCAGGCAGATCTTCAGCAGGTCTTAAGAAGCTTAGCATAAGTTCCTAGGCAACAAGACATATGCACAGCAGAAGCCTAGTTATCTGGGCTTTTCATAAATATTGTCCTAATCATTTGAAGTTTCAACAATAATTCCTCTAGAATCTCAGTAAATTTGGAATAGTAAAACAATACAAGATCTGAATTATTTCCTGAAAATCATTTCAAATTTGTATTTTCATGAATGAGTATGGAGAATATGGTAATATATCTTGATGCATAATTAATAGTCACGAATAATTTATATGTAAATATATTTGCGATACTGGATCAAAAGTGTAAATATATTTGTGATACTGGATCAATATGGATCATTTGTACCCTGATAACTACTAATACTATCACTAACAATCTGATAAAATTTAGGATAGAAGTGAACTTAATATAGAGAGAGAAGAGAAGCCTTCAAGAAAGTGTTGAGTGAAGGACAGACAGACAGTTCAATGACAATAATATATGCGACTACAGTCAAGTGTGTATATTATAAATATAAATCATTTGAGCATCTTCATCAACTTTGCATGTTCCTGTGCAACGGATACTGTCTTATAACTGTTATCCGTTGCTTTCACAGCAGACTATTCTCGTCACTAATTTTGATTGGTCGAGGGGATATTCCAGTAGCCATTGAGATTCCTTGAAACTAAATTTTCCGCGAAATATTCGAATAACCAGACGCTTGATCTCCAGTAGAAACCCCTATTTATGTTAATCGAGTCACAAAGGTCAAAGGGGACAAAGGGCAAGGCTGTCAACATTCCATCATCATGGCCGATCGTATCACGTTTTGTCGAATATTGGAATTATTGGAGTAAAAAACCGACGATTGTTATTTTCCTGGCTTTTCTTGTTAACAATGAACTTAATGAGATTCGGGGTTATCACTGCCGCTACTCCATATGTTACGAGGTAGTTAATTGGACAAATCGAATAGTGACGTAGGTTCTGCAAAGGGAGGTTATTACTCATAAGTGACGAGAATATGGTGCTGCGTAAGCAACAGATAATAGTTATAAAACTAGTATACCGTTGCTTCAGGAACATGTCAACTTTGTTGCTCCAATCCAATGGGCTAATACATAATCAAAATTTAACCCATTCCAAGTTCATCAACTCTGTTGCACCAATGGATGGAATAAATAATTAAAATTTAACCGATTCCAAGTTTCTATCCTTACAGAAATGAAAATACAAAAATTCCTTCAAATGTTGTTTCACTCTTCTTAATGTGAACACCTTATATTGCATGAGATTTAATATAACTCTTACAAGTGAAACATCATCCTGATGAAAACGTGACCCAGAAAAACAAAGAATTATTTCTTTTCAGATCTAAACTGTCACTACTGTTATATAGAGAATATTGTTATAAAGAAGATATCTCAATTATTGAAGAGGTTTTTCCAATTTCTAAATCCCTCAGTAACTATTCCTATTGATTTTAGGATTAAAGAAGAAAGCTTGTGCTACTAGATGATCAATTATTGATGTGAAATTTGATGTTTCAGACTTGACAATGTCAATTTGGTTAAATATATCAATTTATATAAGGAATGAATGTTTAATGATATCTAAATAACATTTTACATTTAAACAAGACGTCAAAATTCTTAATTGCCCATCGGTTTAAAACCTAAAAGACTATGGTTAACAAACGATCAAAGGGATCTAATCACCAACTGGTTCAAAACTGATTAGGCCGCTTAGACACTTATTTCTAAACCAATTCATTATCACCGGGGTGGTGTTCACACATACTATAAGCCTAACTATTCTAACCACTTTGGTTGCAGGTTAGAGTTAATTACGCACGGGTAGCGCCATATTCTTTTTGGGTTCTCGCACGCTTTGGAAAACATTGGCACTGCCTGACCCCAATATTTTCACAGGAATGAAACCTACTGCACACTGCACATACTAAAAGCAAACCGGAGCCGGGTTTTTTAAACCAACACGTTCAGAAGGCAAAGATGAACCCGTTTAAAATAAAAAGCCTTCTCGAAGACAGGTCGCAAGCTATTTTTTTTAAACTGGTTTATTTGCCCCACATTTGTGATCAGGTGCTAAAGTTAAACTGGTTTAACAATCTCAAGGGTTTTTAAACCAGTTCAACTTAAGCGTCTGAATGGGCTATATGTTTCGAGGACACTAAATTCTGAAATGAAATGAAATGGAGTTTAACGTCTTACTCCGACTGTGCTAATGCAGACAGATTTACACCATACAGTGTGCTATAGAGGGAATTTTGCCCAGTCAGCGGCGCTATGGATATACTCTTATATCAAATTCTAACTGCCAATGGTTCTTTTACATATATGCCAATCTGTACTTGGGACCTCAGTTTTTTGTCCCATCTGAATGACTAAATCCCAATGAATTTTTCGGCCAATACAGGGATAGAACACAGGACCTTAAGGTTAGCGAGTCAACCTCTTACTCTCACGAACCACTGTGGCTCCCTCTTAAATGTTACAATCTTCTTCAATAAATTATATGACTTTCGTTACACGCCCTGCATCTGATAATCAAAATACTTAAAGGTTTGGGGTATTAAGTGCAGGACTTTTTTCCCCATCTCAACCTTTTAATATCACAATTCACGCCGATTTTAAGAACACACTAATACAGACTTTATTTACAGTAAAACCAGGTCTTCCTCCATAAGGGATGATATGGTGGGCTGTTGGTCTGATTGGCTAACAATGGTAATTACGACACAGTGAAACCTGCATGCACTGAATTTGAATTAGATTTATCAAATTTCTGAATTATAAAACCACTGTTCTCCAAATGTCTGGCGGTTTTGTATCACTTAATTTACTGTTCATTCTGATTTTTAGTTAGCAGTTCTCCTGCATGTCTGTTTACTCTATTAGTATCAGGTTTTAACCAAATGTCCATTATCAATAGTCATTTTGCCAAAAGATGCAGGGTTAACTTGTAAGTTTTATAGTCAACCAAATATACACATTTAAAATGATAACATTATTCTGATAAGCAGCATTCCAAGTCTTACAAGAAAAGTTCCAATGTAGAGGAAGATACAAACAAGTGAGTCTTTGAACCTTTCAGCTATATCTAAACATTATTTTAAAATTCTCAAAGTAATCAGATTAACACAAGGTACAATTTTATGGATACACAATAATAACTGAGTTTGATACTAAGCTACAATTAAGAGACTTTGTTAAAGAAATCAATAAGGTTCGTTGTCTCAGGACCATAAACACTTTTTCAAAATTTAAAGTCAATTGGATGATAACTTTGGTCAGTAGGGCTTGAACAAGAATATTCAAAGAAGTCAAGGGCAGTAATAATCGAAAATCGTTGAAAAGCAATAGACTTACTCGTCTCATGACCAATGCAAACAACATATATCAATTCCAAAACAATCAGATGATAAATGTAGTCTGTAGAGGGTACACAAGATATTGTTGTGGACAATGGACGGACGGGGGCGACGGCACTATATTTCCATGATGTCGTAATCTGGAACGTACAGGTCAAATTACCCAGACATTTTTTTGGGCTGTTGTAATAAGGATGCGAGGATACTCTCGTCTTTATCAAGCAAATGATACAAATATATGAATTGTGGGCAAATATATACAGAATATGCAACAAAGATAATAATCAAATGCAATTAAAGCTTAACACCTTTGTTTATGGGGGCCATTATGAACTAAATGTACACAACTGAAATATCTTAGAGGGATTAAAAGGAGGTGAATGCTATTATTTATGCCAATCAAAGAAGATAATCAGATTAAATCTGTAACGTTAAGAGATCTGTACCATTGTGAACTGATATGGCAAGTCAATGATCTCTGTTAATCAATAATTCATTTTTAAAATGATCTGGCAAGTCAACTATATCTATTACTCAATAATTCATTTTCAAAACTAAATGGGTTATAAGATAAGATAAATGTAAGATTTCATTGCATCGAAACATCCATTGAGGACAGCATACAATATAAACAACTACATAAAATTATAACAATATGACAATTACAAAAACAAGACACACGGTACAAATATAAATATATATGGATGAGGCAGTAAGATATTCCTTTTCTATATATAAGGCCTACCTTAAATTTATACTTACTCAAAAGAATATAATTGTCTCATTGTTATGTTAAAGTTACATTTTTGGACATTAGTTATAGAGCTGGCTGTTCTCACTATAATATTAAAAAACTAGATAATGTAAAGGGAAATTGCTGAAAATTTCAATCAAATTGATCCACTCTGAACAGAGAATTTAGCAATTGAATTTTAAGCATAGCTTAAATCATCATTACTAGTTTTAATTTAAGCAGGTTTTAATGGGTTATCTGGGCATTCATCATGCCCGGATCCAGGATTTTGTCAATGGGGATTGTGCATACATTGGAGCAAAGGGTAATCATCAGAGTACCGCATGCATTAGTGGTTTGGTATAGTCCTCAGAGTCTTCGTCAAGTGGACGTTATACCCCCTTTCTCTCACGAAATTCGCCTGGACTGGGACTAAGAAAAGAAATATTTGTTATTTTTTTGTAGAAATATGTGAAATAATAAGTATAGAATTTAATCAAGTTAATGTCATTTTATCAGAATTGAAACCACATTGACTTGTTCAAACCAAGCCACTTTGTCTGGGACTTAAGACATATTGTGAAATAGAAGTATAGAATTTAATCATGTTAATGGGATTTTATAAAAACAGAATTGAAACGACAATTATATGTTCAATCCTTTAACCATATAGTTTACACAGGCAATTAATTTCCATTTAGGATAACTACAAGAGACAGGACTGACAGCCTTATATAGAAACAGACAAATTCCCCAAGTGAAAGCAGCAGCCATGTTAACCAACAATATATTTAAATTAGTAACATAAATAAGACATTCCTATTCATCATTGTACAGCAAACTGGAATTGAATTTTTAAATGCTATTGATTTGTTTATTGATTGTTTCTGATATTAAATTATAAGGCAATGTGGAATTTATCTCTCATAGTTCAAGGAAAATAAATTCCTTTGGTCATCACAGTATAACATGGCCTCTTGTTTCGGTTTTGTGTCAGAAATGAAATGGGGTTTAATGTCCTACTCTTCTGCACCTAACCTGGGCAAATTGAAGACGGGCATATGCCATACAGTGTGGTATGAAGAAATTTATGCCATGGGCAGCGAAGCTACGTTCTACTCTTATATCGAATTCCAACTGCCAAGGGATCTTTAATGTGCAAGCCAATGTGTACATTGGACCTTGGTTTTGTGTCCCATCTGAATGACTCGGCAGCTGTCCTTGTCAGGCTCTCTGTTCTGCATCACTGACAAGGGGAAACCACACCGGAAAATCGAGATAAACTTTCTCGGCCAATGCAGAGATTGAACATCCGACCTCCGGGCTAGCGAGCCAGCGCCTTACCCATGTGATCCCCCCATATGTGTCAGACTTGACACATGAAATTGAGTTACTGGAGAAATGGGATGAAATTGATTTTAACATCCTACTGTTTGGCTCTATATTTGGCTAATGAAGACAGGCAAACGCCATATAGTGTGCTACGAGGTAAATTTTGCTTTGACAACGGCATTACGGCATACTCCTATATCAACTGTCAAGGGATCTTTTACAAGCATGCCAATTTGTACACAGGACCTCAGTATTTCATCCCATCAGAATGACTAGATAGCTGTCCTTGTCAAGCCCTCTGTCCTGTATCACTGACAAGGGGGAACCACGCTGGAAAATCTGGATGAACTTTCTCGGCCAATGCAGGGATCGAACACCCAAACATCAATAAATGACCAGATGGCAAAATTCTCAACCCAAAGCCCTGCTTCACATCTATATACCTCAACAGGATTATCAATTAATTAAATTATCAAGTGGAGTAGCAATTATCAAGTGACACTCCCAATCACATAATCTTCGAGAGCCAATTATTTAAGTGTATATCAATGTCAGAAAGAGAGAGAGAGATATGGGGTTAAATGTCCAGTTGATACAAACTAGGTCATTTCAGGACTAACATGGTTTAATTTTATTTCAATAATTCGCTTGTGCGAAGGGGTCTTTAGCAGTGGGAGGAAACAAGAGGATCTGGAGAATGCAACCGTGGAATCGAAACTATGCCAGTTGACTCAATGACAGGCTTAATGATACAGCACGCACATGCTAACCATTCTGCCATCCAAACCCCCTCAATGTCAGAAATTAATCAACTAATGAACACATCCATACGTAGGGTGGGGTGGGGCTTTATGTTTCATCCTAAGTAAAAAAAAACAACACAGATGCCTTCAACAGATTACTTGTATATGTAACAGCACTAAGCATGGGCTTAATCCTGTGGCCAAAATTCACTTTATGTATTATCAAATATGTATTTTGATGCACACAAACAGCTTTTATAACCTTCCTGCACCCAAACCTCAGCTGTTGATTATTGATGTTCCTGGTTTTGATAAGCTGATATATTATTATACAACGTACATCATAACAATCTACAATATATAACACCCACAATGACAATAAATTTGCCAAAGATTCCATAGGGTATGTTTTTATTCAATTACAATAATAATATATTATCAATATACCAATAAATATAGATTTATGTTACACTAATATAAGTATTCCCTTCATATTTATCTTAATCACATTATTATTCCATCTACATGTATGACGCTGTGCTCTAGCTGTTATTAGAACATTCTGACAATGAATGGCAGTGACCACAGAGAATTCAAACAGAACTTTTATTCCAATAAATCAATATCAAGGTACACATTCCACAAATTGATGACAAATGTGTGATAGATGCAGAGTATACTTACTCTCTCAGTTTCAACCGCTTACAGTTTTAAAATTTATTTCTCTTAAGAAGGCATTTTTTTCATTTGATGTGATTTGAGTCAATTCCGGCCTGTTCTCGTTTATAGGCGAAATTTGAGACATATTAGCCCATCCATTGTTGAGATGTAAAATATTAGGTAGTTTTCCTGGAGTTTGATAATAATAGGTATGAGGCTTGGGTTGTTTAATAGTAATTACATTTATCCAAGATAAAGGGTATTTCACCGAAACTAGATAACAGGTATTTCACCCGAAACCAGATAACAGGTATTTCACCCGAAACTAGATAAAGGGTATTTCACCCAATACAACTCTTGTTGCAACTGAAAAATATGCCCCAATCATTATTCTGGTCAACAAATTGTACAATTTTACAATATTCCAATTAATTGATGATACAAATTTCATCTGAACACACCGAATTTAAAAAATTGGAAAAATTCAACTACATGGTAACAACATGGTTTGAAAAGCTTTACGTGAACACTTTCAAATTCAACTTGGATTTAAACATATTTTCAAACCCTCTGGACAAGTTAAATAGGATGTAATGGATAATTTACACATCAAGTAGGACACTTAAACATCTAGTAGTTAGAATAAGGCTTTTTTCTTCTTCTGGACCTGTCAAGCCCGCAAGAGTGGTATTGTCCCTTTAAACGATAATCTACTACTACTAAGTATTATTTTACTACTCCGCCCCGCCAGTATCATATTTTGATCCAGTCTCTAAGCAGATGTATCAGCCTGTCCAGCTTTAATTACTCACTAAGGGAGTGTTGCCGTACCCTTTTCCTGTTTCCTAATTACATTTATGTCAGGGTATAATGTCTCTTTAAAAGCAGTCAGTCGCCTTCATCCACATAAGGGCATTGTGTCTGCTCTCTGTCGGCAAACCCTAAGATTTCCTAGAATTTTCTTAATCTCTTTACACCAACAACATTGATTGCCAGAGTAGTTGCTTTATTAGTTCGTTTAGGGAGTGTCTCTGATCGGACGATGTCCATTGACAGTTCCTATCGGGGCCTATATAGCTGCAATATGAAAATACAGCTTTTTGGCTTTTGATTAGGGAGCTAAATCAAATTTGGTGGCAACTACATGTACATCTAACTGATACCCTTAACCCCTTTGTTTGACATACATGTAGTATACTGTTTATTGTACTGAGTTGTCTATGTAATATGTATTATTAAATGTATTTGACTATGTCTAAGTGTATATGTATGCATGCCGTCCTTAATTCAAGTTTTGATGAAATAAACATCTTATCTTATCTTTTCTTTATTAAGTCACGTTCATAAACTCTTAAAAGTATTAAAGTTTAAAAATACACATGAATAGTTTGTTCTGATATATTGAAGATGAATATAGCTAAAATGTTAAAATTAGACCAAAGTTTCAACACAACCGATCTGTACAACAAAAATTTATTATACATATGTAATGTATTATCAAAGTTTTTCTGAAAAATAAAAATCAATAGGCATTATAAAATAAACATATAGCTGTATTTAATTAATATTAAAAACCTTTTGACAAATTTGATACAATACAATTTTGTTCTTTGATCGATATGCCTTTCATCTAATTTTTTTTTTCTTACTTGGTTTGTTTTATATTATAATATATATTTTCAACAAACAGAATTAAGAAAAGGTGGAAACACTGCTGTTCTGAAACATTTCCTTCAGAGCGCATTGCATGGCGTGTGTACTTCTTTATTACCATAAAAAGGTAAGGGTTAAACCAATTTCATTTAAAAATAGAATCCATACAATTTGAAATGTAATTAAAGTAAGTACATTAAAATAGCTTTGCCATGCAGTTTATTTCTTTACTAACTCCCATGTAACTATTTTGGGGTTCAGCTCTAATACACACTGCATGACTATTTTCACACGTGCAATTGTTCTTGATAGTCTATGATAAGGAGATAAGATTTTATTGTATCATAACACCCATTGCAGGCCGCATAGAATTCATATACATACGTGACATATAAGGAACATAAAATAAATGACCTGGAAATTAATCAATTTTAAAAATAATCCGACTTTATTAAATTGATACGACCAAATCTTATTTTTAACAAAAACTATTTTATCTATCTTAAAAGTTTTTATTCTGCCATTTTATCTAGGAGTGAGTGGTGGATATTTTGAACTGAGCAAATATTTTGTTTTCTTTTCTGTGCAAAATCCATCTGTTTCAAATACATGCAGCCTTTTTATATTTGAAAATAAATTATAGTATTAATGTTGCCCTGCTTATATTTTTCAGGAGGTATGAAAAATGTAACAACTAAGAAGCATACTGCACTGTATGTTTAATCTTTCTGTCAGGTCAGACATCTTCAAAGGTTATTAATTATTTAGGAATTGTTTTAACGTGTTCTGTACTGATCTTTGAAAAAACATAGGCGCTTCTTTTATATAAACACCATCCATATTCATATTCATTTAAACCTTTCTGTGTAATTATATTACATAATTGTTATGTTAATTTCATTATTAACTTATTTTTATATTGATGTCTTGCTGAGTTATAAACTACCATAAAAATGCAATAAATTTATACAGCCTACGCTTTCTGGGTCGTTGATCACAATGTTAATAATGCAAATATAATCAATTAAATTCATTACTAGCTTGTTGACTATTTTTTAAAAATTCTTATGGCAGTAACAGACTAGAGTTCGTTATATTTTGATTTTTACAAAATTTCCAAGGTTTTAATTTCTATTGCAAATACATTTTATTTAACAATCACCGATGAATGGATACTTAGCAAAAAACGATCTGTATTTAATCTCTTTTATGACCATGGCCATTAGAAGTCTATGTGGTGCCCCACAGTGCAAAAGTTTCAGTGTCGCCCCTGGGCATATATCCCCCCCCCCTTCATGTGAGGGCCGTGTATATGCTACCTACCCTGTCCGTAAAGAAATTATGGATCTGGTTTGATTGATCAATCTCCCAGATCTGAATTGCTACATCGTGACAAAAACAGAATATCTCCAACAAGTCTTGTCTCTGAATACAGGTGCAGCTTCCTTAAGACAGTTCCACATGAACATTACCTAACAATGGTAATTAATAATTCAATCAACAATTACCAGGTGAAAGATACCTCGAAGTGCATATAGCAACCTCTATAATTTTATTTGTGACCAGGTTGATCAGAATAGATTCATTAACTAGATCAATAAACACACCATTGTTTTCGGAATATCAAATTCAGACTCCTGAGATTTCTCATCATACAAACTCTGAGGATCAACAATATCTAATAACAGCTCATTAACAAAATTGTCATTATTAACATAGGAATCTTGATTATTCATCTCCTGTTCCTGAACATAAGATACGGGCACTAGTAGCTGACTGATGACCATTAACACTAGAAAAAAAGTACTGTAAAATGAATTCTTATTGAAACGGAAATAATTACATATCAATGAAATTTCTATTCACAAGATCATGCTTACCTGAATTGAGAGGATTTAGAATCATCTTTAATTAAAATGGATCTGTAGACTTGTTATAATCAAGGAATGTATCAGCATCTATACATGTACTTGACATATAGACTTTGTAAAGATCCTTAATAGGGAATCTAACATAAGGTTTTGTTGTTACGACTCAACCATTGTTTGTTGCAGATTTGGCACTACATATATCTATACTAGCAGTTGTAACAATATTACTGGATCTATTTAAAGAATTAATTTGAACATTTGGGTAGTCCTTGTTATTATTACTGTTATCGATTGATTTAAATGTGGTAATTGTAATGAAACCTCAAGAACAATTTCATTATTATTGGACCCTCATTTTGTGTATATAACATAATGACTATGTTGATAATTTACCAGAGGATTTGTGTAATTTTTACTCAAATTTACACTAGTGCTGACATTAGTAATAGATGTTATTGCATAATTCATTCAGATTGTAATAAAAACCTGCATAGTTTGAAGGGATTATCACGTTAATCTAAAAAATTATATAGTCTTTACATTTTTAAATGTAAAAATGTATATTTAACCTTTTAGCAGCACTTATAAAATATTGACTACTCCAATTAGAGAAAAGTGACATACGAATGCCGAAACACCTCTGGACAAGCTGAACCAATCCAAAACTGCTGTTCGTTAGACAACCCAAGATATGTAAATAGCTTTCCAGCCATTTATAAATTCATGCAGCATTAAGCTATCACTTCCATCCATTAAAATAATGTGAAAAAACAACAGTGACTATAGCGATTCTACTGGTCACAAAAACTAAAGAATACAGGGAGATCAAAACAAAATAACCACATTCAAACTGGCAAACTGGGAATAAAATTTGTAGCATGATTACCTAGGTCTAGTTATTATTATTGTGGTGTTTATTGATAGGTTATTCTGAATCACTAATAAATCAGTTGAATGAGATACTGGTTGATGGTACCATTAGCTCTAATTGCACTTAATCAATTCCTAATAACACTCTACTTGCTTTATTACCATTGTTTACTCTTGGATGACAAAAATGAAACAATATTCATGTACAGATAACAAACAGTGAAATATGTTCATATAAATTTATTACCATTCAGTTTAGAGCACATGTCTATTGCAAGGAGGGGGGTTGGATGGCTGAATGGTTAGCATGGGTATGCTGTATCCTAAAACCTACCATTCAGTTTAGAGCACATTTCTATTGCAAGGAGGGGGGTTGGATGGCTGAATGGTTAGCATGGGCATGCTGTATCATAAAACCTGTCATTGAGTCAACTGGAATGGTTTTGAATCCCCGGAACTACGTGACAACTTCGTGGGTTTTCTCTGGATCCTTCGGTTTCCTCCCACTGATAAAGGCCCCTACGCGCAAGCAAATTATTGAAATAAAAATTAAAAACCATATGTTTGTCTCGAAATGACCTAGTTTGTGTCAAGTGGACGAGTGGACGTTAAACCCCATTTCTCTGTCTCTGTCTCTCTCTGAGGTATTGATTCCTATGTTGGAAAAAAGACACCGATATTAGGAAAATAACAAGGTTCATCATACCCAGGTACACGTGGGGCAATAGGCACAAATGTAAAGGAACCTTTGTCAGTTGTGATTTCAAGACAAGAAGGTTGACTCGTGCTACTCGGACAAAGGGCCTGACAAGGACGGCTGTCTAGTCATTTGGATATGACAAAAACTGATGTCCCGTGTATATATTGGCATGCACGTAAAAGATCTCTTGGCAGTTGTAATTCGATATAAGAGTAGGCTGTAGTGCAAAATTTCCCCATAGCACAATGTGTGGCATATGCTGCTTCATTAGCCCAGTTCGGAGCGAAACAGTAGCACATTAAAACCCATTTCATTTCATTTCAGAATACCCAGATAAAATATAAACAAAGTGTTTAGGGCCCAGTCTCAAACTATTCTTAGGGAAGACATCCCCACCCCACCCACCCATTGTCAAACATAAACAATGTTTATTTTATTTTAAGACTAGCTTAGAATGGAGAATTATAATTAAATATAATTAGTTATAATAGATGTATTAATAAAGTACTTAAGTCCTAATTAATTTTGTTACGATTAAGAGATCGACCACCACTAGATATTAGTAAACCAAATAAGTAAATTGACTCTATTCTAGGCATTTTATATAAAGCCAAATAATTTCTTTATTCTACTTCCATTAACAATGTCCTTGCCCTATTTCCCTACTAACTCAATGAGACCTTAATGGTAATTGGCAGACACTTTGTAAGAACTTGATCAAGGGGAAAGTGTCCATCTTAGAATAGCTTCTTATATTCATGGCTAATACAATAACTTGCTCACATGTGTTCAATTTTACACCTAAATAAAATTGATTTTCTCAGAGCTATGTGCGTGAAACTACAATGTTCATTTCTATTTTATATCTCAAGCAGCTGTGACAGCTAAAGCATAACACCTTGAAATAAAAAAATGTACTCCAATATTTTGCACCTGACATACATTCTTTATCTTAATGGAAACACAACACCTATATATAGACTTGTGTGTTGGGTATATCCTTCAAAACAATGTGGGGTTGGACTAATGCATGCAGTTTATAAGGTCACAAGGTCTGTCATTGCATCAAGTGGTGTGGTTTCGATACAGCACTTTTATGTAGTAGTAGAAATGAAATAAAATGGAATTTAACATCCTACTGTTTTGCTCCTAAAACTGGGCTAATGAAGACGGGTATAATATGCCATACAGTATGCTATGAGGAAAATTTTACCCTGACAGCGGTGCTACGGCCTACTCTTATATGGAATTCCAACTGCCAAGGGATCTTTCATGTGCATGTCAATGTGTACACGGGACCTCGGTTTTTGGTACCATCCGAGCAACAAAACAGCATCGGTGACAAGGGGAAACCGCGCCAGAGAATCTAGATGAACTTTCTCGGCCAATGCAGGGATCGA
Organism: Patella pellucida; assembly: GCA_917208275.1. NCBI lineage: Eukaryota > Metazoa > Mollusca > Gastropoda > Patellidae > Patella > Patella pellucida. Next base: position 48,942,714 of record OU795042.1, on the reverse strand, counting down.
ACAACCACTTAGCCACCATGATCCCCAAACAAAGAGTGAGTTGTCTGCCCAACCTTGTGGGTTTTCGCTGAGAACCTTACAGGCAAGCTAATTATTGAAAAAAAATTTAGGCTTAGATCATAAGATCTACTACTGAGACAGTGGCATTTTGTAGAGAGAGAGAGAGAAATGGGGTTTAGCGTCCACTCAACACAACTAGGTCATTTCAATAATTCGCTTGCGCGTAGGGGTCTTTAGCAGTGGGAGGAAACCGGAGTGCCCGGAGGAAACCCACGAGGTTGAGGAGGCACCCCTATCTCCATGCCACATACGCTCACACCAGGGCTCGAAACCACAGTCGCAAGCCAGAGGTGGCCGGCCAGCTACAGGTCGAAGCGCGGCACTCTAGACCACTAGGCCATCCCAAACCCCGCATTTTGTAGAAGAAAACAACCTGTGAACAATGAAATATTTTTCACAATCTGAATAAGCACACATTTGGTTAAGTCCAACGCATTCTTTAGTTCAAATCCAAATGGATAGATGATTAACAGAAGATATTACCCAGTCGGTTAAAAATTCATGGAATCATGTTTTGAAAATATCTTAAAGAAGCTAAATAGCTAATATTTGGGACCTAGAAATTGACCCTAATGGGTCACAACGCATATAATAATATTATCTGATTGTACTGTATATAAATTGATTTACATTGATTTGTTTCCGTTTTGATTCTAATTTCAAATCAGTTGTGTCCAGCGAAATACGGAATGAGTCTCAACAGAATAGAAATTTTTAGTGTCTAGTTATTCCAGTCTACTACGCATGTCCACCAGATAAGATATGGCCTCACCGTTTGACAGGAGTTGTAGAATATGACTAGTCACTTGTTACAATTGATATAAAACGCACTATGGTACATGATTCGTGTACCAATGGTTAAACATTTATTTTGTTTTAAATACTGGATATTAGAGGCCTACCGTTTCCAGGTAAGATCACAACATCAATGTTGATATAATCTTTAATAAGATATGGCCTCACCGTTTGACAGGAGTTGTGGAATATGACTAGCCTCATTCTTTCTGGTCACTTGTTACAATTGATATAAAACGCACTATGGTACACGATTCGTGTACCAATGGGTTTTGTTTTCAATAATGGATATCAGAGGCCTACCGTTTCCAGGTAAGATTACAACATCAATGTTGATTTAAATTGACCAATAATTTGTGCTTTCGATTTCGAAGATTTTGGAGGATTTTGAGTTACGGACTTAGGTCCTTTAAGTTTAAGTGGCTAATGATGTACGGTATGTACCCTGACATGAACCATTAATGAATTAATGGTCTTCTTTGACTTAATATCAACAGTGCCATTGTCATACCAAAGTAACTATTTGAATCTGCTTTGTGGCCTGACAATGCAGCTTATTACTATTAAAATATTGCTCAATTAATCATTGTAAAGTCTGAATAGGTTATTTAAATTAGACTAGTATCGACTACCGGTATTTAATATAAGCCAATATATGATAATGGATATATTTCTAAGGCGTAACAGTAAATGATCATTAGAATAATTTGTTGCCAGAGCTGAAAGATAGGTTACCAGGCAATGAAACATACATGGCCACTGCAGCCAAGATCACAACGGTTGTCAATCTTTTGTATGACAAAATACTATAAAAATAATCATCAGAAATAATCAAAATTTCATTTGTTTCTTGTTCGTCCTTGTGTTCACATTTAGTATACAAAACGTCTGCCGGTAATCAGATTATAACCTTCGATGTTTCAGCCATTGACAATTAATAGACTTCACTGTCTCCAGGGCCATATATCTAGCGGGGGTGCAGGGTTTACATTGCACCCCCAGAAAAATAAGGCGCCCCGGGAAACGGCGCTACCCCACTCCCGCCTACAATTTTTGGGGGACAGTATTTCAATTATAAAATGATACACTTGATTATGATCAATATCAGTAACATGGGCATTATATTGGCCCACTACTCTGCTGCACCCCAACCTATAAAATCCTACATACGGCCCTGATTGTCTCATCAACATAAACACTGTGTATAAATTGTCCACAATATTGTTCAAAACTCCAATGGTAATTATCGTAAATCAATAGGATGTATCGGCTAAAGGTCAAAAGCATTGTGGATAACAGACCAACAGGCGAATGGTGGTGACGACAATATACAACCATTTTTTAATGTGAACATTAAAAAAACATGGCACCATATAAGAGGGTCAAATTGTGATAAATCAGTAAAATGGCCAGATCAATGAATCCGACAAAAATAAATCCAGGATACTTTAACTTGCTTCACACCAATCGACCCTTTTGTCTTTGTGTGTCCAGATCTACTCATAACTGACATGCTATCTATCGTATATTAACTAAGCTAGCGTGATATGTGCTCATAATAATCTGTCAAATACCCGTAATAACATCGTTAACAAGAAATCTCTCACATTTGAAAGCTGATTAATTTTTCATTATTGACCATTAACTGACAACATTTCACACTGGCAGTTCTTCGAAACACCTTCATCTTTCCTTTAAATATTTCATTCACCCTGGAACCATCACTAGGGTAGCCCACAGCTAGACCTGTCCAATTAATATTTGATAGCGTCATACCTTTGATGCATCATATGTACATGCAATTATTTAATATTCAAAGTAGCTCATCAAAAAGCTTTTGTATGATATAAGATTAAAGGAGCTTGTTTAAACAATATTTTATTCAATAAGCTGAAATGGATTGAACAACAGGCAAAGGCCTATATAAGTTCCCTCCAGAGCTAAACCTGTAGCTCAATATTTCCCATAAAATTTGAAATTAAAATAGGTCTATTTCAATTAATCCATCTTTCTTTGAAAATATGGGATCCTAGTATCTGATATTTAAGATAAAATGAATATGTTAAAATCTGTACATGAGTCATGAAATCTACTGTTTTGGGTGCCATTTGTAATGAACGAAGACAGGCATATCCCTACATTGCAATGCAGAAGTAATCACCAGTAGTAATGACTGATTCACAAACTCTAAAATCATAATTTTAAAAAAACGCATAGAACAGACTTATCAGGCATAAATGACTGCTGTTCAATATTAATGTTGTTATTTATATGCGATATAATGAAATCAGTACTAGTGGTTTATTTCATTGTTCCAAGTTCAATTTGTAATGAACAAAGAAAAGCATGCAGAAGTAATTAGTAATAGCTGATTCACAAATGATAAAACCATAAAAAAAAAAAGCGGCTGCCAGGCAGGATACGCCCACAAACAAGAGATGGATAGAGAACAAGCTAAAGTTTCATTAAAATCGGTTCAAAATTGTGACCTCTACATAGTTCACAAGCTAAAGACGTGATTTTTCGTACAATCAGGGGCCAAAATCCATGAAGTTATGGTCCGATATATGCTAATATCGAAAGGAAGTGAGATCTTATGGTGATTAACCTATATTTCAAGTTTCATTGGAATCGGATAAAAATTGTGACAATTGTAGATGGATGGACGGACAGGGGCGACGACAATATATGTCAACATGAAAATGTGGGCGTAAAAAAGCATGGGTTTCCAAAAAATCATATGTAAACAAATGCTGTTCAATCTAGGCTATTCACAATTTCACCTATATTATGGTTCTACAGAATAGAGCCATTAGTCTCCAACTAGGATGTAAGCTTGAGATAAATGAAATGAAAATAGGATTTATGTCCGTTAATCAGTCTATTAGTAAAATCGTAGACATATAAATATAGCTTCAAGATCAGAGACAGTTCATGCCTACATACAGTAAATATCAAAAATTGCACGAGTCAATATATCACATAGTGTATGTGTGAATGCTATTTGAAAATGACAAATACATGTACAGACTTTTTTTTTAAATTTTTTTTTTCTGAAATTCGCATGTTTATTGAAAATGACAATACAACTTTATATTTTCTTAGTAGTTTGCAGAAACTTAACATGAGATTAACAGATATGGCTCCCATCATGTCTTTTTGTAAAACTAAAACCTGTTTGTGTAAATATATGGTAGGCTGGTGGTAAAATTGTGTGATAATATGGTAGGCTGAAAGATTATATGGCTGGCTGGCAGCAAAATGGTGTGAATAATATTACCAATGAAAAGGGAGTTTTGTTTAACACCCTACTGTTATTAAATTTATGACTGTATGATGTTATCATATGGTAGTCTGGTAGAAAAATGGGTATTACTGATTATATGGTAGTTTGGTAGTTAGATTGTGTGATTATATATCATATGGTACATAAAAATTGGATACAAGACAGTGTGATTTGGTTGTCTGTATTAGGATAGTCTGATTACATTCTATAGTTTTTGTGATTATATAAGTGGTTGGTTTAAGCTGGCATGTTGGTAGTTTGGCTCGAAGATGGTATGGTTGTATGAAGTCTGGCATTAATATGTGAGTATACATATGTAGGATAGGTTAGTTGTAAGATGGTGTGATTATATGGTGGTCAAATTGTAAGATGTGTGATAATGTGATAGTCTGGTTACAAGATGGTGCGATTGTATGGTGGTCTGGTTGCAAGATGGTGTGATCATAATATGGTGAGCTGGTTGTAAAATTATATGATTATATGGTTGATCTGGTTGTAAGATGATGTGATAATATGATAGTCTGGTTGCAAGATGGTGCGATAATATGGTGGTCTGGTTGCAAGATGGTGTGATCATGTGGTGAGCTGGTTGTAAAATTATGTGATTATATGGTTGATCTGATTGTAAGATGATGTGATGATATGGTAGTCTGGTTATAAGATGATGTGATTAGATGGTGGCCTTGTTTGTAAGATGGTGTGATTATATGAAGATCTGTGGAAATGATAAGATTATGCATGTATGGAATATCTGATACTTTAGTATTAAAATAAAATGATTAAAAAACATAATTTTATGCACCAGGGCTAATATGGATGATCAGATGTCATGCAGTGTACTATGAGGGAAATTTTGCCTGGACAGCAGATAGTATAATTATATGGTAGCCGCTAGCGCAGCGGTAGGTGTAGTGTAGTGATATGGGGTCTGACAGACCCCCCCCCCCAAATTTGAAAATGGCCACTAAAATGGTGTTAAATAGCGGATATAGATTGTAATATGTCTTATATATGGTTTTGAGGTTACTGGGTTCAATTCTGACTCCTAAAACTAACTTTTAATATCCCAGATGGTATAAATTTAAAACAGCAATCAAAATAGAATCCATAATATGGATAGTCGTGAATGTATGTTGTTTTTGATGAAGTGTTAAGAATGCAACACATTGTGCATCAGCTAGAACCACCATGACATACCATAGAAAGTTCCATTTACATACAGTGTTTCAAAAACATTTTGCGCCCGGTTGAAGCCTGTAATTTATATTTTCTATAAATTTGATATTGAATTCTTTAATCATGAAAAAGTGTATTTTTACAAGCAATTTCCACACGAAAATTTTTTGCAAATTTTAGATTCTATTTGTATTGTTGTTTAAACTTTTAACTCTTGACTATGTGTTTGGGTAGAAACTGAACTTGGCAACTTTGAAACCCTGGGATCTCGAAATTGATATTTTACATAAAAATTAAATACAGCATACAAGTCATATCATGGTTATATGGGTAAAATGCCATTTTATTGCCAGTTTGGATTTCTTTTTTGCAGCAATTTTGAAATTTCTGCCATCATGGATTCTCGAAATTCATAATACAGGGAATACCCAACAGGAATAAACAAATCCGTCTTTTCAATCCATTTTGCCTGCCATTTTCAATTGCTACGAATTTCACGCTGGTTATGTGGGGAAAAGGTCCTTTTATTACCAAATCACGGCATATGCAAGATTTTAAAAGTGGGGGTGCAGCAGATTGGTTGAGGGGCGCAAAATAAATACCGGGCTATTGAGTGCGGAGCGGCGACCGGTGAAGTAGGCTCTAGCGCAGAGGTGGGTGGAGGGGTCTGACAGACCCTCCCCTCAAAATTTTGAAAATTAGACTGCGGCAAAAACGTGTTTCCCACGCACTTGGACCTGCAATCAAACTCTGTATCATGTGGTCCCGTGGCGTGTCAATTTTGGTGGCGCTATTTCTCATTTTGATGTTAAACACACCAAAATAAGTAACTTTTTGCCCTTTAAACTAGAACAAGTCCGAAACACCAATAAGGTCATGTGAATAGGGCGTCCTGAACGAACCCTCCAATAGCATTTCACTTATAGGTGGTGGCACCTACACCCGGGGACAGCCCTTAGAAAATTATGAAAAATATTGCTGCTGAAAACATGTTTTTTGGCCTCTCTGGTGATGTCTAAGAGTCGATTTTGTATTTTATATGGCTGATTTTCTTTGATTTTGTGTTGGAGCCCGGTAGCCTACGCATAGTAATATAAGAGTGTTTGGATCAGGTACCCATTGGCGGCCGTGTGGGCCCAATTAAAACCGACCGATTAAACAGTGCCTTAAGAGCATCACTGTGTGTTTTCATAATCATGTGTATTATTTCATAATTGAAAGGTTGCCATTTTCTTTTAGGGGGGCGCCATTTCTCGGGGCACCTTATTTTCCTGGGGGTGCAATGTACCCCCTGCACCCCTGCTAGATACATGTACATGTACTGCCCTAGGCCTATTCATAAATTGTAAAAGAAGAGATATATATAGGACATTTTTTTTATATAGGACATTTATTTAATATAATGCACCGGTAGGGATGTAACATGTAGTCGCTGAATTTTAGTTAAAGATGGGTTTCCAGATAAATATTTATCGGGTGGTTATTTCCAATAAAAGTATTTCAATTTTGGTATATATGGAAAGTAGAAACATCCAATGTTACCAGAAAAATACTGGATCCCCTGAAAAACACCCATTGGGCAAGCAGCACTCAGCAAAAATATCAGGGTATCCCAGAATGACAACCAGGTGATTAGTGAAACACCCACGTGTGACGTCAAGTGATTGCGTGCGCAGGTTGTATGAGGTCATTGTAAAAGGGAGTGTTCAATGTAACAGTATGTATGTATGCAGCGATACGTCGTCTTTTATATACTCAATGAATTCTCCCTAGGCTTGCTTCATAAACATGGACTCTTAAAATAGATTTTTTACAGCTTCTGGTGTTTCCTGTGGACAGCAGTGTTCTGAGAGCGATTTAAAGCAAAATTGTGATTGATTAATTAGTTAAAGTATGTTTTTAGTCCAATTATATCACCAAATCACCTGGTTCGTACACAGGAATGTATCTTTAAATGTTAATTTTTTTTATTGTTTTTTTTTTATTGGATATATATTTCGAAAAGAAAAGTAAGCTGTTAACTTTACTCACCTTGATGCTAAACAACCGGCGGTAATCGATCCAATCAAAGTTAGAATAAGTTGTACAAAGAACACCCAGTTCATACTCCTTAAATCTGAGTTTGTTTGACAGCCTAAATCAAAAACAGTCGGTCCCAAAAATCCTACACACACACCAAAACTACCAAAGACTAAACAATAAGTCACTACATAATACCAATTAGCAATAAACAGTTTCCAGAAATTAACTCTTGTGGGTTTCGTCGAATCTCCCGAATGCATATCGTCAATCCATTTCTGTTCGGGTTTTGTATATTTTGGTGATGTGTCGATGCTATTTCTTTCTTGGTCCGTTGTGTCCATATTGAAGACCTTATTCGAAAATATGTAACTCTTTAGTTTGTAAGACTACCTAAACGAGTTGCGTCCACTCAACATATCTGACTGCGACAGAAGTGTGTTGTATTCGTCGTTTCTACTCCTATCTGACAGAACTGGCTCAGCCTCTTTCTATGTAACAGTAACAACGGTAATAATATTGAACGGTGAGGCACGCGATTCAACGATATCTACACTGCGAATTTCTTGTGGCGAGCATTGTTAATGGCGGGAAATGATTAAAGTTGTGTTTCATTGAAATTATAAGCGCCTGTTGGTTAGCTATTGAATTGTTAACGCAAACTGGCTTTGATTTCATCATAAATATATGACTGTGTATCAATTTCAATACTGTTGTTGAAAACCGTTTAGGTTCAATATTCTCGCCAATATTAAGTCCCGCAGTCGATTCAATATTATAGTAGGCTACACGAATTTTCGTTAAAAAAATCCCGCGTGTCTAGTTAATTGGTGCTAAATAACAGCCTAACACCTTGGCATTTGTAGGGCTACAATTCTACAATGGATTAGGTTAATTTAAACGCCTGTGTGTTGACATCGGGCAATCGGTAGTTAGGCATATTGTGGCGCGCTTTTCTAGCAGAAACGCCAGTGCCTCGCTTAATGATATTAATAATCTTTACGAAAGGTATTGTGGTAAAAAGTGGGGTATTTGTAGAGATCTCAAAAATGTTTTAGGGTTTAAATTAAATATCGAGATTATAGTTTCGAAGTAGTGTTCTCTATATCCTTATTCTGATAACATACATTAAACTATTTAAAGAATGCAGTCTTTTAATTGGCCAAACGTTAAAAATATTGGCACTTTAATCAGCCACTGGACAATCAGTTCTCCTTAAATAGTTTGGTTCAAGATTTCAGAAATAAGAAATGAAATGAAATAGGGTTTACTGTTCTGCACCGACTGATCCCATGCAGTGTTCTATGAGGGAAATTTTCCCCGCCCGTGTGTAAACGGTCCACCCTTCACCACTAACAAGGGGAACCACGTTGAAAATCGAGATGAACTTTCTCTGCCAATGCAGGGAACGTCTTACTCACTGAGCCACCGCGAATAATAAAAGTCATCATAAAAGCATTCAAAGATAGCAGTAATATTATATATAGAGAGAGAGATTATCTACAGACAGATATGATCAAAATATGTTTTTATAACTAGTATAAATGATATAAAATAAGCCTGATAGGGTAACTTCCTTTATATATATAACAATATTGATTGACATTATTTAATTATTCATATCGAGATAGTAGGCTAGATACCCAATTTTCCCTATTGATTGTATTATATGGTCATTGTCTTTCCCTAAATATAAATATTTATTAACAATATGTGGTTATCTTTTTTTTTCAATCTATTATTTCTGTATCATCTTATTATAGACTTGGGGTTCCTATTTTGGGGGGAAGAAGCCAAGGGGTCCCTTGATGATAAAGTGGTCTATGTCACAGTGGATGTTGTTATTAGCATTACTTTGATCAACCTTGATCATTTTCATAATTACATTACTTTAATTAAGTTAGGTTTCCTTTAAGGTAATAAGAAGGGTGTCTTTGGTTGCTGTTTACATGTAATAATATTGCCTTGTTATATTTCATATTTATCATTGCTTGATAATGAGTAAAGAAGCCTAGTCGAGACGTCGCTCGGTAATAAGCAGTAAATGTACGGTATTCCAAAGAATTGTGATCTGTATACTATTTCCACTGTCAGCAGTAAGCTTATGTCAGTCAGCTTGTTTCAATCTGCATGTTAGTGAGCGAGTTGCTTTATCTCTCAGTCGGGGATAAGGCGCTGGTTCGCTAGCCTGGAGGTCGGGTGTTCGATCCCTGCATTGGCCGAGAAAGTTCATCTCGATTTTCCGACGTGATTTCGCCTTGTCAGTGATGCAGAAGGAGGGTCTGACAAGGACAGCTGCCTAGTCGTTCGGATGGGACGAAAAACCGAGGTCCCGTGTACACATTAAAGTGCACGTAAAAGATCCCTTTGCAGTTGGAATTCGATGTAAGAGTAGGCCGTAGCGCCGCTATCCGGCCAAAATTTCCCTCATAGCACACTGTATGGCTTATGCCCGTCTTCAATTAGCTCAGGTTAAGTGCATAACAGTAGGGCGTTAAACCCCTTTTCATTCATTCATTCATTTATCTGTCAGTCAGCTTGTTATACGCCCACATTTTCATGTGGACGTATTATGTCGTCGCCCCTGTCCGTCCGTACAATTGTTTGTGGACTCTCTACAGGTCACAATTCTTGTCCGATTTTGACGAAACTTAAAATATAGGTTTATCCCCAAAATATCTTGGCTGCTTTCGATATTGGCATGTATCGGATCAAAACTTCATGGATTATGGCCCCCGATTGTACGAAAAATCACGTTTTTAGCTTGTGGACCTTATAGAGGTCACAATTTTGAGCCGATTTTGATGAAACTTTATATGCATGTTTATAACCCAAAGATCTTGGTTCCTTTCGATATTTGCACCTATCGGAACGTAAATTCCTGAATTATGGCCCCTGATTGTCCGAAAATTCACCTATTTTAGCTCGTGGTACCTCTGGAGGTTACAATTATTATCCGATTTGAAAAACCGTTCGATTATATCACCGTTACACCCTAAGGAAGGTTGAGTTCAAATTTTGGAAAAATCGGACCAAAATTACCATACAAAATGGCCGCCGTTCGTACGCAAATACTGTTAAAAAATGGTATATCAAGGTTGTGGACCCTGTAGAGATCACAATTTTAATTCGATTTTGATGAAATTTGAAATGCATGGTTATAACCCAAAGATCTTGGTTCCTTTCGATATTTGCGCATATCGGATCGTAACTTCCTGAATTATGGTCCCTGATTATACGCAAAATCGTCTTCGTTTAGCCTGTGGTCCCTCTGGAGGTTATATTTATTATCCGATTTAAAAAAATCGTTTGATTATATCACCGTTACACCCTAAGGAAGGTTGAGTTTGAATTTCAGAAAAATGGGACCAAAATTGCCATACTAAATGGCCGCCATTCGTACGCAAATACTGTTATAAAATGGTATATCAAGGTTGTGGATCCTGTAGAGGTCAAAATTTTAATTCGATTTTGATGAAACTTAAAATGCATGGTTATAACCCAAAGATCTTGGTTCCTTTCAATATTTGCGCATATCGGATCGTAACTTCCTGAATTATGGCCCCTGATTATACGCAAAATCGTCTTGGTTTAGCTTGTGGTCCCTCTGGAGGTTACAATAATTAACCGATTTAAAAAATCGTTTGATAATATCACTGTTACACCCTAAGGAAGGTTGAGTTCAAATTTCGGAAAAATCGGACCAAAATTACCATACAAAATGGCCGCCGTTCGTACGCGAATACTGTTAAAAAATGGTATATCAAGGTTGTGGACCCTGTAGAGATCACAATTTTAATTCAATTTTTGATGAAACTTGAAATGCACGGTTATAACCCAAAGATCTTGGTTCCTTTTGATATTTGCGCATATCTGATCGTAACTTCCTGAATTACGGCCCCTGATTATACGCAAAATCGTCTTTGTTTAGCTTGTGGTCCCTCTGGAGGTCACAATTATTATCTGATTTAAAAAATCGTTTGATTATATCACCGTTACACCCTAAGGAAGGTTGAGTTCGAATTTCGGGAAAATTCGGAACAAAATTGCCATACAAAATGGCTGCCGTTCGTACGCAAATACTGTTAAAAAATGGTATATCAAGGTTGTGGATCCTGTAGAGGTCACAATTTTAATTCGATTTTGATGAAACTTAAAATGCATGGTTATAACCTAAAGATCTTGGTTCCTTTCAATATTTGTGCATATCGGATCGTAACTTCCTGAATTATGGCCCCTGATTATACGCAAAATCGTCTTAGTTTAGCTTGTGGTCCCTCTGGAGGTTACAATAATTAACCGATTTAAAAAATCGTTTGATTATATCACCGTTACACCCTAAGGAAGGTTGAGTTCAAATTTCGGAAAAATCGGACCAAAATTACCATACAAAATAGCCGCCGTTCGTACGCGAATACGTTAAAAAATGGTATATCAAGGTTGTGGACCCAGTATAGGTCACAATTTTAATTCGATTTTGATGAAACTTGAAATGCATGTTTATAACCTAAAGATCTTGATTCTTTTCGATATTTGCGCATATCAAATTGTAATTTAATGAATTATAGCCTTTGATTGTAGGATAAATCACTTTCGATTTTGCTTGTTCTCTAACCATCTCTCGAAAATGTGGGCGTATCCTGCCTGGCAGTGCCAGCTTACTATCTTTTTTATCTATCTGTTAGTAACCCCGGTTGTTTTACGACAGTCAGTTTTTTTTCTCTACCTGTAAGTAATGCTAGTTCATTTACCTGTATCTGCCAGTAAGCTAGTTCATTTACCGGTATCTGCCAGTAAGCTAGTTCATTTACCGGTATCTGCCAGTAAGCTAGTTCATTTACCGGTATCTGCCAGTAAGCTAGTTGCAATTGCTTTATGAAAGCTTGTATTTATACTGTTATGTCAGTCAGCTTGTTTCTCTCTAGCTGTTTCTCTGTGTTATTAGCCTATTAAATTTCTCCCATTTAATGAGACAGTTTATTACAATTTAAAACGAATCCAATGGTAATTGTGTTTCATTAATTTAAAGAGGATAACTTGGAATAGGCCTATAATCAGCAGGGATGATCAAAATATATTAAGATTTTAAAAGTAAGGGTGCAGCGCCAATATGCTCGTACCCAAGTTACTGAGCTCGGAGGCGTCGGAGCTGTGACCAGTGAAGTCGGGAACAGGGCCAGTGGAAGCAAATCTTGATTGGTGGGTGGGTGGGGGGCTATCATCCTAGGTCCAATTTACAGTATATTTAATTTCAATAAGTCATATCAATTTGAAAACTAATACTAGCACTACAGTAGCATAACGGAAATCGAATCCATTCTACATTATATTGTGTGTAATTATATGTTATAGAAATACTGTTTAAACCCTACAAATTTGAAAACCACAATCATGTGAGCTGCTCCCACAAAACCAGGCTCTCGGTCATTTTATATAAAATAGAGCTGGCAGCATATTGGAATAGTCCACAGACTAAGCTTTCCAAAAATGCAATTCTTTTTAAGTTTGTCGTATCATCTGGAATTGAGTTCACCTCATAATTCACAGCAACAAGAAGGCATACAGTTTATGCTTTTGTGCCCATAGTACAAAATGAACTGGTGTGTGACAAGTGCCTGGTTGCGTGGGAGCAGGTCATATATAGTGTACTCTTTTTTTATAATATGTAAATATTTATTGAATAAATAGTGTCAAAAAAAAAATAATTGAAAACTAATACCAGCAATACAATAGCATAACGAAAATCGTTTTTTTTTCAAATAAATGATGTATAAGAGCAGTCAAAATATCTATCCTACCTTGTTTAGAAATAAATATTATAGATTTATAGACTCAATTTTAACACAAGTAAACATAATTATTTCCTCAAAATCAGACTAAAATTTTCCCATCAAATAGCCATCCCCCACCCTTTACGAAAATAGTATAATACCAGCATGTAATACCCAGGTTGTGGACCATCTAGAGGTCACAATTATATACTGGGCGGTTATCAAACAAACAGTCTGAAACACCAATAAGGCCATGTGGATAGGGGGACGGAAACGACAATCTCTAATAATGTCATATAAGGCTCTATCAAATATGATAGGGCGACCAAAACAAATCCTTTATAGTCATATAGTGGTAGAGGTGAAGATCCAGAAAGGGGTGATTCGAGGGGCACTTAGATTATGGTGGTGGCACCCATGTCTGGGGTCCGCCCTTAGAAAATTTTGAAAAATAACATTGCTGGAAACTTGTTTTTCTGCAACATAGGAGATATCTAAGAGTCTATTTTGTATTTTATATTGTCGATTCTTTTTCAGGGGTGCCATATTTCAAGGGTGGTAGCTTTTTTAGAAGGAGCTTGGAAACGTGTCTGTGGTGGTGCCCCATAGCCTCCACATAAGTGATTTAAGAAAGTTTTTATGAGGGAAGACGTACCAGGTGCCCTTAAAACTGACAGACTGATCAGTCCCTTAAGAGTATCACTGTGTGATCATAATCAAGTGTATTATTTTATAATTGACAGTTTGTCAAATATTTTTTTTCTGGGGCCCCTATTTTTCTGGGGGTGCAATGTACGACCCCGATTCAAATAAGACTAAAAACTATAAAATGCATGTTAAAGAAACAGTATTAATTGCTGTCTGGGCAAAACTTTCTTCATTAGCTCGACTAGTTCAAAAAAGTAGGAAAATTAACCCCAATTTCATTCATTCATTTCAAAATCAATTGGCCTATATTACTGTATGTGAACACAAAATGTGGCCAGATGGACTTATCAACAGACAGTGGGGATGACGATAAACAACCACATTTAACAATGGGCATTTTTTAAACCAAAGCTAGATGCAGACACTTTAGAATCTTCTTGTTCTTGTGGATATGCTGTTTAAGTGTAAGACTCCACCAATTTGAACAAATAACAACTCTCTGATTTCAATTAATATAGTATATTACATAGAAACACATATACCTGGGCTAACTGAAAATAAAACATAAAATATTTGACTAGTTGTTGAAAACTACTATGGTATCTTAAATTATTGTAGGAATTTGTAAAATTTAATTAGCATTTTAAAGCCAGACAATAGGAATTTGTAAAATTTAATTAGCATTTTAAAGCCAGACAATTGTGGATTGTAATTAGAAACCGGTTTTATGACATGTAGTCTAAAAATATAAATCATTGAATTAAAATATTGATCTGGTCTTTTATCTTGATTAGTGATGTCACAAACTCTGTACAATTTTTGTTTCCAAAGGTCAAGCATCGTTTAAGTTTCTTTTAAAATTTAGTTTCATTATGGCCTAAAATGTTGAAACTTTAACAATCGATTATAATATTATAGGCTTTATCTACAGGCGTTATTAATCAACAAACCAGCTATTATATTTTTTACCCAATTAAAATGGGTCTGAATTATTAAATTTACTGCTGTATAAAAATTTCAATTAAGACAGGCGTTGTAAATAAAAAGTATTTTTAAATAATAAATGAGAATCTTCTAATTAAATGTGCACTAATTAGTTTTACAAGAATATAGAATAGACCTATATAATTACATTTTAAAACAGACCAGATGTCTCACATCATCCTACTGTATTTCAATACTCAAGGAATAAATACATGTTTACACTTTGTATTGTTAATGACTTGAATGAATGAATGAAATGATATTTAATGTTCTATGCTTGGTACAAGAACATCTTGCCGGTTAACACCTGAATCTGCGTAAATAATGGCCTTAGTTACGTAACATCAAATCAAAATTTATTTTACTGTTTCTAAAATCAACCTTTGATTGTAGTGATTATAAAAACAGAAACAATTTGATTGGTCAATAAGTTCACATGATCTAAAATATTTTATGTGTTACTTTGAACAAGATTGGACCTCTGTATGATCTGCCTGACATGTTGTGACTTATGTAAAATATGTTGCATATTAAGAAAAAAAACCAACAAAAAATAACATGTTGCACCAATCTTTTATAAAAAGTATTATTTTAAGGCAAGGAGATCATCTAAAGAAAAAATCATCTCCCTCTAACAAACTAGTAGAAATAAAAGGTTCACTGATCTAAAAGGTCATCTTAACCTAAACAAAAATATAATTTGAATATAC
This sequence comes from Patella pellucida, assembly GCA_917208275.1. Lineage (NCBI taxonomy): Eukaryota > Metazoa > Mollusca > Gastropoda > Patellidae > Patella > Patella pellucida. Next base: position 48,927,265 of record OU795042.1, on the reverse strand, counting down.
ATTTTTTTTTATAAATCTTTTTTACATTTTTTTACACTATTACTATACTTTTTTAAATAATTAATGATAAAAATATGAATATACATATATTTATTTTTTTATACATCTTTTTTTACAGTTTTTTTAAACTCTACCTTTTTTATAATCGATGATAAAAATATTGAGGTCTTGCTAAATTGTCCTGCACCAATTGATATATACATGTATAATATATATACAGAAATATACAGACGAGTAAAGCACCAGTGTCTGTGTAATTCATAATTCTTAAATAAAAATAAACAAATTATGCATTCATTAACAAAGATATACAGTATCAAATACAAGCACATTTATAATAGCAATGGATACTGTTATTCAATTTTAAAGGCTGCTTTCATTATTCCAATTGTATGCATTCAGGAAGATATAATACATTTATTAAATATCTCCACCTCATGAACACTGGATAAAGTTATAACTTTAGATACATACAAGATTTCAACAATATACAACATCATCTTAAACTGGGTTTAAAAATTGTTTGGAGCAAAAGTGTACGTTTAAGACATTATATACAGTCTATAATAAAACCAGAAAACTCTCTATATGTCTGACAAAATCTATAAATAAAAACTACAAGAAAAAGTATGTGTTTTTGTGTATGACAAGAAAAAGGTTTTAGAAAATCTGTTCAAATATTATGTCTGATAAACGCTACCAATAAACACGATTTAATTAAAATGTTCTTTTATCAGAATAAGTACTTTTTGTTAGCTTTAATGTTATAACAATGTAACCATAACAATTTGCATAGGTCTGCTTTACATGTGCAATTTATACTCTTAACAAGTGCATTTATTTTAAAGAACACAAAGGTTTTTAGAATACAAATTTAATTATATAAACAGTGCAAAACACTGGATTTTAATTTAGTATTTGGAACCATAATATGTCCCATAAAAGCACTTACAAAAAAAGACATAACATGATTTTATAAAGCACGGAAGTAACATTTATAATTCTCAGACTATATTTCTATAGATATAATCCATTCACCCCGAAAAAAAGATATACAAATATTATACATATCCCAATCAACCACTGACATTTTTAATGATTTATAATATGGCTACATTTTAACCCAACAAGTACCTGATTTATGTAAAAGTTTAATTTATACAAAATATATCATATTTTAAATTAAAATATAAGGTGTCAAGCAGAAATAAAAAAAAAGATAGTAAGCTGGCACTGCCAGGCAGGATACGCCCACATTTTCGAGAGATGGTTAGAGAACAAGCAAAACCGAAAGTGATTTTTCCTACAATCAAAGGCTATAATTCATTAAATTACAATTTGATATGCGCAAATATCGAAAATCGAATTAAAATTGTGACCTATACTGGGTCCACATTCTTGATAATATACCATATTTTAACTTTTAACACTATTCGCGTACAAACGGCAGCCATTTTGTCTGGCAATTAAGGTCCGATTTTCTAGAAATTCAAACTCAACCTTCTGTATGGTGTAACGGTGATAGAGTTAAATGTTTTTTAAATCGGATAATAATCGTAACCTCCAGAGGGACCATAGGCGATTTTGTGTTTAATCAGGGGCCATAATTCAGGAAGTTATGATCTGATATGTACAAATAACGAAAGGAACCAAGATCTTTGGGTTATAACCATGCATTTCAAGTTTCATCAAAAGCGAATTAAAATTGTGACCTCTACAGTGTCCACAACCTTTATACACCATTTTTTGACAGTATTCGCGTTCTAACGGCGGCCATCTTGTATGGCAATTTTGGTCCGATTTTCCCATAATTTAACTCAACCTTCCTTCCGGTGTAACGGGGATATAATCAAACGATTTTTTAAATTGGAAAATAATTGTGACCTCCAGAGGGACCACAAGCTAAACAAAGGCGATTTTGCGTACAATCAGGGGCCATAATTCAGGAAGTTACAATCCGATATGCGCAAATATCATAAGGAACCAAGATCTTTAACTTATAACCATGCATTTCAAGTTTCATAAAAATCAAATTAAAATTGTGACCTCTATAGGGTCCACAACCATGGTATACCATTTTATAACAGCATTCGCAAAGACGCGGCGGCCATTTTGTATGGCAATTTTGGTCCGATTTTTCCGAAATTCGAACTCAATCTTTCTTCGGGTATAACGGTGATACAATCAAACGATTTTTTAAATTGGATAATAATTGTGACCTCCAGAGGGACCACAAGCTAATCAAAGGTGATTTTGCGTATAATCAGGGGCCATAATTCAGGAAGTTACGATCTGATATGTGCAAATATTGAAATAAACTAAGATCTTTGGGTTATAAGCATGCAATTTAAGTTTCATCAAAATCAAATTAAAATTGTGACCTCTACAGGGTCCACAACCTTGATATAACATTTTTTAACAGTATTCGCGTACGAATGGCGGCCATTTTGTATGCCAATTTTGGTCCAATTTTTTCGAAATTTGAACTCAACCTTCCTTAAGGTGTAACGGTGATATAATCGAACGGTTTTTCAAATTGGATAATAATTGTGACCTCCAGAGGGACCACAAGCTAAACAAAGGTGATTTTGCGAATAATCAGGGGCCATAATTCAGGAAGTTACAATCCGATATGCGCAAATATTGAAAGGAACCAAGATCTTTAGGTTATAAGCATGCACTTCAAGTTTCATCACAATCGAATTAAAATTGTGACCTCTACAGGGTCCACAACCTTGATATACCATTTTTGAACAGTATTTGCGTACAATTGGCGGCCATTTTGTATGCCAATTTTGGTCTGATTTTTTCGAAATTTGAACTCAACCTTCCTTAGGGTGTAACGGTGATATAATTAAACGGTTTTTCAAATCGGATAATAATTGTGACCTCCAGAGGGACCACAAGCTAAAATAGGTGATTTTTCGGACAATCAGGGGCCATAATTCAGGAAATTACGATGCGATAGACGCAAATATCGAAAGGAACCTAGATCTTTGGGTTATAAACATCCATGTCAAGTTTCATCAACATCGGTTCAAAATTGTGACCTCTATAGGGTCCACAAGCTAAAAACGTGATTTTTCGTACAATCAGGGGCCATAATCCATGAAGTTTTGATCCGATACATGCCAATATCGAAAGCAGCCGAGATCTTTTGGGGATAAACCTATATTTTAAGTTTCGTCAAAATCGGACAAGAATTGTGACCTGTAGAGAGTCCACAAACAATTGTGGACGGACGGACGGACGGACGGACGTCCGGACGGACAGGGGCGACGACATAATACGTCCACATGAAAATGTGGGCGTATAAAAACGATAACCGGTTTAATCAAAAGACTATATATCTAATGATCTTGCTTGATAACTCTTGACTTTCGTTTCTTTGATTAACTTTAAGCAATGACAATACTTGATGCAAGCAGTGTCACATAAACTTGACAAGAATGTTTGGAGGGTTAAAGAGCACGTACACAGACTAGATTGTGTGCTGAAGTTATTCATTGTACATTAAACATGGTCCCATATTATCACAACTAGAATGAGTGAATTTGTTTATATTAACTGCTATATTCTACTGTAACAGCTTTAGTCTTCAAATATTCATTTAATGCTTCTTGACCTGTAAACATAGAATAAAAAGTTGATGTAATATTCATTATAACTGTATTGAGCTATAGCTGTTAAAAACACAATATGCAGCAGATGTCCAATAGTTACCTGATGTTGATCGGAAATTCTATCCTAGTGATTGCTGAATATGCATATTAATTCATTTTACATAGAGACACCAGAGAGATTAATTTAAGATGATTAAAATATAAAACATGTTAGATATTATGTATGGTTTAATAGTCGAGAACGAGACATTATTAAGTAATATATTGATCTGCATGAGGCTTAGCCGAGTGTTGTTTCAATATATCACGCAATCTCTTTAGTTCAAGACCATAAACCATATATAATATCTAACATGTTTTTATATTTTAATCATCTTAAATTACTATCTAAACGACACATTCTAAACCCCTCACTATTTGTTACTGGTTAAAGTGACAATATTGTTATCAATATTTGCAGAGTGCTAAAACCTAATTGGGGGAAGTGTCGCCTGTCCAACAACTTAAAATACAGACACTATCCAGCACATGCTTTTCAATGAAATATGTCATCTAGTATAGATAATGTACGATTGGCAAATTGCCTGTACATTATTGGAAATAATGGCACGCCAACTTCAAAGGATGATGCCATTACCATTAATGATTACAAGAAATTAAAGATCAATAGGAAGTAATAAGAACCATTAATGGCCATCACATAATATGTTTTATGATACTTAATTTTAGTCATTTAGGGTTAATGTGTGTCTTTTGGTACAACCACTATACACGATATGAAAGTCTATTATATTATATATTATATAATATATCGTTCCTGTTTATTTTGTAATTTTAGGTCTTTAACTGTTATATTCATTTCCATACAATACATACAGGTTAAAGTTTGACATATAAATAACGTCAATTTGAATTTAATTTCATAACATATTGTAGATCAATAGGAACAATTTCAGGCTTTATAATCCCAAATAATAGGTTTTATAGATTATTTTACATATCACAACTGATAAATGGCATTATAAAATGTTGAATACAGTAAACTTCGCATAAGTCAGATTCGTATAAGTCAGATCTTTGCTCAAATCGGATCATATTATTTGGACCCTTTGATCCTGTACATATTCTAATCAAATTTCTGTGTGAAAGTCAGATTTCTTAAGTCAGTTCTTTGCTCAACTCGAATCAAATTTAATTGTTCTCTTCATTTGATCTAATTCGAGCTTTTTTACTTCGTTAAAGTAAGATCTGCAGTATGTTCAGAATTTGACTTAGTCAGTTTTGTCTTGATGGTCTAAAACATGGTTAGGTGTTCCATGCCAAGAGCCCCCCAATTTTTTCCCCCATCATTTTGACTCAAATCATCCTATAAGACGTGATGCCATAATAGAATTTTCCTGGAAAATTCAAAACTCGCTGTCTGCTGGTATACGAGACACTTTGCGGGAAAATTTAGGACATTTTTCAAAGATGGCGACAAAACGAAGGTTATCTACTCGCACATATGAACGAAAGTTTATTTCTAATCGAGCTAACATTGAATTTTAGTCTTATTCGGCTAACTCAATTCTTTGATTAACTCAGATAAAATTGGTCAGTCCACTTAGATCTGATTTAAGTTTACTGTATTTCTACTGGTATTTCTCCAACCATCAGCCGTAGTTGAATAAGGGTTTTTATTGTATAATAAATAAAGCTTACCTAGATCTTTGCCGAATCCCGATTGTTTAAATCCACCAAATGGAGCTGCTACATCAGTTTTATTATAAGTATTAACAAATACAGTACCAGCCTGGAGATTATCAGCTACATATAAAGCTTTATTTACATCTTTAGTAAATACACCGGAGGCTAAACCAAATTCTGTATTATTAGCTCGTTGTAACATACCGTCAATATCACTACAAAATATACATACTGTCAATATCACTACAAATATACATACTGTCAATATCACTACAAATATACATACTGCCAATATCACTACAAAATATACATAGTCAATATCACTACAAATATACATACTGTCAATATCACTACAAATATACATACTGCCAATATCACTACAAAATATACATAGTCAATATCACTACAAATATACATACTGCCAATATCACTACAAAATATACATAGTCAATATCACTACAAATATACATACTGTCAATATCACTACAAAATATACATAGTCAATATCACTACAAAATATACATACTGTCAATATCACTACAAAATATACATACTGTCAATATCACTACAAAATATACATACCGTCAATATCACTACAAATATAGATACTGTCAATATCACAACAAATATACATATTGTCAATATCACTACAAATATACATACTGTCAATATCACTATACATATAACATACTGTCAGTCAGAAAACAGGCATACAATCATATCATAGTCTTAGTGACTATTACAATAATAATTCCAAGAAGATGACGAAAAAACCTTCCACACGAGCGGAAAAAGGGGGGCAGAAGAGTCCCCATAACAGTGCAAGCAAGTTTGGATCTCAGTGATGCATCCAAGGAGAAACAGGAACCATTCCTTGTAGATAAATAATAGTAAACAAATCCCCGGTAACAAACTTGACAAGACTTACAATAATAGACAACTTACCCATCAATGAATTTTGAGATAATCATGACTGGACCGAAAGATTCTTCTATAGCAATCATCATATGATCTTCTACATCTGTAAATACTGTTGGTTCTAAAAATAGTCCTGTAAAAAAAACATATTCTTTAACTTCATTGAAACACTGGAAAAACAAGAAAAAAGAATGAAGTAATAAGAAAAATAATTAAAAGGTAAATATTGTCATTGCAAAAAGATAAAAACACAAATTTTGTTTGTATTATTATGAGGTATCTGATAACAAACAGTAGCCTATATTATTGTATTTCTTCACATATAACCAATAAACTCACACACTTCAAGATCTTTCAATTTTAACTGTTATCTTCTGATTTCTAAAGATCTTCCACACGAGGAGGAAAAGACTAAATTATTCCTGATGTTACATGTATTAAATTCAGATTCTTTCGAACCGGTTGAATTTTTTTTTTACTTTTAATGGCACACGAATGGATGTTTGTTCGATTGGGTAACTGAAATAGAACTGGACTAACCTGGTCTATTTACTTGTTTACCACCAGTAACAAGAGTAGCTCCTTCCTTCACACCTATATCACAGTATTCTACAAGTTTCTCGAGATGAGCACGATGATTCTGTGGACCATGATCTGTTGATCTATCTAATGGATCACCAATCTTCATCTTCTTTATTTCTTCTAACTATAAAATAATACAAATACTACACATATAATAAACTACAAATTACAAACACTACACATTACAAATCCCATGAGTATTCCAAATTATTGATTCTGTTATTCATAATAAATATTAAAATCCTATTAACTGTAATTAGTTCAAGTTTATCGTTTAAATAACATATTATGTTTACTCTTTCTGATAAATAAAAGTCTTCTCCCAAAATATATTGGTCCATTATCAAATACGATCATTCCTAGCCATCTAACTTCAAATTATTTCTTTTGACTTCTTGTCACAGTCTCTATCATCTTAGGAACAATTTAACAAGGGATTTGGTTTCCAAATTTTGCCACTGGGACATTTTTTAGGTGTGGTTAAATGAGGCCTGAATTACTTCAGGAATATAATCCATAAATTTCCAATTTTTTTAACAAATTTCAATAACAAATATTTAGGTTCCAGGACATTGAGCTTAAAATGATATCCTACATATGTTTTGTTTTGTTTTAATCAAGTTAAATTTAAATCAGTAAAATGTTTAGCCTTAAAAACATTCAGACTTTTAGTATAATATGATGGTATGATTTCTACAGGTAAAACAGTGTTAAGGAATATCTATATTTTAACTTACAACTCTTCTAAGAAACTCATCATGAATAGATTCCTCTACAAATAATCTACCAGCTGCTATACAGTTCTCTCCCTTATTGAAGAAAACAGAGCTGCAACCCTTAAAAACAGTTCATAAAATATAAGTTTTACACCAGACTCCAGACACATCTATATTTATAAAATGGCACTGTGTTTTATATTACTGATTTTAGGAAGTTAAATGGGGTTTCAAGTCCTACTGTTCTGTTTAGCCGAGCATACACCATAGAGTGAGCTATAAGTAGCAACAGCCTACTATAATATCAATTCTAACTACCACAGGTTCTTTGACGTGTATGCCAATGTGAAATTCTGCACCACTGAAAAGGGGGAACCATGTCAGAAAATCCCGATAAACTTTCTCGGCCAAGACAGGGATCGAATATTTGACCGTCGGATTATATAGCGAGCTAACTTCTTACTCACTGAGCCACCCTGGCTCTACTGGTATTAGGATAATTCTTGTGTGATATAAGGTAATTATAATTACTCACCATTCGAACAGCTTTTTCTAAATCACAATCACTGAATATAACTAGTGGTGATTTACCTCCTAATTCTAATGATACTTTCTTTAAATTACTTTTAGCACAACTAAAAAACAAAATAATCCATTTGTGAATTGCCAGAAAATTATATAATGAAGTTAATTAAATTATGACAAGGAATTTTTTTTGAATCGTCACTCCTACAAAATTTATTAATTTTATTCCATGAAGTTTCGTTTATTATCATTATAATGGCACTTAGTCAATTGACTGATTTCAGACTTCACCAAAATTTCTGTTCTGATATCAGTAATGGCAATTTGTCTAAGGGAGGAGAATGGCACAGAGGTTGAAAGTTTGCTCATCACTCTGGCTGTGAGATCCATGCATCCTTTTCAATAAGACTATTTATAGTATAGCAGTCTATATCCCAGCTGTAAATGAATGCAGAGTAAATTCAATGTTGTAGGAAAATTACCTCTCTGGGGCAACGAATTGCATGTTAACCAGCAATTCTATTAGACAAAAAGTGTTAACGCACATATATATTATATTAGATTTTATTTGCTTCTATTTGAAATAGTTCGTTAAATAGTTGAATGATTAAAGCTGTATTTTAATGAGTGAGTATTACCTTTCCATGATAGTTTTACCAATAGGTGTTGAACCAGTAAAACCTAACTTCCTTACATCAGGATGATCAGATAATGCTTGACCAATTACAGAACCTGTAACAAAATAGTTCCATAAATTGGTGTCAATAACATTTTTACTTAAATAAATCCTAGTTTAAAATTATAACTAAATGCATATTCGTCCATCGAGTCTGAATGATTTGCTTAAACATGAGAAACAAAGTACATCAATGATATAACATGAGATACAATAAAGTACATCAATGATATAACATGAGATACAATAAAGTTAATCAATGATATAAATCCGCATTACATTTGGGCTTTTTCAACAGAGAAATATATAATGTTTGACAGATAATGATTGATATCAAATATAATTTAACAATGATATCACAAGATAAATATAGTAAATAAATTACTCTAATACCTATAACACTGTCATATTTACTATTACTCCTTTCCAAACAAGAACAGATACTCAGTCTGAATTGCCCCCTTAATTTAGGAGTTTACAATGCTATTTCATATTAGCTGATATTTGAAGGCAAATTTAAAGGCAAATAAGTAAACATATTAAAGAATTGTAATACAAAAAATAAATTACATCTGAATGTAAATTTGATAAATAAATAAAAATTGAGAGTATTTATGCCCCTTTAAATATTAAAGATATACATGTGTGTTATATAAGATTGACAGACCTGATCCAGGTAATATATTTATAACACCAGAAGGGAATCCAGCTTGAACTGATAATTCAGCAAACTTTAAAGCAGTAAGTGGTGTAACCTGTAATATATAATGAATAACTTGTATTGTGCATCATATCTTTAAAACAGGGGATGAATCTGCTTAAAGATGCAGTATGTAATTTAGATACAGAGATGGTCTTTCTTGCTACAATTATTCAAAAAGCAGATAATGAAAGTCTTGATTATCCATTTTGACATTAAATTTTTAAATCTTGCAGGTGTTCAAATCCGTTTAATTCTTGGCCATCCAATGTTCTTGAGAGTTGATTATTGGATGTTGAGTTAGTACCTCTCTATGGCTAAAGGCAAAAAAAAAACCCAAATCGTTCACATCATATTTCCAAATTATTTTAATCTCTGGTCCAAAATTATTCAAATCAGTCATTCTAGTACTAGTTCTGATCATTTAGAGTTTACATTTCTATTGATTTACTAGAGACTGTCATCATTTTCATTATGTGTCTTCGACAAATTTAGACATAAAATAATTTTGTACCAGAATTTGTATTAATAAACGTTCTTTTGATTGATCTATATTGGGTCGAAAAAGATGAACAGATTAAATTGTTATGGAGAAATACTCACTTGCGCGGGTTTAAGAACAACAGTATTTCCAGCCGCTAAACATGCAGCCATTTTCCATGCTAACATCATAAGGGGATAATTCCATGGTACCACAATACCACAAACACCAATGGGTTCTCGTTTTGTATAAGTTAAATTTTTATTTGGACGAGCATGGTTGACTGGAATGGTTAAACCCTGAAATAAAAAATTATTATATAATTAACAAGCTTCATAAAGATCAAATAAAAAAAGGCCCCCACTGTTACTACCGGGTATCACAATAAAACAGGGGTGATGACAACATACATGTATATCCTTATGGGCATATATAACCATGCTTGTCATGCACTGTCTGGTGGAAGCAGACGTCAAATAAACCTATTCCACATACACTGTCAATTAATCCCCCATATTTTGACCAGTAGCATGATAATGTGAACTATGGCCATTACTTAGTCAATATTGCATACATAATTTCATTGGGATTTTCCGTATAATACAGCCAAGAATACAAGCTACTTTAACAATAAGTGTGGTGTGGTCATACTTGTTTCAGCTTGTTCGTTAGAACTTCTAGAGAGAGAGAGAGATATGGGGTTTAACGTCCACTTGACCCAAACTAGGTCATTTTGGGCCTAACATATGGTTTAATTTTTAATTTCAATAATTCGCTTGCGGGTAGGGGTCTCTTGCAGTGGGAGGAAATCAGAGGACCTGGAGAATACCCACGAGGTTGGACAGGTGACCATACTCCTTGTCACGTACAATTGACAACTTCTAGAAACCCAGAACATTCATATTTTGGTACCAACTTAATAATTTAGAAATACATTCTCGGCAGACCATTAGATGTTACAGCTGAACACCCAGAACTTGATTATCAAAAATCTTTAGATTTTTGTTGTTGCAGGTATTAGAAGTATTGATTATGCTATGTAGTGAACTTACCTGTATTTTATCACACCAACCAGCAAAATATCTAAATGTTTGTATCGACATACCAACATGTGTTTTTAATGCTAGAGTATAAACAGCACCACTATCTATAGATTCTATTGTAGCTAATTCTTCTTGATGTTCTTCCATTAAATCAGCCATTCTATATAATTTAATAATCATCTATCATAAATTTATCATCAAAATATTCCTTTAATATGTACAATAAACTCATATTAACAAAGGCCTTACATATACATTAATCTGTCTATAAAGCTTAGCATGTGATCATCAAATATTATAGCAACTGTATGTTAGCTAATCATGGTAATATATATATCTCCATTTTTCATTAAAATTAGAAATAAAGTATTTAGGTTTAATTTCAAACATCAAACTCAGTATAATGCACTACGATTACCGCAGAGTAAATCAATTTTGCCAAGATTCGACAATTGTAGTTTATCGTAGAGTTTTGAAAATGTTCAAAAATTTACAATCTTAGAAAAATCAACATGTTTCTCTCTACTGGGTGAAGGGTTGATTGTTACCAGCATACTGAAGAGCAATGGTGTGTTATCGTGTGTGTGAGTTTGTTGTATTGTACTTTCGCTTCCACCGAGGTGATATCGCAGCCAGTGCAGATAAAATAGCAGCATGTGTGGGTGTTAATTGTCTGTGATATCTACGATATGTGATGAATAGCTAATAAAGACAAACTATTGTGTTAGAAATATCTCAGTGTGTGAGGTTAACTTGAATTTACTCACCTGTTCATGATGGTACCACGATCTCTTGCATTCATACTGCCCCATGGTCCTTCTTCAAATGCCTCCTATAAACAACACATTTTTACATATATTTCAATATGATTACTTATCTTGCAATATATATTACAAATTAGTTAGTATTATTGATGAAATAAATGTAACATCGGTAAGATTCAATAATGATCAATTAAATTCTATCAATGAAAGTTTGTCTGTGGATGAAACAGGATGACTTTTTATAATGATAATAAGTTTTCTGATAATATTACCTTTGCAGCTTCTACAGCTCTGTTGATGTCATCTTTACTTGCTTTTGCTACTTTACATATTGCCTACAAAACATTGAAAAAACTATATTATAAACGAAAAGACACAAATCTAGGGTGTATTTCTAAGTATTTAATTGGGTGAATCAAAGGACACATGGGTAGGTTAGAATCTAATTCACAGACATGAAATCAGAGTCAAAGGGCAGGTCAGGATTTTCAAAGTATTTATCATTCATTCAAACGTTCCTCGATTTACAATTAAAAATATTACCAGTAAAAGTAAATAAACCAATATAGATAAACAATATACTTACCGATTCATCATTAGGATTAATGGTTTCATAGGTTTGACCATTCGATGAGTCTACAAACTCATTGTCTATAAAAGATTGGTTAGGGAAACTAATATCCATATTATTCACTCGCATTCTTACCTAGTAGATAAAAATAATTTATAATGATTCATTACTTGAATATGTTTTTGTCTATGAATGAAATAATTCCTTCATAATCAAAATTGGTGTTTTTTCTATATTAAATGTTTTCTTAATTTCAATCATAATACTGACTATAAAACTGCTCTTGATCTTAGAAGGTAAGTAATGGAGAAAGAGGGAGAGAAATGGGGTTTAACGTCCACTCGACACAAACTAAGGTCATTTCGGGACTAACATGGTTTTTAATTTAATTTCAATAATTTGCTTGCACGTAGGGGTCTTTAGCAGTGGGAGGAAACCGAAGGACCAGGAGAAAACCCATGAGGCTGGACAGGCGACCCTACTCCTTGCCACATACAACCAGAACCATGGCAGTCAACTCAATGGCTTTATGGTGCTATTAGCCCCCCCCCCCCCAAACATGTTTTAAAAGAGTGAAGGAACCATATTGACTGTACAAAATTCAGTTTTAGTTTTTAAAATATATTAAGTAGTATTCAGAGAAAATCAAAGTTAAAACTTACAGGTTCAAATACGAGTTCTTCTTTATCTTCTATACCTCTACCTCGTCTAATAACACAGTTAGTAAAATCTTCAAATACTGTATTCATATAAACATCTTCTGTTGCTAATCTAATATCATTACATTTCTCTCGTACTTCTTCTATTAATCTAAATTATATATAATATATAGCACAAATAATATATACCCAAGCTTGGAGGTCGGGTGTTCGATCACTGCATTTGCTGCGAAAGTTCATATATTCCGGCGTGGTTTTCCCTTGTCAGGGCAGCAGAATGGAAGGCCTGACAAGGACAGCTGTCTAGTCATTCGGATGAAATGAAAAACCAAGGTCACGTGTAGCCTATACATTGAGGTGCATGTAAAAGATACCTTGGCAGTTGGAATTCGATATAAGAGTAGGCCGTATGCCCGTCTACATTAGTCCAGTGTAGGAGCAGAACAGTAGGATGTTAAACTCCATTTAATTTCATTTCGTGTATTCTGGCCAGAAAATGACATGAGTCATGGTCCCAGAGTTCGGCCCCAAACATGTTTCTGTCCAGACAAGTTCAATAACTGATATACTTTTACATATTACAAGATAACATAGTTTAACATCTTATCAACAAAATGTGTTTGGTGTTTAGAGGGAGAAAAAATATAATTACTATTGTACATACCTGACAACATCCATAGATCCAGCTCCACATTTAAAAAAATCGGTTGTAGAATCGGAATCAACATTTAAAATACCATTCCATATTGACTAGGGGAAAAAACAACAAACTATTAAAACTCACAGATAAGAAAATTATCAGAAATTGAAAAAATCTACGAATCTTAAATTCAGCCTAAAAATTACGAGGACTTGAATTTGGACTATACAAATAGAGAGAGAAAGAAATGGGGTTTAACGTCCACTCGAAACAACTAGGTCATTTCGGGACTAACATATGGTTTAATTTTATTTCAATAATTCGCTTGCACGTAGGGGTTTTTAGCAGAGGGAGGAATACTGAGTACTCTAAGGAAACCCATGGGGTTGAGAAGGCACCCCTATCTCCATGCCACAAATGCTCACAACAGGGATCTAAACCACAGCCGCAAGCCAGAGGTGACCGGTCAGCAAGAGGTTGGTACGCAGTACTCTAGACCACTAGGCCATCCCAACCCCCTGGACTATACAAATCTGTCAAGCCTGCGTAACACTTTTTAGCCAAGTCAAGTAAGAGTTGCACCCCTTCCCACAGTAAATCCCATAATTCTTGCATTAATACAATGCTGGATCTAGGGGAGGCAAAGTGGGACAAATGTCCCGGGCCCCCCACAATTCTGGCTCATGCTAATATTTTATCCCGGGCGGATTGGGGCCCTAGGCAGTAAGGGATATTGTGGGCCAGAGATCGGTTGGGCCTTAAAATTAACTAAATTACATAATTTAGAGGTTCTATCCAATCAATAGATCCTAACCAGTTTCGGGGACCACATCCTGCGATGTGATTGCTGGGGCCCAACCATGCAGTCCGGGGAAATTAACGTAATCATAGTATAGTAGTTCAGACAACAACGTTCAGAGTTTAACGTTTTATGTCATCTTTAATAATTTCACTAAAATAAAGTAAATGAAAACATGATGAGAGAAAGGTTTAAAATACTCAAATTGTCAACTAGTTTTAAACGTCAGTGAAATCGCTGCCTAAATTGTCTCAGATGCACTGAAATTAATCTTTATTTTAAACAAATAAACTCTGGAGGAAAACACCCCAGGCACTCAAGGGGGCGGAGTACATACTGGTACGATCGCGGTCAGTACGAACAATTTGACATGGGGCCCCGCACACTGGCGCTGCATTAATATAAACAAACATGAATCGTGACAAAGAATTAGGATTCATTTTAAACGCTGTTTATGATAATGTAAAAGACCGGATTATCTAGCCAATTTTTCTCAAATGTTAACAATGAAACAAGAATAATATTCGCAGAAAATTTTTCTGGATGATAGAGACTAATAATAATTAGTTCAGAATCAGCATTTCAGAAACCAACCTAATGAGCATAGTTTAAGTGAATCAGACGAATAATCAAAACTATTTGACACCTACCTTTAAATTTTTAACAAGTTGTTCTTCTTCTGTTGTTAATTCTAGCTTTTGTGTGGACGGATCATCTTTACCATATTTAGAAGCTGGAATCATTTTACCACTTTCATATTGTAACTGACTTATATTTACCTTTAATAAATCATTTAAAATGTTACGATACAAATAATTGGGCCTTTCACTACTGATCCTGACTGAGATAGAAATGATGTGTCATGTTTGATAATACTCTACCATTTTAAATCGAAAAAGATTCACACTTAGGAATTTTCACAAAGAATGGCTATACAATTTCTTGATATTTATATCTTAAAGGATCTAAGTCCGTAACTCACAATCCTCCAAAATCTTCGACAACAAAAACAGGAATTATTGGTCAATTTAAATCAACATTGATGGTGTTAACTTACCAGGAAAAAATGAGCTATTGATATTTGATATTTAAGATAAAATTTAACATTGGTACACGATCCATAGAGTGTCTATTAGCATCAATTGTAATAAGGCACTGGGAGAACGAGGCTAAAATATCCCACAAGTCAATGCAATTATTCATATCTTGGACGCAGATTCTACACAAATGCTGTAGTAAAGAAGTATTTTGCATGGTCCATGGCCAAACATGACGCTAACAATCCCCATTGGGATACCTCTCTTATTTCGCCGAACATAACTTTTTTGAAATTAGAGTAAAAAGGAAAAAGATTGCATGCACATTATTATATGCATTGCTACCCATTTTAGTCCATTTCTAGGTCCAAAATGTTAGCGACCTAGATCCTTTAAAACTAGGCAAAGATTATGACTGTTTGAATATATAGTGTAGATCATTTAGCAATGGTACTTGACAGTAAGCCTGTTAGGTCTAAGTCTCAATTATCCATATTGACGTTAAATGTTAAAAATAATTATGTCTACCTACCATTTTACCATCCTTACCAAACAGAATCAGTCCCTTTTTATGTACAATAGGTTTTTGTGACGATCCTTCTATTGTTATTTCTGTTCCTCTTGGTTTCATTCTTGTCCACAACTTGGACCCAAATAATGATATTTTCTGTAAGATAAACACCAGATTAGATGTTAAATAATTAAAATATTGCTTACCCATTATTCCCAAACACCAATAAACACCACTTTATTAGGATAAAAAACAAAATGGCAGAATACTTCAATTAAAACAAAATCTATGAAAATGAGCAAAAATTGTACAGAAAATTGAAATGTCTATTTAAAGGCTGATTGATAAAGGGGTAGGTGAGATGGTAAAAATTTGCAATTAATAATTCATTTTTACCAAAGAAATGGATTGTTATCAAATATTTGTACTGGCGGACAATTTCTGGTAGTATTAGGTCATTATTGTTTGGCAGTATTTAATTATTAATACTTGTCAGTATTTGCATGGACTGACAATCAGAAGGGCTAATTAAAAACAGCCATCTTACATTTCACTTCATACCAGATCTATCTAGGATCAAAGCCTTTTATTATTAATTAAGGGAATAACTCAATTAACACAAAGAACTCAAGAAGGTTTCAGACCACTATTCCTTAAAGGGACAATAACACTCTTGCTGGCTTGACAGGCCCAGGAAAAAAATTAGCCTTATTCTAACTACAAGATGTTTAAGTGTCCTACCTGTTGTGTAAATTATCCATTACAACCTATCTTACTTGTCCAGAGGGTTCGAAAATATGTTTAAATCCAAGTTGCATTTGAAAGTGCTTACGTAAGGCTTTTCAAACCATGTTACGGCATGTAGTTGAATTTTCCCAATTTTTGAAATTAGCTGTGTTAAGATGAAATTTGTATCATTTTTTAATTGAAATTTTGTAAAATAGTACAAATTGTTGACCAGAATAAAGATTGGAACATATTATTCAGTTACAACAAGAGTGGTATTGGGGCTTTAATAATAATATAAATAATTTGGTTTAGTAAAGGAGTATATGACATTATTCGGTAGTAGTGGGTTATGTTTTGGTGATATTAGGTAAACTGTCCCACCATACACATAAATCAAAACTGCTCAGTCTCCATGAATTGCTGGATGACACAGACTTTAAGCGATAATTTCAAATTTTCTAAGAAAGTCAAAACATAATTATTTTTATGTCTTTTGCTCAATAGGTTATCAACTCACTATTATACGATCATGGGCTTTATTTTCCACTATTAAAAATCAGCTATCTCCCAACGTTGGAATTTTAAGTTTTAAAAGGTAATTTTTGCCAATTTCTCAGCTGGCAATAGGATTTATAGAACTATTCTTTAACAAGGTAGGATTGTTTATGGATACCATCTATTTTAAGGCTTTATTTTAAATTTTTTTAAAAATATAACTTAAAAATTTGAAATTTCCCCTTTAATAAATGTTAATAGGGAGTTCAGGGTTTTGGTACCGGTGTTGGCCTTGAAAGGGTTTTGTCTGCATGGCGTTTAAGAGAAGACAGACTTACTGCTATCCAGGTCAAATTTTCTGTATATTATTTATTTCGCATCACAACAGTAAAGTTTAGACATTAAATACAGATCTATATTTCGTTTTTTTTTTTTAAACTTTCGATGGCCTACATAACATGAAGATTTGACAAGTTATATTATAGTGGGAGTTCATGTCGGTGGTCAGACGACTGCCATTGACATTTCTAAGGGTTTACCCACAGAATGCCAAGAAGTTGCTGTAAAAGAACGTTTGTTTGGCTTATTCCTTAAATCAATAAGAATGCATATTATATAACGACTCTTCCAGATCCAAGTGTAGTAAAGACAAGTAAAAAGAAATTTTGAACTATAAAAAAACAAAACGAAATGGGATCTGTGTTTTAATCATATTGACATTAAACAAAAGGTTAGTAATTGTGCAAGTCATTTAGCAACACAATACTTAGAGAAAATAAAAACACTGTTGTCTGATAACCTAATTTGCTTTTTTTTGTATGTCCTTATATTATTTATTTGGTGTCACAACCTTACATTATTTATTTGGTGTCACCTTACCTCTCCATCAATGATTAACCATGCACCAGGAACTTTATCATTACCTCGGATAAAATTATGTAGTTCATCAGCTGTTTGATCTAAATTAATCTGAGATAAAAAAAAAAATGATGATATAGGACTTTTAAAATCACAACTGTCATAGAACTGTGTATAACAAGATAACCTACTAATTCAAACATATATACCATATGTGAAAAGTATATTTCAACAATGCAATCATACGTAATTCTGTACAACACAGCAGCAGTATTCACGAAATCTTAAAAACAATTTCATTGGTTGAGGTTTAACATTTGAGTACTAATTCTTACTCTTGGCCAATGAAAGGACAGAATCTTAAATATATTTTTGTTTAAAGGGACAATCCCGATTTGAACAGTCTCAAAAATAAAAGTTGGAGTACGTTTGAAAATTAAGCACCCCAAAGTATAGAGGAATGGTGTATATACTGTGTATATACCTTATCTCAAAATTTCAGCTTGGTTGTGAACGGCAAAACTGCTTATCCGGACACGTAACCCTTGTAAGATTTCATGTCAATTTTGCGTTGGGTGACCTGATAATCGATTCACGTTCCTTTAGATGTCTATACAATGAATAAAACCATGTGCTATACTTGATAATTTCACCTACACATTATTTTTATGAAATAGGGGTCTGGTTTATCCAGACACTGCCTTATACAGCTTGGTACAAAGGACTCCATTTTAAGATGAAGACTGTGGGTTTAAGTTGTTTGAAAATGTGTCACATATATTGAGTTAGTTGTTCAGCCCTAAGATTTGAAGGGATTTTCACACAAAATTGAGCAGTTTTATTAGCCAATATATCAGGATTGGCCATTAAAGTTTTTATTTTAATCACCACCAAATCCTTCCAATTTGTGTGAATATCTTGGACCAAATCTTGAAATGTTTCTTTCTTTTTGGGTCAAAGAACACCTCAGAATTGAACAAATATTGAGTGATCTGATGAGGTCGGCACATGAGTCTTTGTAGAATATGGATATCATTAAATCTAAAGCAAAACTTACTTGAACTTTATCTTTTTTAATGAGAGGGTCATACGTGGCACCTTCTTCTGGTTGAACAATTTTTGGGGCTTTACCGTCTGCTATTAACTGTACAGCTTCACCCTACGAAAGATATTCATCTTTTTATTAATACGCATTTTTTGTGTTTTAGATATATCAATACTTTAATTATTATAATTTTGATACCAGGAAATTTATTTACCGGTTTCTGACCTAGCTCCTTCGAAGATAAAATGTGTTGTCAATATGTAAGCTGCTCCCATGAAACCAGGCTCTTGGTCATTTTTATAAAAATAGAGCTGGCAGCATATCTGAATAGTCCACAGCCTAAGCTTTTCAAAAATGCAATTCTTTTTAAATTTGTCGTATCATCTGGAGTTGAGTTCGGCTCATTCACAGCAACAAGAAAAGGATACATTTTATGCTTTTTTGCCTGTAGTACAAAATGAAGTTGTGTGACAAGCGCCTGGTTTCTTGGAGCAGGTCAAATAATGAAGATGGCTATATTTACATTTTTCAAATTGAATTTAAAATATGTTAATGTGATTATATTTGGTGATTGTAAGAAATCAGTTACCGGTAGTTAAAAATAGATGCTTACCATGGCTTTGACACCTTGAGGAAAGAGGAATCTATTATACAGAGAATCTATAGTGTCATTCGGAGTAACATAAGTTTGTTTTTGTAATAAAATCGGTCCGGTGTCTAATCCATCATCAGCCCAAAATACAGTAAAACCTGCTCTTTTATCACCTTTCATCAATGTCCTGAAAAAAAGAGCTAAGTTCATAGGACTTATACTAGAGTAGATAAACTATATTCTATTGGTATATAATTTTTTGTTTCCTTGGTTGCTTTCCTCTTAACCTTTTAACTACAAGCAAAAAAGCGCTTTCTTTTATAAATGTATTATTGTTTGTATGAACAGATATCCTATCCATGTAACATGAACATGCATTTGTTTTCTGTGTAATATGAATCTTTTTAAAAATGTACATTAACTTGTAGACACTCTGTCCTTAATGTCTTGATGCAATAAACATCTTGTATTGTATTATGCCAAAGTCATACCAGTATTTATAGTACAAAATGTTTATGCTTCATTAAATCTACTTTGCATCCCCCTACAATTACGCTGTCATTACAAATACCAGAATTATCTAGAGTAAACATAGAACATGGAACTGGCACTACGGTCACAAATCTAAATTGGTCTCTGTTGCATTTACCACCAGTATATATTTAATTCTATAAATAGTAGAATTTAAATATTAAAGTACCAGTTAATGGCTGAAGCTCCTCTATGGACTGGTAGTAATGAAGGATGATATATAATAGATTGATGAGTCGGGTGATTGATAACATCCATCGGGATAAACTGAGAACAAAATGGTAAAACATTTAATTCAGCCCCTAAAGCTTTATATTCCTCTAATACTTCTGGTATAGCTACTTTCTTCAGCTGCCATCTTTTATATTTAAACACTTTGATACCATCTTTCTCAGCTGCCGCAGCTGAAACACAAAATCAGGATTGCGGTAAAAATCCACTCATTGCTTAAAGAGTGGACATTGGTGAGTATACAAAACTAGAACTGATATACAGGCGTGGAAATAACGGTTTTAGATGTGCCTGACAAAATGTCAAGCACTTATGAAATAGTACCTGACATTTTCAACTTAGTGCAAGACATATATTAATAATATCAAAAAACAGACAAATCAGTGCCGGATAAAATGACAGGCACCAGAGGTTTTGTTTTCTGACAAAGCCTGAATCTGTGCCTGACATTGCCAGTGACAGGTGCCTTATTTCCAGGCTTGCAGTGATATACACATGTTTGGCCGAGTTGTTACAGTTCTTTTTCAGAGCCCAGTATTTTAAATGAACCTTAATTCTTTAATTTACATTACATTACAAAAGAATTGTAGATTAATTTGCATGATTGCAAGGTTTTGTGAGAATGACTTATATGAGCATTTGAACTTTTAGTTATAGAATCTTTGTACAATGTCTGTTTTTAAGAATTAAGGAGTCATTTGTTTTTACCTAAAGGATCTGGTTTTCCATTGATATCTGGTACAGTAAAAACACCAACAATTTCATGTCCATTTCTCTGAAGAAGTTTATAGACCTCAGCTCCGAACAAACTCTGTCCTATTACAGCGATCTTCATTTTATTCAGCACAGCCTACAATATAAATACAAAAATATCAACATATACCTCATTGCCTGTTGTTCAATCCTTTTCAAATGAATAAAATATTGTTTAAAGCCCCAATACCACTCTTGTTGTAACTGAATAATATGTTCCAATCATTATTCTGGTCAACAAATTGTACTATTTTACAATATTTCAATTAAAAAATGATACAAATTTCATCTTAACCCACCTAATTTTAAAAATTGGAAAAATTCAACTACATGCCGTAACATGGTTTGAAAAGCCTTACAAAAGCACTTTCAAATGCAACTTGGATTTAAACATATTTTCGAACCCTCTGGACAAGTAAGATAGGTTGTAATGGATAATTTACACAACAGGTAGGACACTTAAACATCTTGTAGTTAGAATAAGGCTTATTTTTTTTTCTGGACCTGTCAAGCCAGCAAGAGTGTTATTGTCCCTTTAAACTAATACCTCAGGTATGAGTTGCTCCTAAAAAATAGTGAATCTAGTTTTATTCTCAGGTAATATTTGTCAGCATTTACCTATTTTCTTATATCATTATATTTTATGTTTAAATGATTATCCAGTTAAAGCAACAATAAGCAAGATAAAACAAGGCAATACCAGAATACTCCAGTTTAGATTACTGTGTAATGTAATGTATGTAATCTTTACTTTATCATTCAAGTTTAATTTTTACAATCAGAAATAGAACAGTGATCAAATGAATTAAAATTTATCATATGATAACACCAATATTTAAACAACACGTACTTGTACTTAAAGTTAAAGTAAATGTGAACTTATCATACTTGTTTGGGTACATCCAATGGTTATAGTTATATCAAGCAATATCTGACATACGTACACTAAACATACCAACAAGTGTACCAGAAGTCAATATTTATACTCTTATTATCAAGGTTACTATTTAAAGGTATTGTAGCTGCGTAGCATTAGGCATCTACAAAAATCTACCAGTAAGCTATTTTGCATGAATACATTCTTGAAATCATTCCAAATGTCTGCATGTAAAAACGGTGTGTTCCCCACTATGCCAGTAGGCAGACTGTTAATCTTTGAAATTTTCTTAAAACTATACTCTGTTTAAAGTAGTCACTCAAGAACTGTTCACTAGTGTTCAATGTTAATGAGCTCTTAATCCCTCTTAATAAACTTTATCAACCAACTAATAAATGACATTTTCATGTCCGTGTTATGCATGCAAATGTAATTCAATTCACTATATTAATATAAATTGATGGTCGATTGGTGTCAAAATTATATTTACATTAAAAGGGCAAACATTCAGGTCAATATTCGCCTTATCTCCAATAATGCTATGTAATAAAAGTTAAATGTGTAAATTGTAATGCATTTTTATATGTGTAAATTATTTAATATGGAGAGGTAGAGTTTCATATAAACAAACACAAACTGGTCAATTTATGATGGTTTATAGTTTTGCTATATGAGTGAAATTGTGTTTTGTAACCCATAAGGTGGAGACAATTGACTACCGGTATTCCTTGTTCTTAAATTTCAAACTGCCAGACTACAGCTACATTATTTGTTTCCTTGGTTAGAAACAATAAATTGGATCCAATTACATTTTACTGTATTTAAAAAAATCAGCACATAAACCAATTTAAATCCTTGCTAGACAATCGCACGATCACATATTAATGCTGTATCACATTGTCAATATATATATATGCTAAAATACTTACTATGCACTAATACATGAATTATGCTCATTCGATATTACTTGAATTAACTTGAGGAAAGATCATTTGTTTTATATCTTATAGGCTCACTAGCTTTTGCTGAATTGAAAACAAGCACTGTCTTTTATATGTTTACAGAGCTATGGGACCAATACCATTATCTAATGTAGGGGGAATAGGTAGTTTTAAACATGTGGAGCAATTTTAGCAAAGAAAAATATTTTTCATATGTCATGCATTGAATACTAATCATAAGTTTAATTTGCTTTCCATCAATTCATTTTAACAAACATTGCTAAAATATATCTCAATTTTCTTGTGTGGGAAATAGTTTCCAACTTACTATATGTACCCTGCAAGAGTTATTACATGACAAGAATGGATATATTGATGCTTGTGTTAGTATCTGTTACCCAGATTTCAACCAATCAAATACGGGAAATATTATGGCTTGGCCCCCAAAATCAGGTCAGGGTTGTCAAGACACAATCATACTAGTATCGGAAGTTCTACTACTTATTATACCAGTAATACATTTTAAGAAGACATTTGTAATAGAATATTCAATGACTCCTATCATACAGATTGCAAAAAAAATTCTTAAAAAAGTTTGACCATAGATTGTATTCAAGATATTTAGGACAAGTTGGTTAAATCTAAATATATAGGCCACCTCCAGATTTGATCAAGGTCCTGGGATGTAAACAGGGCTAACCCTGACCTTAACCCTTGACCCTACCCTTACCCTTACCCTATCCCACAATCCTGGGCAGCAATCACACATCCTAGCTCGGTTTAAATCTCATAACCATAACAAAATCTGGAGGTGGCCTTAATATTTAGATCTGACCAGGAAAAATTTGAATTTCCAAGAAAGTTCATAATTTAAACAAATCTCAAAATATGTGACATGTAGAATGGTGGCCTATATGGCTTTTAGCCACTATCATTTTGGGTTTTTTTTCAAGAAAATTCAACAAAATAAAATAAATATCAATTTTAAAGTAAATCAAAACATAACTTAAAGGGGAAGACCAACGATTTTCAACAAGGTTTATATAAATCTTAAATATATATTTATAAATAATCCCCTCTGTAACACACAGCAAAAAAGTTTTTGTAAGTGAGAAATTAATTTTTATTCAAACCGGAAGTGACATAGTTGGTTCAACACGCTCACAGGACTCTATAGTAATCATACAGATTTGGCATAAGTTTACTGCTGTATTGTGTTCACATGTCGTCCTTTAACCGAAAATCTGATCAAATGACCATGTATATTAGGATATTATAAACACGAATTTATGTTTTTTTAAACGTTTAGTACACAAAACCGTCGCGTAAATCACTCACACTGAGCAGCACACCACGTCTCAATTCTCACCACATGGCTAATTGGTATGCATCACATGGTTTGTTTAACACCCGGCAAGTGACAGATTTTTCGTCTGCTAGAATGTTTGTGTGCGTGCTGAGTTTGCTGACAGTGTTTTTATTTATTTCAACGGACTCGTGACACATATATATTTAAATAAATATATAAATTCCAAAGTTTGTCAACGTCAGACACCAACGTATGAAATATAAAATATCTCGTCTATGGGTAATGCCGTATAAACATTCGAGCACAGCAATTCTCAAGAGGAAATGGAAGAAAAATGGAAAAAAAACGTCCACGTCGACATTATGTGCCATAATGCTTTATAATACATGTCTCAAATGCCCATAATTTTGGTCTGTTTCTGGTGAAAAACGCCATCAGCAAGCACAAAAACATCTAAGCAGACGAAATACATGTCACTTGCAAACTGTCAATCAAACCACATGATGCATACTAATTAGCCATGTGGCGTGAATTGAGACTGAGCGTGCTGCTCAGTGTGAGTGAATTTATGTGACGGCTTTGTGTACTAAATGTTAAAAACATAGGTTGCCAGGCAACGAAACATACGCCCACAGCAGCTTAATTGTCCGGGCAGTCAACAAGAGTTGTCGCATATTTTACTTTTTTCGGTAATGAAACATTTATAATACACTAAAATCTGATTAAAAGTAACAACTCATTATGTAATTATCAGAAAATCATTGGAATTTGTTTGGCTTTGATAAAGTTCTCCTCCATGCTGTTCAAGTTATCTAAATTCATTGAAACTCAATATACTTGTTCGTCTCATGACCTTCAACAATTTGTATAAATTTAAAGTCAATCAGATATTAACTTTAGCCTCTAGAGCGTCCTTAAAATTTTGAAAGTGATCAAGGGCCATAACTCAGTCAGTAATTATTGCATATTGCTCAAAATCAATAGGCTTCTTCGTTTCATGACCTTAAACACTGTGTATAAATCTAAAGTCAATCGTTTATTAACTTTAGCCTCTAGAGCGACAACAAGATTTTTTTTAAGCGATCAAGGGCCACAACTCTGACAGTAATTATCGGAAATTGCCGAAAATCAATAGGCTTCTTCGTCTCATGGCCTTAAACACTGTGTATAAATTTAAAGTCAATCGGATATTAACTTTGGCCTCTAGAGCATCCACAAGAATTTTTAAAGTGATCAAGGGCCATAACTCTGACAGTAATTATTGGAAATTGCTCAAAATCAATAGGCTTCTTCATTTTAGGACCTTAAACACTGTGTATAAATTTAAAGTCAATCGGTTATTAACTTTAGCCTCTAGAGCGTCCACAAGATTTTTTGAAGTAATCAAGGGCCATAACTCTGACAGTTATTATCGGAAATCGCTGAAAATCAATAGGCTTCTTCATCTCATGACCTTAAACACTGTGTATAAATCTAAAGTCAATCGGATATTAACTTTGGCCTCTAGAGCGTCCACAAGATTTTTTTAAGTGATCAAGGGTCATCACTCTGACAGTTATTATCGGAAATCGCTGAAAATCAATAGGCTTCTTCGTCTCATGACCTTAAACACTGTGTATAAATTTAAAGTCAATCGAATATTAACTTTGGCCTCTAGAGCGTCCACAAGATTTTTTTAAGTGATCAAGGGCCATCACTCTGACAGTTATTATCGGAAATCGCTGAAAATCAATAGGCTTCTTCGTCTCATGACCTTAAACACTGTGTATAAATTTAAAGTCAATCGAATATTAGCTTTGGCCTCTAGAGCGTCCACAAGCAATTGTGGACTCCGGACCGACGGACGGCAGCCGGACGGACGGGGGTGACGGCAATATACAACCACATTTCAATGTGGGCGTATAAAAACATAAATTCGTGTTTATAATATCCTAAAAAACATGGTCACTTGATCAGATTTTTGGCCAAAGGACGACGCGTGAACACAATACAGCAGTAAACTTATGCCAAATCTGTATGATTACTATAGAGCCCATTGAGCGTGTTGAACCAACTATGTCCCTTCCGGTTTAAATAAAAATTAATTTCTCACTTACAAAAACTTTTTTGCTGTGTATTACAGAGGGGATTATTTATAGATATATATTTAAGATTTATGGAAACCTTGTTGAAAATCGTTGGTCTTCCCCTTTAAAAGATAGATTGACAGGCAACACAAACTTTGTGGAAATATGTCATCCAGTTATTCCGATCGACAATATGCGACATCCGACTCGATATCATCCTGGAATTCCAAAGGAAAAATCCATTTTCTATAAAAGTTTATACATGTATCTGAAATGTCCAGGGGGATCACATGGCTCGCTAGTCTGGAGGTCGGGTGTGTGATCCCTGCATTGGCCGAAAAAGTTCATCCAAATTTTGTTGGCGTGGTTTCCCCTTTTCAGTGATGCAGGATGGAGGGACTGACAAGGACAGCTGTCTAATCGTTTGGCTGGGACGAAAAAACCAAGGTCCAGTGTACACATTTGGGTGCACTTAAAAGATCCCTTGGCAGTTGGAATTTGATATAAGAGTAGGCAGTGAGGGCATCTGTAATATAGACCAGGAGCCCAGAGGGTCAACCTAGCTGAATAGTATACAAATTTGATCCTATATGGTATCATCAATGTATGTATATCTGGTATCATCAGAATGTAAGTCTGCCGGGTTTCTGGTGGTGGGTGTGGTATTCAACGCCCCTAATTTCATGCCCTCCAACTAGGCTAGGTTAGCTCAAAAGTGTACCAAATGAAAATTGGCAGCAGTGTACCGTACATCTTCAGGTATTACAAAAACACCCTGACAGACATTTCTAGTGGTGGGGTACCCCTGACAAAGCTATATATATGTAATTGCCAGACATTTGTAGTAAAAGAATATCCCTGACAAGAGTTATCTAATATTGAGACCAAAGCTAAGCTAGATTAGCTGAAATCTGTACCACCTAACACAGCTTTTGATTTGTTCAGTACCACCACAGGAGTCTTGAATGACCACTGCTAGACAGTTTGTGCATTGAATACCCCTTACAGACACGCCCCAAAATAACTTGCTCCCAACTAGTCTAGTTTTGCAGGCAATGTTCCTGTGGAAGAGGCGATAATCTGTGATTTGAAGAAATTGATTTTTGGGCTAAAAATGGGGTTTTGAAAAAAAATTGTTCCTACAACCACAGTTTATTGCCTCTTCCGTATGTGCTAGGTATTAGTATTCTACACATCCTGGCACAATGTTTTTTTTTTTTTTGGACCACAGGAACAGTACTGACTAATCTATCCTAATTAGGGGCTGCGTTATTTTGGGCGTTTCCGTTAGGGGAATCCCATCGCGCAAACTGTCTGGCATTGGCATTCATAATTCCTGTGGTGGTACAGAACAACTCCAAAGCTGTTTTTTTATTTAGGTGGTAGGCCTACAGATTTCAGCTAATCGAGTCTAGCTTTAGTCTGGAAATTAAATAACTCTTGCCAGGGATACTCCACCACTACAAATGTCTGTCAATTACATAGCTCTGTCAGGGGTACTCAACCACTAGAAATGTCTGTCAGGGTGTTTTTGTAATACCGGTACCTGAAGATGTACGGTACACTGCTGTGCATTTTTGAGCTAAACTAGTTGGGGGGCATGGCATTTTGGGCGTATAATACCAGTACCACACCCAATTGACATTCACTCCTAAACTTCCTTATTCTCTAAAATAGGCCTACAGTAACAGGTTACATACACCTTTTACATTTAGGTAAACTGGTAGTTTATCATTCAATAAATGGGAAAAACCCATCCACAATTGAGTTCAGTTTGACATGATGGTGTCCATTTATTAAGGTTTGAATTGAATGAGAAGTCTGGATTTGTTAGCACTGTGCTAGAAATTAAATCAGTCTGCTGAGCTTAAGATAGTTATCTATTCTCTGCCGTATAGACAGTAACTTTACTACTAGCTAGTTATATACTTCCCACTTAACGGTATTACATCATCATAGAAACGTGGCCAGATTGAGCAGACGATAATTAAGAAATCGACACGTGCAGTATGTTGTATGTTACTGTTAGATCATAGTGCACGAATAAGAATGGGTTAATTATCAATCATTCTAATTATAACAATGTTGCTGTTCATTTATATGGAAATAAAAAAAAACGCCTGAGTTAAGCACGAAAAAATCAACGGTCCATATTAATTATAAAAAACGTGAAGATCGGGCACTTGTTGTATAATTTAACCACCATCCGGCGAGCGAAGATTACGTTTTGTTCATCTTATCTACCTTATTGACCCCCGTGTTTACACTCACCTGGGCTGTGCTAAATTGTCGTGTAATATATCTGGAGTAATACATAGACAAAGTGATAAGATAACGCCAACTGACCCCAAAATTATTCAACTTAACTCGTGATAACGGCTGTAGTAACTACTGTTATGTTTAAGGTCAAGGTCACCCAGTCGGTCAAGCATGCAGTTCACTTCATGCATCATAGATTGTAGATATTTGTCGAAGTTTGCTTCCGTGCTTGATATTGGCAGTCACGTCCGGCCAACCTAATCAAATCATAGAAATGTGGTCAAATTGGGATGTATGGTGTCACATTGTTTCTTGTCGCAAGACGACCTGCTTTGATTTATATTGAACATTTTAACAGGATCGAGTGGGGGTGGGGGGAGGCTAAGATCAATAAAGCACAGTTCTCTCCCTTGACACATCAGTCGGGTAAATAAAATATATCGTATGCACGAATCTTCAACGATAAGAGTCACATGAACTGAATTATGAACTAAAAACACAACGAAACATAAATATACCTCTTTATATACAGTTTATAATACAATATTGAAACATTATCTTGATTTCGATCAAGTCAGGGGTGGATAACTCACTTTTACCCGAACTTTGAGCACTCTACTTTCACTTCATACCGTACTTGAGTATCATTGTGACAGTGAACAGGATGAGTGGTGTAAAATATTGTTGTGGTGGTTTTGGGTTGTTACTGTGTGTATTAGTTGTAATAGTTGTTGTCAGAACATTCACGTTTTCTGTAAGAACTGACAAAGTAGCAGAATGTAAAAGTTCTGATAGTGATTTTATAAAACTAAATGATAAAATTTTGGAAAGATTTAAAAAAGGTTTAAGACTCCAAACAGTTTCAAGAGATGTTGGCGATATTAGTGAGCAAGCTTTGGCAGATATACGAAATTTAATAAAAAAAGGTTTAATTTTTTAATTGTTTTATTTTTCTGTTCTATAGCCTACTATATGGTTTTGGAGTAGCCTATAGCCTATTCATGGTGTGTTAGCCTACATAAGCCAATAGATGGGTGTTACTGTTATTATATAATTGCATACTGTGAAATAAGAATATGAAAAAAAAAAATATGACACGAGAGTGTGAGAGTACATACAAGGAATGTTGGGCTATCATATTAACAGTCTTCTTTTTTTTAAAAAAAGGAGCAAAATTGCTTATATTTGGGACCTAGAAATTGACACAAATGAGTTATAACGCATATGATAATGTAATATGAATGTATATAAACTGATTTACATTCAATCATTTCCATCTTTACTCTAATTTCAAATCAATGTTGATTTAAATTTAGAAATAATTTGTCTTTTCATTGTCGAAGATATTGGATGATATTGAGTTAGAGACTTGGCTACTTTAACTTATTTCAAGCAAACCGTAAAGTAACTTGGAGTAACTTTTTTTTTTTTCAGAATATCCAGTAGTGCATTCATCTCCACTTGTGACATTAGATGTGGTGGGAAATTACAGTTTACTTTACACCATACAAGGTACCAATACTAGTTTAATACCATATCTACTTGCCAGCCATCTTGATGTTGTACCTGCTCAACAAGAAAACTGGGATTATGCCCCTTTTGGTGCAGAAACTCACGATGGATTTATCTATGCTAGAGGATCTATTGATGTTAAACTTGGTGTTTTTGTAAGTAGTTAGTAGTAGCCTACTGGAGTGTATGAGTTATCGTCTTTATTTCGTCCAAATAAAATGAAGTGGACCCATAGGCAGTTGCAGAACTGTGTTGTAAAGTGGACGCCCGAATCCATTCACTTGATTTGATTGTTGTTGATTATTGCTTGCAATGTCTGTGTAGTTTGTGTCTTGTCCGCTAGGTTTTGTTTTTTGGGTTTTGTTTGTGCATAGTGCAGCATCCCTGAACTCACTATTACATGTATAATACACTGAGTGGTTATGAAATATATATAGTGCAAGACAGCAAGTAAATGTTGGGCATAGCTCTCCTTTTAAGCTGGTAAACTTGCATGACGAAACCACACATTTTTCTCAGCACAGGTTTTCTTTAAAAGAATGCACTTAAAACGCACTAAATGTGCTGTAAAAAGCAATATATTTTCAACTTCCTTTTACACCACCCAATTTTGCCTTAAGACTAGAGTACTCAAGCCAGGTTAAGTTTATATATTTCCTGCAACATCACCTTCGTAGTCTTGTTGATTTATGTATAGACATAAATATTGTATACCTAGAGTCAGTGTATTACATTTTACAGATTGGCAGATCAGTTTATATATTTCCTGCAACAACATTTCCTGCAACATTCACACATCTTCCAGGTTTTCTCAATTAAACTTATACTGTATTCAAATATATTGTGAACCACGTATAGTAGATTTCTTGACAGAAAAAGATTTCTAGAATCTTTTTTCCATGGCTTTTTTTTCATACTGTTTAAAAAAAAAAAAAAATATTTTAAAGGATTTTCTTTATGAATATATATCTTTCCTTATTAATCATGTTTTCTGGATTTATTTTTAAAGGGAATATTGGAATCTATGGAGTATCTACTATCAAATGGTTTTAAACCAAAAAGAACAATTTATATAGGATTTGGACATGATGAAGAGGTACGGTCGTGTATTTATTATAACTTGGTACTTTAGTGAAATACAACAATGTCAGATTACTTGTCAGTTAGAGGGGTTGGATGGCCGCATGGTTATTGCTTTATCATAAAACCTGTCATTGAGTCAACTGACGTGGTTTTGAATCCCTGGTTGTGTGTACCAAAGAGTAGGGTTGCCTATCCAACCTCATGGTTTTCTCTGGGTCCTCCGGTTTCCTCCCACTGCTTAACACCCCTACGTGCAAGCAAATTATTGAAATAAAATTAAACCATATGTTAGTTTTGAAATGACCTAGTTTGTGTCGAGTGGAGGTTGAACCCAATTTCTCTCTATATCTTTCTTATATGTATCATATCTTGTTTTAATGAGAAGTGTCCTCATTTCATGCAAAATTAATATATTTGAAGAGCTGCAAAAGTCTAGCGCTGTTAGAGCAACTGACCTTAAAATCTACAAGTGTGCATCATACCTATGATTGTTTGATTGCGTTAGGCCAATTAGAAGACAATGTTGTAGATGAAAATAATGCATCAAGGGAGATAATTGTGATAAGTATTAATTGCAGTCAGCATGCCTCAACACAAGGAAGTAGGAGAGGTTCTTCTCATTAAGATTTTTATGAGAATTCATGATGTGGCTGACTGTAGGGTGAAATAGTTCCGTGAAGTGTTGTCTATTTTCTTTGGTATGTAAGGGGCTAAATCGCTAACATTTGGGACCTAGAAATTGACAAAAGTGATTCGCAACGCATATAATACTTTAATATGAATGTATATAAACTGATTTACATTCGATGGTTTCTGTTTGTACTCCAATTTCAAATCAGTTATGTTCAGTGAAATAAGCCATGCAGTCTCAACCGAGTGCAAATTTCTAGCGTCTGGTTATTCCAGTCTACATATGCTGTTTAAATGGTGCAATTTGTCTAGCCTCGTCTCCCAAGTCTCTTTTTACAACTGGGGCTGAAACGTATAATGGTACATGATTATTTTATCTTAAATATCGGATATCAGAAGCTCATCATTTCCCGGTAAGTTTACATCATCAATGTTGATTTAATTTGACCAATAATTTGTGTTTTCGATGTCGAAGATTTTGGAGGATTTTGAGGTACAGACTTAGGTTTGCTTGAAATATAACCCAATCCTTTAATGTAGTTTTGTAATGATGTTGATTTCTGTATAGATATAGATATCGTATACCTAGAATCAGTGTATTAAATATTACAGATTGGTGGATCAGTTGGTGCATTAAATATAGCAAATAAACTAGAAGAAAAAGGTATCAATCAACTAGAATATATTATTGATGAAGGATTGAATGTTTTAGATGGTTTGGTTCCAGGACTCTCAAAACCATCTGCACTGTAAGTAGTTTTACATAATTATTAACAGACTTACATTAAGTATAAAATGTACTAAGCTGTATGTATCGTATCATGTGTAGCCAGCCATCCAAAGTTAGATTCTTTGAATAAGTGGTTTGATATTACAAATAATTCAGAAAAAAACATACTTATTTAATTACTTTATAGTTGAAAGTAAGATTATCAAGTCAATCAAATAATGGCAAAGTTATAAATCTAAAAGGTTAAATGTTTCAGAATAAAGTAAAAATACTGAACCTTACCAAAAAGAAAATCTGTCTAAGAATTATTCAAATTGACCAATCTCAACCTTTGCTATGGCTATTCTTACATTTAAGCGTACTATTAAATTATGTTGTATAATTTCAGTATTGGTACATCAGAAAAAGGTCAAGTTATCTTGAGGTTAAAGGTGAAAGGCAAACCAGGTCATTCCTCCATGCCTCCAAAGGAAAGTGCTTTAAGCATTTTGGTTCAAGCTGTTCATAGGTAGATTTACTTGGTAATAATAACAACGGTTATTTTGAAATTTAAAAAAAACATTGCCAGGAGAAGAGGTGCTTTACAGCCTTAAATTCTGATTCAGTCATTCAGCCTTTGTTACAATAACATGTTCAACTTTTATGAACGACTCGGTATTTCAGGTTAGCTATAAGTTATCATCTTTAATTGGTGTTATTATATTAATACAGTAATTAATGGGAGTATATATGTTATCTTTTTTTATACATAAATGCAATGATATTTCAAGTCATAGCAAAAATTAATTGCATCTCAGCTGAACAGTGAAAACACACTTAGTGTATTCTTTAGGACCCCTTTATAAAACATGATACATGTCCCAAACTATCTTATTTTTTAACCTAACGTAGATAGAAATCATAGTCACAAAGACTTTGATCTTTTCTTTCCCAATCCCATGGCAAAAATTTAACTTTGATAAAATGGATGTATGGCTCTGGATGTTAGTTATTCTTACTTGTTAATACCTGAAAAATTACATAAAGTAAAAAAAAAAACCCGTAAGCTGTACACAGTTATCTAATTCTCTTATACTTCCATCAGAACAAAACAGAGAACGTTGTAGTCTATATATACCAATATATATGCTTATTATTACTTGACTTGTTTAAGGTTAGAAACTACACCACATCCAAGTATGTTCGGTTATGGACCAGAAAAAGATATGTTTGAACATATAGCATCAGAGGTGGGTTTTACTTTTGAATAAATTGATCATTTATGTAATCTATGGGTTCAGGCTAACTACCTGGATGCAGACCACTAATGTATTATCTGGAGACATGAATGTTCATGTCAACATTTTACAACTTCAAGCACAAAATTCATTTGCAAATCATGGTCAATACAGGTCTAGAATGAAACATTGATTTTATATGTGTCACCATTACTGACGTTATTTCTATGATTTGTTTTTTTTCTGTTACTTAGTTAAGTCTACCATACAGAATGCTGATGTCAAATCTATGGTTGTTTAGTCCTCTAGTGTCTAGGTAAGAATACTAAATTTTTGACTGGTCTACGCTGGAGTAGCGAACCATCCTTGTTTCTATATATCTTTTGGGTTAACAATTGTTTCTGTTTTAGTAGTTATCACGAATATTGTAATGAATAATTATAAACATGAAGAAAGTGTATGGCTTTTAAATATTTTCATTATATTTTATTTCTGTTGAAAAAGGTTTTTAGCCATGTCACCAACAACAAATGCCATTGTAAGAACTGTTACAGCAGTTACCATGTTCGAGTCTGGTGTAAAGGTAGGGCATATTTAAAAATCTCTACTTATGGTTCATTATCTTACTATCAATGACAATGGCTGATCAAGGGGTGAAGAAGCGTTACATTTTTTAAGGAAAATAAGTCCATATTAAAATTTACTCATAATGAATATGTAACTTTAAGAAAGCAAAATATTAGTAGTGGGTAAAATTTGATTGTATTGGCTTGTATATAAATTGTCTGCAGATACCAACTGTTGATTAATTTTCAATGGGCCTGCTTGATTTATTCGTCGATAGGCGAGCCGGTTTGCAAATGGCGTACGCCGGTATCAGAGCAAATCAAGTGACCTGGCTGATAAAAAATTGGGCTTGAGATAATATTATAATATCAAATTGATTATATGGTTTGTAAACAACGTACACCGGTATCAGAGCAAATCAAGTGACCTGGCTGATAAAAAATTTGGCTTGAGATATTATATTTTTCAACAATTTTGACCTATTAAAAATGGGATTCAACTTTTTGCATATTTTTTTAATTTCAAGTTCATGACCTTTTAAATTTTTTTATAATAATTGTTATTGATAATTTGTAGGACAATATAATACCAGAAGATGCTGTAGCTATTGTTAATCATAGAATTCATCCTGCACAATCAATACAACAGGTAATCTAATAGTTATCTCCCCCATAATCATCACCTCTTTTAACTCCTGTCAAATTGCTGTTATTACTTCTTCACAAAGTTCAGGTATGGGAATGAGTTAAAATACAGAAAGATATATGTACAGACAGATGTAGGTATTGAAAACGGGTCTATGTTGTTACTGACTATTTGGGCATAAAGAATTATAAGACCACGGTTTCATAATGATAATAATAATAATGACGGAGAAGGGTTGAAGATAAGGCTATAATAGCCTTTCTAACATCCTGCCCTTCATGAATCCCCACTTGTATGTGACAAGGAGTAGGGTCACCTGTCCACTACTAGGTCCTCCCACTGCAAAAAAATTAATAAAATAAAAAAATTGAATCAAATGTTCATTCCGAAATGACCTGGTTTAAATTTGTGTCAAGTGGACGTTAAACCCCATTTCTCTCTCTCTCTTAAACCCCAGTTCTCTCTCTCTCTTAGACCGATTGAATCTGGGTAAACTGAAATACAGGATAAATAACTTTATTGAGACGCAATACTCAACTGACCTTTAAATCATTTTGTCACAAATCTAAGAGTTACTTGTTTTACTATTTAGGTTCTAGATTATGATCGTTATATTATCAATGATGATCGAGTTAAAATTGAAATAAAAAATTCCATGGAACCGCTACCTATATCACCCTGTGATGATAATAACCTTGGTTACCAGATGATAAAAAATAGTATCAGACAAGTTTGGACAAATGCCGTGGTGGCACCAGGTATTTTATACTTACATAAATTTATATAACTTGAATGGGGTTGTTATTTTATTTTATTTTTTTTACCATTGTTTATGCATTGTTTTAAATTCAATACATGTAACTACATGTAATTTTAAAGTGAATTCCCAGAAATGAAAATTAATGTTTTTTTGTTTTAATTTGCTAGGATTATGCAGGTAAGAACATTATTTTTTTAAACTTGCTGGTAATCTTTGGCTTGTCTTAAGTTTTTGTGCTATGGCTATTTTTATACGCCCACATTTTCATGTGGAAGTATAATGCCGTCGCCCCTGTCTTATCCGATTTAGACGAAACTTGAAATATAGGTTTATCCCCAAAGGATATCGGCTGCTTTTGATACTGGCATGTATCGGACCGAAACTTCATGGATTATATGGCCCCTGATTGTACAAAAAATCACGTTTATAGCTTGTGGACCTTATAGAGGTCACAATTTGGAACTGATTTTGATGAAATTTGACAAGCATGTATATAACCCAAAGATCTTGTGACCTTTCAATATTTGCGCCCACAGATCGTAATTTCTTGTCGACAAAAATGGCCACTGCTTGTGAGTGTAGTGTATAAATATGGTTTATCAAGGTTGTGGACCCTGTAGAAGTCACAATTTTAATCTGATTTTGATGAAACTTGAATTGCATGTTTATAACCCAAATATCTTGGTTCCTTTCGATATTTGCACATTTTGAATTGTATTTTCATGAAGTATGACCCTAGATTGCAGGAAAAATCACTTTTTTTTTAGCTTGTTCTCTATCAATCTCTTGAAAATGTATAACTTATATTTTGTTTATTGTAATAGGTGTAATGATCGGTAATACAGATACAAGACACTATATTCATCTCTCTAATAACATCTATAGATTCACTCCATCATATCTCTACCCAGAAGATCTACCACGATTTCATGGTAATAACGAACGTATATCCTTACAAAATTACCAACAAGCTATCAACTTTTATTATCATTTGATTAAAAATACTGATGCTGGTCTGTCACCATCTCATAAACACAGTGATGAACTTTAAGCTATTTTTTAAAGACTGCATGCATCATTTGAATTTTCATTAACATTTCTTGTGGCTTAATCCAACTATATATGTACTCAGTTTGATTATTTAACATGGAATTAAGAAAACAAAATGAAAATATCAACACTAGATGATCTCTGGCTTGAATATTTCTAATATGGATCACTTGAAAATCTAGCCTAATTAAAATTAAATAGTTTTATTATGTTCGTATGTATATTATAGTAAGATATGAAAATATTAAAATCAAAGTGAAAAAAGAGATCGAATTTGAATGAAACTAGTTAATAAATGATTTTATTTTTTGGGAGACATCTGAAATTAATAATTATATCATCGTTCAAAATAGTAAGCAGGAGGGGATGATATAATCAATATTAATTCAGTTCTATGAAGTATCACAACATACTACCTCATTATTGCGATGATCGATGTGGCACCATTCCAGTTATCTCCCTTGATCACCCAATACTAACTGAACACCAACAAAAAATAATTTCATTGTTAGAAAATAATAATCCAATTCTAGTAAACAATATATATATGTTATGTTCTAGATATAATCTTATTAGTTTCATGCATGAATACCTATCTAGAATAGGTCATATAGTGAGATTTATGTCATATATTGAGATTAATTACTGTTCATAAAGCTTTCGGTAAGATACCGGGGGGGGGGGGGGTGGATGGCTGAATGGTTAGTGTGTACCTGTCCACCCTCACGGGTTTTCTCCAGGTCCTCCGGTTTCCTCCCACTGCTAAAATTAAACCATGTTAGTCCTGAAATGACCTAGTTTGTGTCGAGTGGACGTTAAACCCCATTTCTTAATAAGATAGCTACAAAATGTTGCAGGTTTCCAGAAAACAGGGTATAATTGGTTGTGATATTTGTGTATACCAGCATAAAATCTATTTAATTGATCATCAGAGACAGCTTGTATTTTATGGTACAATAAATTAATCTAAAACCATGTAGTGTATGTACAATCTTTTATTACACAATGTACAATTATAGTCTATATGTTAGCCAATTGGATGTGATCAAAGTTAACATGGACTTTTTTTATACATTCATTTAAGACATGTGATATACAGTATTCATCTATATTCAGGATTTCATATTGATTTTATACTTTTTTATATATAATTTACTGTTCTTGTTCTTTATGTTGTGTTATAATTTATTGTATAAGTTAATATTTTATAATAATATTGTACAATTTCAATACCTTGTAATAAGTTATAATATAATTTATTGTACAATTTTATAGTTAAATTGAAATTTATTTTAAATCTGTTAATTATTTAACTAATAAGTGGTCAGTTTCAAATATATATACAATAAAAATGACCATGTACGAGGTTATTGTGTTATAATTTGTGATATATATATATGGTTGCATTTGATAAAAAACATTTATTACCAAAAGAAGATTTATAATGTATTTTGTTACAATAAAAATGATTATATAAATAAACCTATTTACAAATGCATGCTAATGTCATTAAAATGTTATTATATTCTCATTACCATTTTATTTTTTTCATACATGTACTTAAAATAATTTTTAATAAATTTTAAATAAATAAAATAAATGTTTTAGTTCCTAAATATGTATTTTTGTCCTTTTATGAAGACAAGAAATCAGTCACAAGAATGTCAAATTTATACTATTACAAAACCCAAATACAATTATGATCGAGAAAAATAATTGTTTTATCTGACAAAAAAAGTGAATAGAAGACAGGGAGGGGAAACAAGGTGTTAGTAGGTAGGTCGTGACCTATCTCGTTATCACAATTCTGATAATCAAACTGAGAGGATAATGGATTCTGCAACATCTAACGTTGAATAAAGCTTTAAGACATATATGCTTTATCATACTATGATCATGTTTGATCACTGCTTACCTATAATGAATATATTATGTGCACAGTTTATACTTGGGATTCTTAATTGCAGTGAAATGATCATGGATCGATATTTACAATTAAAGCTTTTTACAAGATTGTGCTCAATTAAAGATCTCTAAAGAATTGAAGGTCTGACAAGATCATAAAGACATACCAACCAACACTACGGTAAATCATTCACATCAAAATCATAAAAAAACTTACATTCTTATTTGTTTAGTTTAGATTAAAATTTACCGGTGGCTTTCATTATAAATAGTATTATTTAGAGAATTAATTATCATATTGTTCTACATCGTCATCATCTTGTGATGCTTGATAGATAGGATTATTATAATTAATATTTCCTGGTTGTTGTAGTAGATCTGATTCTTGATCTTCTTCACTGCTACCTTGGAGATGAGCAAAACTATCATCAGAACCCTAAACATAAACAAATATTTAATAATCTTCATAATGTATTTATTTAAATTTAACAAAAGTATTCAACTTCTAGGGTAAGATATTGTGATTTACATTCATTATTACCTAACAGTGGTTCTCCATATATCTCTCATTCAATGCTGGGTAAATTTGTGTGAAATTAATTACAATGTAATGGTCATTATGATAACTATGAAATTAAATTATACAATATATAATTACCTTTCTAAATCGTTTCATAAAATCCAGAAATCCTGTGGATCTGGCTCGTTTATAATATAACACTACAATGATTACTATTATAATAACCACAACAATCAATACAGCTATTATTGGTCCTACAATTACAGATATCTGAAATAATAAAACAAGAACATGTCAGTCAAGAATAAGTTCACAAGCATAGAATCACAAAATGTGCTGGAAACATTGCAATGTTTCAAAAGGGTAGGCCTATTTTTTTTCTAAAAAATGTTGGGGAGTATAAAACAAAAAATTTACGTTCCGGCAATGGCAGCAGGTTTTTATTGTGTGAGATATGACTGGACTGGACCAATATAATTATAGTAATACTGGAATGTTTATAATTAAAGAAATACAACCCTGGGTACTCACATTGGAAGAACTTCTAGCAGAATTGTCAACTTTTGTCTGCAAGATAAATAAATAAACAACTCATTATTTTTCAATGTATTTTTCAAATCTCCTTCAACTTATAGAAAATTATATAAACTGATGAACTAAAAGGCTTTCTCATAAGGTTTGTGTGGACCACACAGCCAATTATGCCTCTTTCAATTACTTACTAGACAAAAACATGAACTTGCTTACATATAAAATGCATTAATAATTCCCAAAATATCGCTATATTCTCTGAAGTATTTTCCACAGAAAATGAACCATTTTTTGTGCTAAATTAACTTAATCAGCAATAATTTTCCCAAAACAATGTAAGAATATGACAATGGTAATTTTAAAATGGGATGTACATGTAGTTATGTGTTTATTGTTGTTAAGGAGAAGAAATCAGTTCTATTTTCAAGCTATTCTATTCTGTAAAATCTGCTTAAGTTTATATAATACTGTTTACTATATTACAGTGGAATTTAGCAATTGCATGGGTTCTAATGTTATACTTACAGGTGTTGATAAGAGAGGTGATTCTATTAAATGAATTAGACCATTTAATGTAGGAATATTCATCCGCAATATATGTATACCATTTACATAAAACTGTAACAACAAAAATGTAAAACTAGTAAATTTTCGTATATAATACAAAAAGAAATGTAATTGATGTACTACAAGTATATAACTAATTGTAATCAAAAACACAAAGAAAGGAAATGAAAGAGGAAGTAAAGGATGTTTTCTTGTGGTGGAGTTGCAGAAGTTGTGCTCTCCCTTGCACTGCCAAAAATTCATAACTAAGTACCAGTAAATTGAATGTTTCCAATTATTTTGTGATTATTACACATACAACATATTATGTGTTACAAGTTTGTGCACTGACTTTATTCCAATTAGTGTGAAGGACTACTACAAAGTAAAAGAGCTGTCCAACAAATCAGTGTACGATTATGACCTTAAATTTTGTAAAAAATTTACTATATTCATACCAGATATGACAGTAGAACACAAATTAACTAACCATAATGTTGTGGTGACTTTCCCCAAATCTATATTTTATGTTACTGGAACATAGAGAGAGATCGAAACTGGGTTTAGCACCCATTCAACACAAACTAGGTCATTTTTGGGCCTAACATTACAATGATCTGCTTCCATGTATAGGTTCTAAGTTCTTTAGCAAAGGGGACCTGGAGTAAAGCCAACCCCTTCAACCCTCCCTTGTTACTGGTAGAGTGGTATTTACCTGTTTATCGCTGTAGGTTATTTGTTTTATTTCACCAGATAAACAATGTAGGTAACTATTGTTGGTAAATATTAAAGTTATATTTATATAAACATATGCATCAATTATATATTTCTTTACATCCTCCTCACTGTACACCTGCAAATATACAAATGAAATGAAATGGGGTTTAACGTCCTACTGTTATGCACCTAACCTGAGCTAATGGAAGACAGTCTACACCATACAGTGTGCTATGAGGGAAATCTTGCTCGGGCAGCAGCGCTACGACATTCTCTTATATCAAATTCCAACTGCCAAGGGTTCTTTTACACCATGTTTACACAGGACCTTGGTATTTTGTCCCATCCACACAACTAGGTCCTCCATTCTGCATCACTGACAAGGGGAAACCACGCCCGAAATTCGAGATAAACTTTATCAGCCAATGCAGGCATCAAACACTCGACCTTCAGGCTAGCGAGCCAGCGTCTTACCCACTTAGCCATGTGATCCCCGCAAATATATAATATTACTGATAAATATCAAATAAATATCAAATATAGTTATCTTCACTGTTTTATTTCAAGGTTTACACAGCAGATCTGATAATGTCACATGCAAATGACAACCAATCACTTAAGCCATGGTATAAACAAATTAATGGTACCTGTTTTGTGCCTTCATTATCAACAGGTACAAATAGAGTTACCCTGCCTTCTCTGTCTGACAGTAGATCTGTTATATTTCTACTATTTATAGAAGTCACACCCTGAAATAAACAATCACAATATCAGTTTTTGATTGGACATATATATAAAACCTGTTATATATACAAGACATGTATATGAGGAGAAGTTTATCAACCTTTATCAATACATTCAAGGATGTTTCAACCATATTTCACAGAACTCAATCATATTTCAGATACAGATATTATAAGCACCTCCTCTACATGTAATTGTTTTTACAGCAACAAACGATTTAATCATTGTAGTATTATAGCAGCCTTTTACAAAGTTTAAATAGTCTATTCACAATTCATGGTTGCTCACAGACGATAATATTATTAATATCAGACTGAAGAAAACATTTAACCATATATTATTTTGTAAAAATTCTTCAGGCTTAATCTATTTAATGAGATAAACCTTTACTACAGTAGCGGATAGAAGTTTGAAGCTTGAGATAGTTTAGAAACCTTTACTACAGTAGCTGATAGAAGTTTGAAGCTTGAGATAGTGAGATAAACCTTTACTACAGTACCTGATAGAAGTTTGAAACTTGAGATAGTTTAGAAACCTTTACTACAGTAGCTGATAGAAGTTTGAAGCTTGAGATAGTTGAGATGAACCTTTACTACAATACCTGATAGAAGTTTGAAGCTTGAGATAGTTGAGATAAGGCATTTAGAACATCTGTAGTACACAGAATACCATCTCCAACATAACCAGTTAAACATTCACAATTTACAGATCCATGGCTTAAACTAGTAGCTACAAAAATATGTTTAAAAAAAAAAAAAATTAATATAGGACTGAAAAGATAAGATACCTATAAAAAAAATTGAAAAAAGAACTACGCTATTTGTCGATTACTAGCTTTTTTTTTTATTAATCTGTTCAGATAACCAGATCTTTGGGACGTAAACACATGGTTTAGGTTTCTTCAAAATCGAATTACATACTTTAAAACACTATTTGAAAACATAAAGTGACCATTTTGTCTGGCAGTTTCGGTCCGATTTTCACGAAATTCGAACTCAATCATAATTATGGTGTAATGGTGATATATCAGAACATTTTTTGTTTAAATCAGACAGAAATTGTGACCTCTAGGGGGTCCATAAGCTGAAAACGTGATTTTGCGAAACAATCAGGAGCCATAATTGAGGAAGTTGCGGTCCGATATGCATAAGTAAATTTTGGGTTATAAACATACATTTCAAGTTTCATCTAAATCGGATAAAAATTGTGACATCTGGAGTGTTCAAAAGCTAACAACATGATTTTTCATACAATCAGGGGCCATATGCCAATAATGACGGGAACTTACATTTTTTTGAGATAAAACTATACATCAAGTTTCGTCGAAATCAGATAAGAATTGTGACCTGTAGAGTGACCACAAACAAATGTTCTTGGTGAACCAAAATGGCATCACTGGCTTCAATCGTCATAATGTCTCCAGTTCATTAAAGCTTCTTGTACGAGACAATAAATAAAGTATCATTGAAGATTCTTAATGAATTATTTAGCTATAGAAAAAGAGACAAAACCTTCAACTAAATGGACAACAGACAAGATAATTTTTAATTTAATTATTCACTATGTCTTGATGTGCGATTGGGC
Source organism: Patella pellucida (assembly GCA_917208275.1). Classification (NCBI taxonomy): domain Eukaryota; kingdom Metazoa; phylum Mollusca; class Gastropoda; family Patellidae; genus Patella; species Patella pellucida. The sequence continues at coordinate 48,883,907 of OU795042.1, read as the reverse complement.
ATATTCTCGGTCAGACAATTTTGGGTGTTTGGAAAAAAGATTTGGACAAGTCCGGAATATACGGGCAAAATCCCATCACTGACCGGTACTCAGATGCTTGTGCTGAATTTAAATTTAATTTAACTTGGGCACTTACTAGCAGGCGGTTCAAATATACACTGAGCATAACGAGAACATCCTCCATTCTTCATGACACATTGATTTACAATTTCTTCACACCATGTTCCATTACCATGGTAACCTTCAAAACACTCACATCTCAATAAATGATTTGTTGTCTGAAATAACAAGAATTAAAAGATGTCAAAAATGGATGTGATGATAAATTGACCACCAGGGGTTGGTTAATAAAGTCCATTATTGGATATTAAATAATGTTCCGAGAATTCTGAACTTCAACAAAAGTCAGACGTACTTCCTTGTTATCCCATGAACAATGTTATTGAGTCTGATCAAATACCCAAGCACTCGGTCCTGTATATCTCATTCATAATAGTTTTTGAGTTTGAATGTAGTGAATGATATAACTCTATGATCTGTGATGAAAAAGTACTAAATTTCAATTGGGTTCTATTTTGTGTGCTAAAAGAATTCAGAATTTATTTTGAGTCTTACTGCATTTCAAAAAATTCCATTGAGAATGTGTATACAGAAAGTTAACTCTACAAAATCTGAAATTTAACCTGAAAATTTGACAAGGTTCTTCCTTATATTATATGCTATCGCTGCAATTTGCACCATGGCCACTGAAAATTTTCTAAAAATTTAACCCATCAAAATCTCTAAAAGTGTGATGGACAAGTGTGTGTGTGTGTGGTGGGGGGGGGGTGAGGGGGCCATAAATGGCCCAAAGGAGTTGGGGTGAAAATGTGGGTAGTAAAATGTAAATCACTGGTGATAGGAAGCCTAGATAAAGACATATATAAACAGAATCAGACCGTTTGAGTTGAGTGATGGCATAAGTGATGATTATGTTGCCAAAATATATCTTTAAACAAGTTCATGGTTTGCTTATATATACAAGTATGACAATGCAATGTTGTAAAGAATAAGAATAAGCTGGAAAAATTTTCTATGGATTAACAATGGATTTGTATAGAATGGTCTAGATCTGAATATTTATTATAATGTTTTAAAATATATAGACCGATTTTGACCCTTTGCATTGGGTGAAAACACAAGTGATGATTATATATATGTTGCCAAAAATCTCTTTGTTAAAAGAACAGTTCAAATTGTGCTTATGTACAACCATGCAGTGTTGTATAACTTGTAAAGAATAAGCTTGACAATAATTATTTTATTTATTACCACTGAATATAATATTGTGTGCTCTGATGTATATAATATTTCCAACCCTACTACACTGGTTGGTTTTCAATGCATACATTATTACCGTATTTAATATAATAATCACCTGAGCACTTCGATTTTCCAACTAAGGGTTCTTTTTAAAACATTTTCTAACCTTCATTTGAATACTATGTTAGTTTAAAAACAATCATCTAATATGTCCACTGACAATAACTTAAATTCATCATCATTAATTATTATTTCAAGTGTATCTATAGAACTTGGAAGTAATGTGTAAAAAACTATGTTTAGTACATAAGGTGCTTATCTTAATTTACAGATGGATGTGACTGATGTGTACTGAAACAGGGCAGTTATATAAAAAACCTTAAGAATAAATGTTTTCAAATTTTAAAGTTATCATTCATTCTTCAAGCATATTTGAACTTATTTTAGATTTGAAAATATGATATTTTTAATGACCATAAATTTACTAAGACGATGATCCCATCAAAAATTATGGCCTAGTGGTCTAGAGTGTCGCACTTCCACCTCTAGCTGCCCGGTCACCTCTGGCTGGTGTGAGCTTATGTGGCATGGAGATAGGGGCACCTTCTCAACCTCATGGGTTTCCTCCGGGCACTCCGGTTTCCCCCCACGGCTAAAGACCCCTACGCGCAAGCGAATTATTGAAATAAAATTAAACCCATATGTTAGTCCCGAAATGACCTAGTTGTGTTGAGTGGACGTTAAACCCCATTTCTCTCTCTCTTTCCCATCAAAAAGATACTGTGGTCATTTTGAGATTTTTTTTCTACTATGGAAAATATTGTGCAGACAGTGGCTCATCTAGAATTGTTTCCCTATTGAGGTTACATGTGAAGATTAGGAGAATATTGTGCTGACAGTGGCTCATCTTGAGAATTTTTTCCCTATTGAGGTTACATGTGAAGATCAGGAAAATATTGTGCTAACAGTGGCTGATCTAAAAAAAAATCCCTATTGAGGTTACATGTGAAGAGAAGGAGAATATTGTGCTGACAGTGGCTCTTCTGGAGAATTTTTTTCCTATTGAGGTTACATGTAAAGGTTAGGTGAATATCGTGCTGACAGTGGCTCATCTTGAGAATTTATATTCTATTTGGGTTACATGTGACGATTAGGAGAATATTATGCTGACAGTGGCTCATCTTGAGAATTTTTTCACTATTGGGGTTACATGTAAAGATTAGGAGAATATTGTGCTGACAGTGGCTCGTCTTGAGAATTTTTTTCCTTTTGGTGTTACATGTGAAGATTAGGAGAATTTTGTGCTGACAGTGGCTTATCTTGAGAATTCTTTTCCTATTGGGGTTACATGTGAAGATTAGGAGAATATTGTGCTGTGGTTACAATCTTTTTTGGTTACATTCGAACAGGTAGGCACACTTTGCGACAAGTGAAGTTCACCGTTGCAATATCGAAGGTTCCTTTCAGTCAATAGCAGGATTCGACATGTCGAGTCTGGTGCCCTGACTGCTCAACAATCACAATCAAAAACTGTTGCTATCTCATCATGTGCATTACGTGATCTTCCATTCATCATCTTTCAGGTATACCACATAATAGTCAAATGAGGTTCCCTTAAAGATTTAGTGTTTTGGGCAGACAATATATTTTCATTGAAAGTTTGAACATGTTTTCCAATTGATGATTGTGTATTTACTATCAACAACTAAAATATTAGACCATCTGCTGGTAGGGTGTTCCTTTAAACACATGAATACAGGGCTCACACTGTCGGTCGCCAAAGTCGCAATTTGAGATAAAATTATGAGAGTGGCGATTAAATTTTTTATTTGGCGATAAAGTTTTGGGGTAGTGGCGATTCTTTTTTAGACTTGGCGAAAAAAATCCTTAAAATTCTAATCGTATTTATCCTTGATTGACCATAGCGGCATAATATAAATCAATCAACTTGCTGATAATCCCGAACGTGTCATAAGTAATTCTAAACTATTGTCAGGGATTTATGGTTTCAACTGATTGTTAATTGCCGATAATAAAGCCTATATCTAAGCAGTACTCGTCATATTAATTAACCTCAATAAATAGATTAGCGGTGACTAGCCTATTGATGTTGCGTAATTACAACAAAAGGAAGTAATCAAAATGGCCGATCGTTGCCCGACAACTCTTTTCAAAGAGAGTTACACGTTTTGATAGTTGAATTTCGTTTACTGCAGATTCATACTACATGTATATAACAGCACGGCTAATTGAAAATTATCATTTCAAATTATATTATCAGCATGGGTCGAAAACGAAAGAGCGAGTTGAATAGCGACAATTCTGGACTGGGAAAACTGTCAGGGTTTTTTTCCTTTACCGTCCCGAAGGGTTCTAAAGTTAACGAAGAGTCTGACGTTGGCTCCTCTAGACGAAATGAATTTGATAGTACGATTAATGATTCAGAAGCTGATAGCGTGACGGTACCCGAAATCAGCAATAGGCCTATTGTACACGCGAAACGAAAATTCATAGAAAACTGTGTATTTGGCAATCCTTGGCTGAGATTTGACGTATACACGAAGAAAATGTTTGTTCAATATGTGAACATTCGAAAGTCAGCAATAGTTTTACATCTATCAAATTTGATGTCCATCACTCTAATTAAAATTAAACCGGATCTCCATAAATCCTTATCCAATTCGTCGGTAGGTAGACGAAGTGACGTGTCGTCAACAGACGAATTGTGCTAATGTGAAGCAAAGAAGGATTTTGTAAATTGTAAATATATAGTTTGTTTAAGAATGTACAAGAAATAAAATTGTTTTATATTTTTACAATATGTGTTGTTTTTATCATATATTTTTTTGGCGGATAGAATATTCAAGTTGGCGGAAAAAATATATCACCATTGTTTTACATAAAAATTAGAATGTATTTTGGCGGAAAAAAATTGAAAGCCAGTGTGAGCCCTGCATGAATATGTAAGAATAGTCAACCGTCATTTGAAGGTAGAATACATCTGACTATAATAGTTTTATTGTTAATTTATTTTCTCAGTATGGCCTGATTATAAGTATACACCAAAATTTAAATGTAGCAAAATGTTTACCTAATAAATCATATATACGCATATCAAATTGAATTATACTGATATTTTTTTTTCTTACCCAAATCAAAGTCGTACAGTCCTTTTAAGAATTGTTACCATATACATTCAGACTTGTCACTTGTGGACTTATTGTAATACAAGCATGTGAATCAATGTGCAGTCAGTCCTTTATTGTAAATCTATGTGCAGTCATTTATTTGACCTTCGTCTTTTTTAAGTGTTTGAATAAATGTCTTGTCATTTACCATATAAGACATTTTGTCTGTTAGATCATGAACACTCAACTTGGAAATATTGTAGAAACTAAAATAACTCATTTTATTTATTGTTTTTGGAAGAAACTTTTACTGCATTAAGAGAGCTGCTAGACGGGATAAAGATGAGCGGAAAGATAATAATCAGTATTTTACTTCTTGTATTAAGTGTAATGGTGAAACAGGACTATGGAAGTTTCGTAGTTAGTAAAGAAAATTGCCGATGTTCTTATCACAAGACATGCGAAAGTTGTTGTTATTTTGACTTTGAATCCTTAAAAGAACTGATCATTGATGAAGTCTGTTCTAAATCTTCAACTGGACTTATAAAACCACCAAGTACATCTGACCAAAATTTTAACTTTTATATTCAACATACGCTTAGTTGTTTGTCTGCAGTACCTACAAATATTTGTGATTTTCCCACGATTCAATCATTAGTGTTGTCCAACAACCATATAAAACATGTGCCGAATTTATCGTGTTTAAAAGAGTTGGTAAATCTAGATTTGACATATAATATGATTACAGTGTTAAAAAGTGGAGTATTTGATTCTTTGGACAAGTTACAAAGAATATTATTATCCTACAATTTCATTAAGACAATAGAACTTGGAGTCTTGCATACAGGTTTACACAGTATCAAGTATGTTCAGCTTGATCACAATAACCTCACTGAATCTGATGTTTGGGTTCTAAACATTACTCATAGATTCTGTCTCTTTGATGTAAGCCATAACCAAATATCAAAAGTAACCAACAAAAATAATCTACGACTGAAATGGTCTATGGATTATAATTATGGACCTGGCTTTATGGATATAAGGAATAATAAGCTCAGGGTTTTGGACTGGCAATTGTTAGCAGATTTAGCATCCTCCCTACATATCTTTCTAATTAAATTTATACATTGGGGTTTTGATTTTCGTAACAACCCATGGCATTGTGATTGCCATTTTCACGCCTTTTTATATTATTTCGACAACATATATAGAAGGCTTTACAGGGAGTATATGAATGTTACCTGTCACGGTCCACCTCATCTGAATGGTCAGATGATATTTGACGTAGATCCGTCTGAGTTTGTATGTAACATCACAGACTCATGTCCGTCTAATTGTTATTGTCAAAAACAACCAGACAACGACAGAATGATCATTGACTGTCGAAATGCTGGATTATCAGCCATGCCCACAGAGTTGCCTTTCCATAAAAACTTGTATCTTTTTTTCCAAAATAACAGTATACAAGATATACCTAATCTACCTTATATGGAAAGGACCTCTTACTTTGACATCTCCAATAACACTCTACATACGATATCTTCTTTGGTATTCAACCAAGGCAGCAGCTTGGAATATCTGAATATGTCCAACAATAATCTGGAATGTCTACCGAAAAGCCTTCAGAAATTAAGGGGCACCAACATTGATATTTCGAACAACAGTTTGGTTTGTAATTGTTCAAACTTATGGTTAGGTGAATGGTTTAGGTCCAAACCAAATATCAAATATAGATCTTTGATGACTTGTTCTATATCAGGCAACCAGAACAAAATTAAAATTCAAGATTTTCAGAAAGAAGAACATGATTGCGAAGCCAGAAACTCAACAGTGATCAGCATAGCGCTTGGAATATTTGGCGTTTTATTAATTGTCTTAACCATCTGTTTTATCTACTTTCGATATGAAATTCTCACATTGTATTATATTTTCATCAAATCAAGAATTAGAAGAACTAGAACAATCAAAAATGAAAGTAAAACATATGACATATGTGTGCTCTTGAATGAAACCAATGATTTAGATAGGCTATGGGTTAAAGATCATCTGATTCCTTATTTTGAAGAGAACTTTATGAAATCTTATATTCCATATCGTGATGGTGTTATTGGAGAAGTGACATCAGATGCTATTATCACAAACATGAACAATAGTTTAATGGTTCTAGCTGTTGTTTCGTCATCATTCTTTGCTGATCCTTTGAACATATTTAATTTGGAGGCTGCATATCATCAAAAGATAAGGAACGGGAACGGAAAGCTGATATTTATCAAACTAGGACAGGACTGTTTGCCTTATGGGAGTAATGGTTATATCCGCGCTATGTTCAGATTAAAACGTTTCATCCATGCTGACAACCAGAAACTAATGTCAAAACTGTCATCTCAGATACAGTTGCCAACAAAATACAAACCAAGATCAATTTCTATGACATCTGAAGACATTATGTGGTTTTAAACAAAATGTTGTCATCATGTATCGACATTAGATAACTTTGTTAACCTTTTTAATTTTTACCAATAATATGAGATCATTGTAGAAGGTATTACAACCTTTAGTTATATTTTCCTACTGTTTATAGCTTCCATATTAATTATGTATTTCTGTATATAATTTTATGATTTTTTCTCATACCCTAATAAACAATAATACTACGTTTTAGAAAATTTCATTAATAACTCTGTCCTTATTCACATTCACAACTATCCAAGGTGAATAACTAGGGGATAACTCCAATCAACAATTTCTGCAAATTTGAAAACTTTGACCTCAGACAGGGGGGAAACCACCCTGAAAAATCATGAACTATTTTTCTTCCAATACAGGTTAGTGTAAGATATCCAGGTTAGTAAGTCAGCACCTGACTTCCTAAACCACTGTGGTTCCAAATTCAACAATAAGGAGAACATCCATTTTGTTTGCACATAATAAAATGATTTGAATTATGAATGGAAATGATTTAGATTAAAGAAACAATCTGATTAAAATACTGATCTATATTTCATTTCGTTTTTTTATACATTCGATGGCCTCTACTACATGTAGATCTGACCAGTTGTAGTGGAAGGTCACGTTAGGTGTCATACGCATGGCTTTTGACCTAATGGGATACCCACAGTTCTATGTACCACATGTTGGGAAGTTGCCGTAACAGACCGTTACATTGGCTAATTTCTCATATCAACTAGAATGCCTGTTATATAACAACTTTGCCAGATCTTAGTTACAGTAAAGATAGATAAAACAAAATTTTGAACTCTAAAAACGAAACGAAATAGAATCTGTCTTTTAATCAGATTGTTTGAAGACACACCCAGAACATTAATCATTTACTTTAATTATACTCTAAACATTGCTGCTAAGCATCATATTTTCCTTTCCATTTTTGGAGAGTGGTTAATTCGTTGTGATTCTCCCTGTCAGTGATGCAGGAACAGCTGTCTAGTCGTTCGGAGGGTACGAAAAACCGAGGTCCCATGTACACATTGGTGGGCATGTAAAAGATCCCTTGACAATTGGGATTCAATATAAGAGTAGGCTATAGTACCGCTGTCTGGTCAAAATTTTCCTCATAGTACACTGTATGGCGTATTATTACTGTTTGATTTATATAGCACTTCTTTACACATGACTGTTTCTAAGCGCATAATGTGCCCATCTTCATAAGCCCAGTTCCGAGCAAAATAGTATGACGTTAAAACCCCATTTCATTTCATTTCAGAGTAGTTAATTTTACCATAAAAGACAAGTTCAGAGACTTTGTTTTTCTCAATAATCTGTAATTTTGTATGTAACAATATAATTATCAACAAGCAAACTTTTTTGTTTTCTTACTCACAACTAATTCAGAAGTTAGTGTTTTTTAAGGTTAATTTCGAAAAATTGTCAATGTAATGCGATATATAGAGAGAGAGCAAGAAATTGCATTTAACGTCTACTCAACACAAACAAGGGGTCTTTTTAGCAGTGGGAGAGAAACTTGAGGACTGGGAGAAAAGCCATGAGGTTGAATAGGTGATCCTACGCCTTGTCAGGTACAACTGGAGAAACGAAACTGCACAAATTGACTCAATGACAGACCTTACAATACAGTGTGCGCTAACCATTTGGCCATCCACCCCCCGCCCTAAAGCGATATAACTCAGTATTTTGGTACAAATACCACATTTCCCCTGAATAGGAATCAAATGAGTTGCCAATATATTTCAATGAAAAATACAAATTGTGTAGTGTTGCAGATTATAAGATGCAGAAATGTTCTATGTATACTTACATCATAATGACAGTTGGCGTGGCTATCACAGATATTTTTATGAACATCACATGGTGACTGGCAGACATGACCATTTCCCACAAACCCTGGCTTACAAAGACAGGTCACATGTCCATCGACCTTCTGACATGTGGCATATTGACTACAGTTACCATTTAAATAATCGCAACTATTAATAGCTAGAAAATATACAAATAAAAACATACATATTGGTTTTAAAACATTAACTATCATTATTAACCCTTCCTTAGCCTCTGCCGACATTTGTCGGCAACGTTTTTGACCGCTGGTAGCTTCTGCCGACAAATGTCGGGAAATTAGAATCCATGGTCCAGTGACCTTGTATCACGTGAAATCTAACTCGGGAGTGTGTAACTAGTGTTAGTATTACTAGCGACCGAATATGGCCAACATCCGGGTCACACACAACCAAAACATCCGACTAAAATATCAATAAAGATAGTAAGCTGGCACTGCCAGGCAGGATACGCCCACATTTTCGAGACATGGATAGAGAACAAGCAAAACCGAAAGTGATATTTCCTACAATCAAAGGCTATAATTCATTAAATTACAATTTGATATGAGCAAATATCGAAAAGAATCAAGATCTTTAGGTTATAAACATGCATTTCAACTTTCAACAAAATCGAATTAAAATTGTGAACTATACTGGGTCCACAACCTTGATATAATATATTTTAACACTATTAGCGTACAAACGGCGGCCATTTTGTCTGGCAATTATGGTCCGATTTCCTTGAAATTCAAACTCAACCTTCCGTATGGTGTAACGGTGATAGTCATGCATTTTTTTAAATCGGATAATAATCGTGACCTCCAGAGGGACCATAGGCGATTTTTCGGACAATCAGGGGCTATAATTCAGGAAGTTATGATCTGATATGTGCAAATAACGAAAGGAACCAAGATCTTTGGGTTATAACCATGCATTTCAAGTTTCATCAAAATGGAATCAAAATTGTGACCTATACTGGGTCCACAACCTTGATATACCATTTTATAACAGTATTCGAGTACACGCGGCGGCCATTTTGTATGGGAATTTTGTATCCGAATTTTACCGAAATTCGAAGTCAACCTTCCTTAGGGTGTAACGGTGATATAATCAAACGATTTTTTAAATCGGATAATAATTGTGACCTCCAGATTGACCACAAGCTAAACAAAGACGATTTTGCGTATAATCAGGGGCTATAATTCAGGAAGTTACAATCCGATATGCGCAAATATCGAAAGGAACCAAGATCTTTGGGTTATAACCATGCATTTCAAGTTTCATCTTAAATTGAATTAAAATTGTGATCTCTACAGGGTCCACAACCTTGGTATACCATTTTTTAACATAATTCGCGTATGAACGGCGGCCATTTTGTATAGTAATTTTGGTCCGATTTTTCCGAAATTTGAACTCAACCTTCCTTAGGGTTTAACGGTGATATAATCTAAAGGTTTTTCAAATCGGATAATAATTGTGACCTCCAGAGGTACCACAAGCTAAAATAGGTGATTTTTCGGACAATCAGGGGCCATAATTCCAGGAAATTACGTTCCGATAGGCGCAAATATCGAAAGGAACCAAGATCTTTGGGTTATAACCATGCATTTCAAGTTTCATCAAAATCGAAAATTAAAATTGTGACCTCTACTGGGTCCACAACCTTGATATACCATTTTTTACACAGTATTCGCGTACGAATGGTGGCCATTTTGTATGGTAATTTTGGCCCGATTTTTCTGAAATTTGAACTCAGTCTTCCTTAGGGTGTAACGGTGATCAGGGGCCATAATTCCAGGAAATTACGTTCCGATAGGCGCAAATATCGAAAGGAACCAAGATCTTTGGGTTATAACCATGCATTTCAAGTTTCATCAAAATCGAAAATTAAAATTGTGACCTCTACTGGGTCCACAACCTTGATATACCATTTTTTACACAGTATTCGCGTACGAATGGTGGCCATTTTGTATGGTAATTTTGGCCCGATTTTTCTGAAATTTGAACTCGGTCTTCCTTAGGGTGTAACGGTGATATATTCGAACGGTTTTTTAAATCGGATAATAATTGTGACCTCCAGAGGGACCACAAGCTAAACAAAGGCGATTTTGCGTATAATCAGGGGCCATAATTCAGGAAGTTACGATCCGATATGCGCAAATATCTAAAGGAACCAAGATCTATGGGTTATAACCATGCATTTTAAGTTTCATCAAAACTGAATTAAAATTGTGACCTCTACAGGGTTCACAACCTTGATATACAATTTTTTAACGGTATTCGCATACGAACGGTGGCCATTTTGTATGGTAATTTTGGCCCGATTTTTCGAACGGTTTTTTAAATCGGATAATAATTGTGACCTCCAGAGGTACCACAAGGTAAAATAGGTGATTTTTCGGACAATCAGGGGCAATAATTCAGGAAATTACGTTCCGATAGGCGCAAATATCGACAGGAACTAAGATCTTAGGGTTATAAACATGAATGTAAAGTTTCATCAAAATCGGTCCAAAATTGTGACCTCTATAGGGTCCACAAGCTAAAAACATGATTTTTCGTACAATCAGGGGCCATAATCCATGAAGTTTTGATCCGATACATGCCAATATCGAAAGCAGCCGAGATCTTTGGGGGGATAAACCTATATTTCAAGTTTCGTCAAAATCGGGTAAGAATTGTGACCTGTAGAGAGTCCACAAACAATTGTGGACGGACGGACAGGGGCGACGACATAATACGTCCACATGAAAATGTGGGCGTATAAAAACTACGCATTTCAACATGCCCTAGATATCATTTTCAACGGCTCAGATGACGAAGATGGAGGGCCCGATAGCTTTGGCAGTGAATACGACAAACGACTTATCTCCTGAAAGCTCAGATAATGAGGCGTTTGGTGACATAGTTGACAATGTTCCTGGACCGATGCAAGTTGTTCAGCCGACCTTCGCTTCCCCGCCTAACTTTGCTGACACCCCCCCCCACAAGATGAGGTTAGTTTTGGCGATGATCCAACATGTCCCATAACATATTTTATATTTCTCTTTGTTCACAATGAGATAGTTATATATTTTGTTCAAAAAACAATTTAGAAGTTTATTGATGACAAAATAAATGTTTTTTGTAAGTCTTTGTGCGAAAAAAAAAATTCTCAAAAAATCTGTCTTTAATAAGTTATCACACAATTATTTTTTAAATTTTAGATGTTATCCCCCTTTTTTGGTGGTAAAATATTGGAAACATGTTAGGCCCCATATTCTATACAATTGGCACTATTTTTATATATATATTATAGCCTACAGCACTTGATTATCTTGAAAATATGATTTTTTCAAAAAGTGGCGGCCATCTTGGATTACCTGGTTACCATGGCAACTTGGTAGAAGTAGGTCAAAACTTGCCAAGTAAAACCTTGCCAAAGTGATAAGTAGTCCTTGAAAATTTGAAAGTTCTATATTCATTAGTTACTTAGCTGGACTAATTTTAATAATGCATACAGTATTTGGCACATTTTGCCAAAAAATATTGCGCTACCTCAGTGAATATTTATGTGCTAAGGAAGGGTTAACATATTGTCACAGTGAAGTCAAAAGCATGTCTCAAAAGAGTTCATTTATTCAGGAACCCCAAAACATTCAATAAAAACTACAGTGTCTTTTACGTTCACAATATATTTGGAAAAGGGGATAACTCTGGGAACGAAAAGTCTTGGAAAACTGAAAATCAATAAAAATCATCCAGTCATGACACGTTACATTTTTATTCACAGCTTTTTTAATCAAAACTACTCCCGTATCAGTGATGTGTTGTTTACTGGAGGCAAATGTTTCATTGAGAAAGCCATCTTTCCTTCTTTAAATGTGAACTAAGGGGGAGACTTCACTCTGCATGATAGATGAATATCGGAAGAAAACAAGCTGTTAAAAAAAACGTAGTGAGTTTACCGAACTTAAAAGTACCGTGAACCGAACTGTGGCATGTATTCCGCCTCAAAGTAGGCATGTATATTATTGCAGCCCTAATGCACGTGTTCATTATCTCACTTAGTGCAGATAAGGGGGAGCCACAGTTATTAAGTGGGTAAGATACTGGCTCTCTAGTCTTGTGATTACAGGTCTAGATCTGCTCCCGGTGATGGCTGAAAAAGTTCAATTTTCTGGCGTGGTTTCCACTTATCAGTGGTGCATGATGGAAGGCCTGACAAGGACACTGTTAGGATGGGACGGAAAATCAAGGGTCCTGTGTACACATTGGCATGCATTGAAAAAATCCCTTGGAGGTAGGAATTTGATACAACAGTAGGCCTTAGTGCCACTGTATGGAAAAATTTTCCTCATAGCACACTGTATGGCATATGTATGTCTTCATTAACCCAGTCGGTGCAGAACAGGAGGATGTTAAACTCCATTCATTCCATGTGTTCAATTTTATGTATAAAGAGAATACAGTGTTTAATTATAGATGACTTACTAATATTACATGATGGGCCTGTTAAGCCTTCTTCACATTCATTACAACGAAAACCACGGAATCTATCATCACATAAACAATCACCAGTTCCATTAATACCACCTCGGCAGAGACCATGTCCACTACATGGTGTCTCGGGACCACCAGGACATTCTATAAAATAATTACAATCCCAACATGCCAGAATAAATATATAATTTTAAGATCATGCACAATCAAAAGTATTTTCATAAAAACATTTTGCTCCTAATATTATTCAGATTGATCAATTCTACCTTATGTTATGTACCTTTATCGAAGAAAAAAAAACAAGCACTGTTTTTTAAGATTAGGCACACTGACTATTTTATTGAAAATAAATTTGATTTTATATTTTGGCAGAAAGTGATAGTGCCTCTTTAAAATAATAAACTGTTTTAGAAATTGTTATTAAATGTTAGTATTACCTAAACATTTTTCTCCGTAGTAACCACTACAACATTGCAATATCTGAAACAAAGAAATTATCATAATCAGGTTAAATATTTTGATTCACATGTGGAGCCGTTGTGGCTCAGTGACCCATTAGACTGGAATGAATAAATGAAATGGGGTTTAAACGTTCTACCTAGCCTGGGCTAATTGATGACAGGCATACGCCATACAGTGTGCTATGAGCAACTGAATTCCAACTGCCAAGGGATCTTTTACGTGCACGGCAATGTGTACATGGGACATCGGTTTTTTGTCCCATCTGATTGACTAGGCAGCTGTCCTTTTCAGGCCCTCCGTCTGCATCACTGACAAAGGAAACCACGCCGGGAAATTGAGATGAACTTTCTCGGCCAATGGTGGGATCGAACACCCTACCTCCAGGCTAGCGAGCCAGGAATTTGTTTGTGAATCAGGCATTATTAATTACTTTTGCATTGTCTTGTGGGATATGTTTTTCTTTGTTCTTGACAAACGGGACCTGCACTGATTTTTAAAATGTTCATTATGTCTTAAATATTGGATCTAAGGATCACACATTTTGACGAAAAGTTAACCACAATGGACTGAAATGGACCAATATTGAATTTCGATAAATGACTTTAATTATGAATTGTATGCAAAATATTGATTTAGAGATTAAACTCTAATAAGGAAAGTTTGTTCACGAAAGAGAGATAATGGGGTTTAACGTCCACTCGACACAAACGAGGTCATTTCAGGAGTAACATATGGTGAACACACGAGGATGGACAGGCGACCTTACTCCTTGTCATGTACAACCGGGAATTCGAAACCACGCCCTTTGACAAGACTTTATGATACAGCACGCACATGCTAACGATGACAGTTGTATACTTACGACTTGTTGATAATAACAGAGACTATGACATCCTAATGTATTCATGTGTTTACCATCTGGTGTAGACTGTGGAACTGTACAAATGTTCCTGATAATAACTGGCGGTACTCGTGGTTTAAAATTCTGAGGACATGGATAAGATTCCTGTTGACATGATACACAGGGACCCTGAGGAGAAAAACATGCAATCATTTATACTTTACAGGTGTCTAAATTCACGTCAAACTGGTCTTGATTTTTTGATTAAGCAGTTTTCTTGGAAGCATAACTGACCAGGACTTCCAAATTTCTACTTGGCTATAGCCCTGTAAATGCACCCAAGAAACTTTGTCCTGGAAAGAATTAATGTACTTTGGCCATTTATAAATTATCATAAGACTGAGTAAATAAAATTCTATAAATAAATAACTAAGCCAAATAATTCAACTGTTCGTAAAGGAACGTCAAAATGTCAAAACTACTTTAATTATTTCATGTACAATAAGGCCATACTGAAAAAATATTCTGGTTCTCGTAAGGAGGGCAGTTTTTATTTTTGCAAAGGATCACTACTTGGTTAAATGAATTCTTATAAATATCATATTACACTACATGACATTTATCTCATCCTACTGTTTATAGGAATGTATGATTATACAGTATTAATCATAAATGTCATTAACACGTGGAATTATCTGAGAACAATAATATATGTGACCTAACAATATGTTCAACAGTATATGAGGAAATGTTCTTAACCAATGAATTAGTAAATCAAATAACATAAGGTTATCACGGGTTCCATGTCAGCCATATATGCCGGTCAAGACCGAAGGCTATGGAAAATAACTGAAACTAGATCTGCACACCAGAAAAATAGAGTATCTTTCAAAACCCAATTTTAAAACAGGGCTACAATTAACCGTTGCTATTTAACAATAAAATTCTACAGCCCGTAATGCAGATGTATATGAAGCCACATAATCTCATGATTGGTGTTATAGAATTGTATACATAGTTATCAACAGATTATGGGGAATGTTGTGTTGATAATTAATGTTAATAGTTTGATGGGAACCTTAAGTCAAACTCTATTTGAACAACCACATATGGTCCATGTGACATTAGAATATTGTAGAACAAAGTCGCTTTACCTCTCTATATAAAATTTGTATACTTACGAAAGATTGGTTCGTGTAAGTTTCATCACATCTATTTATAACAGGATGTAGTATACCAGACAGACCATGTACCACGCCACCTAGTGTCAACTGATTCGCATTCTCAATACGTATATTATTAACATACATCTTAAATAAAAAAATTATCTTCATTAAAAATTGAAGAAAAGGGGGGAGGGGGTGTGGGGTATATTGCAAAAGCTATTAACAGTATGTGTACGCAATTTCAATGTTATGACAGACCTTATATATGAAAAGCAGGTGTTCTATAATCCAATTATTCTTTAAACGGAGTGGAATCTAAACCCATATACAGGCATAATTCTCCAACAGGCATTGATGAGAACCCTAACATCAAGGCTGTGGCATGACCAATAAATTGTGGATTTGTGAATAAAGCTGGAACTTTTATCCACAGAATTGACCAGAAAAAATATATTGCTTAAACTGAACCATCAAGCTTTTTATATACAAATTTAATTTGAATAAAATACCCTTTAGTGCAGTGTTCCTGTATAAAATTATCCATGTACCTGTCTGTGTTTAACTGTAAACTGTAGACGATGATCTGTACCTAGAGATGTAGTAATCATCTGTCCATCTTCTAGGGCAGCTGTTAAATATATCTTAGGTATAATATAATACTGTAAAAATTTCCTTGTCTGTAAAAACACGAGAAAAAAATCAAATAGGAGAAATGAAATGAGGGTTGAATGTCCTACACCGACTGGGATAATGAAAATGGGCATACGTCAAACAGTCTGCTATGAGGTAAATTTTAGCCACACAAAGGCACTAGCGCCTACTCTCATATCAAATTCCAACTGTCAAGGGATTAGAATTCAGGGTTACTTTATGTGCATGCTAACATGAACATGAGACCCTTGTTTTCCATGCAATCCGTACAACTAGACAGTGTTCTTTGTCAGGCCCTCCAACGTGCACCACTGACATGGGAAACCTCCCTGGAAAAACCTGAAGAACTTTCTAGGCCAAGAACAGGAGCTAACATGAGACCTCCTGGTAAGAGAGACAGTGGCTCCTATCAATCCGAAGACATCAAACTAAATTGTAATTGCAAATGCTAGTCAACACAATCGGAGGGTCTGGGTCCGTTGTCAATTTTTGACGAAAATTACTGGATAATCTAACACATAAAAAAACAAATTCCTGGTTACGCATGAGCAATGGAACCATTGAACTAAAGTCTCGGTAAGTGATAGATATTATGAAGCCGGGCCGATTTTTCTAGATTCTATAAAGCGAGGCAGAAATTTACCCCACAATTCACTTGGCACATCTATTATTAGAAACAAAATAGAGACGAAAAAATAGCATGAATCGCAATGAAGAATTCAGAAGATTGTGAGAAGCCATCCGTCTGATTCATGACGAGAGAAAATTACCATTTCAATTGAAACCTTTACAAACAAAATTTTAGAGAGTTTCATTGTTGACATGCGAGATGTTTTGATAGATTCAGTACGTGGTAACTTAAAAGACTTGATAATCCAGACAATGACCAACTTTCCATCAAATTTTGAGGACCCATCCAGACTAATATTCGTAGAATATTTGTTTGGATGATAGAGACTAGTCCTTGTAAGGCCCTCCGGCCTGCATCACTGACAAGTGGAAACCACCCCGTTACAAATGTCCTACCATAAAGGTGAGGAACCTTTATATAAAACATAATTTATCTCGGTAAAACCTTAATTAATAGATTTAACTTGGATAAATTTTAAACATCATTATAGATTCTATAAGGCTGGCGTTGACTGTCTTAATCCCCAATATATAAATGACACTTGTTTGCACATTTAACGTTCCATTATCGTATTTGGTCACGGTATTGATGTCATAAAACTATACACATAGTTATTCACTCGTGTTCAAAAGTATCAATAAAGCAAATGTAGAAAGCGATCAGCTGGAATTAAATTTATCAGGTTCGAAAGTATCAATAAATCAAATGTAGAAAACGATCATCACTAAACCCAGTGAAAACATTCAGAGCTGTTCCAATTGTTTCAAAGCAATGTATTAATTGAACTGCAATATACAGGTCACAAAAAATTGCCGCTCAGCAATACCGGTAAGCAGAAATTGCATTTTAAGTCAAAGCATGGATGTTATTTCAAAATTTTGCATGTTGGACATTTCTAGTGAATTAAGTCACTGCTTGATGTAATAAGGACAATAAGCTTCGATTCCCTTTAATGAACTTCAACTAGAAATATTTCTTATGTTATATAGGTCGGGCTCCCTATTATTCATATTTAATTCCTGTACGATAAATACGTTGATCACTTAAAGATACATTATGCAAGAGCTAAATCTGAATACTGCAAGTCTTAATTTAGGCTTCAGGTGTTATAGAAATTATTAATTAGATCTTAATTTAAACAACAACAAGCCCAAAATCAACTCTGTAGACCCACGGATGGCTCAGCTACAGCTTGGATTTAAATAGGATTTCACTAATTGATTGAATCAGATATGGCGCACCGTGGTAAGATTATTTACTGTTATGTTTACGTCATCAGTTAGATCGAGGCTAAATAATAATCGGGATTTTGTAGGTGGAGTTAACGCCTGTCAATCAAACGTTCGGCGAAGGTGAAGACCAATTTCACTACCATTTCTAGTCAAATATTAAAACGATGACAACTATGTTCAGAATAAAGTAATTTGACTGAAATATTCAATATATTCTTCTTGCATCATCTACTTTTGAACTGTTATAGCAAGAATGACCAACTCTCTATAAAAATCTCCCATAATGTGTCTTTAATTAGCTAATTAATCCAGCATTTAATCAATGATGATCAAGATGAGTAGTAGTAATTCATCCCTGTATATTTTGGAATTTAAAATATTATTCACCATACCTTGATGTCCGATTGAGCATATACCTTGTCTGATGTTTTGTAAATAGCGTAATATATTGGCAAAGTAGCATCCCTTCCTGTTCCAAAGAAATTGTGACCGACTGAAAATTTACACCAAATTTGAATAGTTTACCTTAAAGCTGAACTCCGGTTATAAAACTACAGAAATAATTAAATAAAAAAAAGGTCATGCCCAAAACAACCGCCATACTTGTTGTAATTTCTTGAACAATGGCCGTTGCTTTGGGCGGACATACACACAGCAGACAGGCCCCGCCCACTTCCAGTGTAAACCGTGACAAGCGAAGTGTCCACATCCGGTAAGAGATATGGCCAGCTCTCTGAGTGATTGAAGCTTTTCCATAATTAGCTCACAGAAAATATTATTGCTACACAATTATTATGTCTGATCAGGTATATTTTATTTTATATTATTTTTACTAATTAGACGAAAAAAGTCAACTAGACAGACAAAGAGATGGACCCATTTTAATCGGCCCCCAGTTTCTTCCAAAGAAAATCAATAGCATTATTATTTTGTTATAAGATACTGAAAACTTACAATAGTTGAGTTAATTTCAAGAAAAGCTTCATTTGTTGGTACAAGGAGTGTATATTCTTCCATTCCTTCTAAATACTCTATCAGATCCTTTTGCTTAAATGAAATGAGCAATACATAAACATAAGTGAGATTCAAAATGGAAGAGAAAATATGAAATGAAATGGGTTTTAATGTCCTACATTTCTACATTGACTATGGGCTTCTGTCAAAAGTTTATTTAATGCCCCACCCAAAGGACTAGATACTTTATTTGCCGGGCCCTCTGTCCTGCAGCCATTGAAAAGGGGAAATCACACTGGAACTTTCTTCAGCAACACATGGACCGAATCCCTTACATTCTCGCTAGTAATTAAGCCAGTGCCTTACTCACTGAGTCACAGTCGAACCTGAAGAAAATGTAACCTAGCTATATATTTAAAAGAATTAATTAGAAAAAAACATTAGCTTTCCCTTAAACTCATGATACCACGCTAGTCTTATTACAGCTTTGATGAACCACAAGATTTACAACTTAGACAGAATATGACCTTAGCTGTCAATTTCCCATAATATATCACATTAAAACATTCTATTTTTTCTCATTGAACAATTTGTCTGACCCAATGGCGGTTAATTGATTCAGCTTCCAAACAATTTAACCTATAATACACGTAATTTTAATTTTTCAACAGCCTGAAATCAAAAGTCAAGATGAGTAAATTCAACAATGTTTTCTCTAAACTACCAGATCAGTATATATATGTCCAGAGAAAACAAAATCTGGACTGAATGACAAAAGAATGAAATGGGGTTTAATGTTCTACTTTTCTGCTCCGACTGGGCTAATAAAGACGAGCATACACCATACAGTGTGTTAGGTGGGAAGTTTTGCACAGTCTACTCTTATTTCAAATTGAAACTGTCAAGGGTTCTTCAATGTGCACACCAATGCACACAGGACCTTGCTTTTGTCCCATCCCAATGACTATACAGTTCTTTGCTAGGCCCTCCAAACTGACAAGGGGAAACCCCCCTGGAAAATTATGGGGAACTTCCTCAGCCAACACCAGGAACGAACCTCGGGCCTCCTAGTTAGCAAGCCAGCGCCTTATTCAATCTAGTTAGAAAATTTTAACTTACAATCAACTGTTGACGAAAGAATGAATATTCTGGTTTTGTGCTAAAAAAATCTTCTAAATCTGGCTGATCAGCATCTGGTAAAAATGGCTCCAAAACCTACAATATGTGTACATATCAATGCATCCAGCTTCTCTGATAACAGAAACCAGGTTGTCAGGCAAGATAAACCCACATTTTACAAGAGATGGCGAATATTTATGATCAGAACAACGCAGTAGTGGACTGTGTTTGGATTTAAAACTGATCTAAATCCTAATTTAATTTACAAACACTACCACTATTTTTTTATTCACCGAACCCTTGCTTTATGCAACCAAATCCATAGAAAGCCGTTGAATTCATCAATATATTGGCTGACAGATGTATTCAAAAAATAGAATTTATTTGCAATCTTCAAATTAAGGTCTGTTTGTTAGAATAGTCAAATTATGTCATAAGACTTAAACATCTATTAACTTACACTAGCCCATGGCACCCATTCGTCTAAATCTGGCACTGTCCAGATAGTATTAGAGCGTAATTCCTATTGCCACAATGATTCATTACAAGCAAGATTTATCATAAGTTAGTCTTTTAAATGTTAAAAGATTTACATCAAGAACAATTGAATCTGACAACTCATCAAACAAACTGGTACTAGTACACAGGTGCGAACATAACATACAATCAATCTTCTTCCATTAGTAAAGATGTATGACGGACAAGACCTGTGATGGATTCCATCATACATGCCAACCTGAGGAGATTTAAAATCAGAATGCCTTGTATTGAGGGTAGAGGAAGGACTGCCGCGCCTTTTTTGCACACTTCGCGGATATTAAGTGTAATTTGGTTTTTTCACACATGGAAAACAGCTTGAAATAATTTTTATCAAGTCAGAAGGTAATATGGCTAAGGAAGAAGAAACAATGTTACTGGCAACTAACGGTAAACCCGCCGTGTACTGTACGAGTGTATGCGAGAGTGGCTCCGCGTAGCAAATAATATCCGCGAAGCAAATAATATCCACGAAGTTTGCAAATTAGGCACGGCCTATGACGAAATAACAACATGACATTTTAAATCTTGATTAATCCAGACATATTACCTTATTCTATTTTATATCAATAATAATCGAGTAAACTGGAGACATGTTTTTGACTATTTTCGTCGTTTTATTGCAAATTATGCAAAAAAGACACAGCAAATGACAGAACTAACCAAATTACATTTTGATCTTGATTAGTCCAGACATAATAGCTTATTCCATTTTATGTTAATAATAATAAGGAAAACATGACACATGTTCTCCACTATTTTCGTTGTTTTACTGACTCATACTACGATAAACAGTATCGCAATCAGATTCACAACAAACAGCGAGAATGCCGAGACAGTCCTCAATGTAAAAATAAAACAAGAGGGATTTTATCAATCAAAAAGGTCAGGAATGAAATATTATAATAAATTTCTTCCAATAAATTTTAAAAAACGGAATTATAAAGAGTAAAATTGGAATTCAGAATTAGACTCAGAAAATCGGAGTGATTCCGACAGTACATGATTTAAATATACTACAGAAGAACTTACCTGGTCTATGATATGTATATAGCCATTTAAAGCTGGTATATCAGACTCTATTATCTTAGCTTCATCTCCTAGAGTTGTTAATAAAAATACTCCCTGAAACAGAAGATAAATCATTGGAAACATGGTTAAAAAAGAAACTCAGCAAGCTATAATCCGTTGATTGCAAACTGAATTGGGCATCTTCAAATTAGATGGTGTGCTACCTGCAACCTAACTGTGATTTAAGAGTTATACAGAGCACATAACCTACATGTGATGTAACAGCTATATGGCACACAACCTACCTGTGATTTAAAGAGTTATACAGAGCACACATCATGTCCATGATTTAACAGCTATGCATAGCACACAATCTACCTGTGATTTAATTAACAGCTATACAGAGTGTACAACTGACCTACCTATTCAGCGCACACAACTGAGCTGTGATTTACCAGCTACAGAGCACACAACATACCTGTGATTTAAAGAGACAATAACACTCTTGCTGGCTTGACAGGTCCAGAAAAAAAAAATTAGCCTTATTCTAACTACAAGATGTTTAAGTGTCCTACCTGTTATTTAAATTATGCATTACAACCTATCTTACTTGTCCAGAGGGTTCGAAAATATGTTTAAATCCAAGTTGCATTTGAAAGTGCTTACGTAAGGCTTTTCAAACCATGTTACGGCATGTAGTTAAATTTTTCCAATTTTTAAAATTAGGTGTGTTAAGATGAAATTTGTATCATTTTTTAATTGAAATATTGTAAAATAGTACAAATTGTTGACCAGAATAAAGATTGGAACATATTATTCAGTTACAACAAGAGTGGTATTGGGGCTTATTAACAGCTATCTACCTGTGATTTAATTAACAGCTATACAAAGTGCACAACTGACCTAACTATTCAGCGAACACAACTGAGCTTTGATTTAACAGCAGAGCACACAACATACCTGTGATTTAACAGCTATACTGATCGAATAACCATCAAATAATGTATCAAATCTACCATAAAACTTGGCTAACTGTTTTAAACTTTCAATATCAAACTCTTTATCTAATGTATGGAACCTAAAAGTAAAAATCAACAAATATATATATAAATTCATAATATACACCAACAATAAACATTCAGAAAAACAATCAAACTGAATTGATTATTTCTCTTTTGTGTCAAAGATGCTGTATGAAACCTTCTCATTAATTCATCATTGAATTCATTCAATCATCCATCTGTTCTGGTACCTGAACTATTTAGGAATCAAGTCACCCCAATCATCACAAACCCAATTAATCACTCAAATCAAGATCATTCCATCACTAAACCGGCTAATCACTCAAATCAAGATCATTCCATCACTAAACTAGCTAATGACTTAAATTGAGATCATTCAATCATTGCTCAATGTATTCACTAACATCATCATTTGCTAATGAAAACACATACAAGTCATAATTATCCAGTCTCGACATTCAATTCGTCCTTCCAAAACTAGATCATCCTGTCTTTTCAAAAAATCAATAACCATAAATCATACCTAATCATAGAAAGAACATTTTCATCATCTTTCCAATAATCAGCCTCTCCATCACCCAGTAATTTAGACATGACATCATCAGTAGGGGCAAAAAATGTATAATTACTCTCCACAAAATTTAGTATATTATCATCTTCATCTAAAACCTAAAATAAAACAAATTGAGCATTCTACTATTAAAACTATATTATATACATCATAAAGGATCATACATTTATTTTGAGTATCTTTTTCATAATAAATCATCTATTTCACTAATTCAAAACAGCCCATGATGTCATCATAAGGACGAATCTAGTGGGTTGAGCCAACTGACCAATCAACTTTCTCTCGGTTGATATTGATTACTACTTTTAGTTTTAAACTTTGTACAAAAACTTTTCTTTTTGATCGGAGATGTTTCAATGCAGCCAAATGATAAATTCCAGAATTGTACAAGATCTTCTGAAATTTGGAAGTGACACATTTTTGTAACCCATGCTTGCCAAGAAAAGAATTCTGGGCAGTGCTTGGATTGCAAACGTTTAAGGTGGTATTTGTCACATGTAATCTGGTACTGTTGACTAATAAAATAGGCCTTTTAGTAATTACAATTTTTGTCATTAAATCATATAAGTGGTCCGTATGCTAAACTAATGTTTAGTATGTATAGAAAGTGGTTAGAAATTACACAGTTGTCATTAATTAGCAAGTGTGTAACTAGCTGTAAAAAATGTGACTTTTTATAACATCCATCATTATTGAATACACAAATCTAACCAATAGTGGTGTATATCATTCAATAGTCACAGTTTTAACACCTTAGTGACAAGACACCTTCTTAATTTAATGACTACTGCCTGATTACTAACAATTTGAACTAACTAATACACATTATTTATATAAACTGATGACTTTGATCTATTAGTGTCTTTATTTTCATTTATGTCTGCGAAATCACTTAGGTGGAAGCGGAGGTGAAATAAAGCTATTTCACACACAATTTATAACAGTTATTGTTGTTTAGTCAATGATATCAACATTAACTCATATTATTAACCAAACAGATCACCGGAATTTCACTTTTATAGTACAATTCTTAAATATAATATTTCAAATTAAACAGACTACACAGCTTTGATGTATTTCGGTCCAAAATAAATTTTCGATTTTATTGAATGGCGATATGAATTCTTGGAAACCAAAAATTTTGCATTCATAGATAAAGCCAGCGATGAGATCATGTATTCCACTGTTGACATAGTAAGCCAAAAATCAAATTACAAGCCGACTTCTATTTAATATTTGAAATTAAAATTGAATTGCATAGATAGAGCTTGTTCTAATACAAACCAAAATAAACCACTAGATTAGATCAACTCTTTTCAACACTTTATTTAGACCTACATTAAAAACTTATCTCACTATTATTTTGCTTGTATCTCAAGTGTTTTCCCCCTTTTATATGCATCATAAAAAGATTCAACACAAGATAAAGATAAAGATGGAGGTTTCATATTTTTAACAAAAACATCTTAAGAATTTGTAATTTAGTAAGCTGCCTGCATATGTCTGCGTAATTAAACAATACTAGGAAAAACCCCCCAAAGTATTCAGAATTGACAAAAGTCTCTTGACCTAAGAGAGCTGGAGACAAAGATCCCTTCTGAAAAATCTTCAATGTTGAAACCTACTGCCTGACTTGAATTAGTTTGGACACATTATTTTGTAGAGTAGAATTCATGGTAGTATCTTTGTTACTTTATCTCTCATATTCTAAGCTTTATACACCCAGTTAATAAACAAACCCAATTGTCTCCGATATCAATCATCTCAAGAGTCAATTCATTATTTCCTCAAACCAAGAATACAGAGTTCTTAATTATTTCTTAAGACAGTTTCCTGAAGAATGGTATTATGCTTATGATCTCAAGTTTTGCTTCAGATCACAATTTCAATGGTCACTCTGCATAAATATAGTAGCAATATATCTCTTTAAATATTAAACTTATAAGTGAAAACCCCAAAGGTATGGAAGCTAACACTTTCATGATAATTCTAAATGGCATTAAGAATTTATTCTATTTCTCATTTTGTGCCTGGAGATGTGCTACTAAAATAATATCAAGAAATTGGTCATACAATGAAATGAAATGGGGTTAAACGTCCTACTGTTCTGCTCTGAACTGAGCTAATGGAAATGGGCATACACCATATAGAGGTGCTATGAGTGAAATTTTGTCCTGACAGCGACACTATGGCCTACTCTAATATCGAATTCCACCTGTCAATGGATCTTTTATGTGCCCGCCAATTTGTGCATGGGAAATTCATTTTTTGTCCCATCCAAATGACTAGACAGCTGTTTTTGTCAGGCCCTGCGTCCTGCACCACTGACAAATCTGGATGAACTTTCTCGACCAATAAAGGGGATCGAACACCAGACCTCCAGGCTAGCGAGCCAGTGTCTTACCTACTTAGCTACTGTGATCCCTGACGCCAAAATAAGAACTACTATAGGTAGATTTAGCTCCAAGGCATCTTTAAAAGCTGACGTTAGTTACTGACACCTGTGTCATATCTGGTGCATAACTAACAACTAATTACTTATAAATATAGGTATTATCCAGGTATAATGAGATAATCATAAGATGAAGAGCTATAATGACGCCCTTATTCTTTACTCAAAATGAATTAATAATCACATTTATGTATTAAATTACCGGCTACATAATTGTTGAAATTATTCCTTATTTGATACACGTGTATCAAGGTAATCTACAGGTGTTAACAAGTTTATGACGAAAGAGTGTTAACTTGTACTCAAGTGTGAAACTAATTTTATGATTTATGAAACCAGAAAGTCAGAGAGGATAGGGAGAGAAATGGGGTTTAACGTCCACTCAACACAAACTAGGTCATTTCGGGGCTAAGATATGGTTTAATTTTATTTTAATAGTTTGCTTGCATGTAGGTATTTTAATAGTTTGCTTGCGTGTAGGGGTCTTAAGCAGTGGGAGAAAACCAGAGGACCCGGAGAAAATCCACAAGGATTGACAGGCGACCTTACTCCTTGCCAAGCACAACTGGAGATTCGAAACCACGCTAGTTGACTCAATGACAGGCTTTATGATACAGCGTGCACATGCTTTACCATTCAGCCATCCCCCCCCCCAGAAAGTCAGAGTTTGTCAACTATATGTCTACTTTGTATGCCAAAGACAAATATTTCTACTATTTTTATCCCATGCTCCAAGGCATCTTTAAAAGCTGACGTTAGTTACTGACACCTGTGTCATATCTGGTGCATAACTAACAACTAATTACTTATAAATATAGGTATTATCCAGGTATAATGAGATAATCATAAGATGAAGAGCTATAATGACGCCCTTATTCTTTACTCAAAATGAATTAATAATCACATTTATGTATTAAATTACCGGCTACATAATTGTTGAAATTATTCCTTATTTGATACACGTGTATCAAGGTAATCTACAGGTGTTAACAAGTTTATGACGAAAGAGTGTTAACTTGTACTCAAGTGTGAAACTAATTTTATGATTTATGAAACCAGAAAGTCAGAGAGGATAGGGAGAGAAATGGGGTTTAACGTCCACTCAACACAAACTAGGTCATTTCGGGGCTAAGATATGGTTTAATTTTATTTTAATAGTTTGCTTGCATGTAGGTATTTTAATAGTTTGCTTGCGTGTAGGGGTCTTAAGCAGTGGGAGAAAACCAGAGGACCCGGAGAAAATCCACAAGGATTGACAGGCGACCTTACTCCTTGCCAAGCACAACTGGAGATTCGAAACCACGCTAGTTGACTCAATGACAGGCTTTATGATACAGCGTGCACATGCTTTACCATTCAGCCATCCCCCCCCCCAGAAAGTCAGAGTTTGTCAACTATATGTCTACTTTGTATGCCAAAGACAAATATTTCTACTATTTTTATCCCATTTCAGTTTACACAATTTTTTTAAAAGTGATTTTACACTGTCTGATGAGGAAGGTTAGTAGGCTCCAGGTACTCTTGCTTTCTTAAAGCAATAACCATTGGCAATCACAGGACCAACATATTAACCAGACAATGGTCCATGTTATGTTAGTATCCTAGTAATATATTTAAGTATTTTCGTTAAAGTGTCAATCAGTTAATCCTCTCTAAATATGTACTTTAACAATGAATTAGGGAAACAAAATCAAATATCTCCAGGCTTGGATTAACTTAGGCCTATCAGGTTTCTCTGATAGTATGGCAATAAAAGATATTGGTGTCTTGTTATAGCAAGCAGCATATCAGCATAGATTGGTGAAATTTCAATTGATCATATCTTTGTAAATGGAATTGAAATATTTTTGGACTGATATTCCTATTACTATTAGAGATTAAACTTTCACAAAGTTGTAGTTTTCAAGAGATTCCTATAACTCTATATGATTACTTCTCCAAGTACATTTATCTGGAATACTACAGAAAGACATTACCTGATTAGGCAAAATTAAAAAATACCTGTGCTTACGGTCTCCCGAAAGAACTTTTTTAAAGCCAAATTTGTAACCTTAAACTTTTTTCTCTCATTTCCCAGGCCCTAGACAAATTTTAACCATTAAAAAAAAAAAAATCCAACCGACTCTATTTTGAGGGGCCAAGTAATCACAAATACAGGTATTTTATGGAGCCTAACGTCTCTTTAACTGAAAGAGGAGAAATATGTATTTTTAAATTTGTTGTATATGAACTAACATTTAATAATTTGGCCAGTAAGGTAAGATTTGAGTGAATCTTGATTTCCTCAGATATAGAAGCGTAGCATGTATAGCCATCACCACCATAATTTTCGCCACATGTACAGTTCTTTGTTCCATGTCCAGTTGATGTACATATTGCCTGAAAGGAATAAAACCAGCAGTTGTTATGCAAGATACGTCAACATTTTGCAAGAGATGGACAGAAAACAACTATCAGGAGCCATAATTCAAGATGTTCAGGTCCGATAAGTATGAATATCAAACAGAATTGAAATCTCCGGGATATATTTCGTTGGACAGTTTACGGTCAGATTTTCACAAAATGTGAACACAACCATCTTTAGGTGGCAACACTGATATATTTAAATTTTATTTAGAAACGGATAAAAATTGTGACCTCTAGATGGTCCACAAGCTAAAAACTGTATTTTGTGTACAACCAGGGGTCATAATCTAGGAACTTACGATCCGATATGTGTGAATATCGAAAGGAACTGGGATCTTTCTGGTATAAACATCAAAATGGGACAATAATTGTGTCCTCTAGCGAGTCCACAACCTTGGTATTACATACTTTTACACTATTTGTGCTCAAGGAGCGGCCATTTTGTCGGGCAGTTTCTGTCAGGGTGTAATGGTGATATTTTAAAATGAATGTTAAAATCAGATAAAGATAGTAAGCTGGCACTGCCAGGCAGGATACTCCCACATTTTCGAGAGATGGATAGAGAACAAGCAAAACCGAAAGTGATTTTTCCTACAATCAAAGGCTATAATTCATTAAATTACAATTTGATATGCACAAATATCGAAAAGAATCAAGATCTTTAGGTTATACACATGCATTTCAAGTTTCATCAAAATCGAATTAAAATTGTGACCTATACTGGGTCCACAACCTTGACATACCATATTTGAACACTATTAGCGTAAAACGGTGGCCATTTTGTCTGGCAATTATGGTCCGATTTCCCTGTAATTCAGACTCAACCTTCCTTAGGATGTAACGGTGATATAATCAAACGATTTTTTAAATCGGATAATAATTGTGACCTCCAGAGGGACCACAAGCTAAACAAAGACGATTTTGCGTATAATCAGGGGCCATAATTCAGGAAGTTACGATTCGATATGCCCAAATATCGAAAGGAACCAAGATCTTTGGGTTTTAACCATGCATTTCAAGTTTCATTAAAATTGAATTAAAATTGTGACCTCTACAGGGTCCACAACCTTGAAATACCATTTTTTAACAGTCTTCGCGTACGAATGGCGGCCATTTTGTATGGCAATTTTGGTCAAATTCTACCGAAATTTGAACCCAACCTTTCTTAGGGTATTGTAACCTCCAGAGGGACCACAAGCTAAAGCAAGGCGATTTTGCGTATAAGTAGTGGCCATAATTCAGGAAGTTACGATCCGATATGCGCAAATATTGAAAGGAACCAAGATCTTTGGGTTTTAACCATGCATTTCAAGTTTCATCAAAATCGAATTAAAATAGTGATCTCTACAGGGTCCACAACCTTGATATACCATTTTTTAACAGTATTCGCGTACGAACGGCGGCCATTTTGTATGGTAATTTTAAACCGATTTTTCCGAAATTGTAACTGTTGGGGTGTAACGGTGATATAATCGAACGGTTTTTCAAATCGGATAATAATTGTGACCTCCAGAGGTACCACAAGCTAAAATAGGTGATTTTTCGGACAATCAGGGGCCATAATTCAGGAAATTACGTTCCGATAGGCGCAAATATCGAAAGGAACTAAGATCTTTGGGTTATAAACATGCATGTCAAGTTTCATCAAAATCGGTTGAAAATTGTGACCTCTATAGGGTCCACAAGCTAAAAACGTGATTTTTCGTACAATCAGGGGCCATAATCCATGAAGTTTTGATCCGATACATGCCAATATCGAAAGCAGCCGAGATCTTTTTGAGATAAACCTATATTTCAAGTTTCGTCAAAATCGGACAAGAATTGTGACCTGTGGAGAGTCCACAAACAATTGTGGACGGACGTCCGGACGGACGGACAGGGGCGACGACATAATACGTCCACATGAAAATGTGGGCGTATAAAAATTGTGACCTATAGACGGTCACAAGCTAAAATCACGATCAGGGGTCATAATCCAGGAACCTACGATCCGATATGCACGAATATCAAAGTTTCATCAAAATTGGATAAAAATTATGACCCCTAGATGGTCCACAACCTTGATTATACATCCTTTACACATAGACTGGCCATTTTGTCCGGTAGTTTCAGCCCGATTTTCATAATGGTGCAATATGTTTTTTAATATCAGGTAAAAATTGTGACCTCTAGGGGGACCACATGCTAAAAATAAGATTTTTCATACAATCAGGGGCCATAGTCGAGGAAGTTGCGGTCTGATATGCACAAATATTTTAAGTTTCGTCAATATACAGCAATATATATGTTGTGTGTATAAAAAACACAAAAAAAAACGTACATAATTGATGATAATAACATTTACCTCTATTGATGATAGTCTTCAAAGGTTTTTGATAGAAACAGGTAAAAAGATTGTAACGCACAAAAATAACACAACAACTTCATTAAGAGCTAAACAAATCTCATCAAATTTATCAATGATGACAATCTTTTAATTAGTTACATTATTTGGTGATAAATTTGATGTGATTTAATAGTTAAATGAAATAATTCTCTTAAACATCTATTACAGAAGACATAACCATTACATTTGCTTCGACACACCTGCTTTATCCTAATTAATCACATTCTTACAACACCAACAAGTAAAGTACTAAATGGAATGAAATGAACTCTCAAACTTTTAATCTCAATAACTGCTCTAATGAAGATGGGCAGACACCACCATTAATAATCCCAACTTCAACTTACTTTTTCATGGCAACCACCATTATTTACTTGACAGACATTGGAAACTTCACATACTGTACCATTACCATGGAAACCTATTTTGCATATGCAGTTAAACTGTAATAAAAAAAACTTTTTAATATTCACTCGGAATAAAATTACAACAATTTATCTTGTTCTATTATTATTTAAATGTTAACGATTTAGGAACATGTATGAAGAACCAGAACACTGCTGTAAATTGTTGTCTATAATATATATGAATGAATATGGTACTAAAGTAGGATCTGCTAATTTTTTGATGGATATAAATTGAAATGAAATAGGGTTAAACATCCTACTGTTCTGCTCTGACTTGGCTAAGTTAGACAGGCATACGAAATACAGGGAAATTTGGCTCAGACAGCAACGTTACAAGGGATCTTTTACATGCATGTCAATATGTACACAGAACCTTGTTTTATTTGTCCCATCTATATGACTGGACAGCTGTCCTTGTCAGGCCCTCTGGCCTGCACCACTGACAAGGGGAAACCACACTGGGAAATCCCCATAAACTAATTCGGTCAACACCGGGATCGAATCTGCGACGTCCTGGCTAGAAAGCCAGTGTCTTACCCCTTTAGCCACTGTGGCTCCCTTTAAATGAATAAATGAAAGGAGAGAAATGGAGTTTTACGTCTGGTCAACACAGTATACAACAGTCAAATTGAAACAAAAATGAGATTTGTTTTCTGTTGTCAGACACGCAATGCTAGGGAGGATAATTCTGTCAACAATAGCCCTTCCACTTATAGCCAACTTCATTGAATCCAACTGGTACTGGTTCTTTTATCTGAACATCAACATGAACATGAGAGGACTTTGGTTACCCAATACCCACATTTAATAAATACCAGCGGCTGTCAGACAGGATACGCCCACATTTTCGAGAGATGGATAGACAATAAGCAAAACCGAAAGTGATTTTTCCTACAATCAAAGGCCATAATTCATTAAGTTACAATTTGATATGCGCAAATATCGAAAAGTATCAAGATATTTAGGTTATAAACACGCAATTTAAGTTTCATCAAAATCGAAATTAAAATTGTGACCTCTACAGGGTCCACAACCTTGAAATACCATTTTTTAACAGTATTCGCGTACAAACAGCAGCCATTTTGTATTGTAATTTTGGTCCTATTTTCCCGGAATTTGAACTCAACCTTCCTTAGCTTGTAACGGTGATTTTTTGAATCGAATAATAATTGTGACCTCTAGAGGAACCATAAGCTAAACAAAGGCGATTTTGCATATAATCAGGGGCCATAATTCAGGAAGTTACAATCCGATAAGCGCAAATATCGAAAGGAACCAAGATCTTTGGGTTATATCCATGCATTTCAAGTTTCATCAAAATCAAATTAAAATTCTGACCTCTACAGGGTCCACAACATTGATATACCATTTTAAACAGTATTCGCGTACAATGGGCGGCCATTTTGTATGGCAATTTTGGTCCGATTTTTCCGAAATTCAAACTCAACCTTCTTTAGGGTGTAACGGTGATATAATCAAACGATTTTTTAAATCAGATAATAATTGTGACCTCCAGAGGGACCACAAGCTAAACAAAGGCGATTTTGCGTATAATCAGGGGCATTAATTCAGGAAGTTACGATCCTATATGCGCAAATATCAAAAGGACCCAAGATCTTTGGGTAATATCCATGCATTTCAAGTTTCGTCAAAATCGAATTAAAATTGGGACCTCTACAGGGTCGACGAGCTTGATATACCATTTTTCAACAGTATTCGCATACGAACGGCAGCCATTTTGTATGGTAATTTTAGTCCAATTTTTCCGAAATTCGAACTCACCCTTCCTTAGGGTGTAACGGTGATATAATCAAACAATTTTTTAAATCGGATAATAATTGTGACCTCCAGAGAGGAACCACAAGCTAAACAAAGGCAATTTTGCGTATAATCAGGGGCCATAATTCAGGACGTTACGATCCGATATGCGCAAATATCGAAAGGAACCAAGATCTTTGGGTTATATCCATGCATTTCAAGTTTCATCAAAATCAAATTAAAATTGTGACCTCTACAGGGTCCACAACATTGATATACCATTTTAAACAGTATTCGCGTACGATCGGCTGCCATTTTGTATGGCAATTTTGGTCCGATTTTTCCGAAATTCAATCTCAACCTTCTTTAGGGTGAAACGGTGATATAATCAAACGATTTTTTAAATCAGATAATAATTGTGACCTCCAGAGGGACCACAAGCTAAACAAAGGCGATTTTGCGTATAATCAGGGGCCATAATTAAGGAAGTTACGATCTGATATGCGCAAATATTGAAAGGAACCAAGATCTATGGGTTATAACCATGCATTTCAAGTTTCATCAAAATTGAATTAAAATTGTGACCTCTACAGGGTCCACAACCTTAATATAACATTTTTTAACAGTATTCGCGTACGAACGGCGGCCATTTTGTATTGTAATTTTGGCCCGATTTTTCCTAAATTTGAACTTGGCCTTCCTTAGGGTGTAACGGTGATATATTCGAACGGTTTTTTAAATCAGATAATAATTGTGACCTCCAGAGGTACCACAAGCTAAAATAGGTGATTTTTTGGACAATCAGGGGCAATAATTAAGGAAATTACGTTCCGATAGGCGCAAATATCGAAAGGAACCAAGATCTTAGGGTTATAAACATGAATGTAAAGTTTCATCAAAATCGGTTCAAAATTGTGACCTCTTTAGGGTCCACAAGCTAAAAACATGATTTTTCGTACAATCAGGGGCCATAATCCATGAAGTTTTGATCCGATACATGCCAATATCGAAAGCAGGCGAGATCTTTGGGGGATAAACCTATATTTCAAGTTTCGTCAAAATCGGGTAAGAATTGTGACCTGTAGAGAGTCCACAAACAATTGTGGACGGACGTCCGGACGGACGGACGGACGTCCGGAGGGACAGGGGCGACGACATAATACGTCCACATGAAAATGTGGGCGTATAAAAATGAGAATACAAGTTACAAGCCAATCTGATTAAAACACAGATCCTATTTGGTTTCATTTTTTATTTTTCAAAATTTTGTTTTAGTTGTCTTTTACCACTCTAGCATCTTGAAATAAACCGCGTTCTGGTTAATGTGAAGGATTAGCCAATGAAATGGTCTGTTGCAGCGAGTTCTTGGCGTGTGGCATGCAATTTATTGTACGATCAAGGGACATAATTCAATCGTCATTAGGGTGTTATGGTGATATATTCAAATGCTTTTTTAAATCAGATAAAAATGGTCATAAGGGGGTCATAATCCAGGAAGTAACGATCTGATATGCGCGAAAATAAAGACAGGAACCAAGTTCTTTGGGTTATAAACAAGTATTTCAAGTATCATCAAAATCGGATGAAAATTGTGACCTCTACCGAGTCCACAACCTTAATTGATATACAATATTCTTACACTATTTGCGCAAAAGCGGCGGCCATTATGGTTTGATTTTCAGGAAATTCAAACTCAACCTTTATTATGGTTTAACGGTGATTTAATCACATGTTTTTTTTAAATCAGATAATAATTGTGATCTCCAGAAGGACGACGAGCTAAAAAGATGATTTTTCGGGCAATCAGGGGCCAAAATACAGGAAGTTATGATCCGATGGCGGCAAATATATCGAAAGGAACCAAGATCTTTCGCCTATAAACATGCATGTCAAGTTTCATCAAAATTGGTTAACAATTGTGACCTCTATAGGGTCCACATGCTAAAAACTTGATTTTTATAATCAGGAGCCATAATCCATGAAGTTA
The DNA here is from genome assembly GCA_917208275.1 of Patella pellucida. Classification (NCBI taxonomy): domain Eukaryota; kingdom Metazoa; phylum Mollusca; class Gastropoda; family Patellidae; genus Patella; species Patella pellucida. The sequence goes on along the minus strand of OU795042.1, from coordinate 48,849,110 downwards.
CGGTCCGATACATGTTATTATCAAAAGGAACTGAGATCTTATGGAGATAAACCTATATTTTAAGTTTCGTTGAAATCGGATAAGAATTGTGACCTGTAGAGTGTCCACAAACAAAGTGTGGGTGTATAAAAATTGTTGATGACCAGACAGACAGGGGCATCGTCAATATACTTCCACATGAAAAAGTGTCCGTATAAAAACGATACGAAATACAGATCTGTATTTTAATCAGACATAAAAGTCTGGTTTTTAAAAAAAGAACTAAAAGAATCCTAATTAGTAACATTTTGTACAAAGTTTAAAATAGAAGATAAATAATCCTGTAAATTTTAATGAGGAATGGGATGTTCTAAATCCTAAAGATATTACTGTCTTTGTAGAATTTCTATGTTTTAATAGCATTATCCTTTATAAGACTAAAAAAGTATTCATTTGCATTTTTTTTCTTTCAAAAGCATTGCAATAACCATACTGATTCCTCTTTTCTAAATTAGAAAAAAAAATTTCTGTCTGTATTTCTTCCCATAATTAGAGGTATTAACAATTTCAGGAAGCTTTATGTAAGATTTAGACTAAGAAAGAGATGATTGTTCTTGCTATAATAGTTCAACAACCGATCATTAGAAATGAATAAATAGAAAATTTCAGTCAGATTACTTTATTCTGAGCAGTCGTGAGTCTTTAAAGTTTTGATAAAGTCTTAATTATCCATTTTATTATGAAATTATTATATAGGCAGAAGGTTTCTAATCCATTAAATATCTAAGCCAAATGCTGTCCTAGAGGGATGATAATTATGGGTTTGTGAATAAAGTCTAAATAATAATCTAAATAATCTTTGAATTTAGAAACAAGACCCGTAATAAGCAGATTTAGCTCTTGCATAATGCATCTTTAAAAGTAATATTAATTTGAGGCTCAGAAATTAAGATATTCTTTCTAAATGTAATGCTTACACTTCCCGGTTCTAAGTCACTACATTCAGCGTCTGGATGACAATCTTGATGCTGAGAACATGGAGTAGCAGGATAACAATAAAAACCATCACCAAGCCATCCTTTATTACAATCACATTTAGGCATATCTGGTCCCACTTTAGTACAAGTTGCCTGTGCAAGAAAAAAAGTTCAAAATATCAATAGTTAAAGCCCCAATACCACTCTTGTTGTAACTGAATATTATGTCCCAATCTTTATTCTGTTAAACAAATTGTACTATTTAATAAATGATACAAATTTCATCTTAACACACCTTATTTTAAAATTGGAAAAATTCAACTACCTGCCGTAACATGGTTTGAAAAGCTTTATGTAAACACTTTCAAATGCAACTTGGATTTAAACATATTTTCGAACCCTCTTGACAAGTAAGATAGGTTGTAATGGATAGTTTACACAACAGGCGTGACACTTAAATATCTAGTAGTTAGAATAAGGCTATATTTTTTTCTGGACCTGTCAAGCCAGCAAGAGTGGTATTGTCCCTTTAAAGGAGCTAAATCGCTAACATTTGGGACCTAGAAATGGATAAAAGTGGGTTGCAACACATATAATACTGTGATATGAATGTATATAAACTGATTTACATTCAATTGTTTCCGTTTTTACTCCAATTTCAAATCTCTTATATTCGATGAAATAAGCCAGCAGTCTAAATAGAGTACAAATTTCTAGCGACTGGTTATTCCAGTCTACATACACTGTTTGATCTGGTGCAATGTGTCTAGCCTCGTCCTTTGCTGAAGCGCATTATGGTAAAATGTTTTTTTTGTCTTAAATATTGGATATCAAAGGCTTATTTTTTCCTGTTAAGATCACAATATCATGTTGATTTAATTTGACAAATAAATTGTGTTTTCAATATTGAAGATTTTGGATGATATTGAGTTAGAGACTTAGCTACTTTAACCAAAATAAAATCTAACTACCGTAAAAGGTAAATTCGAGTCATTTAACCACATTACATGTAAAAGTATGCACACTGAATACTACAAAAAGTATCAAACCTCCACAAAGAGAGAGATGTGCTCTCTTTAGCTATATTTTCAGATACTGGGTTACAACTGAATTTGTTTTAAACAAAAATTAAACCTGCATTTTTTAATTCTTCCTGACTCATAACAGAAAGAGGACATCTATCATACTACATCTAACTAAAACCCCTTTGATATACATGTAATATACTGTTTGTATGAAGGTATGTGTTTTCTATGTTATAAAGTTATATGTATTATTTTAATAAATGTATATGACTATGTCTAAATATGTAAGCAAAGACATAAGGAAGCAATTTTATATAAGCTGTTAAAGCTTGTTATCGTATCCTATATTTATTATAAAAATTTTGTAAGATTAAATAAATAAATATTTGTTTAAAATTTTTAAAAAAAAATGAGACACTAGAAGCTCAAAGCTACATTTAAAACTACAATCAATAATGGAGAAAATGATCAGACATACAGGAAGATACTGTTCACTGATTTAAGATCGCAGTTCAAAAGAAATTTCACCGAAAATAGTTTTAAAATGAGACACTAGAAGCTCAAAGTTACATTTAAAACTACAATCAATAATGGAGAAAATGATCAAAGACATACAGGAAGATTCTGTTCACTGATTTAAGATCGCAGTTCAGAAGTAATTTCACCGAATGACGAATGAGTATGTAAATTTCACACAAAAATAGTGTTCATACTTTATTATTTTGTAATTCTGTTTTTAATTTTAAATCTGTATTTGTATATTCATTAATGCTTTGTTAGCCATTAGAGACAGACAGCAATTAATCTGTCAATTTAAATTATGACAAGTTGACAAGTAAGTGGTTGAGCTGTTTTTATAAATTTCTTAAACTCTTTGAACCTGACTGGCGGAAAAATCAGCCAAGATCATAAGGTCTATATCCCGGCTGGCGCATGGAGAACTCCAGTCTGAAAGGGCTTTCCCCACTTCTCTTGGTGACACTTTGGTATAACTCACTTGAAATTCTATCCAGTTTAGACCAATCAGAATAACTTGTTACAATGTGTCGTCTGCAGTGAGGACTTTCCCCTCTTCAATCGCAGACGAAAGACAAATATTCCTGAAAATATTGTTTTACGGCCATGAATGGCAAACAGACGTACAACAGTAGACCAGGCACAGGCTAGAATACTTGGGAGTGTTGACGAGGGCATAAATAATGTTGATTATGGCATATTTGAGAAGAAATGTTTGTGTTCATTGATATTTGAGTTATGGACCTTTTTTTGGGGGGGGGGAGGACTGTGGAACTGTGATGACAAATGTTGACCTTGAAAAATCATATTACATGTAAATGTATTTTTCAGAACTGTTTTTCCTGGTAGTACATGATCCATACTTGCAAAATATAACTTTTGTTTTAATTTACGAGTACATCACGGGGCTTTTAGAAATGAAACTAAAGTCTAGATATGATTGAACAGGAGATTACATACCTGTAAGTGACAACCTCCACGATCCGATTTACTACACGGATCTATTTCTTGACATTCCCCATAAATGTTTTGGTATCCACTTTTACATACACACCTATGACAATTTAAATATAGTAATCAATATATGGTATCATTACTATATGACCACATTATACCAAATACTCCATGACCACATACTAAAGACTCCATGACCACATACTAAAGACTCCATGACCACATTCTAAATAATTTGTGTCTCTGTGACTGCATACTGGAACTAACCACACCCTTATACTCCATGTTCTTCTAGGAGAGACCTAACTAATAACCCATGTGAAATCTGTGGGCTTGTCTGCTCAAAAATAAATGAAATGAAAAGGGTTTAACATCCTACTATTCTGCTCTGACTGAGCTGATTAAGACAGGCATACACCATGCAGTGTGCTAAGAGGGAAATTTTGTCCAAATTCCAGCCGTCGTGGGTTCTTTTACATGCAATGAGTACACAGCAGGACCTCTGTTTTTCATCTCATTTGACTCCTATACATTGTCCCTTGTTGTCAAACTGTCCACTTTTACACCACTGACAAGATTTGTTCCAATGGTTATAGCTATTTATTTCAATTCTTAAATTATTTTAATTAAATGTGTATAGATTGGTTTAACATTTGCAGTTGAGTTTTTAATTACCAAGGAACTGATTAAAATTTTGTAGTGTTATATCATGTTGCTTATCTTTTACTTTAAAGAGATTTACGTGAATGATTTGGCTTGATATATCTTTATTTTGATAAATTAATTTCATAGCAGTTACACAATATGGACTTTATTCAACGGAAAGGACCATTGGAAACCTGTTAATAAACAGTGACATATTTATTCTAAAGCAATCAAAGCTTAAATAATAAATCTGATTGTGCCGTCCTAATCATGATTACCGAAATGAAAATAACAAATTCTTACTCATAATGATCGTTTTGTTTGTAACAATTTGAATAAACATGACAGTATTGTTGTTCTTCACCACACTGCATTAATTTCCTGTCACAGTTTCTCCCTCTATATCCTGCAAAACATGAGTTCATCTTGCATAAACCATTACCTTTAATACCATCATCACAGATACCATTTAAACAATCACATTCTGAAAATATATACATAGACACATTTCTTTTAATATCATCATTACATATACCCTTTAAACAACCAAATTCTGAAAATATACATAGACACATTAAACATTAATTTCACTCAAAACTCATTCACACTGTAATAAGCTCATTATATAACAAATATGGAAAACCATCATATTCAAGGTGAAATAAGTCCACAATGGCCGCTTTATTTAAATGAGTATTTTGGCAAATACTAACCCTACCCCTTTTTAGAAGACTGAGCTTGGATCAAATTTACTTTTTACCCCCGTTAAAGGGCATGTGTTAGCACAATAATGCTCAGCAAGTAATTCAACTGTCAGAGTTACGTTTGAGAATGATATCGGCAAACTCATTAGCAACTTAATAAAATACAAAAGTGAATCTTAATGTCAATTTAATTCTTTCAAATTTCCTTATGGAAAGGGATCTCGATCCTTTAAAAAACTGTACAGTCAAGTCAAGAACATTGTCTACCAGATCTTTCAATGTCAATAAACAATTTTGAAGGACAAATACACACTTTCAGAGAAAAAAATCATAAAAATTTCGAGAAGGGACGCTGAAAATGCCCTACAGTTTTGTTGACGAAACAATAAGCTCCAACATGATTGGAATTTAAAAGCTGTTCATAGAAGTGGTCCATTTCAATTCAAGGACCATTCAAAGGTAATCAGTACTGAAATTGAAAGGCGTTTTCAGTAGAACAATGTTAAAACGCTGTTTTCACTAGAATTAAGAACTGAATTAAGCATACAATATAAAAACATCTTATCATATAATTGACTTTGCTGCATTAAGAGGGTCCTTCATATTCAATTATGTTTGGCTAAAAATAAAGCAGTTAACAACAGGATATAGTTTTTTTTTTTCTGATTTTACAATATTCTCATCCACTTAAGCATTTTCAAGAATATTACCACCAATTTTTTCTCTCCTATCTCCTGGGCTACTATTATAACTAATGATGATTGACTGAAACCTTGTAGGAACTGTGCTATATACCGTATTCTCTACACATTTCACATAGTAGACAAAATATAATACAAGGTGCTTTCAGCAATTTTTGTTAATAATAAATGACCAATTTTCAATACCAATTGTACGAACATAGTCATTGCTACATCTAAAATTTCTGTTAAAAATTCCAAAAGAGTCAGTTTTAACAAAAATACTGAGGCTAAGTGGGTAAGACGCTGGCTCGCTAGCCTGGAGGTCAGGTGCTTGATTATTGCATTGGCCGAGAAAGTTCATCCAGATTTTCCGGTGTTGTTTCCCCTTGTCAGTGATGCATGTACACATTGGCATGCACATGAAACATCCCTTGGCAGTTGGAATTCAATATAAAAGTAGACTGTAGCGCAGCTGCCAAGGCAAAATTTCCCTCATAGCACGCTGTATGGCGTATGCCTGTCTTCATTAGCCCAGTTTAGGCGCAGAACAGTAGGGTGTCTTCTCTGCACTAATCCGCAATTACAATAAATTTTTAAATATTGACACAGACTTTTTTTTTAAACATCACATTCAAAAGACAGCATCAATTTAAAAGTAAACAGAGAAGTATATAATTGATTCTGAATTGATGAAACTCTCTTCAGACTTTGGGAAGACTGGATCAAGAGAAAACATGCACGGTACATAATCCCCCAGCGCGGTGGATCCGATGAGTATGTTTATGTTGTTTGTGATGTTTGTAAATTGTGTATATATTGTTTGTAGATTTATTTTGTATATTGTGTATATATTGTTTGTAGATTTATTTTGTAAATTGTGTATATATTGTTTCTAGATTTATTTTGTATATTGTGTATATATTGTTTGTAGATTTATCTTGTATATCGTTTATACATGTATATTGTTTGTAGATTTGTCTTGTATATTTGTCTCTGTCCAACCCACACCACTTTTAAAAAGAAATAAGGTGACATCAATATATGTCACATTATAAAACCTGAGCTATATTCTATTAAAAAGTTTTCTAAACAATATTTTATTGAATATTTGGATTCGGAAACAGGCAAAGCTCATATAATCCCTCTGAAATGTTATATATAGATATTAGTTTCAATGCTCGTTCGTTATTTTAAATTCAAATGATTGACGATCAGATGATATGATCTTCACAGACAAACATCACTTTTATCATGATAATATTCTCTGCATCTGGTCTCCAATTTCTAATTTAAATTATTTTTTCTAACAAACAATTTAGAAAGTAAATACAATTTTAGAACAGACATTATCTTTAAAATAAGTATAGAGATAATATTACAATATCTTAAACATAATATATGAGTAAATAAAACAGGATACACACTTCATGTATACATTCTGTGATAAATGGTTTGAGAGAAAAACATTAAGTAATATATTGAAACGCAATGTTCCCCTCGACCATTAAACAACTTAATATAGAGACATTATCCTGCACCTGCTTTTAGTAACATCGTCAATCCAATATTTCATCTAGTATAAATCATGTACCTGCATTTTAATTTGATAGATTAATACAGTTAATGTTTGACCATAGGGACATTGATTTTAGGCCCCAGTTTTATGTTGAAAATTGAATGGGTTCTTCCTTCTAATGAATAGCTAGATTGGTTGAGTCAAGGTCAATAATGCTGTGCTATTCAAATTCAAACTCATTACAAATGCATGAAATAAAAAAATCCAGACTGGATGGATAGAGAAACAAAATGAAATTGGGTTTAACGTCCCACTGTTCTGCTGCGACTGGGATAAAAAAGACAGAGAGAGAGAGAGAAATGGGGTGTAACGTCCACTCAACACAACTAGGTCATTTCGGGACTAATATTGTTTAATTTTTTTTCAATAAATCGCTTGCGCGTAGGGGTCTTTAGCAGTGGGAGGAAACCGGAGTGCCCGGAGGAAACCCACGAGGTTGAGAAGGCGCCCCTAACTCCATGCCACATACGCTCACACCAGGACTCGAAACCACAGCCGCAAGCCAGAGGTGACCGGGCAGCTACAGGTCAAAGCGTGGCACTCTAGACCACTAGGCCATCTCAACACCCCTAAAAAAGACAGGCATATCTATACAGTATGCTATGATGGAAATTTGACCTGAATAGTAGCGCTACAACCTACTCTTACTTCCAATGGTTTTATTACGTGCATGCCAATGTGTTCACAGGACCTTGGTTTTTTGCCCCATCCAAACAACTATACATTGTCCCTTGCAGGGCCTCTGTCCTGCATCACTGACAAGTCTGGAGGGATGGAGAAATAAAATTGGGTTTAACGTCCTTCTGTTCTGCTCAGACTGGGCTAATAAAGACCTGATATTAGCGCTACGACATACTCTTACTTCTAAAGGTTTTATTACGTGCATGACAATGTGTTCACAGTACCTTGGTTTTTCGTCACTTGTCGGGCCCTCTGTCCTGCATCACTGACAAGGGGGAACCAGAAAATCCTGATGACCTTTCATGGCCAACATTAGGATCGAACATGGGACCTCCTGGTTTGTTAGCCAATGTCTTATAACCACTGAGCCACTATGGCTCACGAGATGGACCAGCATCAACATTAAATCGGGGCATATAAAAACATCTGATTTAGTATTGGGCTAGCTATTGAACATCTTTTCCTTTTTTTAAATTATGTGTGGGTTATCAAGTCTGAACAGGGTGGACTAACAGATAATACATTAAAGGCTATACTTCATAAAACACAGTTATTATCATTAGTTTGTTAAATAAATCAAACCATTTTGTCTCTTAATGACAAAATTATCTATTTTTCAAGATTAATGTAAATACTTATAGATTTGCTATTTGTATCACCACCTGATTTGTCCTTGTGGGAATTCCGCCAATCAGTAATAAAGAAAGCCATTGTTTATATTGAGTTAGCGTGACACTTATAATTGAGTAATTAGAATTCTGCCCAGTTTATGATTACATCATTTAGAAACCTGATACATTAGTCAAGAGGCTTATTAACAAACCTGAAATATAAATATTGAGCTATGCACAAAGCGAATTAGCAAATAAAAAAAAAGATATTATTGAATTGCTCAAGTTAAGTAGCCATCAAGGAAGTTAATTTCAGTCCAATCAAGAGTTGAAGTCTCAGACGATTATTTGAGTGATTATTAATGTCTTGAAAACTACAACAAGTGAAAGTTGAATCTGAAAGGAATATCAGCCCAAAAATGGTTTATAAAAATATGATGAATTGAATATTTATCCACATTCTGATTCAGCATCCTCTGCAGATATCAGAAACAGGATATTGTTGCTAGCATATTCTTATTGAACTCTTTTAACTCAAGGAAATTGGGAGATAATCTACCATTGTTATTTTGATTTTGTTTTCTTAATTAAATGTTATGTAATTTTAGCATTAAGCTGTGAAAAATAATGACATTATTTATACTTAACTATAAGTACAGTAGCTATTGACTATCTGACATTATCAAACTATGAGTACAGTAAACATTAACTCTGATATTATCTGTAGCTAAATATGAGTACAGTAGTTATTGACTATCTGACATTATTAAACTATCACCAACTGGTTTCGGGGCTATTCTGTGTTAGAATAGGCTCCCAGGTGACACATAGGGATTATTTGTAGATGAGCTAGGATGGGGGTTATTGCTCATAACTGTAGAAGTATCTGGTGAAGGCGGCCGCTGTTCATTAAAAGTCCAATTCCAAATTCATTCCAATATTTCTTTATATACAGTTTTTAAAATACATTATTTACAAAACATATTAAACAGGTTTCTAAATGTCCTAACTCCTAACCCTATCTCCTATCTTCATTATTCATGTTCTGTCTCTGTCTGTATTTAAAGAAACTATTTTTCATACAGACCAGAGAACAGTCATTTCAACCAATCAGATAAAAGATAAATTTAGGGATTAAAAATATATTTTAACGAATCAAAATAAAAGAAGTTAAATAAAAATGTAATTTCATTGGTTGAAGTTTATAATATAATTAATAGAATTGGTTAATAGGGTTTCAGCCATAAATAGTAAAAGGTGTTGACAGCCTGATCTGACTTCATTGTTAATTATATAAATCTTTGCTTAAGTTTCTCTTAATAAGCCTGCTGGCAATTTTAGGCAATTATCTTTATAGACTTTAAATAAGTTAAAATCAAAATATTAACATTAGAAATAAAGAATGATAATCTTAATTTTAGCTATATTGTCTGTATTCATGAATAAAAAGTTGGGAAATAAATTCTGTATTCTTAAAATAAAATTTGAAAAAGAACTAAAAATTAGTATCACTATTCGGTGATAAAACTATGAGTACAGTAAATATTAACTCTGACATTATCTGTAGCTAAATATGAGTACAGTAGTTATTAACTCTGACATTATCTATAGCTAAATATGAATACAGAAGTTATTAACTCTGACAATATCTATTATTTATAAACTCTTACATTATCTACACCAAACTATATGAGTACCAGTACAGTAGCTTAATTTGTTTTATGCTTTGGGTTGTCAAGTAGGACTATTTAGTTTTTTGTTTAGCAGTTTTATTCATCAAGCGCATCATATTTTCAGATATTTTTGTTAATATTAATCTGTGGTAAAGTCCAACAAATACATATTAGTATATAAATATTGGTACTTGTAGTTTATCAGTGGAAAATAGAAAGATAGTAAGCTGGCACTGCCAGGCAGGATACGCCCACATTTTCGAGAGATGGTGGAGAACAAGCAATACCGAAAGTGATTATTCCTATCAAAGGCCATTATCATAAGTTACAATTTGATATGCGCAAATATCGTAAAGTATCAAGATCTTTCGGTTATAACCATGCATTTCAAGTTTCATCAAAATATGCCATATTTTTACACTATTCGCGTACAAACGGCGGCTATTTTGTCTGGCAATTATGGTCCGATTTTCTAGAAATTTAAACTCAACCTTCCGTAGGTTGTAACGGTAATAGACTCAAATGTTTTTTAAATTGGATAATAATCGTGACCTCCAGAGGGACCATAGGGTTTTTCGGACAATCAGGGGCCATAATTCAGGAAGTTACGATCCCATACGCGCAAATATCGAAAGGGACCAAGATCTTTGGGTTATAACCATGCATTTTAAGTTTCATCAAAATCGAATCAAAATTGTGACCTCTACAGGGTCCACAACCTTGATACCATTTTTTAACAGTATTCGCATACAAACGGCTGCCATTTTGTATAGCAATTTTGGTCTGATTTTCCCAAAATTCAAACTCAACCTTCCTTAGGGTGTAACGGTGATATAATCAAACGTTTTTTCAAATCGGTTAATAATTGTGACCTCCAAAGGGACCACAAGCTAAACAAAGGCGATTTTGCGTATAATCAGGGGCCATAATTCAGGAAATTACGACCTGATATGCGCAAAAATCGAAAGGAACCAAGATCTTTAGTATATAACCATGCATTTCAAGTTTCATCAAAATCGAATTAAAATTGTGACCTCTACAGGGTCCACAACATTGATATATACCATTTTTTAACAGTATTCGCGTACAAACGACGGCCATTTTGTATGGCAATATTGGTTGATTTTTCCGAAATTCGAACTCAACCTTTCTTAGGCTGTAACGGGGATATAATCAAAAGGTTTTTCAAATCAGATAATCATTGTGACCTCCAGAGGGACCCTTAAGCGTAGGACGTTAAACCCCATTTCATTCATTCACTCCAGAGGGACCACAAGCTAAACAAATACGATTTTGTGTATAATCAGGGGCCATAATTCAGGAAGTTACGATCTGATATGCGCAAATATCAAAAGGAACCAAGATCTTTGGGTTATAACCATGCATTTCAAGTTTCATCAAAATCGAATAAAAATTGTAACCTCTACAGGGTCCACAACATTGATATATACCATTTTTTAACAGTATGGCAATTTTAGTCCGATTTTCCCGAAATTCGTTCTCAACCTTCCTTAGGGTGTAACGGTGATATAATCAAACGTTTTTTTAAATCAGATAATAATTTTGACCTCCAGAGGGACCACAAGCTAAACAAAGGCGATTTTGCGTATAATCAGGGGCTATAATTCAGGAAGTTAGGATTGGATATGCGCAAATATCGAAAGAAGCCAAGATCTTTGGGTCATAACCATGCATATCAAGTTTCATCAAAATTGAATCAAAATTGTGACCTCTACAGGGGCCACAACATTGATATACCATTTTTTAACAGTATTCGCGTACAAACAGCGGCCATTTTGTATGGCAATTTTGGTCTGATTTTCCCGAAATTCGAACTCAACCTTCCTTAGGGTGTAACGGTGATATAATCAAACGTTTTTAAAATCGGATAATAATTGTCACCTTCAAAGGGACCACAAGCTAAAATAGATGATTTTTCGGACAATCAGGGGCCATAATTCAGGAAATTATGTTCCGATAGGCGCAAATATCAAAAGGAACCAAGATCTTTGGGTTATAAACATGCATGTCAAGTTTCATCAAAATCGGCTCAAAATTGTGACCTCTATAGGGTCCACAAGCTAAAAACATGATTTTTCGTACAATCAGGGGCCATAATCCATGAAGTTTCGATCCGATATATGCCAATATCGAAAGCAGCCGAGATCTTTCGGGGATTAAGCTATATTTCAAGTTTCGTCAAAATCGGACAAGAATTGTGACCTCGAATTGTGACCTGTAGAGGGTCCACAAACAGGGGCGACGACATAATCCGTCCACATGAAATGTGGGCGTGTAGGCGTATAAAAATAACTGTGTTCCGATGTCTATCTGTGATATTAAACCCTTTAGAAAGGAGTACATATGCACTGCTTCCCCAGTGATACTGTAATAAAAATACCAACATAACTAGTATTCCCATAATAAGTATTAGACCTTTCAAAAGGAGTAAATATAAAACAGCTTCACAAATGTAACCTGTCACAACTGTAATACAAAATAACTAGTATTCCCATATCTATAATGAGTATTAAACCTTTTAAAATGAGAAAAATATACAATGCCTCATGAATAATATACCTGTCATTCATAAATTTCTAGGTATATATACAGAAACATGAGTAACAATGATACAAGACACCACCATCTTATAGATCTCAACAATTCCTCAATAAAATACTGATTCAACTTTTAGACCGGCAGCCCAGACCTTACTAAATAGTGTGGCAGTCCAGGCCCTCAAACTCCAACGAAGGAGATACCAATGTTCACCTATAGCGTTATTTAGGGATATTTCCCTGTACAATAAAAGTGGACGTCTGTCAGCTTATATCAGGGGCCTGACCGCAGTAGCCCCTCTAAACTGACCCCTAGAAACATGTCTGGATCCAACATTGGAGATACCAACTAAATATTGTGTCAGATTAAGGGCCATTTAATAGTCAATCATCTACTATCAACGAAAGACATTTTAAACAGTGCTTACCCCCTGACAGCCGCCCTCCAGTGAGGATTATTTATGTTGGAGCCAGATTCAATGTTTGTTGAGATACCACACCAAATTGATTTCTATATTACCTTAGTGTAGTTTGAATAAGTTACTGTAGTTGACAGACATTTTAAATGGTGCTTACCTCCTGACAGACGCCCCCCCCCGCCCCCGCCCCAAATGCTAAGCATTACTTAGGCTGTTTTAAAAGCCCCATTATTGAAAGACGTTGTTTCACGACGTCGTGAGGGTGACGTCATGGCGCTGTAATAGGCAGACAAGGGACATTTGTCAGCGTATACTTTTTATACGCCCACATTTTCATATAGATGTATTATGTCGTCGCCCCTGTACGTCCGTCCGTTTGTGGACTCTCCACAGGTCAAAATTCTTATCTGATTTTAATGAAACTTTAAATATAGGTTTATCCCCAAAAGATCTCGGCTGCATGCTTTCGATAATGGCATGTATTGGATCGAAACTTCATGGATTATGGCCCCTGATAGTACGAAAAATCACGTTTTTAGCTTGACCCGATTCTGATGAAACTTGACATGCATTTTTATAACCCAAAGAAATTGGTTCCTTTTGATATTTGCGCCAATCAGAACGTAATTTCCTGAATTATGGCCCCTGATTGTACGAAAATTCACCTATTTGATTATATCACTGTTACTCCCTAAGGTAGGTTGAGTTCGAATTTCAGAAAAATTGGACCAAAATTGCTCTACAAAATGGCCACCGTATGTACGCAAATACTGTTAAAAAATGGTATATCAAGGTTGTGGACACTGTAGAGGTCACAATTTTAATTCGATTTTGATGAAACTGGAAATGTATGGTTATAACCCAAAGATCTTGGTTCCTTTCGATATTTGCGTATATCGGATCGTAACTTCCTGAATTATGGCACCTGATTATACGCAAAATCACCTTTGTTTGGCTTGTGGTCCCTCTGGAGGTCACAATTATTATATGATTAAACAAATCGTTTGATTATATCACCGTTATACCCTAAGGAAGGTTGAGTTCAAATTGGCTGCCGTTTGTATGCGAATACTGTTAAAAAATGTTAATCGAGGTTGTGGACCCTGTAGAGGTCGTAATTTTAATTCGATTTTGATGAAACTTGAAATGCATGGTTATAACCCAAAGATCCTTTCGATATTTGCGCATATCGCATTGTAACTTCCTGAAGTATGGCCCCTGATACTACACACAATAGCCTTTGTTTAGCCTGTGGTCCCTCGGGAGGTCACAATTATTATTCGATTTACAAATTTGTTTGATTATATTACCGTTTCACCCTCAGGAAGGTTGATCTCATATTTCGGGAAAACGGAACAAAATTGCCATACAAAATGGCCGCCGTTTGTACGCTAATACTGTTTAAAAAATGGTATATCATGGTTGTGGACCCTGTATATGATGAAACTTGAAATGCATGGTTATAACCCAAAGATCTTGGTTCCTTTCGTTATTTGCACATATCAGATCATAACTGAGTTATGGCCCCTGATTGTTCGAAAAATCCCCTACGGTCCCTCTGGGGGTCACGATTATTATCTGATTTTAAAAAAAAACCTTTGACTCTATCACAGTTACACCCTATGGATCATAATTGCAAGACGAAATGGCCGCCGTTTTACGTGAATAGTGTAAAAATATGGTATATTAAAGTTGTGGACCCTGTAGAGGTCCCAATTTTAATTCAATTTTGATGACTTGAAATGCATGTTTATAGCCTAAAGATCTTGATTATTTTCGATATTTGCGCATAACAAATTGTAACTTAATGAATTATAGCATTTGATTGTAGGAAAAATCACTTTCGGTATTGCTTGTTCTATATCCATCTCTCGAAAATGTGGGCGTATCCTGCCTGGCAGTGCATGCTTACTATCTTTTGATATACCATATTTGAACACAAACGGCGTCCATTTTGTCTGGCAATTATGGTCCGATTTCCCTGAAACTCAACCTTCCGTATGGTGTAACGGTGATAGAGTCAAGCGTTTTTTTAAATCAGATTATAATCGTGACCTCCAGAGGGACCATAGGCGATTTTTCGGACAATCAGGGGCCATAATTCAGGAAGTTATGATCTGATATGTGCAAACAAAGAAAGGAACCAAGATCTTTGGGTTATAAGTTATAACCATGCATTTCAAGTTTCATCAAAATTGAATCAAAATTGTGACCTATACTGGGTCCGCAACCTTGATATACCATTTTATAACAGTATTTGCGTACAAGTGGCGGCCTTTTTGTATGGCAATTTTGTTCTGAATTTTTCTGAAATTCAAACTCAACCTTCCTTAAAGTGTAACAGTGATATAATCAAACGATTTTTTAAATCGGATAATAATTGTGACCTTTAGAGGGACCACAAGCTAAACAAAGACGATTTTGCGTATAATTAGGGGCCATAATTCAGGAAGTTATGATCTGATATGCGCAAATATCGAAAGGAACCAAGATCTTTGGGTTATAAACATGCATGTCAAGTTTCATCAAAATCGGTTCAAAATTGTGACCTCTATAGGGTCCACAAGCTAAAAACGTGATTTTTCGTACAATCAGAGGCCATAATCCATGAAGTTTCGATCCGATACATGCCAATATCGAAAGCAGCCGAGATCTTTTGGGGATAAACCTATTTTTCAAGTTTCGTCAAATCGGACAAGAATTGTGACCTGTAGAGAGTCCACAAACAATTGTGGACAGACGGACGTCCGGACGGACAGGGGCGACGACATAATACGTCCACATGAAAATGTGAGCCTATAAAAAGTATACACCTGCCCACTACAGCGCCATGACGTCACAACGTCGTGAAACGGTAATGCTTAGCATTTGGGGCGCGTCTGTCAGGAGGTAAGCACCATTTAAAATGTCTGTCAACTACAGTAACTTATTAAAACTACTCTAAGGTAATATAGAGATCAATTTTGTGTGGTATCTCAAACTTTGAATCTGGCACCAACAAAAATATTCCTCACTAAAGGGCGTCTGTCAGGGGGTAAGCACTGTTTAAAATATCTGTCGTTGATAGTAGATGATTTACTATTAAATGGCCCTTAATCTGACACAATTTTTAGTTGGTATCTCCAATGTTGGATTCAGACATGTTTATAGGGGTCAGTTTATAGGGGCTACTGCGGTCAGGCCCCTGATATAAGTTGACAGACGTCCACTTTCTTTGGACAGGAAAAGACCCCTAAATAATGCTATAGGTGAACATTGGTATCTCCTTCGTTGGAGTTTGAGGGCCTGGACTGCCACACTATTTAGTAATCTTCCCTGTCTCGGTTGTCAGGAATAGACCCCCAGCTAGAAAATCCTCATAAAAGGTGCATAACATATCCATTGCTAATGCATAACCTTAAGCTATCACAAAAATAAGACTTACTTATAATCAAGTCATGAGTCACTTGGTACCTAATCATAATTCTTGCTGAAAATGGAATCTATATACCTTAAAGGGTCAATCCCGATAATGTTTTTGAGAATAAAACTGCTTACTTTTGTGTTAAAATCCCTTAAAATGCCCTACCTTAGGGCCGAGCAACTAACACAATATATGTTATACGTTTTTAACAATTTTAACCCGCCAGTCTTTATCTGGTAATAGAGTTCAGTGTCCCAAACTGTATTATGTGGTGATTGGATAAAACCAGAATTTTTTTTATAAAAAAAACGTGTCGTTGAAATTTACTTTTTTTTATCAAGTACAGAACATGTACCATTCATTGTGTAGACCTCTAAAGGAACGGGAACGATTATCGGGTCACCCAACGAAAGAATTGACCCGAAATCTTAAAAGGGTTACGTGTCCGGATAAGCTGTTTTAACGCTCACGTCCAAACGACTCAATATTTTGAGCTGAAATTTTAAGTCAGAGTGTATACACCATTCTTCTATATTTTGGCGTTTAAATTTCATACGCACTCGTACTTTTACTTTTGAGACTCTGTTTAATTTGGGACTGTCCCTTTAAAGGGCTAATCCCGATATTTGTTTTGGGAAAAAAACTGCTTAATTTTGTGTTAAAATCCCTTAAAATATTCGAGTCAAGGGCTGAGCAACTACTTCAGTATTTATGATACGTTTTTAAACGGCTTAAATCCGTCAGTCTTCATCTGGAATTTGAGACTGGTGCCCCAAGGTGTATTTTGTGGTATCTGGATAAAAACAAACATTTTTTTTATAAAAAAAATTGTGTAGTTGAAATTTGCTTTTCTGTATCAAATATGGCACATGGGTTATTCATTGCATAACCCTTTCAAGTAACCGTAATCGGTTATAAGGTCACCCAACGAAACAATTGACCCGAAATCTTAACCCCTTGTGGACGGATGACGTGTTAACACGCAAATATTTTCCGTGCTCAGGGACGGGTGACGTGTTAACACGTCACACGTGATACCCTGAATCAGTCCTCATTTATACACGCTAAATTTAGCACAGGGAATCCCCTTTTGTCTTGAGGTCATAAATTAGTTATCTCCCATTGTTCTAGATGTCAGCACATGTATTTTATTGTGTAATTTTCTTCATATACACGACTACTGATCTATATATAGATCAGTGTACACAGTACACGCATGTAAACAATGGTGGTTGCCAGGAAACGCTAGCGGTCTTTCGACGAAAGTTTGGATGAAATATTCGCCAGCAGTGGCTCTGATAACGTTGATAATGATGTGTCCTAATTAGAAGGTTCGGAGGAAAATGGTTCTGATGAGGGACGGCTGTTAGGGACAGACAACGTGGTAATTTTCATATCTTTCGAATTCGGTGTCGGGTGACATTTCTAACGATGTGAGTACGCAACTTCCTGGATTAAAATCGAAAAATAAGGCAAGGAAAAATTAATTTTGTGAACTCAAAACATCATAAAATTACAACAGTAATCCTTTTTTAAGAATTTAAACCAAACAGATTAAAGATAACTTCACATTTAAAAAAAAGGATTTTTCCCCCAAACAATCCCGTCCAGGGTTACGTCATTTCGTCGAAAATCCCGTCCACAAGGGGTTAAAAGGGTTACGTGTCCAGATAAGCAGTTTTGGCGTTCACGTACAAATGACCCAATATTTTGAGTTGAAATTTTGAGACAAGGTAAATACACCATTCCCCTATATTTTGGCGTTTTAGTTTTATACATTCTCAGACTATTATTTTTGAACCTCAGTTTAATTCGGGATTGTCCCTTTAACTGCCATTTTAGGTCACCTGAATTATATTTCTGTAAATCAAAAACAGTTTTAAGTAGAAAAGCTCCAATAAATACATCCTGTACTTCATATTTTAAATGTGTTTTTTTTTCATGATAATTGATTCCTGTTGTTTTAATTCCATGTTTTAGAAAGATCAAGTCATATAACGATGTCAAGATAGAGTAAAATAATATAGTAGTAAATCATAGGTTTTCACATAAATGGCTTCAAAAACAAGCTCAGAACAAATTCTTTGTTGATTTTCTTGTATCTGTAGGCTGTATGAAGATCAAGTCATGATCTCTGATTGCTTATAAAACATAGTGTGCGTAAATGACAGGAAACGTTAGATCCTCCATTTCCCTCAATTAACGTATATTACTCGATACAATAAATAGATTAACACACAACAAATTGACCAATCTTGTATCCCGCACCTTTTAGCTATGTCTGAAATCAATGTACAGACATTATTTTAAGTCAAATAGATGGATAATTATGACGAAACAAGCCAATGATAACAGTGTATGCTTTTAACTTGACCTCAGTTTTCTAGTGTTAGTCTGGTCAAATGATTGAAAATATTTATAAATCTTTTTCACCTAGATCTCAATTCTCAGCTTTTTCTTTTTATCAAATTACTGAGGGAAAATTGATCAATTCTTATAAGCTGAAGCAATCTGATCATGTCGGTCTTGAAATTAACACTGCAGAAATAGATCAAGTACTAGATCAACCTTGAGGAGTTGTAGATTTTCAAAAGGTAATACGTCTTTGACTTTGAAAGAAAGTTTTAATGTTGCAAATATTCATCAATCATCATGAGCGATCAGGTACATGCCAGAAAACCAGGTTGATCAACCCAAAGTAAACATTCCCAATCACTCTTGCATGTAGGAGATAATGAGATAGATTAAGCCGGAACGAGACCACAACTATCCTTAATGAAGATTTCAGTATGTTAGTTCAAATTCTAATACACACAGCGGTATTCAGTTTATTGCTAAACATTCTAAAAAAAATAATCCTTAAAGCAAAAGCAACAGAAATTTAAGTTATTGCTAGGATTTATTTATTGCTTGTCAAAGTTACAAATGATATAATATTGTCAGGTATTTCAATCCACATAAATTGCAACAAGGTGAGCACTCTAAAAGAGTTATGCAATCCGTATAATTGTTCTGGTGAAATGGTTCAATAGTCTATTTCTTCAAATTTTTGAAGTTTTTGCATACTTGAAACAAATTTTATTCAGGTGTCTTATTGGAACAATTTATAATAACACCTACACCTTCATCATAATAATATGGAAAATGTTGACATAATTAGATATAAATAAAATAAAACCAAGTATGAACAATCTAAACCATTAGATAAAATTTGAAGTCCTAAAAAAACGGTATAGGCAGAATAGTGTAATCAGCATAATATGTTAGTCGTGGAAAGACAAGCTACTTCCAAAAAGTCAATGGGATACCCCCTTAAGCATTTTTCCCTCTTAAGGAATTTAATTTGTACAAAGTTTTAGGCTATATGTATATCAAATATATTCTGGTTTTCATATACTCAGATGATTTAAACATGACACATTTTGATTTGCCGATACAGTTTTATTATAATTAGGACATCGGAGATACACTTATAAGTTTCCATTTCTACAAATTAGATGTAACATTGTTCCAACACCCCTGCACTCTCCTCTCTTTTATTTATCAACACATGTGATCAGCACCCCTGCTCCCTCCTCCTTTTTGTTTATTAATAAAACTCAAGAAGCCATTCTCACTGAATAAGGGTTTATATCTTTATATTTCATAAAGATAGTAAGCTGGCACTGCCAGGCAGGATACGCCCACATTTTCGAGACATGGATAGAGAACAAGCAAAACCGAAAGTGATATTTCCTACAATCAAAGGCTATAATTCATTAAATTACAATTTGATATGCGCAAATATCGAAAAGAATCAAGATCTTTAGGTTATAAACATGCATTTCAACTTTCAACAAAATCGAATTAAAATTGTGACCTATACTGGCGGCCATTGCGTACAAACGGCGGCCATTTTATCTGGCAATTATGGTCCGATTTCCTTGAAATTCAAACTCAACATTCCGTATGGTGAATTGGTGATAGAGTCAAACGTTTTTTTAAATCGGATAATAATCGTGACCTCCAGAGGGACCATAGGCGATTTTTCGGACAATCAAGGGCTATAATTCAGGAAGTTATGATCTGATATGTACAAATAACGAAAGGAACCAAGATCTTTGGGTTATAACCATGCATTTCAAGTTTCATCAAAATTGAATCAAAATTGTGACCTATACTGGGTACACAACCTTGATATACCATTTTATAACAGTATTTGTGTACACGCGGCGGCCATTTTTTTTGTATGGCAATTTTGTTCCGAATTTTACCGAAATTCAAACTCAACCTTCCTTAGGGTGTAACGGTGATATAATCAAACGATTTTTTAAATCGGATAATAATTGTGACCTCCAGAGGGACCACAAGCTAAACAAAGACGATTTTGCGTATAATCAGGGGCCATAATTCAGGAAGTTACAATCCGATATGCGCAAATATCAAAAGGAACCAAGATCTTTGGGTTATAACCATGCATTTCAAGTTTCATCAAAATCGAATTAAAATTGTGATCTCTACAGGGTCCACAACCTTGATATACCATTTTTTAACAGGATTCGCGGACGAACGGCGGGCATTTTGTATTGTAATTTTGGTCCGATTTTTCCGAAATTTGAACTCAACCTTCCTTAGGGTGTAACGGTGATATAATCGAACGGTTTTTCAAATCGGATAATAATTGTGACCTCCAGAGGTACCACGAGCTAAAATAGGTGATTTTTCGGACAATCAGGGGCCATAATTCAGGAAATTACGTTTCCGATAGGTGCAAATATCGAAAGGAACCAAGATCTTTGGGTTATAAACATGCATGTCAAGTTTCATCAAAATCGGTTCAAAATTGTGACCTCTATAGGGTCCACAAGCTAAAAACGTGATTTTTCGTACAATCAGGGGCCATAATCCATGAAGTTTTGATCCGATACATGCCAATATCGAAAGCAGCCGAGATCTTTTGGGGATAAACCTATATTTCAAGTTTTGTCAAAATCCGACAAGAATTGTGACCTGTAGAGAGTCCACAAACAATTGTGGACGGACGTCCGGACGGACGGACGGACGTACATCCAGACGGACGGACGGACGGACGGACAGGGGCGACGACATAATACGTCCACATGAAAATGTGGGCGTATAAAAATTGACAAAATTAACATATTTATGTACCGGTATTTATATCAATACAGATTCTAAAGGTTCCAGACCCACAGAAAACATTGAATCAATTTTTTTCAAAATATTCCTAAATTGACAATGTAAAAATAATGACCCCTGTAGATTTCATATGACATAGATATCTCTCAAGGGATCCTTACTTTCTTTTTTTATGTCACTTTTTTTCACCAAGAAAAAAAGTAAATCAATATATAACAACAATGGGCAACCTTCACCAGCAATCTGAGACTTGCATTCATTTGGTCCTCATCTCAAATCATTATAGTCAGTCGCGTTCCAACATGCAATTTGGAGATAAGTTACACGGAATAGTCTTAACAGGAAAATAATTAAATACTTGGCTAACTACGACAGTGACAGCAAATTGACAAGTTAATGCCATTCTCTGATTGGCTAAAAGAAAGGTGATGTAGTAACAAGGCATGACTATGAATTCTTTACCAATATTTTCTGATCAAACAGTCTTAGTTTTCCACCTGAGTTCCATCCCAGACCAGATTGTCTTCTATTCTTATTTCAGACTTTGAATTTTTTGTGTTTTCCGTATAACAATCAAATACGATTGACAATTATAGTTTCGAAGTGTAATAAAAGTGTTAAGAAATTCAACCCGCAAAACCAGTTTGTAGTTAGGTTTTAGATTTTATCATTCTTAACTCTGATTTACCGGAACCAAGCATTCAAAGTTTAGAACGGAATAAATATTTTGTTATTATTAACAGGTAAGTTTTTATTTGAACTTGATGTAGTCGATAGTTATATGAATTTATATATTCTTAATTAAGTAAAAAAATTTTTTTTAATGAAGTTTATTTAGGTTAAAAACAAATGTTGCTTCAAAGAACAAAGGAAGAGTGGGGATGTGAATGATCAATTTACTCCTTAAACGAATTAATGTTCCACCCAAATTAATGTGCCATTATATTGATGTGCTATCAAATTTGCCCATGTGTCTATTAAACATAATTATGCAAGAGCTAAATCTGTCTATTGACAGTCTTTCTTTAGGCTTGAATCCAATTTGCTACTCGACGCTCATTTATGATTTGATACAAAAATGGATAAATGAAACTATGTTTTTTATGATCAATTTAACTGAAATTTTCATCAACTTCCCTTGAGATTATCTAGTTTTTAATTATTATATCTTATCTCCCATAATTCCTATTTAAGATCACCAGTGACAGGTGCCTAATCTTCTTATAAATTAAGAAGCCATGGAAACTATAAAAGTACTTTACATTTGCACAAGAGACCTCCTTGTTTCATCCTCTCTGAATAACTGAAGGTTCTTTGCCAAGATTTAGGCCCTTTGTAACACAATAGTTCAGAGTATTGCAGATAGTTGCCCCATCTAAAACTTTAAAAAATGAAATCACCTTAAATTGAAATAAACTGCATGTCTATAGTCATTTTAAAGAATGTGCATCTAAAAAATACCAAAAATTGTTTTCCTCTTCCCCCCCCCCTAACTTACACACTAAAATGGACCATTTTTTATATTAAATAATGGAATTTATTATCTGATATTACCACCTTTAGACACTTCTTAAAAACTGATATGTACAACAGTAGGAATAATCCTGACCCAGCTAATTGATGACGTCCAAGAATTACTGCCAGAAACACCTACTCATCTTCAACTACACTCTGTCATACATTATGTAAATGAAGATGAATTTATTTGAAACTGTGTCGTACTAGTATTGCCTTTGTGTATTTCTTTTACTACCGTTCATAAAATTTTGTTATGTTTCAGTACCGGTACTATCTCCATTTTGTTTTAATAATATTGATACTGCTCTT
Organism: Patella pellucida; assembly: GCA_917208275.1. Classification (NCBI taxonomy): domain Eukaryota; kingdom Metazoa; phylum Mollusca; class Gastropoda; family Patellidae; genus Patella; species Patella pellucida. The sequence continues at coordinate 48,825,743 of OU795042.1, read as the reverse complement.
AATGGACGTATTTAAACAATAAAATCTTATTTTATCTAATCTTATTGGCAATACCACCATTAAATTGATAAATAACCAGTCAGAAAAGCAATCCAAACAGCATCTGTTTGTTTAAAAGGGGATATATATCTTACAGAAAACTCAGTATTTGACCTGAGCAAGTCCATAAAGCTCAAAAATATCAACTGTTTGGAAAATCTATTCATGAAAACAAACACGAAAGGTAGTTTCTGTCATTGGATAGTCCTAAGAGAGAAGTTCTGAATGTGGAAAATAGATACCCATCAGTTAACATCTAGAGATATATTCATCATAGTTTGACTTTAACATCAATCAGAGCAACCTAATCCTACAAGATAATGAGCAATTAATGTTAAACATACCTCAAGGGTCCTAACTCAAGCATACAAATACCGAGTTCTCCTGAAAAGCTATAACATGTCAACTAAAATCTTGCCAGATAACATAAAAATATAGGGTTCAACATCTTATTTTTCTGAAAAATCCGGGATATTTAAGACAACAACTTACACCAGGAATCTTGTCTTGACAGTGGTGCCAGGGCCTGCTCTTATTACAATTTCCTATTGTCAGGTGATTTCAAAGTGCTGTCAATGGTATACTGGAAAATCTTGGGATCTCTTGTTTACTGACGCAAGGCTTCCTTAAGTGGAGGCACACTAGTCAAATTATTTGGAGGGATCAATCGGCGTCAAATTGCAGCTAAATGAATGGGAACATTGGGAAAAAACTCTGCCCGATTCACAAGTAGATTGCATTAATTTTTATGTTACATGATTAAAGGGTCAATCCCGATAATTTTTTTTCAGAATAAAACTACTTAACGTTGTGTTAAAATCCCCTACCTTAGGGCCGAGCAACTAACACAATATATGTGATACGTTTTCAAACAATTTTAACCCGCCAGTCTTCATCTTGAATTATAGTCCGGTGTCCCAAGCTATATTATGCGGTGATTGGATAAGACCATAATGTTTTAAATAAAAATAACGTGTTGGTGAAATTTACTTTTTGTTATCAAGTACAACACATGGACCATTCACCGTGTAGACCTCTAAAGAAAGGGAATCGATTATTGGGTCACCCAACAAAAGAATTGACCTGAAATCTTAAAAGGGTTACGAGTCCGGATAAGCTGTTTTAACGCTCACGTCCAAACGACTCAATATTATGAGCTGAAATTTTGAATCAGGGTATATACACCATTCTTCTATATTTTGGCGTTTAAATTTCATACATACTCAGACTTTTATTTTTGAGACTCTGTTCAATTCGGGACCATCCCTTTAAACATGACAGAAACCATGTTTTCAAACAATCATATGACTTCTCGACATCAGTGGTGATTGGCCAATGAATTCTAAAAATCAGGTGAATGCTTCGGCGAACTGGACACACTTGTCAATTGAAATTTCTGGCAAATGATACTGGAAACATTTGGCGAATTTCGAAGGCGATTAATTTAGTTGAATGATTTGGCTATGAGATTTGGCTAGTGTGTCCACAGCCTTACCAATTAAAGCAAGGCTTCCTAAAATGGACAACTGTTTGCAAGAAAATGAAAATGTGGATGATGGGCTTACTATATGTTTACTTAACATCACACCAGTTTTCAAACCAACTCACAACACAGGGACATTTGCACCTCCTTTTCCAAAAATGAAATCAGTCTATTCCTTATGCAAATCCCTGTTATGTTCCTGTTTCTAATTATTGACAGAAGACAAAAAGTGCTGTTTGCTTAAATCACCTGAATTCATCCTTTCACCAATAAATTGATAGTTCAAATATTTCAGAACAATCAGAAAACGTAGAAAATAGTGTCTTCATACAATCAGTTAAATTTAGTATGTTAAAATAAATGTAACTAGATCTGCTAAGCAGATACGAAAGCTTTCATATTCACAATCACTTCCTGTCACATGTCAAGGGTTATATAAAGAATGTTAACAAGATAAAAAGAAAATCATTAAAATTAATCAAAAACTCACGAAGTTAATGCAATTTTTCACTTTTCACTTGTAAATAACTTTGTTGGCACAAAATACTTCAAAGGCAAAATTCGAAATTATGACATTTTCAAATACCATAAAATCAACCCTGATAGTGATAGTGGCTATCCAGAAATGTTTTCATTATGGAAATAGTAGACGTATTCTACAAACTACGGCCTATTGTTTTCATTTTCATGTCTGTTATCATCGATTTTTCACTTTTTCTCATATTCAGTACAAAATGGTGGACATCAGTTGACCTAAATAAAAAGTTCTAACTCAATAGATTTTAAGGCATTCTTTCAAGGATTCTGAAAATGTAACTCCCATGTCTGTAAGTAAAATATTGTAAAAGCCTTATGGATTTTTCACTTTTAAGATGGTCGCACTTCCGGTTCAATCGACAGACTTTATATTTTGTGTACACATCAGTACTATCTTAGCTAGAACACAAAACAAAAGACATGGCAATCTGACTTATATCTCGTCGTTTTTTTTGAAAATTTTGATCCTTAATTTCATCAAGGGGAGATAATTTAGTAAATTTCTAATGACATTTTTCAAGTCCCACCAGCAAGATCAACTTATACTTAATTTCAGGAAAATCGTGCAACTATTTAAAGAAGTTGTCAAGTTGGTCTCAACTTCAAGTTCTGAAATAACATCGACGAATTTTCGAAATTAGAAAACCGAAATTGCAGATTTAAAGTAAATGTTTCAAGGTATTCAAAGAATAGTCCCAAAGTTACAGCAATGAAGGTCAAATGCATTCGACTTTTTCTCATATTCAGTTCAAAATGGTGACCATCAATTGACCTAAATCAAAATTCTAATCCAATAGATTTTTAGGCATTCCTTCAAGGATTCGGAAAATGTAAGTTTCATGTCTGTAAGTAAAATATTGCAAATGATTGTGGCACTTCCGGTTCAATAGGCAGACTTCATATTTTGTGTTATCATCCGTAATTACTTAACTAGTAGGCTCAAAAGAAAAAAAATCGAGTCAATATGACCTATATTTCGTCGATTTTTTGAAAATTTGGATCCTTAATTTCTCCCAGGGATAATTTTAGAATATTTCTAAAGTCATTTTTCAAGTCGCTGGTCGGGTAGCCGTGGCGATAGAGTGGCAGCTTCTCACCAATGCATCGAGGGTTCAATCCCAGCTCAGGGCAAGAACTTTATTGTTGTAAGTGAGAGGGATATTCGGTCTCCGTCCGATCAGGCAGGTTTCCCCGGAGTTCTTCGGTTTCTTCCTGCAGTAATGATTGAAATCAGTTGCACGATCTGTGCCAAGGGCCAAATTGAAAACAAGCCTCAGGCTTAATTTGCTACCCTTGTAAAATGACGAGATTATTATTATTATAGATCTACTTACATACTAAATTTCATGAAAATCGTAAAACTATTAAAGAAGCTGTCAAGTTAGGCTAAACTTTCGGTTTGAAATCACAGTGACAAATTTTCGAAATTCGAAAATCTGAAATTGGAGATTTTAATTAAATGTTTCAATGTACTCAAAGAATTTTTTTTTAGTAAAATAGGTCAAATAGTCACAAAGTTATGGCAATGAAGGTCAAATATATTCTTCCATAAATTTCGGTATATTTAATCACCATATTCGCACTCCATTTTTATGGGTTAGATCAAAGTTTCAGAAAGATCCGATGGTTATATTCGGAGAAATCAGATTTGCAGAAATGACACACACAGAGAAAAAATATAATAATAATTTTAATAGAAACAATAAGCTTTTACATGTAAATACATATGATAGCTTAAATATATTAACAACTCCATTTAAAAGTAGAATTGTATTTTAAATCACTCATGCCTTTACACTTTTTCTCACTTAAAGTACACAACTGCTGCATGGCTTATATAATAAGGGTCACATGGTGAAAAATCAGAAATAGGCTATGTTGCAATGAACTCAGTTTTTGCAAGGTAAATCAAGTTGAAATGTTTAACTCTTGGTGAAGCTATAAAAATTTGTAATTAAGTTTCAGGAATAAGTGGGTGTATTGAAAACTCACTTGTCAAACTCTGACCATTTATTCAATATCCTCAGCATGATAACAGGTTTATATGGTGTTACTGTATCCTAGGATAACAAGTGGGTGAGTCTCAAATTGTAAAATCAAATATCTTAAATTAGCTGAACAAACAATTGATCAGACTGATTTTTATATATCCACATTTTCATGTGGATGTATTATGTCGTCGCCCCTGTCCATTCGGACGTCCGTCAACAATTGTTTGTGGACCCTCTACAGGTTACAATCTTGTCCGATTTTGACGAAACTTAAAATATAGTTTTATCACCAAAAGATCTTGGCTTCTTTCGATATTGGCATGTATCGGATCGAAACTTCATGGGTTACGGCCCCTGATTGTACGAAAAATCACGTTTTTAGCTTGTGGACCCTATAGAGGTCACAATTTTGAGCCGATTTTGATGAAACTTGGCTTGCATGTTTATAACCCAAAGATCTTGGTTTTGATTGTAGGAAAAATCACTTTCGGTATTGCTTGTTCTCTATCCATCTCTTGAAAATGTGGGCGTATCCTGCCTGGTAGTGCCAGCTTACTATCTTTTTTTTATTTTTCCAAAAAGAATGAGCTGATATGCTCCTGGACAGATTTTACCAGTCTTGTTCCAGATTTTCTGAAGCTGCTGATATTGTTTACTACGAGAATATACCAGAGGTAATTACAGCAATCAAGCCTTGACGTTACAAGTGCATTTTCTGGCAAAATTGTGGAGTCATAATCAGTTAAATCTCTTTTTCAACAACATAATATTATTGTATAAGTGAAAAATTGGTTTATTTGCCAATTTCCGAATTAAATAAGCTTTTTGTCATGTACACTTTCTGCACCAAAAATGGAAATGTCACCAACTTTTATGGGATTTTGTATAGAAGCTAATTTCTCTCATTAATCAAAATATGACAAGAAAATTCATCATAAAATATTATGGTTATTTCAAAAGATATTGTGAGATAATTATCATCCAATAGCATATATTCAAAATTTCTAACAGAAACTTGAACAAGTGTTTGAGAGAAAAGCAGATGGTTCAAGAAAATTATCTTAAAAAATTTGACCTTAAAAAAAAATTCAGACGAAGTCCAAGCACTTTTTGCGATTACTTGAACAAGTAATTTCTTCTAAAATCATTTAATTTTATGAAATGAATAAATATGTTAAAATAGGCTTAAATATATTTTTAATGAAATAATAAATGTAACATTATCTTGATTTGACAAATAAAACAACCTAAATTTCTGTGTGCATTTTTAGTCTTGTTCGACATATTTGTTCATAAAAGAGGACTTGTGTATTGCGATTGCTGTCTTATTTTGGTGGAATAGGTCACAAATATTTATGATTATGATGGTACAAGTGTTCCTTTAAGGTGTTTTAGTTCTATGATGTCATGGAGTACTGTTAAAGAGCTATATCTCTCATCTGTTTATTATAATGACATTTATATATATAACACAATATATTTTACCCACATAATTAGTTTCCCAGATTATCATAGGTCACATTTTAACATCTGAGCAGTATATATAGTTAAATAGGTAGATGTTTCATCATATTTAATATAGTATACTATAGCATGGAATCATTTTATAGTTCTTTTATTATTAATTATACTACTTTTGGATTTAGTTACAAGGATTGGTTTCTGCTCGCCCCTGGATGGATGCATCACTAAGATCCTAACTTGCCTGAACTGTTTTAGGGAATCTTCCGCCCTCCTATTCTTATAGAGTGTGAGGGTTTTTCGTCTCCTACTTGGAACTTTCTATTAATTCGCTTTGTTACCAGAATAATTAAGGTATGAGTTTCACACAATATAAAATTAATCAACAACATCGTTTTCTTAAAGTGCTCAGTAGAATCAACATTCTTAATGTTCTTACAATCATGACTCATACACCAAACACAATTGTTGGCAAATATTACATTTATTATCTACAGACAATATAGGGTATTCTCTGTATGTGTGTGAAATAGCTTTATTTACCGTCTGCATCCACCAAAGTGATATCGCAGACAAATTCTCTGTATAAAAGATCATCAGGTATATTCCCAATTATTTTTAATGACAATAAATCTTCTTTTAATAATATTGTTCATTCGATATTATTCATTCATTTATTTTTTTTTTATTACTATTACAGGTGTCATCATGAATTTGGTATCTGAAGAGTCACAGGTGCCATTTCACAACTCATCTCTAAATATGGATATCAACATATCAGACACAGATATCTGGAATCCCAATGAAACGATTGGTGAATGTTATATGGAGCCTGATAATAATGTATTTGTATCTACAATATTACCTATTGTTGTTTGTGGTGGAATTGTGGGCATCGTCTTGACTGTTATAGTGCTTGGGCGTAAAACTATGTGCACTTCGACAAATTGTTATTTGACAACACTTGCCATTGCCGATCTCCTTTTTCTTCTTCTGCTCTCGTTCAAACTGCTGATGGAGAGAATTCTTGGTTGTATTATTTACAATCGGGATGAATACATTCTACTTACTCATTACGTTGGTATATTTATGAACTCTTCTCATATTGCATCTATCTGGGTGACTGTTATGTTGGCTGTTGAACGGTATATTGCTATCTGCTATCCCCTCAAAGCTATGTCCATATGTACCATCAATCGTGCCCGTTGTGTGTTGGCAACCATTTGTGTGTTGTCCTTTGTCTGTCGAGTACCAAACTTCTTTGATGTGGGAATTATCTGGGTAACAGTGAACAATGAAACTAAAGCAATGTGGAACTGGACCTCTGATACATACGACAATACCCTGTATGTTCTTATTGTGGATGTGGTTTTGACAGCCATCTTACCTTTCATAGCACTCACCATTTTCAATATTCGGCTCATCGTTGAGATTCACAAGTCAAGTCGTTACCTACGTTACCATCTGGCTGCTGACTCTAACGTCCAGACAGTAATATCAAAAGAACAGATGAAGATTACCATTATGTTGATCATAATAATTCTGGCATTCTTTCCCTGTCAGGGGCCATTTATCGTATACCACGCCATATTTGCTTATAACAGATTCAGTCTCACAACTACCATAGATGATATTTTTGGATCGGAGCAAGTGTACGAACAGTTTAAAACTGCTACGCAGATCCTCATTGCTTTAAAATCCTCCTTGAATTTTATCATTTACTGCTGGTTCAGTGAAAAGTTCTGGAACACTTTTAAAAGAATCTTTTGCTTGAGGTACTGCGTCCCTAAACAGCTACCAAAGAGAAATGGTCACAATAGCAACAACAATTGTCACCGACCATCATACCTTATTACCAGAGAAACAACCTGCTGACTAATAATGGACATGGATCCAGGGAAATGAATGGGATGGAAACAAGATCTGATTGTCCAGAAGAAACAGAACATACCAATATCCAAATATTTCATTCATTAACAATAGAAACTTTAACTGTCATGAAAACTTTAATATAAATTAAGGATACTGTGAAAAACGGCATTGGGAATAAGACTGGAAACTATCTATCAAATTTCTTGGATTTCAAAAATAAAACAGGAAGGTTCCATACAAGTAAACTTTCATAATTGTTAAGTTTGCTTGGTGCATATCGGTTTTATGAAAAGACTCCTACAAGACTAGGATATTGTATCAAACTTTGTTTTAAAACACAAATATCTCAATGTGATTCTGTTGACCAGAAATGTCTTGACATTTAAATAGGGGTTTTGTTGCTGAAATAAAATGTCCATGGCTGAAACTGTGATGTAAATTTAAGTTAGTAAAGACACACATGAACATGTGAAAACAGAAACTGGGAAAAGCAAGGAGTGATAATATGTCAAATATGTTTATATTTTAAATACACTCTGCACTGTGGACAACATGGATCCTTTATTAGTGACACTTTAATTGTCATAGTGAACTTTTATATGACATTAAACATGAACAATTAACAAGGCTGGTACTTCATAAACGGTGGGAATAAATAACAAAAACTCGCAGGATTATATGTATATAAATGTGTAGATTATATATCTATTCAGCTAGTTTTTAAAATGACTATAGACCATAATTTGATTTGGGTAACAAATATCTATGTTTCTATTCAATATAACTAAAACTAGTATGTTAGTATGCAAACCAGCTTTTGCACATTTCATGAAACAAAGATTTAATCATATAGATATTATCCCATCACTAACTGAAATAATACATTGGATCAACTCATGACCAATTCAACATACTGACCTAAATCAAAGAGGTTTAGCGATAGGTAGTCTGATTTACCCAAACCACAGGATTGTTTCACATAATTACAATAAAATGAAATAAAATGGAATGGGTTTTTAAAGTCCTACTTTTCTGTACTGACTTAGCTAATGAAGACAGAGATCAGATACGCCATGTTGTTTTAAGTAACATATCTTTATATCTATTGTTAAGTTACTCTGAGGAAAATGTAACATTTTATTTGTTTTGAGTAGAAAGTCTGCAATATTGTTACTGTCATAAAACAGGAAGATATAACAGACTTGGAAATCTTAGCTTAACTAGACCTTAGTGTGTAATTTGATACTATCTGCCATATATATCATTAGAATAATTGACAAGAACATCTCATATGACATTGGTTAACCACAAGGGTCTGTACTGGGTCCTATTTTATTTCTGCTCTATTTCTGATAATAACATCATCATCATGGATACATATAACTAATTATTTCCATGCCTTAAAACTTCAGCATATTATTACCATGGCCCACATCCTTCACTTAAGTATTCACAGGAGCTGTACAAGTTACAATAGGATATTTTATTAATATAATAAAAAATATATATACAGTGCTTTTTTAAAACATAAAGCTCTAAAGAGTTTTGTAATGTAATTGTGCAAGGAAATTCAAAATAAAATAAACATCAGATAAACAAAGCCTTTGAAAATAAATGATAACCATTCAATCTAGGGACAGCTTATTCCAAGCTTTTTATGTTTCTCAGATGAACTTTAGAGGAAACACAAGCAATAGTAAGTCAGATAGATAGGCAGGGGCCATATTATTAAACATTTGGAAATAAATAATAAAATCTGAAAATCTATGTGATAAACAATAAGTAACCAAAGTAAGTGGAAAAGATCAGGTGTAATATTAATGTTCATGCCTTTGGGAACAGTATTAAGGCATACTAAATCTTGCTAATTCTCTCAGAGGATGACCAAAATATCTTGCTGCTTCTCTCTTATTAGTGGACGATGAGAGAACTTTCAACATTTTTATGACACTAGTAGTAGTGGTATAATTTTGAGGCAGGATATGTTACTCAGTAATGTTAATAACTTTTTTCAATCCCAAGCAGCTGATAAGTCAGATACAAGCATTGGTAAAAAGGAAAACAAAGTAATTTGAATATTTTATATTGTGGTAGGTATTGCATAAAAGATGTACATAGGTTTGTATTTTGAATAAAAGATGTGGTGAACTTCTTCCATGAAATTGTATAATATTGTGTAATGTTAATAGTTTAATCTTTGAAAATATCAAAGATATTTTTCAATTATGTGTATATAGATTAACATATATAGCCATAACAAGGCTGTGAATTTTGCACTTAGTAATGCTCAACTTACTTCAGTGAACACACCATGGAAATATGACCATTCAATGGAAATATTCAGTAAATCGTTTGGTCGATTTAAAGATGAATTTTTCAAGATTTAGATAAATAACTGGCTGTTCTTGCTATTATAGTTCAAAAATAGATAATGAAAATGAATACACTGCCAATTGCATTTAAAATACTTTATTTTGAGCTAAGTTATAAGTGTTGGAAGATGCACTGTTTATTATCGGGTTAATGGAACTGGATAAAAGAAGACAAATCTTGATTATCCATTGTATCATTACATTTTTTAAATCTTGCTGATTATTGGCTTGTCATGTTAATAAATGTTTAAATAATAGTTTTATAACATTTGAAGCCAAAATAAAGACCTACAATAGGCAGATTTTAGCTCTTACATAATGAGTCTTTACATATAGTCAAATTAAAAGATACAGTCCACTAGCACTAGAGTGCTCTGTGCTAGATCAAAATTTGTAACTAATTGGTCATATTAGTTTACAATTGTAATGGTTATCAAGATTTCTATGTGTGATATTTGTAACAAATAACTAAAATATAATCATACTTTAATGATCAGATAAAATGAAAATTGAATGTATCTGACCACAGGCTGGGTTTGTAAAGTATCGATACATTATATAGGATAAGAAGTGCTTGTGTTTTCATGGTTATATTTTAATTTTATAATAAATGTAGTTCTAAGTTATTCAATATAATTTTGTCCTTTGTTTGTACAATGTATTTGATACTTGTAATTATATTGCAGGAGTTCAATAGCTAATCGGTATTTGTTGTACCTTTGTCTGTTATATAATAAGTACATGTATACATATACCGGTAGTTGTGATATCATATATCACTTTCCGTTATCTTGTTTTGATATATATATATATATTACATAGCTGTCAACATTATATGTTGTAAATGCTCTAGTTTTGTTTTGTTGTGTTATATAATATGTGATAAAGTACAGGAAGTGTAATCATGTTAAATAAATATATCTAGTGACATATATATAGTAGCATTATCATATGTTATTATGTCTAGTTTTGTTATCATATGTTATTATGTCTAGTTTTGTTATCATATTTTAAGTATTTGTTATCATCTTAAGTATTTGTTATTATATTTTAAGTAATTGTTATTATGTTATTCGGTGTTCTGGTTGTGGTATCATGTTAAAAGTATCCTGGTTGTCTTACTATGTTATAATTATTGTTGAATAAAAACAAAGTATTTATGAAATGATAAGCTTGTTATCATTATCGAACTAACTTAAATCATTTCAGCAAGCCAGGAACCTTAATCAATAAAACTTATAGGGTCACAAACCTGTGAGGTCATGTTATCAAGATATTGCCAAATTAAAACTGGTAAATGTCTCATTCTTCCTCAGAAGCATGTACAGATCACTGAAAAGGTTTTTAAAATATGGAATGAAATACCCCAAGCAGTCTTATTCTGTATGAAAATATTCCTTTTAATCCCTGTGTGAAATGAAATGGGGTTTATCGTCCTACTGTTCTGCTCTGAACTGGGCTAATGAAGTCAGGCATCGCCATACAGTGTGCTATGAGGGAATTTTTGTCCAGTCAATGTGTACATCCCATTTGAAAGACTAGACAGCTGTCCTTGTCAGGCCCTCAGTCCTGAATCATGGCAAGGGGGAACCAGGTTGGATAATCTTTATGCTTTCTCGGCCAATGTAGCGATGGAAAACCCGACCTCCATGCTAGCGAGCCAAAGTCTTACCCACCATGACCCCCGCATTCCCTGTGTGTGGCTGATGGTTTAATGTGTACTCTGTAGATCATAAGATCTGTCATTGAGTCAACAGACGTGGTTTCAGTTCCCAGGTTGTATGTGAGAGAGAGTAGGGTCATCTTTTCGAACTCGTCTGTTTCATCCCACAGCTAAAGACATAGGCGTACGAGCGGCAGCTGCCCCACTAAATTTCGGGCAAGTCGACTTTTCGGGCATACGGGTAAAGTGAAAAAAAAAATATTTCATCTACTTGGCAAAATAAAGTGCCCGACGTCTAATAAAACACTAATCTTATGGGCTAGAAGCAGTAAAACGCGTTTGCAGCCATCAAATAATCAAAATTTTCTTGGGGGGTCCATTCCATACAATGTCGGCTACACTTCTTCACCTCTCAGAGAAAACCGGTGCTGCTGTCTATAAACCGCAATGTTTCAGAAATTTCTAGTTTTGCTCATCGAGCCCTAATAGTAATAAAACACTAATTTTACTTTCACAAATTTAATATGGATTAAAACATTTTGTCTAGAGCCATTCTTCTTATGTGCGTCATTTTTCGAGGAATGGATTATTATTTGTGAATGCAGATGTAACAGTCTGATTGGATTGTTAGAATTCAGAGTGGGATTTCGGTTACAAAACCATTGGATACTTTTGGAGTTGCCTACACGGGCTAGAATAGCAGAAAACGCATTAGTGGTGATTAAATTTCAAATACCGCGCAACGATTGATTGGTTGTTTGGAATTTGGGTCAGCCAGGTTTGGACTAAATTGCGGTTGCTGTATTCACAGGCTAGACTGTAAACGATTGATTGATTGGTTGGAATTTGCTAAGACAAATTAAAAGCGAAGAAATTGTTTTTAAAGATCTTGGTAGCATAAATTAATGACATAAATTTGTAACATTCCAGTAAATAGCTATTAATTTAATTAATTAGTTAGAGAGAGAGAAATGGAGTCTAACATGCGTTTTAAATTTATTTCAATAATTTGCTTGTGCGTAGGGGTCTTTAGCAGTGGGAGGAAACCGGAGGACCAGGAGAAAACCCATGAAGTTGGACAGGCGACCTAGTCCTTGCAACGTAACACCGGGGATTAGAAACCATGCCAGTTGACTCAATGACAGGCTTTATGATACAGCGTGCACATATTTGGCCATCCAGCCCCCAGTAGCAAGATGACTTGTCCTTTTAACTTTGTCACACTATATGTATAATGAATCAGTATAATGAATCTGGGAACAACGAAAACAAGAAAAAACACATACTGACATTTTCATGAATGTAATGTCATGATCCGAAATTATTACTCATGACTTTGAAATCAAGCTTGTCTAAGTCAATTACTGGATCCTCTTAAACCTTATTATCATCTTGGTGATTGGCCAATAATGTTAGCCAGATGACACGATAACAATATTGATGTCCATTTAGAGAAAGAAGAGAAAAATTGATCAGATGTCCAAGTTGCTGTCTTGACATGCAAGCTATGTTATTGATGAAACAACAATCTATTTATTTTAAATGAATAACACGGAAGACCTACGATTGTCTCATTAACTTGTCAAAAAAATCGGAATTTTCCTCGATACTCAGTGATACAAGTCTCAATGAACCTACCAGACAAAATCATTACACAACCAAATTAATAAATCAGTTTTAGTAGTAAAGATAATAAGATAAAAGAAATGTTTGTCATTGAGGTTTCTAGATAATTAACATTTTTTTCTAAAATAACTCTTTAACGTCACCTGTATTTACTTACAGACATTTATTTAATCTAAACACATAAACAGTTAATTTTAGAAAAAAATTGATAAAAGTTAGTTGCCAGGCAATGGAACACACCTCCGAGGTTATTTTCACTTATCAAAGCAACTTACACAAATTTCCTGTAGGCCTAGGTAAGATGTAACTTTTCCTGGTTTAGATTTCTTAAAGAGCACATAAGAGGACAAACCAAAACTTGGCAGAGAGATAGCCAGTGGTTATTATATGCACATTACGGAAAGTTAACATCAATCTGATTAAAATTAAATCAGCTATCTTCACTCAAAGCTGCAAATATAGACCTTCCGTAAAAACGATTTGGCCAATTATCGAAAAACACTCTTAAGCTCTCAGACACCAGCGACATCACAGTGACCGAAAGCATATTCGGAATGTTTATTCCTTAATTACTTATGTACGCCTGACTAATTCCCTAATCCCCCTAATTAATAAAACAATTGACTACGGAATAATTTGTTTTGCAATTCATTTTAATTTAAGATCTAAATTAAAATTGGTTTCATAATGTTTGGCCGCTCTTGTTTCTCACGATAGCATTTTTAATACCCTCGACCACCGTGTGCAGTCCAAACGATTCGAGATACATTTTCGTCAAAAGAGTATTGTGGTTCTAATTTCCCCGAGTAAAAGGGTACATGCAAAATGCATCATAAAAGTCAAACATGACTGAAAAGCGATTTGTAAATGACGATCCGTTATCATGGTACGGCGCTTTTTGACTTCATTACTCTGAAATAGACCGTAAAAATGAAATACGAAATCATATCTCAATATACGTTAGAATTAATAGAACTAAAGTTATACCGACTTAGGGTTGTAAGTTAATTCAAATCTCGGTGTTAGCAGTGACTGTTAGTTGGATTAAGAATGTTGATTAGGTAATTTTCATTTTTACGCCGGCTAGATCAAAGACATCACTGTAGGTGGAACGTGTGTCTAGAATCGTACACACACACATTAATTGTATAAAATAACTAATTTTTACTCATCAGTTGTTTATAATTATTATTTACCCAATAATTATTGCTCAGCAGTGTTTTTATAATCAAGTAGCCTTGTATTATTATTGTTGATTGGCGTTTAAGCAACATTTATTTGACTTGATATGCAATCTGAATATATACATTATTCGAGGGATAAACATGTGTGATACAATTAGGTTATAATCTCTAACATCGTTTATCTTCTTTATCATAAAAGTATTTTATAATTATTGCATTGAATATTATTTACTACGCCGTATAATGCATGGAACCGTACATGGTAATATGATTCCCCAGCGTCTTCGGAAAATTCCATATTCGCTGTGAATTTCAAATGGAGTTGATATAGTAACCATTGGGTACACACATAACCCCCCCCCATCCCATTTCATGTGCTCTTTAAGATGCCACAGCATGAGCAAGGACAATAAGTCTGCAAGTATTTATAAGCTAGAAACTGTTGAACTAACAGCGTTTAGATAATTACAGTAGTCTAGACAATAAAGTGGAAAGAAATATTGTGCAAGAGTGGAGACGGAATGCTTCCAGTTACAGACACGTGAACAGTAGCGTCCAAACAAAGGTTGTGACATTACGACCCCTGTGGAAACTTTGATATTGAACTATATAACCTTGAACTCTGCAACTCGATTATCACAAGTAGACATTTTAGCTTAAAAACGTGAGACTTCGTATTCACAACTACCAAAGAATAAGAAAGGCTCACAAGCTGGGATTGCACCAAAACGAAAATAGTGTCGAAATATTCAGGGTATTACGTGAAGGCCTTGATAGGATGTACATAGTTAAAGCAAGATCAAGTCTTCTTTTGAAGACTATCTCTAGAAGCTGCAATATAAATCAAATAAAGCAGGGATCCAATAAATTGTAACCCCCTGTAGTGTGTAGATATATAAATAAGATAGCCACGCCAAGCGTGGGAATACGTCCACCAGCAGCTTTGTTAATGTCTAATTAATAACTTAGTTAACATTTCAAGCCTAAAGAAAGGACCTGCAAATAGGCAGATTTAGCTCTTGCATAATGTATGTTTAATATTGTATATTGTGTTCAAAATTGAATTTGCTTATCGCTCGGGTTAAGTATACATTAAGTTCGATGATCAGTGTCACTTAATTAGAACTAAAGTTATCATTTCCCAAAGCATCAATTGTGGGCTGTAGACGACACACAGACACAAAAAGAAAATGGGCGTGGCACTTTCCCTGGGGGTTGGGCTTGCACCCCAATAATAGGGAATGTTCCTTAGGGTACAAATAATATGTATGCAAAGTTTCTAGTTGATACGTTAAGCAGTGCGGCCTGTAGATGACAAACAATCAAATACAGTGTACTCTGTAACTTCCAGCTTTTGATCAATCCGCCACTCTCCTAGATCCGCCCAAAACCTCTGGTCCCGATTTATTTCCTTCTTGATTGCTTTTAAAATGTTTTGTTCTAACCGCCATTTTGTCACCCTCACCTTTCGCCATCAACTCGAGGTCCGATGAGTGATTATCCATTGTTATTTAATCCTATAATCCGCCACTGTTAACTCCCCAATCACAAAAACACCACAGTTTATCAGACACTAATAATTAAAGTATAAACAAACAGTACTCGACAAATCTTTTAAGGGTTCATTGATTGGCAACCATTTTCAATAACTAACGTTAACACTATAGCACCTATGTCGAGCAATACTTTAAAAATAGTTCGCGCTAAAAATAGACCGTGAGTGTCGTACAATAACAATACATTCACTAAACGCTATTGAGCATTGATAATCGCCGATAGCGTGATGTCCGAGAAAAGATTATATTTTGATGGCACATTGTCGGATTTATTATCATATTTTGAATGAGATTTATGTTTTTAAATAAGTAAATAAATACGCTAAGAAATGTTGACGTATATTTCGATTGGAATGACGTAAGTTAATTGTTTTAGATGATAGCACGTGCTATAGTCGAGTGCAATTATTTAGCAGTTGGTGTCACTCGTTCGTTGTATTAAACGACGTTAACTAGTAAACTACGGCTTACATGTCATTTTTTTAACTTCCTGTATATAAATCGAAACGCAGTATCAGACGAATGTCGGACATTGCTGAAAAATGTACTGACGTAGGATACAAAAAATACGGTCATTTTTTTGGAATTTGATGTCATGTAATTTTGTACATGTACTGTAGGAATATTATTGACATAAATTTAAATACCGAACGAGTTTTAAACATGAAATATATAACGGGGTGCGATCCGACAAATATTCCATTCACATTCACTTCCTGTTATTGGATAAACCGACATCCGTCATTTCTATTTGGTCCTGCTTGGTGCTGGAAGTTACAGAGTACACTGTACAAGAAATGGATGTGGCTCTGCCCCTGGGGGTTGGGCATGCACCATAAAGAATATGGATTATCTTTGGGGTATGTAAAATTGCAGGATGATCACTTAAGAATTGTAGCCTCTAGGCGACACACAGACATACAAAAAGAAAATGGGCAGTGCTCTGCCCCTGGGGTTTGGGCATGCACCTTAAACAGTAGGGATGTTCCTTAAGGTACAAAGAATACATATGCAAATGTTCAATATGATACGTTAAGAAATTCGGTCTGTAGATGACAAACAAAGAAATAGAAGAAAAATGGGTGTGGCTCTGCCCCTGGGAGTTGGACATGCACCAAAAACAGTAGGGATGTTTCTTGGGGTACCAAGAATAAGTATGCACAGTTTCAAGATGATACGTTTAAAGAAATGCGGCCTGTAGACGACAAACAAATAAATGCAAAAAATGGGCGTGGCTCTGTCCCTGGGGGTTGGACATGCACCCCAAACAATAGGGATGTTTCTTAGGGTACCAAGAATAAGTATGCAACGTTTCAACATGATAAGTTAAGAAATGCGGCCTGTAGACGACAAACAAATAAATGCGATGGGGGTCGGGCATGCACCAAAAACAATAGAGATCTTCCGTAGGGTATGAGGAATAAGTATGTAAAGTTTCAAGAAGATCACTTAAGGATTGTGGCCTGTAGGCAACACACAGAGACACACACACCCACACATTCATACATACACACAGACAGGGGCGACGGTAATATACGTCCACATTATGGACGTCATAATGTGGACGTATAAAAATGGTCTGCACTGAATTTTAAGAGAGTGTCATCTTTTCTCTTGATTATTAAAACAAGAAAGATAATCTTACTTTGTGAACATGTTGGTCCATAGAAATCTTTCTTTCTACAATATTCACATGTTGGTCCAGTAAATCCTTCATTACATACACATGTTCCATTACCATAAATATCATCCATACACTAATAAAACAAACCATAGGGTATTATATATTAAACATTATATTAAATCTATTTTGTAACAAGACATAATATAACATAAAAACCATGTAATAATATATAAGGTAGACAAAAACTAATAATGTAAAACTCTGATTAAAAAAAAGACCTTGATAATATAGCATACATACAATTTAAAAAAAACAACCAAAAAGTTGATTCCACACTTTAATAAAGCAATCTTTTATGGAGAAATAAGTTACTTGTATAATACACATACCTGACCATTGCGATTACATGGTTTTATAAATCCTCCAGGGCACTCTAAACATTCTTGACCATAAAATCCAGCGCAACATTTATTTATCTATAATTACAATTAGTGTTAATTAAAAAACTAAATAAAAATAAGTGCACTGCAGGTGCAACAAAAATAGATTTGTTGACAAATTTTTGAAAATAAAAGATAGTCCCTCCTCGTGTTTGGTTGTCTGTGATATATCACTTAGATGGAAGCAAAAGTTAAATAAAGCTATTTCACACACACCCATGTTTGATGCTTGACAGTACCTCTTAGAAAGCAATTATATGGACACTCAAAAATCAAAATTTGCAAAATGGCGATTAATCTCAAATTATTGATTTAAGATGGATTATCATGCGTTGATTCAGATTGATCCATTCTTTGTGAAAAATTGATGAATCTACATTGGCTGATTTAGGACACAGGAAAAAAAATAAAAAAAATATCTTGAACGCTCGAGTTACTAAGTCGAGTGCTAGAGATACTAAGTCGAGCACTTGAGATACTAAGTTGAGCGCTTGAGATAGTAAAGTTGAGTGCCCAGGCTTAAAAAATAGATTGAGACATGTTCGGTTGTGTTAGTATTATCTTGAGCGCACATCTTATTGCTCAAGATATTTTAAGATATTTTATTTTTATCGTGTGTCCTAAATCAGCCACCGTATAAATCAGTCTTAACCAATTCATTACATCCATAAAGTAATAAATAGCCGAAATACCAAAGGCCGATAAATTTAAATATTAGATACATTGCAACAGCTATGCCCAGTTTCAAGGAATAGATGATAAACTACATATTGCGTCCTTATTTCAAAACAGTTGCAATTTTAAAAAGTTCAAGACTGGATAAAAGGGGTGTGGCAAAAAAAAATGAAACATCGAAACAAATCACGTAAAATATAGACATATCATTACAATTTACAACAGGAGAAGTTTTTGAATCTCAGTCAATATTGAGCTAATTATCGGATCATCTACAGACAATAAATCAATGATTTGTAGAACACGGATCATCTGGTAGTATAAGTATACTTACACTATAAGTTCTGTTACATAACTGTTGACAACCTGTTAGTGGTATATAACGTTTCTGTACATGCACCCAATACCTACAACCCTGGGATACTTTATTCTGTAATAAATATTATAGGATAAATATACTGATAATTTAAAATTACATAAATTACTAAAATAATTCTATCCAACAAGTGTGTAATATAGTTTTTATTTCATCTTATATCGAAATGAAATGAATGAAATGGGGTATAACGTTGTACTGTTTTGCCCCTAAACTGGGCTAATGAAGACGGGCATACGCCATACATTGCGCTATGGGTGAAATTATGCCTGGGCAGCACCGCTATGGCCTACTCTTATATCGAATTCCAACTGCCAAGGGATCTTTTATGTGCCCGCCAATGTGTACACAGAACTTTGGTTTTGTTTGTCCCATCTGAGCGACTAGGCAGCTGTCCGTGTCAGGCCCGCCATCCTGCATCAGTGACAAGGGGGAACCACGCTGGAAAATCTGGATGAACCTTTTTATATGGACCATGAATGAAAATATATGAGACATTCATAAAAATGTCCATGCCTAGTTTGATTTGTCTGGTGATGTTTCATAGGTTCCAATTAAATATTCTTACTACTGACTTGAAGCCCAGGGACACATGTTTGATTCGGGATAAGATAATACTGTCCCATTAGTTAAGTTATATACTTTAAAATAATGTATTTGAAAAAGAAATTACCAAAGAAACAGACTCTGTTGGGCATCTTAAATCTGTAAGACGTAAGCATGAACCACATATTCCCTGCAAGTAATAGTAAAGTTTACAATATATATAAAATGAAATTACAAACACATAGAAAACTATACAAACAATATTTACTTCATAATAAAGAAAATATGAAAAAAATTAAATGGGGTTTAAATTCCTACTGCTTTACTCCAACTGGGCTAATGACAACATAAATTTTGTCTGGATATAGGATCTTTATGTGCATTAATTATGTACATGGGACCTTTTCCAACAGAATGACTATATTTTATGTTGTCCCTTGCCAGGCCCTTTGTCCTGTACTACGAATAAGGGCAAATCACTCCTGACAATAAAGATGCTATAAATCATGTAAACATGTAAGATGGCCACGAAAATTTATTCTTTGACATCTCCCACGTATTCATTCCATGGAATTCTATTAAACTCTTCACAGGTGATACTGTCTGCCACCGAAATTAGAAATGAACACTTCCTGTTTAAAAATCAGGCTGTGTTATTGTGCAATACACGTGATCTGAGATCATTATACCCAAGTTATGACTTTTTCACAATAATATCTCTTAAATTTGAAACAGCAAGTGTTTTTTGACATTGTAACACTAAATAATTACTGCTTCCCCCCCCCCCCCCCTAGTGCGTTGTATTTAAATGTCTGAAGAGGTTACCAATCAGACAAGCTTATATCTGCTTACTGTAAGCAGACAATGTTTATCACTGTAGCTGGTGGTTCAATTCTTATGGATCGTGATAATGATGGGTGGTGGATCATATTCAGGTTAAATAGAAGGGTTGTTAGTCAACTCTATGAAAATAGTTTCTGTAGTTAGAGGGCCACGGGAGAAAGATATACGAAGTAAAGATAATTTAGTTGAGGCTTAAAGGCAAGGTTGTTCGAAAAACAGTTAAACTAGAATCTATCGCAAAAAATTAATGCTGTAAAATTAGGGTGTCGATTAGGTTTCAATAGATATTCCTAGATCTGGTACAATTGGTGATATATATTCTTCTTAAGGATGAAGTTAGGTTTTCTAAATAAAATCCAAGTATGTATTGATTTATCTTCCTATTTCTGTAGAACTTTATGGGAATTATGGAGCGCTTATGTGGAAAGTTAAAATCTGTTTTGCATAAAAAGAAGATTTCGAAAATATACATATCCTTAGATTTAACTTTTCACTCATGTTGATTTTTTTTGCATAATTGAGATTCTTTTTGTCTAAAGAACAATAATGTGATAGAACTGTTTAAACATGTTCCAAATATAGTTTCAACACAGTGATCGTTGCTACGATAGATACGTAACGAAGATTTGAGAAACTGAGACTGCACTAATACCTAGCGACAATCTTTATAGTCTGTGTCGATGTATAAATAAGTCAGATAGCCAGCTATTTTCTTAGTTGCTATTCGAATAACTACCTGGAAAGTGATTGCTATCTACCACTTATTATGAATTAAACGTTTAAACTTACATTAACTACTCTGTAGGATTTAATATCGCATCTCTTAGGAATAATATCTCTGATACTATCAGGAACCAGAACACTCTCTATATGATGATAAATACCATTTTTACTGGGAATATCAGTTTGTGATATATTCACAGCATTATTTAATCGAATCTGACCCTGAAAATATAACAACGATATGTGTATCAATGGGAGATAACCAGCAAATTGTAAGCCGCATGAACACAATTTAATTAAACCCTGTAAATATCCTTCTGCTGTACGTGTTGTCAGACAGATCATCCAATACATTATCTATCTATACAATTAAATATTCACTGAACGTCAGTCAACTCACTAATTGTAGCTTCATTTTTTTTACTGAAGTCTGAATACTCCAGAACAAACCTAGTATTTACTGGGCAATGACTATTATACTCACTAGCTGTATTTTGAAGTGTGGTTTTAAAATTTTCAGGATCAGAGGCAATGACTACCCATTAAATTGATGGAGGAGTCTGAATTTCAATAGAATCCCTACTCATTGACCAGCCAAAAAATTCTAGAAAGTTTTATAAAAAAACACTTTTAAAAACTCTGACCGAAGAGCATTTGCAAGGTTTGGTTGGGGAAAGGGCCAGTTACAAAAATTCTAATACAGTTCTTTGATGTTTTTGACAAAATTTTTTAATACGGTTTTTTGATGTTGTTAGTCATTGGTGTATTTACTGCAATTATAAACTTTAAATATTGGACCACACATCTGACCGCATGCAACAGCAAAATTTTCACAAATTTGCCATAACAGATCGTTTCATTGGCTAATCCCTCACATTATCCAGAACACGTCAATAAAAACAACTCTTTCAGCTCCAAGTGTAGTAAACACAATTAAAAATAACTTTTGAAAAAAAAAAACGAAATAGGATCATGTTTTTTAAACAGATTGACAAAAGGCAAACTTACGATATCAGTAATTGTCACATTAACTGCATTATTAGCCATAGACTGTAAAACTCTTTTATTTATTAAATCAGCTACAGAAATCTATAAAACAAATACCAAAAAGCATCATATATTATTATCAGATAAAATCAAATTTAGACGTACGTACCCTATTCATCTGGAAGTTGGTTATAAATAATCCTTTACTTTTAAATACTTTGCTTAAAGACTTTTCTGGGTGTTTTTTTTATATAAATTGTGACTTTCTTCACTAATACAATATTTTTTTTACCCTTCCTTTAAAAATATGATTTTCAACAATAATCTTCAAACGCTTCTTTCCCTAGAAAAAAACATAAGGTTTTATAACAAATAGGCATTGATATTAAAGCACTATATTTATTAATGGCAGACAAACCTAAGGTGAATCAAATAGTTTTATTTATTTATTACCGTGATCAGCTTTATAAATGTATACTACATATTAACCCTTCATCCCAGAAATTATAACAAACTTTAAGGTGGATGTCATAGTTTTACTTTTTTCTTATCATCATCAGCTTAACATATGAGATCCAAAACATTCATTCATACACAGAAAATAGAGATTTGTTAACATTCCATCCTGGAAATCTTGACGTGCAGAAATTTTAAAATTTAATATGTTTATTGTTTCATTACATACCAAGTCAGAAGTGAGATAATCTATAGAACCTTTAGGCAGTGAATCCCATGCTCCATTTTCTGGTGCAAACACAGTGATATTCTCTTGTTCAAACATAGCTTCCATTCCTGCAACCTGAATAAGCACATGTTTAAAGTAAAAAAGATAGTAAGCTGGCACTGCCAGGCAGGATACGCCCACATTTTCGAGAGATGGATAGAGAACAAGCAAAACCGATAGTGATTTTTCCTACAATCAAAGGCTATAATTCATTAAATTACAATTTGATATGTGCAAGGAACCAAGATCTTTGGGTTATAACCATGCATTTCAAGTTTCATCAAAATTGAATCAAAATTGTGACCTATACTGGGTCCACAACCTTGTTATACCATTTTTTTAACAGTATTCGCTTACACACGGCGGCCATTTTGTATGGCAATTTTGTTCTGAAATTCGAACTCAAACTTCCTTAGGGTGTAACGGTGATATAATCAAACGATTTTTTAAATCGGATAATAATTGTGACCTCCAGAGGGACCACAAGCTAAACAAAGACGATTTTGCGTATAATCAGGGGCAATAATTCAGGAAGTTATGATCTGATATGCGCAAATATCGAAAGGAACCAAGATCTTTTGGTTATAACCATGCATTTCAAGTTTCATCAAAATCGAATCAAAATTGTGACCTCTACAGGGTCCACAACCTTGATATACCATTTTTGAACAGTATTCGCATACAAATGGCGGCCATTTTGTATGGCAATTTTGGTCCAATTTTTCCGAAATTCGAACTCAGCCTTCCTTAGGGTGTAACGGGGATATAATCAAACGATTTTTTAAATTGGATAATTATTGTAACCTCCAGAGGGACCACAAGCTAAACAAAGACGATTTTGCGTATAATCAGGGGCAATAATTCAGGAAGTTACGATCTGATATGCGCAAATATCGAAAGGAACCAAGAACTTTTGGTTATAACCATGCATTTCAAGTTTCATCAAAATCGAATCAAAATTGTGACCTCTACAGGGTCCACAACCTTGATATACCATTTTTGAACAGTATTCGCATACGAATGGCGGCCATTTTGTATGGCAATTTTGGTCCAATTTTTCCGAAATTCGAACTCAGCCTTCCTTAGGGTGTAACAGTGATATAATCAAACGATTTTTTAAATTGGATAATTATTGTAACCTCCAGAGGGACCACAAGCTAAACAAAGACGATTTTGCGTATAATCAGGGGCAATAATCCAGGAAGTTACGATCTGATATGCGCAAATATCGAAAGAAACCAAGATCTTTTGGTTATAACCATGCATTTCAAGTTTCATCAAAATCGAATCAAAATTGTGACCTCTACAGGGTCCACAACCTTGATATACCATTTTTGAACAGTATTCGCATACGAATGGCGGCCACTTTGTATGGCAATTTTGTTCCAATTTTTCCGAAATTCGAACTCAGCCTTCCTTAGTGTGTCACGTTGATATAATCAAACGATTTTTTAAATTGGATAATTATTGTTACCTCCAGCGGGACCACAAGCTAAACCAAGGCGATTTTGCGTATAATCAGGGGCCATAATTCAGGAAGATACGATCCGATATGCGCAAATATCGAAAGGAACCAAGATCTTTGGGTTATAACCATGCATTTCAAGTTTCATCAAAATCGAATTAAAATTGTGATCTCTACAGGGTCCAAAACCTTGATATACCATTTTTTAACAGTATATGCTTACGAAAGGCGGCCATTTTGTATGGTAATTTTGGTCCGATTTTTCCGAAATTTGAACTCAACCTTCCTAAGGGTGTAACGGTGATATAATCGAACGGTTTTTCAAATCGGATAATAATTGTGACCTCCAGATGTACCACGAGCTAAAATAGGTGATTTTTCGGACTATCAGGGGCCATAATTCAGAAAATTTCGTCCCGATAGGCGCAAATATCGAAAGGAACCAAGATCTTTGGGTGATAAACATGCATGTCAAGTTTCATCAAAATCGGTTCAAAATTGTGACCTCTATAGGGTCCACAAGCTAAAAACGTGATTTTTCGTACAATCAGGGGCCATAATCCATGAAGTTTTGATCCGATACATGCCATTATCGAAAGCAGCCGAGATCTTTTGGAGATAAACCTATATTTCAAGTTTCGTCGAAATCCGACAAGAATTGTGACCTGTAGAGAGTCCACAAACAATTGTGGACGGACGTCCGGACGGACGGACGGACAGGGGCGACGACATAATACGTCCACATGAAAAAGATTTTATTATACGAGGAAATTATACGAGAAATAAAGCTTTTAAAATATGTCACTTACTGTTATAAGAGTTTGAAATCTGTTATAACGGCCTTCTGTTCTAATCAAATCCAACATCGATCTCTGAAAAAATATACATACTATCTTATATAAAGATCATATAACAACAAAACTACACACAAAAATACTCTACTAAGTTATATCATCTTCAATAAAAGGATTGGTCTCGCTTTAACGTAATACCCTGCATATTTAGGCACTTATTTCGATTGGGTACAAGCCAAGCTTGTGAACCAATCAGATCTCTCGGTCATGCTCACAAGCTAAAATGTCTACCTGTGATAATCGAGTTGCAAAGTTCAAGGTTCGTTCTATGTCAAGGTTTCTGTTGAGGTTACGATGTCACAACCTCTGATTGGACGCTACTGTTCCAGTGTCTGAAAATAACGGGTTCGGGAATGTGAGGTAATCAAGCATTGTCCAGATGTTATAAAACTCGCAGTCGTTGCCTCAGGAACATGAATTTATATATGATTTCCCTAATATGCATTGACAAGACTCAATCAACAAAATTAATGCTGTTTGGGTCTTGGTTTCCAACTTGGCCATATAAGCCAATCATGACCGCTTTGGGGGTATATTTAGTGTGATGTTGTTTGCGTGTGCTCGTATCGTAAATATCAATTCATAAGAGAGAGAGAGAGAGAGAGAAATGGGGTTTAAAGTCCAATCAACACAGGTCATTCAGGACTAACATATGGTTTTATTTTTTTTCAATAATTCGCTTGCACGTATGGGTCTTTAGCAGTGGGAGGAAACCGGAAGTGCCCGGAGGAAACCCACGAGGTTGAGAAGGCGCCCTTATCTCCATGCCACATACAATGACACCATAGCTTGAAACCACAGCCGCAAGCCAGAGGTGGCCAGCCAGCTAGAGGTCGAAGCGTGGTACTCTAGACCACTAGGCCATCCCAACCCCCCCATCAATTCATAAAAAAATTTATAACATCATCTGTATTCCACTAAAGTTTTATAAGGTATACTTACTGATGAATTGCCTTTTACTTCTGGTACCAAAGTTAATAAAGAATTTGTGATGTGAATTATTCCATTTGATGCTAAAATATCTCCTCTCATCACCTTTGACTTTGAACTATTACCATGTAGTCGATACTTAAATATCTCCTGTCTCTGTTAAAAAAATAAAAAGAAGAAAAATTCAATTATTCAATATATAATATAAACACAGTGTGTGATTATGTCTTGTCGATAGTGTCACGGAAAATTTAGACCGGAACAAAGAAACAACGTTAAAACAGTGCTCTATTTTAATAGGACAATATTCTGGTTTTCAGACAATCCTTACCAAAAATCTGATGCAGGAAGCTCGAGGCTATTATTTGTCAAAGGATCACTACTAGGCTAAATGACTTGTAATAAACATCACATTTCAAGGCACTAAATTTATCTCATCCTCTATAGGAATGTGTGAATATCCAGTATTAGTTATGATTGTCAGTAACATTTATCAGGGATGTGTACTTGATAAATGTGCCTATACTACTGCACTTCTGGATTCATTCAATTTTTTTTTTAATAGATCTGCTTCCTGTAATTAGGGTAAAACCTTTATGTGCGGTAATTAATGAGCCTTTTCATATATTTCAAACCGAAACGGGCCATAAGGCTCTAGTGACAAGTGATAGTCTAAGAAGCACAAACATTTTTTTTAATGGCCTAAGCTTAAACCTTATTTGTCCTTAACTGAGGTAAAGCAACATCATGTCATTTTTAACCCTACCGATCTAAAATTTAATTCTGCTGTATTTCCTTCCATCGTATAAAATAGAGAATGGTTCGATAATTTCTCCAACGAAAATTGTCCAATAATAATATGTTGACGGATAATCTGCCGGCTAAAATCTTCATCATTCATCAAATCACCATACTGAAAAAGACAAATAGCAGGACAATTGAAAATGAACAAATGTGAGCAAAAAATAATAAGCTACATCATTAAAGGAGCAAGAGTTCTTTGATTAAAACCCCCCACAATATTGTAATTTAGTTGATCTAATGTGTACTATAGCTTCGATCTCAGTTTAGCTCTATACAACTAAATTTTGGTTAAGTAGAACTCGGCTTGATTACTAAGTTTAGCTTCATTTTTGATTTACTGTTTTGTCACATATTTCTCATGGCGCCTTTTTTTCTGGGGGTTCAATGTACCCATCTGCACCCCAACTAACGAAAATGGATATTGAGATATATTATCACTTTATACAGCAAAATAAACACTGGAAAATAACATATCAAATACCTCCATCGTCTTTAGAATAGATTTATAACCACGATCAAAAGGTACAAATATTGTAAATGGTCCATGTTCTGAAAGTGCCTCGTTATACATAGCTTTCAGTAAACGATAGGATATATGTAGCTGGTTCACAAGCATTCCATCCTTTTTATTCAATTCACTCAATGTCTGAAAAAAAAAAAGAATATATATTTGTCTTAAAGATTACACTCAAGGCTATTTGAATTATTTCATCTTGACGCTACCACAATGTTCAAGATCCCATTTGTATATATTTGAAAAATAGAGGTAACATTCAATCCCATTTGTATATTTTTGGAATATCTAAGGCAACATCTGATCCCATTTGTATATATTTGAAATATAGAGGCAACATTCGATCCCATTTGTATATTTTTTGGAATAAAGAGGCAACATCTAATCCCATTTGTATATATTTGGAATATAGGGGCAACATCTGATCCTATAGAAAAATGAACATTTACCTGAATAATATTTGTATAACATTGTTTACCATCTCCTACATAACCAGGCGGACAACTACATCTGCAACAATAAAAAATATCTTTAATATCTCCATTACAAGTCATACACTTCAATACAAGTCTAATTGAGAATAAATTTTAATTCCTAATGCTGACTGCCTTTTGAAAAATCAGCCAAGATCAGGTGATGAAATTTTTCCAATATTAAATGAACAAATAACAAATCATATATTTCAAGACTACTGACAAAATCTCCTGTGATCCAGTAAAAACCTAGTAACATGAGTTTGAAAAAACGAAGGAAAACTGTTGCAGGATTTGCTTGAAACTTGCTGACTTACTAGGTTCTGCCAAATGTGAAACTGACATTGACAATATTGAAGAATTTCACCCACTTTAACTTAAATCAAAAGTTGGGGTAAAGCCTAGTAAGTCCAAATTTGAGACTAACTAAATTTTCACCAAATATTGACTTACTTCGCTTTTCCAGATCACGGGAGAAATGAGGATGGTTGACATGTCTTGTTTTTTAAGATAGTAAACAATTAAAATAGGCCTCTAAAAAAGAGGTTGCCTGCCAACAAAACAGGTCTGTTAGCAATTGGAGGAAACCAGATGTCCCAGAGAAAACGCTGGACAATTACTAATATATTTGAGCAAAGTTTCAAAGAGTATTTCCTCAATGTTTTTCAAGCAAGTTTGAACTTACTGATATCTTCCTGGTCCTGTTGTTTTACAGCTAGCCTTGTCATGGCAGACAACTGATTTATTTATACAGACATCAATTAGACGACATCCCAAGTCAGGTTGATATCCTTCATAACCAATCAAACAAACACATACACTCTAAATATAAATAAAAACATCTCATTTACTACATAAAATGCCAAGAACAAATTTACAATACATATCTTTTCAAAGAAGCTGTACAAGATTTAACCAAACACAGGGTATGCAATTCTTTGAAAATGTAACAAAGGCACTTGCGGAGGACGGGATAAAGGTTTGAATGAGTATTTCATGCTGAATTGACCAGTTTTATTCACTACAGTATATCTGAGATAATAACTTTGAAAATTTTGTACAGTCAGAAATAATTAAAATAATATATTACAACTGAATTAAACTTGAAAAACAGTATTTCTTGACAATTGGATAAGACGCTGGCTCGCTAGTCTGGAAGTCAGGTGTTCGATCCCTGCATTGTCCGAGAAAGTTCATACAGATTTTCCCGCATGGTTTCCCCTTGTCCATCGAATGGGACAATAAACCAAGGTCCTGTGTACAAATTGGCATGCACGTAAAGACCCCTTGGCAGTCGGAATTTGATATATGAGTAGGCCGTAGCGCAGCTGTCTTGGAAAGATTTCCCGCATGGCACACTGTATGGTGTATGTTCGTCTTTATTAGACAGGTTTAGGAGCAGAACAGTAGGACGATAAACCACATTTCATTTCATTTCACACAAAGATTAAAAGGAATATTTTCATAAAGAATAAGACTTCTTGGGGTATTTTATTCCATATTTTAAACACCTTTTCAGTGATCTGTACATGCTTCCGAGAAAGAATGAGACGTTAAACCCCAGCAACAGGTGAGAACTAGTTCAAAGGACATCTTGATAATGGAACAAATTCATTTTAATTATCACCTTTTTTTTTTTTTAGCAAAACAGAATTCAACAATACCTTATTTGGTGATCTATATTCACAGACAGATGAATTTGTGACACACCCTCCATAATTAACCTGGCAGGGATCAATGGGATAACAACTGATGCCATCTCCTGAATAATTTGGTTTACATGAACACTCGTGATTGGCAGGACCAGTTGGATAGCATTCTGCATTAACATGGCATGGATTGGACAAACAAGCATCAATAGCTGGAAATAAACCCAGAAAGTCTTTAAAGCATTTAAAAAATGGTCAGACTCAAATAGTCCAATAAGGCATAATCATCCATTGCAGAGTTATATAAGGCTACATTTTTCACCTCCTATGGATTAGCAACTTAAGTCTATAGGTATTTAAGTGGTAATAAGAAAAAGTCTAAATTTTCTGCTTGTGGGGAAGAGCAAAATCATTTTAATAATAACAGATCCAAGAAATGATCATATCTATCATTTATTTAGAATTAAATGAGTAGTTTTAGAAGAAGAAAACAACGCCTTGAAGATGACAGATATTCAATTGAAAACAATTCTTTTTTAGCCAATCTCAACAGCCCATAGTTTGTCCTGATTTAAAGAATCTAAACTAAACCAAATGAAGAATTATTTGATTTTCAGTGTAATCTAAGATAGAAGAGAACCAAAATTATGAAAACATTTTAATTCTCGGTTCCTATGCAGGTTGACATGGCGGACAAAGGTGAATATATGCCTTAAGGGAATGGCTTACCTGTGCAATTTTCATCTGTTTTCTCATAACCAGGATCACACACACATGTAGTTGAATTATTTTCTTCTATACATCGGGAATTATTTTCACAGGTGAAATTATTACATTCTTCTAACACTAGTTATAATAGAAAATAAATGTGTGTGAGTTAGTTGTATTTTGCGTCCGCTTCCACTGAGGGAGAAACTACACTTTAAGGGAATGAGAGAGAGAAATTGGGTTTAACATTCACTCAACACAATTTAGGCTGTTCAGAATTAACATAATATGGTAAAATTATATTTCAGTAACAGCTCTTTTTGTAGGGGTCTTTAGCAGTGGGAAGAAACTGGAGGACCTGGAGATAACCGTGGTTAAGGGGGACCTGAAGGCGAAAAACATTAAAAATTCTCAAAATTTGGGTTTTTTAGAATTTGTTGTTTTTCACTTTTTCAGTTATTTATTTATTGACATTTGAATGCATTATTTCTAAATTTTTATTTATTTGCTCATAAAACGTATTTACCCCGAAAGCCTGTTAAAAAAACAGATTGTCAATGTCAAAAAATTCGAGTAAATTAGCCGTATTCAACGTCAATTAGTAGCTCAAGAAAATTTCCGACCGCCATGTTTGAGGTATCGATGTGAAGCGGAAGCCTAGCTGTACATGATAGTCGTAAAATTATCTTTGTAAACAAAACTGTCAGGCGGCAAATGCCGTAAAACACCGACCAATAAATTGACGGAAATGACCATATTTGCATTTTTGCACACGTAAGTAGGGTCAAGGTATTATCGCGCATGCGTACTTTTCGTGTTTTCAAAACGAGGTTGCCTTCGGTAATCTCCGTTCCTCTACTTCCGCCGAGAGTTTCCATATATGGCATATTCGTGATTATACCAGTACTATTTTATTATTAAAAGTATAATGTATGATGACCGTGACTATAATTTATTATGTGACTATTATTTATTACGCCAATTCGTCTGCTATTTTACAACGAATAACTATGGAATTTATTTGTACTTCTTTTAGCAGTTTAATAATTACAGAGATAATAATATGCCTATGTAAAGAAAAATAATCTGGTTCATTTTAATTATAATCAAGTTAGCATTATTGGGTAAGAAACTAATGTGAAAATGGTGCCAATTTTTAATCGCGTTTTTCTCACAATTGAATTTTTTGAACGGTACCAATGTTTGGTACATTAGATCTCAGTAGTTTACAGAGATATTGCTCCAATTTTTGGCATGAATGATCTATGCTAATTATAGGTGGTAATAACAGAGCCCTTTAGTTCAATATTATTTTAATTTTTGAGAAATATTTGTTCTTGCCAGTAAGTTAAAAAAGTTTTTTTTGGCTTTTCAGAACTTTTGAAAAAAAAAAGATTTTTTTTATGGAAACTCAAATATCTCTCTGTTATTACCTAGAATGGTTTAATGTTAATTTATTCTGAAAATTTGGTGTTATTGGGGTCATTAGTTTCTGAGATCTAGCGTACCTACGATTTACACCATTTTTCAAACAAAATTTCCGTTACCATGGCAACCAGTTACCAAATATATAAATTGACACTTGTTTTATGTATTGCATTGTCTCTTGATCAAACATAGAAAGTTTCATCAAAATCGACCCATTATTAAAGAAAAATGTTTTTCGCCTTCAGGTCCCCCGGTAGTTAATTAAATACAGTGCCTTATTCCAATTTTCTTGAGATATTTTTGTTATACAGCTGTGTTTTCGATGACGGCTCAGTCAATTATTTAAATATCATTTATAACAATTAATTGAGTATTTTATTTATTTTTATTGTATATAAGATAACATAACATTACCTTGATCACAAAGTGTACCACTAAATCCAGAATAACAAAGACAGGAGCCATCACCTTGGATACCACTATTACAGGTTCCATTCACACATTCACATACTGAAAAAAAGTGTTCTTTAATTTAGAAGATGGGAAAAGAGCCAGTAACTTCACCATTGATGAAAAGTTCTAAAATAATCTAAAATGTTTTATACTAATAATAATTGTGGACGGAGGGATGGACAGATGAACTGTAAGATAGCCATATATAAACTATGGGTGTACTCGATTGATCGTTCCAGAATTAAATTCTCTCAATTCCGGAAATAGTGTCAATCGAGTTGAAGGGAAGTTTCGGACTACATAGCATGTGCCGACTGCATAAAAATATCTCGACCAGTCATGACAGATGAAACATATTTGCTACTTAAAATACGTCACTATTCTACTCACACGTCAGCTGTCGTGACTGGCAGAACTGTGACAGGACTGAATTATGTCAATTCGGAACGTCTAGCATCCCCATCATTTTTGTACACTAAAGGGGAATAACTCTACAACTTATTTCTCCGTTTTGCAAAAAAACCCAAACTCATTACGTATAACAATAAAAATCCAACAAAGATAATCAAATATCAGGAATTCTTTGTCTTATAATATGTATATCCTATTATCTCAAGACAAACAAAATTGTAACAAGTAAAGAAAGAGAGGTGTGTGTTCAAAATGGGTTATCCCCCTTTAGTCTCCAGAATATTACCTTCAGAACAGGTTCCACCATAGAGTGTTTCATTACTACATTGCTCACAAGATATTCCACTGAAATTTTCCTGAAATTAACAAAAGTTCATAAACATAGGTTATACTGGATCCATTCACAATTGCATTATGATGATAACAAAAACACATTTAGATAAATTCCCTATTATGAACGTTTGTTATAACTACGGATTTCTATATACAACTCAGTATTTATACTTTGCATATGTAATACATTTGGCCTCTCACCCCATATATATAGTCCAGTCTGCAAAAAAAATAAAAGGAATTAATTTCAATAAAGCGTTATCTAGCATAAAAAACACATATCGGACATGAATAGACTTACCTGACATTTACATTCTCCTGTTCCTGTTTCACCATCACTACACACTCCCCTTCCATTACATGGCTGGATAGCACCACCAGGACATTCTACAATATATCAGATTTTACAGTTAAAGATATCAAGATCGGGTGCCAGACACTGAAAACAGTCACTGTGAAGGTTGTGGCATGGTGCTTATAAGGTCAGTGATTGTGTTAATCGGATGATAATTCTGTCAATATAAATTTTCAACTTTATCAAGAGCAATACTTCCGTAGGTATAAGTAATAATCTAACAATCGTTGAGTGTCTGAAAACTTCACCTCATGAACATGAACATTACATAGAATTTCCAAACCCTTTATTTCTTATGTTATGGACAATTAGTAATAATTGTGGTTAATAAAAAACCCCACAAAAGGTGGTTTTTGTTTGAGATTTACCCAAACCAAACAACCTCGGCTTGTTCAGTTGTCCCTGATGCTGCCTAGCAAGTTTCAAAACATAAGTAACAGGCCTGTCAGCCGCTAACTTATATTGATGTCAGCAACAAAACTTTCAAAAAGAGTGGATCATAATTCAAGTCTCTAAAGAGCTAACAAGATTTTAAAACAAAGGCGACTAACTCTGGCTTTCATTATTGAATATCACTGAAAATCAGAACGGCACTCTCTTTCAATAGAACAGACAACCAGTATAAATATCAGAAAGATAGATTAATATTTGCAGCCTTTAAAGTTCTAACAAGATTTATATCAAAGGGGTATACTCTGAATTTGATCATCGGAAATCGTCCATTGGATTCTTTGTTCACTGAGATAAACAACTCACATCAATTTTAAAAGAATTAGTGTAGCCTCCGATGTACTAACAAGAAATATGAAGGACAAACGAGTTGTCAGCGTATAAATATATATATATATATATACATACAAAAGTTTTGGCTTGTAGAGGAATTATAAGGTTTCAACTGCAGGGTTGTCAGCGTATAAATATATATATATATATATACAAAAGTTTTGGCTTGTAGAGGAATTATAAGGTTTCAACTGCAGGGGCAATAACTCAGTGATCAATTTTCAAACTATTCATAATTTGGCATACCAAAAAAAAAAGAACGGAAACATAAGGCAATAAATTGTTGAGCATTCCCAAATTTTGATCAGTTTATGCAAACTTCTGCGGGGTTTAAAAACTGATATCTAAAATGCAAGTTACCATCACAATCTTCTCCCCAAAAACCACCACAGCATTTCATTGTTAAAACTTCTCTTTGACATTCATGTCTACAACCTGGTAATCGTACTGATTGTTGTTTGATTGTTACAACTAAAGAACAGTCAGATAATCCCTGGTCCGATGTCAGCTTAATTGTATTAACTGAACAGTCTACGTTTACATTAGCAATACATGCTCTGCATGGTGTATAAAATGTCACATTGGTTACTCCATTGCAATATTTGTTGTTCATGGAACTTGTTGTAGGGGAGAATAAAAATTGTGTTAACACAAAGAGAAAAATCACAAATGAAATCTGTCTTATCGTTTTCATTTTTAAATCTCAATTCGATCAATTACATAAAAACCATAATCACTTCCGAAGTTGACTTATTAGAATATCCTTTAACAAGTATGCTTATTCAATCATTTTACTTTCAACTTCTTAAAGAGATAATTTCACTATACAATTCCTACTGGAGAACACAATCCTTTAGTAATATATTTAATCCACTTCTTACACAATCCATACAGCTCCCTAATAACTACTGGGTACACATTAAAAAAAAAAGTCACTTTAGGTTTACTAGCATAGAATATGAGTATAGTGATAGTCTTCTGTCCAATCACTTGAAGGGAATCAGAGGGGCCACTATTATCTGTAACTGGTACAG
Source organism: Patella pellucida (assembly GCA_917208275.1). Taxonomy (NCBI): domain Eukaryota; kingdom Metazoa; phylum Mollusca; class Gastropoda; family Patellidae; genus Patella; species Patella pellucida. The sequence continues at coordinate 48,790,827 of OU795042.1, read as the reverse complement.
ATATGTATAGGAAGTGATCGATGTCCTAATTCTTATCAGTGGAACAAAAGAGACCTCAGCTAAAGATTATCATCAAAGAACCAGAAATATACACTTGACACTATAATCTCATCAACAGTTTTTATTCAAACAGGAACTCTGGTGACTCTAGGTTATTGATAATTTTAATCCTATATTAGGAACAGTTAAACTATTTCCATTAACACTTGAATTTTAATCCAAGGAAAATCTCTATCCAATCTTAATGCTAAATGTCAACATTGCACAAGCTAACCATTATCTAAACTTCATTATGCAAATAAGGTATTGGGTAGAAGTCAAATTATGAAGTTCCCAATAAAACTGAATTCACCATTCACCAATCTAACACCCACTTCCTATTGATCATTTCCTAATTTCAACATGCTTAATATGTTAATTAAGTACTGTACTTCAGAGTGACACTTTCATATAAGTCAAATTATATCTCATATACTCTAAATCATTTTCAACAATTATATTAATATTAATTTCACTACTAATTTAACCTAAAAACTCAATGTTTTTGTTATTAAAAAAATGACAATTCGTGGCTAAGTTCTGTATACATCGTAAATTATAACTATTGTGGACTATATATTTCTGTAAGATGATTAACACTTGGAGTACATGGTATATTCATTCTTGTCATTTTCAGAAATTGAAGAAAAATATGTGGAAAAGACTACCGGGTATATTGCCAAGTACAACAAGGCAAATTTTAAGAAAAATGTGGAATGATTTTTCTGAGAAAAAAACACAGCTAAGGAAACTAAAGACTGTAATTTGTTACATATTACATTACAACCGTTTGTGATACCAGTATTATTATCTATTTGTAAAATATTGTTTGTGATGTAGCTTCGATTTCTTACCAATATGTGGAAACACCTATAATTTCCAGTAAATATATAAGAAAAGAAAGAATCCTGAGTGGAATCAGACATTTATCCCTATTCGACCCTTTGAAGCTTGATACAAATAATAAATATATGTTTTATGTTTTTATATAATATTAGACATATTGATTGTTCTCTTTGAGATTCTATAACATTTTATATAATATATTGTCAAATTTATGTAATAATTTAGATAATAAACTGGCTATAATAGTTTAAAAAAAAAATAAAAATGAAAAATTAATATATTGAAAATTTCAGTCAAACTACTTTATTCTGAGCAAAGTGATGAATGTTTGAAGATTGTTAAAAAAGTTTTTGTTAAATATTTTGCATGTCTCTTTTGCTCTGCACTGCATACATTTTGATGGCAATATGCTTCCCGAACCCCTTCCCCCTCTCCCTCTGTGACTGGTTAGAAAAATCTCAATTTCTGCAACACGTATTTCAAAATTTTCATCTTATGTTCCCTTCAAACTTTAAGGTCTAAATTATACGGGCACTTATCAGTTTCCTATCTGGCTCCCATTGCACTGTACAACTGTGGTACAGCATATCAAATCTACAAGTATTAATTTATTAAAGAAGTAAAAATAAATACCAAGTGTAGGCCTACTTATTATTATATCCTGGCTGTGCTTGGTTAGATCAGTACATACTTGTACAAGATTATTGAGTACTTACTTCCTGATTTCTAGTCATATGACATTAACAATCCAGTTATAGAACTGAACCATGTTTTAACCGATTAGTGATTCAACTTACACAATATTGTACTTTGCAAGTTCATCCTACAGAGCTAAAAATTATAACTACATCAATCTGTGTTCCTCTTTAGTCTTAGGCCTGAGCCTAGATGGAAGCCTAGCTTTAGTTCGGCAATAATAATAAAATAATGAGTACATTTATAATGCGCTATATCCACAAACCACGTTTATGTTACAAATCCTACTCTCTAACCGTTGCGCAATCATGTTGGCTTTGTTATAATTTGTAGATTGTAATCTCAACTTAATTATACATTTTACAATTAAAAATTAGAATACTTTTGAATTTTAATATCATTCTATGTTTCAAAACTCATAGGCCTACAGGTAGCCCATCATTATCAAGCAAATAATGATTAATTAACATGTTGTTGTTGTTTATTACAAATTTAACGTCCAATACATAATGCATGATATTATGGACAGGTTGATTTAATTAAGTTATTTACATCTGAATGATTATCTAACATATAGATAAACACTTTGGAAGCCATATTTTTTTTTTTTTTTTTTTTTTTTTTTTTTAAAACAATATTTATTCAGGTAACTGAAAGGATTGGGGAACAGGACAAGGCCTATATCACCCCTCTCCATAATTTAGCACATAATTAATACAAAAACAACAAACTAGAACAATTTAGTATTTAGCAGATAGAAGCAATAACAACAATTAATTAACCATATGAAGATATAATATTTAGATAACAATAAGAAACCATTTGGCAGATAAATCAACAAGATGAGTTTAACAACATCATAAACAATAGAGGGTGAGGGGGGGGGGCAAAACAGAAACCATGTTCTGAGTCTCTATTTCATAAGGGCTTATAATGTTTCTGGATTTTTAAGGTTTGTCTATTTATGAACAGGTCCATGGGTTACCTCACATAACGGAAATGTAGCCTACATGACTTATTTTGAAGAAACTGCCCTCTTGTCTGCACCTTTCCAACTAATACCATACAATGATATATTTGCCATCATGGAACAATGTAAAAAGTCCTCAGCACCTTCTTGATCATCTTAATAACATCAAGCATTGCATGAAATTTACAGAACTAGAAAACAACAACCACTTACCTTTCTGAAAGTATTGTAAACCATGCTTTACTGCAAGCCGACCCATCCTACAAAAGTCAAAACAGGAGTTGTAAGACGTGCTAAATTATTATGGGACACGTTGAGATTGCCTTGGACCACCACCAACTTGGATCGGAAGTTGACATTGATAGCGACATAAACCATGATGCCACCTCCCCCAAAACGATCCCTTTCCAGCACGCAGTCACAAGCAAAGTGTTCATGTTGACGTCGGTAGATATGGCACTGAGGTCCATTTGGAAAATCGAGTTTGAATCAGGATTCATCAGAGAAGATGACATTTCGCCATGGTGTGTTGTGCAGATACCCCTGATTTGCTGCACATTGCTGTCTGGCAAGCCGATGACAATGCAAATGGATTTGACCTTGGTAAGGTCGACCGCAGTGTAACCCAAGAACACCTTAACACCTTTGTAATGTTTGAGGGCTGATCTGATGCTGCCGTGTTCCAACAGTTCCCCGTAGCCAGCATATAAAATTGGAAGGGGGGGCTACAGAATTTTTTGGAGGGGCTGAGAATGTGACCCGCCTAGCAGTAGCAATAGAAGTAGCTGACTGAAACCTGTTGGGCTGCATTAGGCAGATGCTGTAGCGATCGATCTTGAGCAGCGCTGACGTGATCCAGCATGCCAATAGCTCTGTTCCTGTTTTCTTACAGTGTAGACTAGGCCTGGCAATTTTCCGAAGTGATAAATGTTAGAATTTTGATCTGTATTTAAAGGTCCAGATTAGGGAATGCATGTGCAAAATGTGTGACATGGGCCTGCTTAAAAATAGGTGTGTTGCATTTGCATGAATAATGTTCATTACCGGTCCTACCCATAACTCCATAAAATGAGACCCATCACAAGTTTCACCTAGTGCTATAAGATATAGGAGAGTGTACTTTTAGAATTGAAGAAAACATTTAGTAGGCTAGCTAGGCCTACCAGAAATATTATATAGCCGTTTTAGGCTAATAGCCTATTGTGATTTCACTTTCCTTACTTTAAGAGGCGGATCCAGGGGAGGGGGGGGGGGCTAGGTGCCCTTGCCCCCTAAATCCCTAAAAAACAGTGTAAAAAAATAGATACGCGCCACAAATCACCACTGACACCCAAATTTTTCAAAAATTGCCTCAGGGGACCCCCTAACTGGATTTCCTGGATCCGCCTCTTAATTGTGCCTCATCATTCATTTTTATTTGCCGTAGCCCAATTTAAATTTTTAAAAAAACTACTATAAACAAAGAGAAGTAGGGTTAGCCTATCCTCAATCCATTTCTGTGAATAAAATAATGCTTATAAAAATAAATAAAAATAAAAATTCAAACCCAAGTTGCCCCAAGTTCATAATACGACACGTGTTCAATAAAACGCGCGAAATGAGTAGATTTGCACGTCCAGTAATCTATTTGACTAGTATGGATGCGGCCTGACAACTATGTCTACAAAGTAATATGGAAGAGGAAAGCCCGAAACAGTTTTCGTGTGACATTTGTAAATTCAAAGCGAATTATGAGTATTACGGAACTAAACCATCTTTTGTTAAATCTCTTGTGTATGTAAACCTATTTATTATTCACAAAGACAAAGTCCTGATATGAATTTTACGCGAAGTCATGATCCATGAACTCTCACACCTTTCGATTGTTTATGCTTCGGTTCAGTTTTTGATATAATAAGGGCAACAACTCCAAACAGCATGTGGACTCAGACTAGTAATTATTTGCCCATTGACTTCAATGTTAAATGGGTGTAACATCACAGGCTGTAACTTTTTGCTCAACATTCCGTTGGTTCCAATCTTTTTAGGCACAATGGGGACCACATTTGGCAATCACCTCATCATAAACTTGTAGGGTTCTTATGGTTTGGATTTTTTGCTACAGGGATTTGAAGTTGCCTGGGGTGAAAATCTCACTTCCTATACATTTGATTGCTCCGCAGAAAGACATTTTACAACCCCATCCCTCCGCTGTAATATCACCAGTATTACCCAAAACTGCTATAAAATTGCAAATTTGATCCCTTTTCTCCTATTCTAGACCAAAAAGTCAACCCAAAAATGCAGGAAGAGGGGAGAAAAAAATTAAGGGAAAAATTGTCTATTAATAACTCGCACTACATTCGTCCATCATGAAAACTAGGCAAATAATTACTAGTCTTAGTCCTATATACCTCACATGTTCTTGCTGTTTGAACAAATCTGTGGTTATCTAATAAACAAACATATATGCAATGCCCTGGCCAAAGAGTATGAAAATCCATGCATTTGCAGATGCGCAGTGCAGCATTCTACAATCACTATAGTGCATCAGAAAACTGCGGAAATTCAGATAGAAATTTGAAAGCACATAAATTTTGAATTCCACACAACATCTTTATTTTTGAACATAAATGCATTATGTAAAAAGATGAGATAAATTCAATATAATTCCATCACGGAAATACTTTAAAACAGTAATCATGATGCAATATTAGACTTTTTATCACTTTCATCGAAAACCACAGTTTTTTCTCTGTTAACGTAGCTGCAAATGTTAAATTGTGGCCAAATTTAAGATGTTGAAACAAGCAGTGCTTATCAATTTTAAAATATCTCCTATATAGCTGTATTTCCATAGGATAAGTAAGTTCAAATAATCTGATAATGTAACACTACAAGAGTTTCTTCATCCCCACCCCCCAGTATGGAATCTGGTACATTGTTGACCAATCATGGGTCTCCCTGTTCACTCTGGCCTGTCAAATGGTTTACAAGGGCAATGGTGCCTACAACTTTCCTGACCAAGACATATGCACAACCGTCAACACACAAGCCATTTATGTTATCTTCTAATATGAGAGGCCATGATAAACACATGGGTGTCCTTTATCGGGCTCGGAAATGAAGTCATCACCAAAAAGCAAAGTTTACAGAGGTCCTCGGTTGGAGCCCAAACTGAATTCGATTTGCCCTCCACTTCCACCACAGGTGTCATAGAGATCCGGGATGAAATTAATATGCATTGAGATCATCGTTCTACTGAAGCCAGTCCAGGAAGTCATAAGGGTTTGCGATGTAGACCTGAAATGTTAAATTTGGAAGAGAGTGAGAATTCTGGGGAGAATACTATCCAGGGAAATGGACCTTTGACACCCAGAAAATGGTCAAAATGTGCAATTCTGTCATTCAGTTACATGCTAAGGGGAGTAGAAAGGCCTGTGCAGTACCAAATCCCCCCCCCCCCCCCCCCCCGTTAGTGAGCAGAAGTGGGGATCAGGTTGGCTGCACTTCGAAAAGTGGTGTATGAAATCCACATTTATCTCACCTGTTTTGCTTCTTTTTTTTAAATACTTGTGTTTGCTGAGGTCAATCAATCCACTCTATGAAATATTACCCATGGCACCTGAAATGATAGATAGCTGGGGATAAATATGCAATAAAAAAACAGTGAGAAAATACGAAAGAAAAAAAAATGGTTGCAACTGGAAATAGAAATAAACCTCTTTATTTCTAGGGAACATCCAATCACTGGCTCTCCAACAAGAAACCAGTAAACAGTCAGAAAAGTCAGTAAAAAAATGAAAAAAAAAATGAGTGTCACACAAGTCTAAGCCAATCTCAAAGGCAGATACCATGTTTTTGAGGTTCAGTCTAAATATTAAGGCCAGCTGCAGGTATGGTCAAAAGTCACATGGGAGTGAATTTTGGAGTGTACATGTTAACATTTCATTGTATGATGTCAAAACATGTCATGTCTAAATATTAAGGCCAACTGCAGACTTGGTTCAAGGTCACATGTAAATAGGGTTGTGGCCACATGATTTTTTGGCAAGATTGTGGGTTGGGGCTAGGGTCAGGACTAGCTGTCAGGACTAGCTGTCTTGGCATAGGCCTACGCCAAATGCTTTTTGACGAGAATATTCGATTTAATCATAAATGCGACAGTAGAAATATGCCTTTTTGAAAAAAAAACACGTGCCACTAGTTAACTAGTACTAAACTAGAAACATTGTAATACAATTCAGTGTTTTGATGACGTACATGCAACAAAATGTAAACATTAAGGCCTACGGTCCCTGAATTCACACTCTATCAACGGAAACCCCAAATAATGGCTATTTTGATATCAGACAGTCAGAAAAATGCCTTGTGAGCAATAAAAAAACAGTATTCTTACCTTTTCTGACACTTCTTATTGAAAAATTCATGAAATAAGTGTTGGAGAACAAATCTCTTTCGGCCATATTTAGTATCATAAGGACTCAGACTAGTAATTATTTGCCCATTGACTTCAATGTTAAATGGGTGTAACATCACAGGCTGTAACTTTTTGCTCAACATTCCGTTGGTTCCAATCTTTTTAGGCACAATGGGGACCACATTTGGCAATCACCTCATCATAAACTTGTAGGGTTCTTATGGTTTGGATTTTTTGCTACAGGGATTTGAAGTTGCCTGGGGTGAAAATCTCACTTCCTATACATTTGATTGCTCCGCAGAAAGACATTTTACAACCCCATCCCTCCGCTGTAATATCACCAGTATTACCCAAAACTGCTATAAAATTGCAAATTTGATCCCTTTTCTCCTATTCTAGACCAAAAAGTCAACCCAAAAATGCAGGAAGAGGGGAGAAAAAAATTAAGGGAAAAATTGTCTATTAATAACTCGCACTACATTCGTCCATCATGAAAACTAGGCAAATAATTACTAGTCTTAGTCCATGTGGGTGCAGACCACCATTAATATCTCCATTGTCTACAACTAGTACAAGTGATGTTGAACAAGCTGTAGCCCATTCCACACATCTTGATAAAAGCTCTCCATTGCAACACATTTTTAAAAATATTTTTCAGATTATTAGAAGAAGCCTATCTAATGAGAGACCCATTTACATCAGATGCAGGCCTGATTATACTTGGAGCACATTGTAGTATGTGTAAGAAATGTGTTTGTTTAACAGGAGTAAGCCCAAATATTATTTATATTTTTATACGCCCACATTTTCATGTGGACGTATTATGTCGTCGCCCCTGTCCGTCCGTCCGTCCGTCCACAATTGTTTGTGGACTCTCTACAGGTCACAATTCTTACCCGATTTCGACGAAACTTGAAATATAGGTTTATCCCCCAAAGATCTCGGCTGCTTTCGATATTGTCACGTATCGGATCAAAACTTCATGGATTATGGCCCCTGATTGTACGAAAAATCACGTTTTTAGCTTGTGGACCTTATAGAGGTCACAATTTTGAACCGATTTTGATGAAACTTGACATGCATGTTTATATTCCAAATACTTGGTTCCTTTCGATATTTGCGCCTATCGGAACGTAATTTCCTGAATTATGGCCCCTGATTGTCCGAAAAATCACCTATTTTAGCTCGTGGTACCTCTGGAGGTCACAATTATTATCCGATTTGAAAAACCGTTCGATTATATCACCGTTACACCCTAAGGACGGTTGAGTTCAAATTTCGGAAAAATCGGACCAAAATTACCATACAAAATACTGTTAATAAATGGTATATCCAGGTTGTGGACCCTGTAGGGATCACAATTTTAATTTGATTTTGATGAAACTTGAAATGCATGATTATAACCCAAAGATCTTGGTTCCTTTCAATATTTGCGCATATCAGATCGTAACTTCCTGAATTATTGCCCCTAATTATACGCAAAATCGTCTTTAATAAGCACATTGTAGTATGTGTAAGAAATGTGTTTGTTTAACAGGAGTAAGCCCAAATATTATTTATATTTTTATACGCCCACATTTTCATGTGGACGTATTATGTCGTCGCCCCTGTCCGTCCGTCCATCCGTCCGTCCGTCCGTCCACAATTGTTTGTGGACTCTCTACAGGTCACAATTCTTACCCGATTTCGACGAAACTTGAAATATAGGTTTATCCCCCAAAGATCTCGGCTGCTTTCGATATTGTCACGTATCGGATCAAAACTTCATGGATTATGGCCCCTGATTGTACGAAAAATCACGTTTTTAGCTTGTGGACCCTATAGAGGTCACAATTTTGAACCGATTTTGATGAAACTTGACATGCATGTTTATATTCCAAATACTTGGTTCCTTTCGATATTTGCGCCTATCGGAACGTAATTTCCTGAATTATGGCCCCTGATTGTCCGAAAAATCACCTATTTTAGCTCGTGGTACCTCTGGAGGTCACAATTATTATCCGATTTGAAAAACCGTTCGATTATATCACCGTTACACCCTAAGGACGGTTGAGTTCAAATTTCGGAAAAATCGGACCAAAATTACCATACAAAATGGCCGCCGTCCGTACGCGAATACTGTTAATAAATGGTATATCCAGGTTGTGGACCCTGTAGGGATCACAATTTTAATTTGATTTTGATGAAACTTGAAATGCATGATTATAACCCAAAGATCTTGGTTCCTTTCAATATTTGCGCATATCAGATCGTAACTTCCTGAATTATTGCCCCTAATTATACGCAAAATCGTCTTTAATAAGCTTGTGGTCCCTCTGGAGGTTACAATAATTATCCGATTTAAAAAATCGTTTGATTATATCACCGTTACACCCTAAGTAAGGTTAAGTTCGAATTTCGGTAAAATTGGACCAAAATTGCCATACAAAATGGCCGCCATTCGCACGCGAATACTGTTAAAATATGGTATATCAAGGTTGTGGACCCTGTAGAGGTCACAATTTTAATTCGATTTTGATGAAACTTGAAATACATGGTTATAACCCAAAGATCTTGGTTCCTTTCGATATTTGGGCATATCGGATTGTAACTTCCTGAATAATGGCCCCTGATTATACGCAAAATCGTCTTTGTTTAGCTTGTGGTCCCTCTGGAGGTCACAATTATTATCCGATTTAAAAAATCGTTTGATTATATCACCGTTACACCCTAAGGATGGTTGAGTTTGAATTTCGGAAAAATTCGGAACAAAATTGCCATACAAAATGGCCGCCGCATGTACGCGAATACTGTTATAAAAAGGTATATCAAGGTTGTGGACTCAGTATAGGTCACAATTTTGATTCAATTTTGATAAAACTTAAAATGCATGGTTATAACCCAAAGATCTTGGTCCCTTTCGTTATTTGCGCATATCATATCGTAGCTTTCTGAATTATGGTCCCTGATTGCCCGAAAAATCTCCTATGGTCCCTCTGGAGGTTATGATTATTATCCGATTGAAAAAAAGCTTGACTTTATCACCGTTACACCATACCGAAGGTTGAGTTTGAATTTCAGGGAAATTGGACCATAATTGCCAGACAAAATGGCTGCCGTTTGTACTCTAATAGTGTTAAAATATGGTATATCAAGGTTGTGGACCCAGTATAGCTCACAATTTTGATTCGATTTTGATGAAACTTGAAATGCATGTTTATAACCTAAAGATCTTGATTCTTTTCGATATTTGCGCATATCAAATTGTTATTTAATGAATTATAGCCTTTGATTGTAGGTTTTGCTTGTTCTCTAACCATCTCTCGAAAATGTGGGCGTATCCTGCCTGGCAGTGCCAGCTTACTATCTTTTTATTTAAAAAAAAAAAGAAGATATATCTCAGTACACTAGTCTATTTTATAGTATACACATTCAGATAAGCGAGAAATGGTGGTTCACTAACTAGGAGGCTTCTGGTTCAATGTTTGCCGAGAAAGTCCCCTCAAGGGGTTGAACAGGAAACATCGACTATAGTATAGTATGGTAGTCATCGACTCATCGTGATGGGACACAAACCCATTGACAATTGGGACCTGCCAAATAGTAGTCAGAAGTGCTACAGTCCGGGCAGAAATTCCCTTATAGCACACTGCATGTCTTCATCAGCCTTAATCTAGCTGAAAAGTAGGATGTTAATCCCATTTCATTTCTTCAGAAGTGTCAGACAAAAAAGCCAGTTTAATTTGTTGCTTCTGGAGGTAAGGCCCATATTGCAATAGTTCTGGCACGATATATCACGATTCATCTTCTCACGATTCAAGTAATGGATCGGGAGACGCTGAATCAAATTGATGTATTGTTATTCTGTTTTATGTTTCTTTGGTTGCTTCAGTAATTAACCCATTACTCTTAATTATCTGTATCTAGCATTACACAAGCATTTTTAAATTGTTTTGGACATTACTTTGATCCGCATCAATGTTGAGATATAAAACTGTTTTATTTTTTCAACATCGTCAAGTTTTAATATATCAATTATTCATTTATCCTGTTGTTTTCTTGGTAAATATTGAGGTGATTTGCAATGTTTCATATCGATACTGCAGTGGCAATACCAAACTCTACCATGCAAACATTTACGAATACCGTGAATGCTGGACAGTGATAGCCTTGTCATTTATCCTGTTGTTTTCTTGGTAAATATTGAGGTGATTTGCAATGTTTCATATCGATACTGCAGTGGCAATACCAAACTCTACCATGCAAACATTTACGAATACCGTGAATGCTGGACAGTGATAGCCTTGTCATCTGGTAGACTGCTTATAATTTACATGCATTGTTTAGATTAGTGAAATGAAGAAATCTACTGAATTTTAACAATTTCTATAGGTACCACTCTTAACAGGATTTATTTGAAGTCTTAAGGCATTGTTCACTTTAGTAAAACCAGACAATTTTTAAAAAAATTATCATTTGCTGATCAATTTTAAAATGATGCTTAATTGTCCGATGATTGGAATGAATACATGGAAATGGGGTCGTATATTGTCGTCGCCTCTGTCCGTCCACAATTTCTTGTGAACACTCTAGAGGCTAAAGTTCATATCCGATTGACTTTACATTTATACACAGTGTTTAAAGTCATGAGGCGAAGAAGCCTATTGATTTTCAGTAATTTCCGATATTTACTGCTAGAGTTATGGTCCTTGATCACTTTGAAAAATCTTGTGAACACTCTATAGAGGCTAAAGTTAATATCCAATTGACTTTAAATTTATACACAGTGTTTACACTTGTGGACGCTCCAGAGGCTAAAGTTAATAACCGATTGACTTTTGACGTAAAATTTATCATGAGTCGAAGAAGACTTGATTTTCAGCGTTTCCGATAATTACTGACAGAGTTATGGCCCTTGATCAATTTCAAAATTTTGTGGACGCTCTAGAGGCTAAAGTTAATTATATCCGATTGACTTTAAATTTATACACAGTGTTGAAGGTCATGAGACGAACAAGTATACTGTGTTTCAATGAATTTTGATAACTTGAACAGCATGGAGGAGAACTTTATAAAAGCCAAACAATTCGAATGATTTTCTGATAATTACATAATGGGTTGTTACTTTTAATCAGATTTTAGTGTATTATAAATGTTTCATTACCGAAAAAAGTAAAATATGCGACAACTCTTGTTGGCTGCCCGGACGATTTAGCTGCTGTGGGCGTATGTTTAGTTGCCTGGCAACCTATCTTCTTGTCAGTGAGTGTCCGTGATCTTGTCTTCACATTATTGTTATTATACAAGATGCAGATTTTCCTTTTTATTTGCCTTTTAAATTCAAAATACAACAAGCGTTTTGAATCTGCTAAATTGACTGCTGTGGCTGTAAGTTTTGTTGCTTGCTAACCTATCTTTTTTGTTCTCTAGGAGTGTAGTCTATTTTATACTAAGAGATTTTGTTTGGAATGTGTTTATACTAATATAAATGAATTTCCTTTAGAGATTCAGGAGGTAAGATAGAGTTATTTAAACTGTTGGCTAATATAAAATTCAATAAATTAGTTGTACGCTAATTATTCCAATTCTGAAATATCTGTCAACTTACCAGTCTATTTATATTTATCCATTATAGTCTGATTTTCGTTAACATTAATATCAGATGGGTTATTTTTCCACCAGGTTTCAGTGTGATTTCCCCATTTCAATGGTGCAGGGCAGAGGTCCTGGCAAAGAGAATGTCTAGCAGTCCAGATGGGAAGAAAAACCAAGGACCTGTGTACCGTATTTCCTCTAATCAGCACCCCTTGACCCCCGGAGCTTATTTCTTTAATCGCAAATTGAATTAAGGGTAAAGCCGTCATTTACCATGGACATTGGGCCGGAGAATCTTTTGAATTACGGCATTTGATCACAAGCAATCTAATGTCTATTAGAGACCCGGCGCTTATTTTCTCAACTATCCTTGACCCCCCGGCGCTTATTAGAGGCCCGGCGCTTATTGGAGACCCGGCGCTTATTAGAGGAAATACGGTACATGTTGTTGTGCATGTTAAAAAACCTGTGACAGTTTGAATTTGAATAAGAGTGGGCGAAATTCCCCTTATGACACACTATGAAGTTTGTGCCCTTCATTAGCCCAGTCAGTCAAGATAAACAGGATGTTAAATGGTTTAACTTAAACCCCATACTAATTTATTCCAGGAAATAAGAAAAAAACAGAAAGGTTCATAACAGGATTCCTTACCCAGATACATGAAAGTTCAACAAGATCTGTTTCTACTATATTAACTTATTGTAAGTTAACAGGATTCCATAACCAGATACATCAAATTGAAATAAGATCTGTTTCTACAATATTAACTGATTGTTAATAAAGGACTGTACAGAAATGAAATTGAGGTTTAACATCCTAATTTCTGCACTGACTTAGGACAAAAGGATCTCAGTAATGCAAGGATCAAAGTAACTAGTAAAGAATGAAAGATAAAAGATAACAGAAACGGGAGAAGAGATGGGGTTTAACCTCCACTCAACACAACTAGGCCATTTCGGGACTATCATAATATGGTTTAATTTTATTTCAATAATTCGCTTGCGCATAGGGTTCTTTAGCAGTGGGAGGAAACCGGAGTGCCCGGAGGAAACCCACAAGGTTGAGAAGGTGCCACATACGCTCACAACAGGGCTAGAAACCACAGCCGCGAGCCAGCCAGCTAGAGGTCAAAGCGCTGCACTCTAGACCACTAGGCCATCCCAACCCCCCGAAACGGGAGGAAAAACCGTAATGAATACTTGGTCATATTCGAATAAAGAGAAAGCTAAATGTCTTTTAATTAAACTTTGACATGTAATAAAATATATTTTCAAACTGCTCAGAGTAGTTTTTAAGATGTCAGAATTTAATATCCGGTATACTAGAACTTTTAAACTTTCTATAAATCTGTACATCACACTTTTCTAAGAAAGATTTCCATAAAGGCCATTTTAACATAAGCTATTTTTAATACTTATAGCTTATTAAAGATACATTATGGGATAATTTAATAGAGAGTTGGCCATACTTGCTAAAACAGTTCAAAAGTATATGATGAAAGAAGAATATATTGAAAATTTCAGTCAAATTACTTTATTCTGTACAAAGTTAATAGCGTTGTAATATTTGACTAGAAATGGGGGCCCAAATGTGTCTTCACCTTGGTAGATCGTTTGATTGACAGGCGTTTAACTCCACCTACATAATCTCGATTATCAAGTAAACTTTTCAATGGCATGTGGAATATCGCTCAACAGCGGCTATGTTAAGTACACTCTATCATTTAGCCCCAATCTAACTGATGACGTAAACATAACAGTTAATGATATCATCACTGTGCACCATATTTGATTAAATCAATCAGTGAAATTCTATTTAAATCCAAGCTGTAGCCGAGCCATCCGTGGGCTACAGAGTTGATTTTGGACTTGTTGTTTAAATTAAGATCTAATTTATTATTTCTATAACATCATCTGAAGCCTTACAATAAAAAGATTTAGCTCTTGCATAATGTATCTTTAAAAAAACTTCACTGATAATAATAAATGACAATGAAAGCAATACTGGATTATTTAGATATTTATTTAGTTTTATATACATAAACATTTATGATAATTTACAAGAATAATATTTGTAAATCGACAGACGGATCACTGTAAAGAAATACATAAACTACAAAGTCAAGTTGATAATAACTTTTAATATGCAGAGAAGAAAAAGCAAACTGTTATATAATTAATGGGTTGTTGTGAAAATTATACTTCTATGTTAAATCTGTTGCATTTTGAAATATCACTCTATGCTTGAGATTTACATACAAACAGATTTTTTAAAAAAGAATATTAGATTTATTAGATTCATACAATCACTGAATAAAGAATTACTTTGCACCGTTTTCTATTTACATGAGATATAACATTGTATCTAAATGAATTGACACTTAACAAAACAAATAATAACCAGTATTTCACAGTGAACTCAAAAGCTCTATTCACTAGATTCAATGTAATAAGATGCACAATTTTATTAAAACAGATCCTATTTTTTTGTTTTTTATAGTTCAAAATTTTGTTTTGTCTTCACCTCACTTGGATCTGGCGTTTTAGTTGATGTGAGGAATTAACCAATGGACCAGTCTGTTATGGCGAAAGCCGTTTGTATGACCCCCTGGTACAACTGGTCAGATCTTCATGTCGTGAAGGTCATTGAAAGTATAAAAAACAAATGAAATATAGATCTGTATTTTGAACTAAAATAAGCAACCCTACATTTTTCATCTAACAGTAAGCATTGCACTGAACTTAATAAGTTGCTGCAATTATGAAATGATTTTGATGTTCAGTTTCTGAAACTTTGGAGGTCTTATATTTAAATTGAACACTGCTTTTGAATGTTTGACCAAATCCTATCAAAATATTTTGATTTTTTTTGTAAGTCTGAACAGCTATATTACATTGAATATAGTAATTATAAATAAAATGTAATTTATTTCACATCGCTACAATCAAATCCATCTTTCCCCTTAACGCATTGTATTACAATTTTGTACACTCTGAAACATTACAAAACAATCAGGTCTCTCCTATCATAAAAATACACCTTACTACTTAATTAAAAGCAATTCAACTTAGTAATCTATCAAATTACTTGTTAACAGAATGAGTCCCCCCTCCCCTCACCACAGAGAATGTCAATACATTGTTTTATAATAATTAACTGTTTAAGCTTGAATGATAAAAGTTTTTAAGGGAGACTGAAATCGAAATACATGCCCTTTCTCAATACAAGATTTTATCTTGTAAATCTATTGATGATGTTATGAATTACGAACTAAACATCTAACAATTTTATTGTAATGTTCTTTGTCCTTCAGAAATCTGTCCTTGACCTTTATTCACATCACTTATACAGACCCACTGGCCTTCAGTTGATTCCTTCCATAAACTCACCTTGAAAAAATTATTAGGAAACATTGGTCAACGAAATTACTTTTAACGAGAATCAGAGAATATAACTGTCTTATTAACAGAAAAAATACAGAGCAGAAGACTGAAGAGAACCTATGATACAGCATATTCCTGAAGCAATGGCCCGAGAAATCCCTCTTAGGCCACTGCTGGATTGGCTTCTGATACTTGAGCTTTTGGGGGAGTGTGTCTATTCTTCCCATTCAAACCAATCTATCCCATGTACAGCACCATGACAGCCCTTCATTTAATCTGGGGTCTTCCGTAAACTTTGGACAGTGATTTAAGGTATTAAAACGGTAAAAGTCTTGTTCGTCTCATTGTATAATGTTGATAGCCTCGTTTGTCACGCAATTAGCTTTT
Organism: Patella pellucida; assembly: GCA_917208275.1. NCBI lineage: Eukaryota > Metazoa > Mollusca > Gastropoda > Patellidae > Patella > Patella pellucida. The sequence continues at coordinate 48,774,532 of OU795042.1, read as the reverse complement.
CTGCATTATTCTGCTATTTACTGGTTAATTGGGCATAATAAAATCGTGAGTCAGTCATGAGGTAACGTTATATTTGGTCCAATGTGGAGCTATGTTTAAAGCGTAATCAAATTGTTACGCAGTTAGCTATTGGTTGTTAATCAGACTATTGATCAGTCACAAATTGGAACAGAAATTTGCTTCCATTAAAGCAGTGTTTAGTGGGATTAGCTCTAATCAAATGAAACACTGCGGGGAGTATGATGATACAGTGCTCTAAAGTGCTTTAATAATAATATACAATCATTTAGAACAAAACTATAATATCTACTGATAGAGAATCGGTTGCAGACCAGTTATTTGACCCTTAAATTGATAATCTCTCTCACGAACATGAACGTAATAGACTTTATACCTAGTCTCAGTTTTAATGATATTTTTGAAAGTGATTTTCTGTGTTACCAGTGCTTGTGGATTTAAATACTCCAGCAAAGACTGACTCGTTTCTAGACGACTTCTGATGATGTACATTGTGTACTTGTACCAGATTAAGAAAATGTATGGGTCTGTTGCTGGTGTACAAATGTCTTTCAGGACTTACCTTGTTATCTCCCCCAGATACAGCCAGTATATTTCCTGTGATGCTCCAACTAACATGCCACACAACATCATTAAATTTCTGTAAAACTTTTGATGACCAGGTATTACTAGTTCCATCATTGGTCCAAATTATAACTCGACAATCCTGCAATTTTATCAAAAAGCATTAAAAATTATAAAAAAGCCCAGTATATAAAATCAGATTTCTATTAAAAAGAGAAATACATGACAAATATATTTGCTTTTTCAGACTCATTGATATGATAAAATCTTTATCAGATGATATCAGCATCCTAGAGTGTCCACAAGCAATGGTAGATGATGGATTAAACAACGTCACTTACGTGTATAGATGTGATGACAATAGAGCCAAATATTCATTCTGACATAAAATAATGGATGAAATGTCTAGATGACTAGACTTGATAAACATGAATAGAAACGTGTTAAGACTTCAGTATGGCACATTGAAAGACAATAAAAAAAGTGATGTGAAATCATTTGAAAATAACAAACGCTAATGTCAAATAAAATACACAGATTCGGGGCTAGCTTCCACAGATTTAACTCATAATAAAAAACAAACTAAAAATAAGAGAAATGAAAAAAGAAAAAGGGGGGCTGTTTCGCAAACACTATACTATGTGAAATAAGAAATATAAATGAAGGCATATTGAAGAAAAAAACCTTTACAAGCACGTAGACATTTTCGCGAAATGTGGTAGGGATCAAAACATACGTGTGTGAAAGAGTTCAAATGTATTAATGACAAAGTTAGAGAGAGAGAGAAATGGGGTTAAACATCCACTCAACACAACTAGGTCATTTCGGGACAAATGCTTGCTTGGTGTCTTTAGGAGTGGGAGGAAACTGGAGTGCCCGTGGAAAACCAACATGGTTGAGAAGGCGCCACTATCTCCATGCCACATACGCTCACACCAGGGCTCGAAACCACAGTCGCAAGCCAGAGGTGGCCGGCAAGCTAGAGGTTGAAGCGCGGCACTCTAGACCACTAGGCCTTCCCCCCCTCCCGGGACAAAGTTAGAGCATAAGTCCTTATTTCTATAAAACAGAATACAACTAATACAAAAAATATGAACATTTGATGTTTACATTTGTTTTTACTAACCTGAGAACAAGTAGCTATTATACTCTTTGGTAAACCTATAGATGGAGCCCAAGCTACATCACGCACCCAATCACTGTGACCTTCTAGTTTCTGTTCTTCTATCCATTGACCATCTTCTTCTCTAAAGTCAAATAAAAAATAGATCAGTTTATACAATGAATGGGATAGTACACCATTGAGAGAAACATATTGCACTAGAAAATTAAACAGATCTTACAGAAAATCTACAAATGTAGTGCTAAATTACAAGCACATGTCATTAAAAGGTGTATGGATATAATGTCATGTATAAATTTACATTGAGGTGGAATATGTGGTCAGTTGGGCATAGAATGGGTGTTGAACATTTCTTTAAAATAAAAATTATGCCATTATGAGACTTAACATGTGAGAAAATGTTGTCATGTCAGTGGTCTTCATCAAATTCCCCCTGTCAACGAACAAGAATATCATGTTCTTCCAGGCCCATTTTAGCCCAGAGTATTTCACCATGGCCCATGGTAATGCCTATTGACAAATGGACTAGTCGCATTGAGGAAAAACAAAACCACTAAAGCTTTTGCCTGGGTTATGAATTGTGTTATATCTTTCATCAGTTATATAAAATTAACATGTTAATTTACCTCCATATTTTGACTAGATTATCACAGCCACCTGATACGATACGTTTGACTGTAGGAGGTCTATTTCCTGTATCAAATAAAGCATTAGGTGTAACAGCTGGAGCCCAACTTACAGCATTACATCCAATCTACAAATACAAAAAAATAATCAACACTCCAAGTCCAATCTATAAATACAAAGAATAATTAACACGCCAATCTACAAATACAATGAAATCAACAATCAAATCCATAAAATCAAAAAATAATCAACCTACACTAGTAAGCACATGTTTCATGAATGGTAATATACGCATGTAAGTCAGAATCAAAACAGTATTCATTTCAACATCAATACCAAACTTTATAGAAGCTAATAAAAATATATAATCTTTACTTACAGAATGTGCATTATTAATTTTTTTAGAATCCCAGGTGCCATCGCCTGTAAGTAAAAATAAACCCCCAGCAGATTAGTACATTATACATCTATCATTTTAGGTAATAAATATTCTTCATGTAGTTATATTAATTTACAATGTGTGAAATATAATTGAACAACTACAGAGATACAGCATCAACTAATATCTTTCTTTCGAAGACAAGCTTTGTGAAAAAAAACAAATAGTTACCTGTACTTGATAAAATAGAGATTGTTCCATCTGAACTACCACACGCTAACAATAAACCAAATTCATGAGGTGCAAAAGCTACTGAATTTACTGCAAATAAACAAATTGAAATTAGTTAATTTTAAGGAAATAAATACCATGAAACCCAAAGAAAAATGAATATCCTAATTCTCATATTCAATCCGATTCTTTCAAATTATTCGGAATATCAATAACGCTTCTCTTCATTCCTTTGTGAACAACCTCTCCAAATCTTTGAAATTTAACAATCTCTGCAACCTGTAGATTTTTCACAGGCAATTTGTAGAAAGATGACACCGATGATGATGTCCACATTCAATGTGTGTGTATAAAAATATTTGAAGGATTGTTTACCTGAAGAATCATGATTAGAATATTCATAGAGTTTAGCCCAGGTACCATTAGTCTCTTTCCAAATAATTACTTTTCTATCATAACCACATGATGCCAGTGTGCTACCAAACATAGGATGTGCCCAGGCTAACTGCCATACTGGTCCTTCATGTCTGAAAATTATAAATATTATATTTCCTCACTCTCTACGATAGAGATCTGAACTTTTCATGTAGGTATATTTACCAAATCAAATTTCAAAGGAAGTAAATCCAACCTATTGCTTTCAAGATATACTCTGTATGACGAAATCCATACAGGAATGCATTTCACATAAATAAAAATATCAATACCAAGAATATCCTACCCTGTGAGATCTGATATTAATGTTTGTTGTCCATTTCTCACATCAAAAACTTTGATTGATCTATCCGATGAACAGGTGGCTAATTTTGTACCATAATAATCTAACTGAGCATCATGCTGAAAATAAAACATGTATAGACATTCTGTTATCAAAGTAAAATAATTTATTCTACATGTCACATTACAATATATGCAGATTCTGCACACACTCACGTCTCACAGTAAGCTACAACAGATGACTACCTTGCCCAGAGCATTGTAAATTATTATAGCTTCGTTTCTGAGTCACTTCGTGAACGCCTTTTGAAATTATCATGGAATCTAACTTCAATCAAATTCAAAACTTCACTTCTAAACTTGAGTAATTAATCTACAATCTACATACAATGTATCTTTTTGGAAAAACCCAATTTTATTGTCAAATTAAAATGAATAGGGGTAGACTTCAGGTTTATATTTACTAAGTACAGAGATACATACCACCATGTCCTCATGGGCAGTGTCAATTGTGTTCAATACAGACACCTGAAACATAGGATATCATATTATTATTAAAAGAATCATACATATGTGGAAATATTCAATTGCTGGGATATGGAAGATTCATGTAGTTAACCCGTCCACAAACATTGGTGTTGACTCGTCTACATGTATGTAGTATTAGTTATATGTTGTCCACAACTAATAGCAGACTCGTGTAAGCTTATGCATGTTAATTGTATGGAAAAAGTCTACGCTAATACAAAATGTATACATTGTATGTGTTTTTTAAAATAAAAAAATCCCAAAATGCAAAACATAAGAGTTTAATCAGAAAACTAGAAATACATAGGGGTAGTTTATCCAGTCACCTCATAGCAACCTCAAATAGAATGGCAATAGTCTGCCAGTAGATGTCAAGACAATTATACAGTATACATGTAAGTGTACTGAGTGATGCTTTATTGTTGTATGTGTGTAGTTTTCTTAGTTTTTGATATGAGTATAATTTTTACTCATATCCAAAACTAAGAAAACTACACACATACAACAATAAAGCATCACTCAGTACACTTAATTATAATCACTAAGAATACTATCAATATGAATATCCATAACATATCCAATCCTGTGTGAACAAATGAACCAATCTCATGTGGATGCTTCTTAATGGGTGCCACTGGCAGTCAAGTAGTCCACAAGCAAAGTCATCCACAGTAAAGTCGTCCACATCCCTTGCAAACGACACATCAGTGCTTGACCACTCCGAAATAGGTACACATGATGTAATCGTATGCATCCCTTGGTGAAGTCGTCCACAACTAAGAATAAGAATCGTACACAACTATTGGTGATGTCGTCCACAACTAAGAAAAAGACTCGTACACAATTTATTCGTACTCAAATGCCGATATTATTTGATTTCAAATCGAATCACCTATGTTTTTGAAATAAAGTTAATCGTATTGTTGTATTATTGTATGGTCTTTCTTTTATTAGATTGGCATTATGATTTTAGTTTGTTTTGATAGTTTGTTGTTCAATGATGTTTAGCTTTTTTGATTAGTATTAACTTAATACTAATCAAAAAAGCTAAACATCATTGAACAACAAACTATTAACCATGTTTTTGTAATAAAGTATATTCGCTTTTAATTGACAGTATGATTGTAACATTTTTGATTAGTATTAACGTATTTACGATGTTTTTGTAATAAAGTTTATTCAAATTTTGTAATGAAGTATGCTTGTATTGTTTGTTAATTGGCGTTATGATTTTATTTTTTTAGCACTTTTGTTTGTTTGATAAGTATTATCGATGTTTTTGTAATAAAGTATTGATTATTATTTGGTGTTTTATTATAGCAAAGATTTTTCTGAAGTTTAAACACGTCGCCCATTGAAGATTAGCTAAATGCAACTCACTGTCATAATAATTGTTGGGTATATATTGACCGTAAATTTAACATTCATTACCTTCATTAGTTCTTACTGATTTATATCATAAGCTCTAATTGAAACCAAAATATTTAATATGGCTAGTGTCTGTGTCGTTTGTTTCACGGACGTGCATCCCCGACAAGAGGCATTGCAATGCAATATTTAGGATCGCTGACAACATCGGACATGAGTCGGGAGACGTATCATTAGATCGTTCATTGAGAGTGTGCAGTTTTATTGTCAAGACTGCCCTATAGAACTGCCCAACGCTCTATCCTTCACAAGTGATCTGGAGGTTGATGTCGGTGTGACAGGGGACACGTAACCCTTTAAGGCTTTTAAGATTTTGGGTCAATTCTTTCGTTTGGTGACCCGATAATCGATTCCCATTCCTTCAGATTTAGAGGTCTCTACACAGTGAATGGTCCATGTGCTGCACTTGAAAACAAAAGGTAAATTTCACCAACACATTATTTTTATAAAAAAAAGGTTTTATCAAATCACTGCATAAAACAGTTTGGGAAACCGGATTCCATTTCAAGTTGAAGACTGTTGGTTTAAGTTGTTTGAAAACGTATCACATATATTGAGTAAGTTGCTCTGCCCTAAGGTAGGGGATCTTAATGGATTTTAACACAAAATTAAAGAGTTTTATTCTCAAAACACTATCGGGATTGACCCTTTAAAGAGGCAGTAAAGGAAGAAATTTGAGACAATAGCGGGGGGGATCTTTAAATAAAATATGGGAATTATATGAACAGGGGGAAAAAAGTGTATCAGGGCTGTTAAAGGACGTCCGGGTCGTTTAGTAAGGCAAAAGAAATTCATTTGTGCATGGGGCTTGTTGTATTATTGAAATTGTTATATTAATGAACTTGTTTATAAATATGTTAGTTATTTAATTTGTTATATTAATGATTAATGCCGGGAGAAAGGGTTACCACGCAGAAAAACTATACTAATAATTAACAAACCAACAGTGAGGCTGATGTCCCCCGCCGAAATCCCAAAATAATAAGATGACACATATTAATTAATCGAACATTTATTTCTTTCAAAATATTAGCTTTAGCTCTTAAATGTTTATTATTGAACTTAGTCAAGACATTCGCCTAATGATCCTCTACATTAAGTTCAAAATTCTACCTCAATTAAAAGCAGAGTTATGTTCCAAAGTCTTGACCAATAAAATTGCTAATCGCTCCTTAGCCTAAGCAGAAAATTTGCACCATCTAACTTAGTCAACAAGGTAATGATAAAATGAATCTATATCACTTACATCACTTCATTACAACTAAAGTTATCGTGCCCCGAAGCATCAACCAATAATCAGATTGCTTATCGTTCTGTTTACCTTAAGCAGAAAATGTTGATTATCGAATTTGGTCAATGTATCGGTGTAATAAAGCTAAAGCTATACACCAAGTGTTCTCACTCTCACTTAATCAGAACTTAATAAGCATCAACCAATCAAATTGCTTATCTCTGCTTACCCTAAGCAGAAACTGCTCACTTTCGAACTCCATCAAGGTATTGACATAATAAACACCTACATTAAGTGTATACATTCTAACTCAATTAGAATGAGAGTCATTGTATTCCAAAGTCTGGGCCAATCAAATTGCTAATTGCCCTGCTTACCATGAGCAGAACATTGTCATTATCAAACTCAGTCAAGGTATTGATGATGTAATGAAACTACACACCAAGTTTCATTACTCTCACTTAATTAGAATTTAAGTTATCGTGCCCCAAAGCATCAACCAATCAAATTGCTTGCCTCTGCTTACCCTAAGCAGAAAATGCTCATCTTCGAACTCCATCTAGCTAGGCATTGACCTAATAAACACCTACACTAAGTTTGAATATTTTAACTCAATTAGAATGAGAGTTATTCAGTTCCAAAGTCTCGACCAATCAAATTGCTTATCGCTCTGCTTACCCTGAGCAGAAAATGCTCATTATCAAACTTAGTCAAGGTATTGATGTAATGAAACTATACACCAAGTTTCATCACTTTCACTTAAATAGAACTAAAGTTATCGTGTCCCAAAGCATCAAAAAATCAAATTGCTTATCTCTGCTTACCCTAAGCAAAAAATGCTCATCTTCGAACTCCATCTAGGCATTGACCTAAGTTTGAATGAATGAATGAATGAAATGGGGTTTAACGTCCTACGCTTAAGCACCGTACCTGGGCTAATTGAAGACGGGCATACGCCACAGTGTGCAATGAGGGAAATTTTGCCCGGGCAGCGGCGCTACGGCCTACTCTTATATCGAATTCCAACTGCCAAGGGATCTTTTACGTGCACTCCAATTTGTACACGGGACCTCGGTTTTTCGTCCCATCCGAACGACTAGGCAGCTGTCCTTGTCAGGCCCTCCTTCTGCATCACTGACAAGGGGAAATCACGCCGGAAAATCGAGATGAACTTTCTCGGCCAATGCAGGGATCGAACACTCAACCTCCAGGCTAGCGAACCAGCGCCTTATCCAGACCTAAGTTTGAACATTCTAGCTCAATTAGAAGGAGAGTTATTGTGTCCCAAAAAGTGTGACAGACGGACAGACAGATAAACCCATTTTAATAGTCCCCTGCTTTCTTTGAAAGGCGGGGGACAAAAATATATTATGTGTCATGAAAGTAAACTATGTCGTGTGGACGACTCCACCAATGCCACCAACATATTACTATATCCAGAAATTATACGGAGTCGTGTGGACGACTCCAGTAACAATTTATTATGTCAAGAAATTATACTAAGTCGTGTGGATGACTCAACCAACAAGTGTGGACGACGACTTAACTAGATTTTTCACGTGGACGACTTGATTGGCATTCTCCTTAAAGGGCCAATCCCGATAATGTTTTTGAGAATAAAACTCTTTAATTTTGTGTTAAAATCTGTTAAGATCCCCTACCTTAGGGCCGAGCAACTAACTCAATAAATGTGATACGTTTTCAAACAACTTAAACCCACAATCTTCATCTTGAAATGGAGTCCGGTGTCCCAAACTGTATTATGCAGTGATTTGATAAAACCAGAGTTTTAATTTAAAATAATGTGTCGGTGAAATTTACCTTTTGTTATCAAGTACAGCACATGGACCATTCACTGTGTAGACCTCTAAAGGAATTGGAATCGATTATAGGGTCACCCAACGAAAGAATTGACCCGAAATTTTAAAAGGGTTACGTGTCCGGATAAGCTGTTTTAACACTCACGTCTATATGACTCAATATTTTGAGCTGAAATTTTGAGTCAGGGTATATACACCAGTCTTCTATAATTTGGCGTTTAAATTTCATACGTACTCAGACTTTTTGGGGGGGGGCTCTGTTATATCCGGGACAGTCCCTTTAACAAGATTTTTCGTGTGTTAATGTCTGTTGATGTGTTTCCCAATCAATCTAAGATTCTATCCATGAATCTGAATGTGTTCTAAGTCTAAGCCCAAAGTCAAAGTATCTCTTTCATAATTCATCTTAAAGGAGCTAAATCGCCAACATTTGGGACCTAGAAATTGACAAAAGTGGGTCGCAACGCATATAATACTGTAATATGAATGTATACAAACTGATTAACATTAAATGGTTTCCTTTTTTACTCCAATTTCAAATCATTTTTGTTCGGCGAAATAAGCCAATTAGTTTCAATCCAGGGCAAATTTTTAGCGCCTGGTTATTCCAGTCTACATATCCAGCGTGATACAATGCAACGTGTCGGGCCTCGTCCCTCAATACAACTAGGGCTGAAGCGCATTATGGTACACGACCAGGGGTCACACTGGCTTTCAATTTTTTTCCGCCAAAATGGAATTTAATTTTTATGTAAAACAATGAAGATAATTTTTTCCCGCCAACTTGAATATTTTATCCGCAAAAAATATATGATAAAAACAACACATACCGGTATTATAATAATATAAAACAATTTTATTTCTTGTACATTCTTAAACAACAATATATTTAGAATTTACAAAATCCTTCTTTGCTTCACATTAGCCCAACTAGAAAAGGATTCATAGAGATCCGGTTTATTTTTAGTGATGGGCATCAAATTTGATAGATGTAAAACTATTGCTGACTTTTGAATTTTCACATATTTTCCGCCTGTAGGCTTTAGGCTACGTCAAATCTCAGCCAAGGATTGTCAAATTTCCAGTTTTCATTGAATTTTTGTTTCACGTGTACAATAGGCCAATTGCTGATTTCCGGTACCGTCACTGTATCAGCATCTGAATCATTAATCGTAGTGTCAATTTCATTTCGCCTAGAGGAGGCAACGTCAGACCGTGCTTTAACTTTATAGAACACTTCGGCAGCGGTAAGGAAAAAAAACGCGGACTCGAGAATTGTCGCTATTCAACTCGCTCTTTCGTTTTCGACCCATGGTGATAATATAATTTGAAATAATAATTTCATATTATTATTAGCCATGCTGTTATATTCTTGTCGTATGAATCCACAGTCAATGAAATTCAACTATCAAAGCATGTAACGCTCTTTGAAAAGAGTTGTCGGGCAACGATCAGACATTTTGATTACTTCCCTTGTTTTAATTACGCAACATCAATAGGCTAGTCACCGCTAATCTATTTGTTAAGGTTAATTAATATGATGAGTACTGCTTAGTTAGATATAGGCTATATTATCTGCAATCACCAATCAGTTGAAACCATTAATCCCAGAAAATTGTTTAGTATTACTTAGGACACTTTCGGTATTATCAGCAAGTTAAGTTGATTGATTTATAGTATGCCGCTGTGGTCAATCAAGGATAAATACGATTCGAATTTTAAGGATTTTTTTCCGCTAAGTCCAAAAACTTTATCGCCAAGAAGAAAATTTAATCGCCACTCTCATAATTTTATCGAAAATTGCGACTTTGGCAACCGACAGTGTCAGCCCTGTACAAGACTCGTACGTACCAATGTTAGAAAAATTATTTTATCTTAAATTAGGGGTTTCAGGTCAAAGTTTCAAATAAAAGAAAAAACACATTTAAAAATATTTTGTGAAAATATACATAAAATGCTACCCAAATTTTTTTATTTCATCAAAATATTCTAATTAGATCCAAAGTTATGGAATTTTAAAATCCGAGATTGACGTCAAAATTGTAATCAAAATGCTCTATACCAGTCAATGCGTAGCACGGCACCAAAATAAGTGTTTTCAGTCATATTTGAGTGACGTCGTAAGCGGTATTTCCCCTTCAGAATCGCTATAGTACTAATTTTAAAACTGAAATCCGATTGTTATTGTCAGCTAAGATTTATTAAAATCGTAATAATTTGAATGATAATATGTCAAATATTTATAATCTCGATGAAACCTCAAGAAATTTTTTTATGTTTAGTCGAAATTTAGCAATTTTCAGTCATCAAAACAGCTAAGTCCCATTTTCTACGGCTCTAATTGTCCGATCACAAAATGTTATCTATCATTTGATTGGTTCTATATGAAAATCCCCCGAAAACTAACGATCGGATTCACCAATGAAGTGGGCCGTAGCAATGCCGTCAATGGAAATTAACCGACCGCGTGATGTCAGAGCGGTATTTTCCGGCTAGCGTCACCTGTAAACAAACGGTAATTTCACTTACATTTCGATACTTTTTTAGCCTGAATCTTTGCAGATACCAGTATTGAGATTGATATTAAACGAATGCATTTACATCAATTTGTAATTCAGAATCGTAGATTGAAGTGGGCTATATTTCAGCTGCTGGCTGTCCCGATTTCAAGTCAAAGTGACGTGACCTGAAACCCCTACTTAAATATCGGATATTGGAAGCTCATCTTTTCCCGGTAAGTTTACATCATCATTGTTGATTTCAAATTATTTCAATTGACCAAAAATTCGTGTTTTCGATGTCGAAGATTTTGGAGGATTTTGAGTTACGGACTTAGGTCCTTTAATTAAATGCAATGAACACTGAGACTGATGAGAGCGAGACAAATCAAAACACAACGAACAATTTCATTTTGTTATTTGACATTTGTTGTTTATGTCCAAACTTGAATAATTACCGATCATCTTGTAGTTGTAGCTTATGTTACAAAGATTGGGAAATAAATGCCTTATATATGGAAAAAATTAGAGTAGTTCTTCTCTAAGCTTATGATTGATTTAGCTTGAGTAAACATTTTGAATTAACGAAGATAATAAACGTCATTCGACCATTCGTTAACCGCCCGGTTGAAATAACAGTTATCAACACAAAAAAATTGCAATATTTCTGATGTTTTTTTAAACTTACCATCGTCACAGTCAACCTCGATACGATTCAGCCAACTTAGCTGGTTGTTTAATATGTAACTATCTCTCAGCTAATGTGAAATATGTTGATAAATGTTCCAAAAATGGCCAAGAAAATCCAAACTATCTAAATTTCTACTTTGTGTTTCAGGAAACGTGGCGAAGTGTAACTTCCGGTTTATGCGTTGTCGAGATCAAGAACCGCAACTCTTTGATAGTTTCCGGGTTGTTTCGCCACAAATTGAGTTTACAGGAGGTTTAGGCCGTTCAACGTGGATTCTTGGTGCATAAACGTTTGGATTAAATCATCAACACAGAGTATTCTTACTCTGTGTCATCAATTAGCGTTTGGATTAAATGATCAAGGTTGAGTCACACTAGTGGATTTATCCTGAGATTTTATATCCATAAGCTAAATCTTTCACGTGAACGGGAAAATTTGTTTCATAGGCCTAATACTAATTCTAGTTCTATGTTCTGACCTACGCCTACGGACAAAACCTTAATTAGAACAAGTCTTATTCTCGTGACGTAGAATGTGTCCTCTGAATTGACCCATAGATATCTACGAATTGACCAATCAAATGCAAGCGCGCGCTTCCTCAAAATAGCAGACGTCGACCTCTACCGAGAATTTTATTTTTATTTCAATCGCCAAAGCGTGCTGTGGTCTATAAAATCTGAAGATTGCCATAGGCCTAAACGCGATAAAAGACAGAAAGCAATGAGAGCCATTGCACGAGATGGGGAAAATTGGACAGGTAAGTTGTTTTATTAAAGCCCCAATACCACTCTTGTTGTAACTGAATAGGCCTAGTAATCCCTAATAATAGCCTATGTTCCAATCTTTATTCTGGTCAACAATTTGTACTATTTTACAATATTTCAATAAAAAACTGATACAAATTCCATCTTGTCTTAACACACCTAATTTTAAAAATTGGAAAAATTCAACTACATGCCGTAACATGGTTTTAAAAGCCTTGCGTGAGCACTTTCAAATGTAATTTGGATTTAAACATATTTTCGAACCCTGGACAAGTAAGATAGGTTGTAATGGATAATTTACACTACAGGTAGGGCAAAAACATCTTGCAGTAGTAAGAATAAGGCGAAAAAAACTTTCTGGACATGTCAAGCCAGCAAGAGTGTTATTGTCCCTTTAAAGTACAATTTAGCGGGAATACAAACCATTCACTTGATTTGATAATTATTAAATTTTACTATAGTATAGTTATTACAAAAATGAATGTAAGCACCAGTGGGCAGTCCCCACATGGAGTAGCCTGCCATGGGGCTAACACCCCTATGAGAAATTTTATCCCTCTACACGGACCACCTCACGTGACTCCGCATGTTAATCTCACCAATAAGAATCTAGCAGGTAGTTCTGGTGAATTGGCTGCGGGGGGAGGAATTTCGACTAACGTGACAAAACAAATTACCCATAAGGGTAACCTATTAAATTCTGATAATTCTGATAATTCTAATAATTTATATGTAAACTGTGAATTTTGTCAACTGTCTATCGGTGCTTGTCACTATAGACAATGTAAATTGTGTACTGATTACAATGAAGCCCACACTTTTAGTAGCTCTGTTACTGGTAGATGCTACCATGTTTCTACAGATATCAATATTAATTGCAATACGCAAAATATAATATATTTATTAACCTGCAATTACTGCAGATTACAGTATGTTGGGGAGACAAGTAAGTCTTGTAAAACTAGGTTTAATGGTCATAGATCTGCCGGAAAATCTGAAAATGCACATAAATTATTATATCAACATTTTTAAAAATAGTCCCTGTAAGGATTTGGGGTACAATGTACAGGTAATTGAAAAACTTCCCGGTTCAGGGCACCTCGCCAATGGTAAAATTGACCCTGCTGTCACTAAAAAAAGAACTTATGCAGAGGAAACCTGGATTACCAAATTACAGACCATTTTTCCTTACGGTCTCAATGATCGATTCAAAAACACCGATTACAACAATCGCGATGAAAACACTTTGATTACCAGAAATTGTTACAAAAAACTTGACCATAATTTTCATAATAAAAAAACGTTCCATAAAAAAGTCGAAATTTCAAAAAGACCCGGAAAGTATTTTGAATGAATTGTATTCTGTATGCCAATGCCATACTTCTGAAAAATTGTCCTGTGCTGCCTGTGTAATGAACTTAGCCCGACAAATTGTACACACTTTGAAAAAATCTACAGCTAAAAAACTCGGTGTCCTCATACAGGACATCATCCATTCTAATCAACTTAATGAACGCTTTCTTCCTCAATACTACGATGTTATTACCGATTTGATAAACAGTAAATTTTCACCCAATTATTCGATACAGCCTCATAAAGTGCATAAGAAAAAACCTGATGTGCTATGTAAAATCCTTTTCACGGATAAACATATACAAGACATTGGACTGAATAGAATCTTCAGAGACCGTTCAGTTATAAAATCTATACCAGGTACTATTCCTAAAATTTCACCTACAGTCGTATACAAATTTTTACCTCCTATCCGTAATAAAATATTTAACTACCATGAAACTATCGAAAACCTAAACGTACAAGAATTTATTGAAAATTACGATAATACTACATGTCAATGCACCAACTCTCCCTTTAAAGATACATTTCATGACCATATACTGACAGGAAACTTTGACATTATCGAAGATAAAAATCTTAGAAATCTCTTCAGATTGAGACCACAATTTCGGGAACAGCCAAATAGGACTAATTTTAAAAAATTACATAATGATCTCAAATCCCAAATTAGGAAATGCATTGTAGCCTGGTCTGATAAATTTCGTGCACCTCTTGAGTCTTTTGGAGAGTGGAAAAATGCTGTGTTTGATCTCTTGTCAAAAAGAATCAAATATATCAAACTTAAACAAGACACCCGCCACCAGAGGTTCTAAAAAATGCATCTGCAGTTGAGTGTCTTACCACTCTCCAAGAGAGATTTGTTCTAACACCTGTCGATAAGGCCAGGAATAACATTGCCTTTATCTGTAAAAAGTACTATATTAAAAATATTCTGACTGAAGTTGGACTCTGGCCCAACACAAATAATGACACTTATAAATGCATTACGGATTTAACTAAACAAGATATCTTGCACAACCAATACTCTTTTAACAGGAGTAATAATATTAAAGACAATGTGAAAATAGATGCACTACCGTACATTTATTCGATACCCAAATTTCATAAAAACCCAGTAAAATTTAGATATATAATATCCTCCAGTGTTTGCCAGACAAAACCTCTAGCGCAGACCATCACCAAAGGCCTTAAATTATGCCAAACCCAACATGCAATTTGGTGCAAAACACTTCGAAATTACACTGGTATTAATAGTTTTTTCATTATTGATAAAAAATAAACCTATAGTAGAGACTATAGATAAAATCAATAATAAAGATAATGCAAAAACAATAGAAACGTTCGATTTTTCTACTTTGTATACTATGCTCCAACATGCAGATCTTAAAAATAATTTGGATTGGTTTGTAGATAAAGCCTTTAATGGAGCTTTCGGAAAAGGCAGAAACTTGATGGCCATTTACTCTCAAGATGCTAGATGGATTATAAAACCTCGCAATGCCGAAACTGTAATTTTTGATAAAGAAAAATTTCAAAACATAATACATTTTCTCATTGACAATGCCATATTTGAGGTTGGGGATCAGATAATACAGCAAACTATTGGTTTACCAATGGGAACTGACCCCGCCCCATTTATGGCAAATGCACATTTACATAAATATGAATTCTATTTTCAGGACCATAAAAGAAAAACAGATTACAAAGTAGCTAAAAGTCTCAACTACACCTTCCGTTACATTGATGACATAACACCCATCAATGATAATGGAAATTTCAATAAATATAAAAGTGAAATATATCCCCCGGAACTAATATTAAATAAAGAAAATTCCGGCACCCAAATTGCATCTGTTCTTGACCTGGACATCAATATCATTAACAATAGATTTAATGTTGGTATTTTCGACAAAACGGACAAATTCGGGTTTGAAGTAGTAAAATATCCGTCAATTTATAGCAACATACCAGATACAACACTATATAATGTTTTCTATTCACAGGCATTACGATTTTTGACCGTATGTAACAACAAAGAACTGTTTCTTTCCCGAATAAAATCCCTGTTTTTTAAATGCACTGCCAAAGGTGGTACACAGTTACGCATATTTAAAGAAATTTTGAAACTTCCGTTTCATCAATATACCAAGTTTAACATTTCTTATAAGTATATAACCGAGTACATATTGGATAATTATCCAATTTAATTTAGTTTAATTTGTATAGTTACGTAGCCATGTTTGGATTATCGCCCTTATTGTTATTATTTTATTACTTCATAAATACACTTACATTGTATGCTTTCTTCTACATTTCTGTTTTGCATTGCTTGTATAGGGTATTTAGTATTATGTTTTGTGCAATTATACAACTTAAAAATTCTAATTGGTTGTTTAAACTCATAGCTTTTAGCATTATTAAATCTTGATTATCGCCCTTTTTGTTAAGAAATTCTATTGACGTCATTGATAACATTACGACGTATTTACGTCACACCATTCAGTTAGCAGACGACTGCCTCCCGAGGCGGTCTACATTTTCTTTGCTTCATTGTGTTGGGCTGTTTGTGCGTTTTCTTGTACGAGTCAATATGTTCAATCTTGAGTGAAGTCTGAGTTGCTTCAGACCCGGGACTGTACAGCGCAGTGGACGCTTACGGCTAGCCCCCGGATCCATTCACTCTTTTTTGAATTGTTGTTTTATTGTTTGTTTCGTTTGCTGTTTCGGAGTATGATGTATTGTCGTTATATTTATCCTTTATGTAAATCATATGTGGCGCAGTCCCCCTGCACTAACTATTAGTGTTTGCAATGTCTATTTTCTGTTTTGTCCGCAGGTTTATCTTGTAATTTTTTTTGTTTGTTTTGCGTGTAGTGCAGTCCTCCTGCATTTACTGTTAGTTAGAGTAGAGTTTTAGCCCTTTGTACTGCAGAATGTTCTCGTTGTCGGGCTTTGCTCCTGTTTGCTCACTACGTACATTTATTATTTTAGCGTTTTCTGAGTTTCTGTCCGGATTATCGGTCCGGATTATCGCCCTTATTATTGTTAAAATTATTTGACGTTCTAACACCTGACGTCAACTGGCAGACTATCGCCATTGAAGAGACGACCACTGACAAGATCGGTCGCATTTTTTTGTTACGTCTTTTTTGTAAATCATTTTAGTGAAGCCTGTACAGCGCCGTGGACGCTTACGGCTGGCCCCCGGATCCATTCACTTGATTTGATAATTGTTTAGTTGAATTTGTATAGTTACGTAACCCTGTTTGGATTATCGCCCTTATTGTTATTATTTTATGACTTCATAAATTATACACTTACATTGTATGCTTTCTTCTACATTCCTGTTTTGCATTGCTTGTATGGGGTATTTAGTATTATGTATTGTGCAATTATACAACTTAAAAATTCTGATTGGCTGTTTAAACTTATAGCTTTTAGCATTATTCAATCTTGATTATCGCCCTTTTTGTTAAGATATTCTATTGACGTCATTGATAACATTACGACGTATTTACGGCACACCATTCAGTTAGCAGACAACTGCCTCCTGAGCCGGTCTACATTTTCTTTGCTTCTTTGTGTTCGGTTATTTGTGCGTTTTATTGTCGGAATGAAATATGTTCAATTTTGAGTGAAGTCTGTGTCACTACAGGCCCGGGACTGTACAGCGCAGTGGACGCTTACGGCTAGCCCCCGGATCCATTCACTCTTTTTTGAATTGTTTTTTTTTGTTTGTTTTGTTTGCTGTTTCGGAGTATGATGTCTTGTCGTTATATTTGTCCTTTATGTAAATCATATGTGGCGCAGTCCCCCTGCACTAACTATTAGTGTTTGCAATGTCTATTTTCTGTTTTGTCCGCAGGTTTATCTTGTAATTTTTTGTTGTTGTTTGTTTTGCGTGTAGTGCAGTCCTCCTGCATTTACTATTAATTAGGTTAAGTTTAACGAGTCAATGTCACGACAATGGCAGTCATAGGCTAACGCGGATTGGCGAGGCCTAGAATCGTTTGTTGAAGTAGATATTATTTTTAGCTTATGTAGGTAGCAATAGGGTATACTAGTCATAATATCTCCAATTCTTTAAAGGGACAGTCCCGAATTTAACAAAGTCTCAAAAATAAAAAGTCGAGTACGTATAAAATTTAAACGCCAAAATATAGAAGAATGGTGTATATACTCTGACTCAAAGTTTCAGCTCAAAATATTGAGTCATTTGGACGTGAGCGTTAA
Source organism: Patella pellucida (assembly GCA_917208275.1). Classification (NCBI taxonomy): domain Eukaryota; kingdom Metazoa; phylum Mollusca; class Gastropoda; family Patellidae; genus Patella; species Patella pellucida. Next base: position 48,756,324 of record OU795042.1, on the reverse strand, counting down.
AACAGCTTATCTGGACACTAACCCTTTTAAGATTTTGGGGCAATTCTTTCGTTGGGTGACCCGATAATCGATTTCCGTTCCTTTAGAGGTCTACACGGTGAATGGTCCATGTGCTGTACTTGATAACAAAAAGTAAATTTTACCGACACGTTATTTTTATAAAAAAAAAGTCTGGTTTTATCAAATCACCGCATAATACAGCTTGGGACACCAAACTCTATTTCCAGATAAAGACTGGCGGGTTAAAATTGTTTGAAAACGTATCACATATATTGTGTTAGTTGCTCGGCCCTAAGGTAGGGTATTTTAAGGGATTTTAACACAAAATTACGCAGCTTTATTCTTAAAAACATTATCGGGATTGACCCTTTAACCAAATATGATATAACATAAATTTATGTAACTATTTTCTGAATCATATCCCTAATTTCTTATGCCTGTCATTCCAAGCGGAAATGACAAGTGTATACAGAGAAATTGGGTTGATCTTATTAGGGGTGATGTACTTTGAACCTAGCAATGGACAGCGTCTAGTTAAGTCCAGACCAGAGTGCACCTTGGTAAAATTTTCCTAGGATAGCCACCCACACAGAATGGAGTAGGCTATTCCTGGAGAGCTTCGAGAGCAGGAAAGTAGAACATCAAACCCGATCCATCCATTCATTCCTTTCCAATTTCATCAACAATTTATAGGCTACATTTTCATTTGAATCTCGTGGAGGGACCGGACCTGGGGAAAAAATCCATATTTCAACTACAGACTTCATCAAAGTAACTAGTAGATTTTCCAGAACACCTCTGTTGGTTCATTTGCGTTACATTAAAACAATAATAATTAACATAGGGCCTAATCCTAGTTTCATCTTTTTTTGGTTTGAATTATCCCAAGCAATTTTATTTTACAATTTTATTATAGGCCTACAATATGATGCTCCTATGTGTGCCTGCCATAGCCATAACTTGATGGCCATTCCCCCTTTTTTTTTTAAAAAACCGTTTGATTATATTTTGGACTTACCTCCCTTTAGTTGTCAAGTTGAGCCAGCACAAACAAAGAAAAAATTCTCCTTTTTTTGTGTTTGTTTGTTTGTTTGTTGATTGTTTGTATTTTGTTGGAAAATCAAACCGATTATTTTAATATTGTAAAAATTATGCACGCATATAATTAGCAAATGCTTAATGGAGTGAGCATTTCGCCAGGGCAAAATGTCCACCACTGTGGAGCTTTGTCCTGATTTTTAGGAGGTAGTTCTGGTAATAAGATCTCAAGGATCGATTTGGTTGATTTACTGTTCGTAGTTCTGATAAATAGCTGGGTGCAAGATTTCGTGACACTGGTATTTGAGGCACAGGACCTCAAAGATGACGCGAGCTGTAATAGGGAGCCAGTGTAGGGATTTTAGAATGGGTGTTATGTGAGATGATGTTTTGGTTCGTGATATGATTCTAGCCGCTGTATTCTGAATTTTCTGTAATTTTCTAGCAGAGTAAACGGCATTATGGTGCAAGATCCCTTTGCGTTTATAATGTTCGTGCTATTAGAAAAATCCTTTTACTGCTAATACCTTTTTTGTCCGACCCAATGTTTCATTATTGCATCAATATTGTTGTACCTATAAATGAAGAGATTTGAGTTAACTAACCGGACTGTCCTTAAGGTAAACGTGAGCGTTTTTCGGCACGTTTTACTAATAAAACCGAGGGTGGATTTTACCAGAACCGAAGCAAAACTAAACAACTTATTTCTATTATGTTGGTGATGCGGCCACGGACCCATAATCCTTGTCCTAAATTATGATTGATCAATAGCCCGGTTAACTATCAATCGCTGACTGCGTTACAAAGGAAACAACTCATTTTCTATAAGTTGATGATGCGGCCACGAACCAATAATCCTTGTCCTAAATTATGATTGATCAATAGCCCGGTTAACTACCAATCGCTGACTGCGTTGCAAAGGCATTACCCTCAAACAGGGCGTCAAATTGGACCAAATATGTTTACATAACGTTACGTCATGGCACACGATATTATTTTGGCCAATTAACCAGTGCATAGTAGAATATTTCAGTAAAATTAATTGCGGGAGAAACGAGACTATCAACATTGACATAAAATAAACAATACTGTATGGAGACGAACAGACTTACACCGTTTTTAATACTAGTACCTTAAATCACTGTCCAAAGTTTTAGGGAAGACAGATTAAACGAAGGACTGTCAAGTTGCTGTGATATATTTGATTGGACGGGGAGAAAAGACACACTACCCCAAAAGTTCAAGTATCAGAAGCCAATCCAGCAATGGCCAGAGAGGGATTTCTCTGGCCATTGCTTCGGGAATATGCCACGTACCGTGCTCTAAGTAAGATTATCTCGATTAAGTAGCGGGTTCAACATTAATCTCCCCAGTGAAACCCCCTGATGCTATCAAGTATTTCGTGTGGAACGATAAACTCACAAAATATTAAAGGATCCTTTGTTAGCTGGGCATAAAATAAACCAGATATATCCTGACGTGGTAGTCAAAAAATAAACCTGTTGTGTTGAGTGGCCGTTCCGCTACCCACGCCATTGTAGTATGCCTTTAATACAAAAACGTTTGCTCTCAACAATACCAACTGGTTGTGTTTGCTAAATTTTAAAATTCAATTCCTCGAAATCATATCATTCAGTATGAAACAGTGGCTCCTGATAAATAAATGTTCATTGATCTGATGATCATTTTACCGACCATTTGCGAATGCTCTGGACTGGACCATTAACGAATTGCATTTTGTCCTATTAGAAATCTTAACGAATGCAATCCACCATTATGAAATAAAGCATATTATGTTTATTACGTCTGGTCTACATATTTTTTTTCTTCTACGACATTAAAATGGCAAATGAATAATATTATTTTTGAATTAAATTTCATTGGATGTGTTTATCAAATATTATTTTATTGTTTTAAATTATGTCTGGCTGGTAGTTTGTATTTTACCGTGGCACTCATTTTTCCGCTTCGACGTCTCTGTGGCTAGTTGTAGTTATTTTTCAGTGGCAGTCAGCTGTGTTCGAGGTCTAATAATATTTGCAGGTCTTTGTACATAAATAAAAGATATTTCTTAAAATTATTATTACTGTAAGATGTCGGCTTAATTGTTGCGCAGCTCACATATCTATACCAAAATCGAGCATAAACCATTTCGCAATTCATCCCATGATACATATAACAAAGTGTTTGAATTACGACTAGGCTCTAGGGCCGTATCTAGCAGGGATGCAGGGGTTCATTTCACCCCAGAAAAATAAGCCCCCCCCCCTCCACAAAAAAATGACGGTCTTTCAATTATAAAATGATACACTTGATAATGATCAATATCAGTAACTTGGGCATTATATTGGCGCCCCACCAATCTGCTGCACCCCCACATTTAAAATCCTATATATTATGGCCCTGCTCGATTTAAATAAACAAGTTCAGAATATATAAATAGAATGTGACTTATATGTTGATGATTCGGATACTTAATTTTGGCTAATCTCGAGAGGAAAGTCCATGTAAACCGCTAAAGATAAGATAATCCTTCTCTCTCTAGCTATATTTTAGTTGAAATGAGTTTAAATGGATTTTAACGTCCTACTGTTCTGCTCCGACGAGATTGGATGAAAACGGGCATCTGCCGTGTTTATTAAGGAAATTTGGCCTGGGTAGTTAGTGGTGCTAACGTCAACTCTTATGTCGATCTTTAACATGGAGGGAGGGATTGAATTAACGTCCACTCTACGCAAACTAAAACATTTCAATAATTAGCTTGTGGGTATGGTCTGTAGCAGTAGGAGGACCCTGAGAAAGCCACGAGATTGGACAGGCGACCATATCCCTTGGCACGTAGAAGCGGGGAATCGAAACCATGCCAAAGTGTACACGGGTCCCATCCCAACGACTATACGCTGTCCCTTGCTAGGTCATCTGCCCTGCACCATTGACAAGGGGAAGCCACGACGGAAAATCCCGATGAAATTTCTTGGTCAACATCAGGATCAAACACGGGACCTCCAGGTTAGTCAAACAATGCGCACCGAGTCACTGCTGCTCTCCGTTATATATTTACAAATGGTATGGAGAGGGGTTTAATATAGACTATGCCTGTTCCCAATTTTTTTTCAGATACAAAAGTAAAAAGGCTTATTTCTTTCGCTTAATATAAAAGATATCGAATTTGAACTATCACATTCCAACACTACACATAAACCGCCATTATCCACAATAGTTAGAGGCCTATATATTTGACAATATCTGGTGTTGTACTCAATGTAATGTGAACTATTTTGACTAAAATGACGTAAACAAAAAAACAAAAAGAATTAAATTTTTTAGAATAAAAATTTACAATAAACTTCATTGATATCCCGTAAAACTATCACCTAATATTATGATTCATGAATGGTTAATTTTAATAGTTCTCAAATAAATTATCTACAATGTATGATATAGTTATTAATATATACAATATTCACGTTACACCGAAACTTAAAGATGCATTCCCGGGTACAAACTTTGTGATTTGAGGATATATTTGGACTAAACACATATTTAAAGTAACCAATCTATCAAAAATTTGCTACAATCCCTTTCAAAACTCTGTTTTCGCCGGGGATACCTATAGCTGTAAGGATCCTTTGTTAGCTGGGCATAAAATAAACCAGATATATCCTGACGTGGTAGTCAAAAAATAAACCTGTTGTGTTGAGTGGCCGTTCCGCTACCCACGCCATTGTAGTATGCCTTTAATACAAAAACGTTTGCTCTCAACAATACCAACTGGTTGTGTTTGCTAAATTTTAAAATTCAATTCCTCGAAATCATATCATTCAGTATGAAACAGTGGCTCCTGATAAATAAATGTTCATTGATCTGATGATCATTTTACCGACCATTTGCGAATGCTCTGGACTGGACCATTAACGAATTGCATTTTGTCCTATTAGAAATCTTAACGAATGCAATCCACCATTATGAAATAAAGCATATTATGTTTATTACGTCTGGTCTACATATTTTTTTTCTTCTACGACATTAAAATGGCAAATGAATAATATTATTTTTGAATTAAATTTCATTGGATGTGTTTATCAAATATTATTTTATTGTTTTAAATTATGTCTGGCTGGTAGTTTGTATTTTACCGTGGCACTCATTTTTCCGCTTCGACGTCTCTGTGGCTAGTTGTAGTTATTTTTCAGTGGCAGTCAGCTGTGTTCGAGGTCTAATAATATTTGCAGGTCTTTGTACATAAATAAAAGATATTTCTTAAAATTATTATTACTGTAAGATGTCGGCTTAATTGTTGCGCAGCTCACATATCTATACCAAAATCGAGCATAAACCATTTCGCAATTCATCCCATGATACATATAACAAAGTGTTTGAATTACGACTAGGCTCTAGGGCCGTATCTAGCAGGGATGCAGGGGTTCATTTCACCCCAGAAAAATAAGCCCCCCCCCCCTCCACAAAAAAATGACGGTCTTTCAATTATAAAATGATACACTTGATAATGATCAATATCAGTAACTTGGGCATTATATTGGCGCCCCACCAATCTGCTGCACCCCCACATTTAAAATCCTATATATTATGGCCCTGCTCGATTTAAATAAACAAGTTCAGAATATATAAATAGAACGTGACTTATATGTTGATGATTCGGATACTTAATTTTGGCTAATCTCGAGAGGAAAGTCCATGTAAACCGCTAAAGATAAGATAATCCTTCTCTCTCTAGCTATATTTTAGTTGAAATGAGTTTAAATGGATTTTAACGTCCTACTGTTCTGCTCCGACGAGATGGGATGAAGACGGGCATCTGCCGTGTTTATTAAGGAAATTTGGCCTGGGTAGTTAGTGGTGCTAACGTCAACTCTTATGTCGATCTTTAACATGGAGGGAGGGATTGAATTAACGTCCACTCTACGCAAACTAAAACATTTCAATAATTAGCTTGTGGGTATGGTCTGTAGCAGTAGGAGGACCCTGAGAAAGCCACGAGATTGGACAGGCGACCATATCCCTTGGCACGTAGAAGCGGGGAATCGAAACCATGCCAAAGTGTACACGGGTCCCATCCCAACGACTATACGCTGTCCCTTGCTAGGTCATCTGCCCTGCACCATTGACAAGGGGAAGCCACGACGGAAAATCCCGATGAAATTTCTTGGTCAACATCAGGATCAAACACGGGACCTCCAGGTTAGTCAAACAATGCGCACCGAGTCACTGCTGCTCTCCGTTATATATTTACAAATGGTATGGAGAGGGGTTTAATATAGACTATGCCTGTTCCCAATTTTTTTTCAGATACAAAAGTAAAAAGGCTTATTTCTTTCGCTTAATATAAAAGATATCGAATTTGAACTATCACATTCCAACACTACACATAAACCGCCATTATCCACAATAGTTAGAGGCCTATATATTTGACAATATCTGGTGTTGTACTCAATGTAATGTGAACTATTTTGACTAAAATGACGTAAACAAAAAAACAAAAAGAATTAAATTTTTTAGAATAAAAATTTACAATAAACTTCATTGATATCCCGTAAAACTATCACCTAATATTATGATTCATGAATGGTTAATTTTAATAGTTCTCAAATAAATTATCTACAATGTATGATATAGTTATTAATATATACAATATTCACGTTACACCGAAACTTAAAGATGCATTCCCGGGTACAAACTTTGTGATTTGAGGATATATTTGGACTAAACACATATTTAAAGTAACCAATCTATCAAAAATTTGCTACAATCCCTTTCAAAACTCTGTTTTCGCCGGGGATACCTATAGCTGTAAGTAAGCTGTTGTTAAACGCAATTACTGCCAACTTAACTTTATTGTGGGAGGGTCCATTTTTCAAAATGTATCTGTTATTACTTACTTTACATTTACCATATTATTGAGGCCTAAATAAATTCTTAATTATTTCTGTCAACTTCTTTTTACACCTTTTAATTGCAGAGTATTTTGTACGTTAACAACCCGCAATGTTCCCCAACCGCCTAACCATTTGAGTAAAAAATAACAACTGCTCCCTGACCTAAGCTAGCAAACAATAAGCCAGCAAATCCTGTCGGGTTGACAGTTATTGAATCTCGTATTTTTCTAGTAAGATTGGGTGTCTATACTTTTCATAAAAACCAAATTTGCCATACTTTTATTGGAAATAACCAGCCGATAAATACTTTGCTGGGAACACATCTTTAAATGTTTTATGGGGTAGATTGTCTTAACCGTTCATTCACTTCTATGGAAACATATATTTATAATATAGATGGATCGGTTTCTTTATATGTGACAGCTTTATTGTTCTTAGGCATAAATTTATTTATTGTTTACGTGTGATAAACGAGAACAATATGACATTCAACTTAATTAGTGGGAGAGAGAAATGTGGTTTTACGTCCATTCGACAAAAGCTAGATAATTTCGGGACTAACACATGGTTCAATTTTATTTCACCGATTCGCTTATGCGTAGGGTCTTAAGCGTACCAGGAGAAAACCCACGAAATTAAATGGGGTCTAACGTCTCACTGTTAAATGCTCCAACTGGACTAATGAAGACGACCATATGCAAACAATATTGCTATGGCCTACCCTTATATTTAATTCCTTTCTGCCAAAGGATCTTTTACGTGTACGTCAAACTGTACACGGGGAATCGGTTTTACGTCATCCTTGATGGGTCAGTATGTTCTTGCCAGACCAATACCGGAAGCGAACCCGAGATCTCCAGGCTAGTGATTTAGCGACTTACTATAATACTGAGGCACCGCATCTTCCACATCTACTAAACTTAGACTGCCTGTGTAAGTTAGCTCCACTTAAGAAAAACCACTATGCTAGTTTACCGACATTTGAAGAAACGGGGTAAAACCGCATGGTTATACCGATTTTTGGATATGGTGACCATTTAAGACATAGATCTATTCTCAAGTATTAAGTAGATGGATCTCTGTTTTCAGAATGGCAGTTCCCGACTCACTCTATAACAGGCCTTATGATCTAAAGCGCAAGCGTTAAGTCATTTGGCCGGGACAACTATTGAAGAAGAACCGACAATTTAATCACGGGTCTTCTCTCTTTCCCTCTCTCTCTCCCTCTCCCTCTATCTCTATCTCTCTCTGCTCTGCAATCCATCTTCTCTGGTTCGTATACTACTTTTCTTTAGTTCTTATTTTAAACGCTAGCTACAATATTTTATTTTATTTGAAAATTTGATCGGTCAATATTGACTTCGGCCACTGGCCAAAATAATGACCATCTGTACAAAGGTTGACTGTTTTTCAGAAGATGCTAACTAATATTTACTTCGACAATATAGACATCGTTTAGTTAGAGGTCAAGTTTATGCCCTACTTTCAATTTATTGATTTTGTCAAGTAAAAAAATACGAAGCGTCTCCTTGTGGAAAATGGTATTCGTTGGCCAGAGCCAACTAAATACAAAAATATAATTTTATAAATTCATAGAAATCCTTTGAAGCCCCGTGTACAATAGATTATTACAATAATATTGACTTCCAATAAAATATAAATAGTAGTGGTAATATCATTTGTATATAATATGTGATATGTTTGACCAGTCTTTTAAATTTAGGTCAACAATAAAACTGATTTAGAATGGGGTTTTTTTTCGGGGGGGGGGGGGCTCAAAAGTCAATTTCCGCTTAATCTTCCGATTTAGCAAATAAAATTAAAGTGACATCAAACGATGTCGGACGTCCTACTTTTCTACATCGACTGTGCTAATGGAAGACGGGTATACGTCATTCAATCAAGGGCTCTTTGACGTGCACGCCAATGTGTACACGGGATCTCGGTTTATCGTCCCATTCGAACGACTCGACACTGCCCTTGCCAGCCATGCCCTCGGTCCTGCACCATTGACAATGGCAAACAATGCCGGATTCTCCTCGGTCAATACTGAGATTTAAACGAGAGACCGTCGGGTTAGCGAGCCAGTTTGTTACTGACTGAGCCACCGAGGCTCTTCGATTTATCACCTTTAAACCCCCTTATGTCATTCTCTGCTATTGCGATTGCATCAAGAAATTTAGTGTTTTCATATTGTGATGGTTGGAAACAACCAATGCCATATTATCTAACACAAGATACATTTTAATGTATAGGTTACTAATTGTTTGGCGTATTCGTTTCACAAAAAAAACCTGCTGCTTGGATGCGCTTCAAGTCTATATGAACACGATAAAATCGGATTTACGTTGGTTCCTTGAAACGTTATCTATATAGTTAAGGTCTGTCTATGTTGTAATTCATAAAAAAGAGAGATTGCACACAGAACTGTCGAACGGATAAGTCACGAAATAGATTTAAGGCTTAAGTTTTAAGTCAATTTATAGGTAACTTCTGTCACAATATTAATAAGTCGAATCATAACTCAAAAAAGTACAGTGGATAAGTTTTGCCACCTCAATCAGTTTAAGGAAATGATCTCCATTTAATGTTATATAAATCTGCTTACGTAGAAACCATACACTGCATCTACGTTACGTTACCCAGCTACAATGTCCATCATGCGCTAGAATATTATCCAGAAATAAAATAAGGAATTAAAGAGATCTTTCAGTCTTAAATAGTAATCTCTTCTAGATTTAACTTCAGTAGGATATCTATCACTATCATAGTTTTTTTTATAACTAACATAACATGATAGTGTGAAAATATTAAATGTATTATAGTCATCAATCTAGAAATGTTTGACAAGGGATTAATAAAAGCATTAAGTGAAGTTTTAAAACAAACATTACTATATAATATCTTACTTGTGTCTCCGGGTAGATAAAATACTGAAAAAAGGGATAAAGTGTTTCTCAAGTGGTTTGATTTCAGAAAATGAGTAAGCGTTTTATCGCTAAAACAATTCCTGGAAGTTCCGTGGACTATCTTAGAGTGAGGAGAGAGAAATGGGATTAAACGCCTACTTGACATAAACTAGGTTATTTCGGGACTAGCATATGGTTATATTTTATTTCACCTGTAACTATAAGCGGGGAATCGAAACGATGCCACTTGACCATGCCACTTTAGCAATTCGGCCACCCGCCCTACTAGATTATTTGATAAACTGTTGCTATCACGTAACATTCGTCTTCTGAAAACCAGGCCCAAACCGTAGTCACAGCTAAGTTTAAGCATCTTCCCCACGCAACGGCCGCGAGTTTAACAACATCTAACCCTTGCTTCAACACTTGGCTATTCCTAAACTTTTACCCTGGTTGTGTTTACACGTGACTAATTAGCATTCAAATCATTGTCCAATCAGAGGTCGTGGCACATAACACACTCACATTGTAGCACGTGACTGTAGTAACAAAATATGGCAGCCTCCACAGAAAAAGATCGAGACAAGTTTACAGCCGTTGAAAGTTTTTTTTCAATTGAGAAACTCACAGAAAACCAAAAAAAGGCAATTGAAGCAGTTTTAGGGCCTTGACATTAATCGAACCTTGACCTTTGCATGTCGATTGTCACATAGACATTTTATTTAGAAGCGCGAGACTTGATAATCGTGGCGATTTTTTTAAAGGGTCAATCCCGATAATGTTTTAGAGAATAAAACTCTTTAATTTTGCGTTAAAATCCATTAAGATCCCCCCCCCCCTATCTTAGGGCCGAGCAACTAACTCAATATATGTGATACGTTTTCAAACAACTTAAACCCACAGTCTTCATCTTGAAATGGAGTCCGGTGTCCCAAACTGTATTATGCGGTGATTTGATAAAACCAGAGTTTTATTTTATAAAAATAATGTGTCGGTAAAATTTACCTTTTGTTATCAAGTACAGCACATGCACCATTCGTCGTGTAGACCTCTAAAGGAACAGGAATCGATTATCGGGTCACCCAACGAAAGAATTGACCCGAAATCATAAAAGGGTTACGTGTCCGGATAAGCTGTTTTAACGCTCACGTCCAAACGACTCAATATTTTGAGCTGAAATTTTGAGTCAGAGTATATACACCAGTCTTCTATATTTTGGCGTTTAAATTTCATACGTACTCGGACTTTTATTTTTGAGGCTCTGGTTTATTCGGGACAGTCCCTTTAAGGAAGGAGAAATAAAATAAATTGAAAGTTGTCTTATTTTTATTAACTAATTTAACGAAGGAATCTGGTTGGATCACGGTTGGGGCCGGTACCCAATCAAATTTAGTGCCGAAAAATGTAGAGTGTTGAGTGAAGGGCTTGATAAGCTGTATGTAGTTAAGGCGAGATCAAGCCTTCTATTGAAGATGAGTTTAAGTAGTTCTTGTGTCGTACACAGGACAATTATTTATGCCTATTCTAGACCACCGATACAACTTCTTGCTTGTAAAATTTGGCACTCACGATGTTTTTGCTCTAACCCAGCGATATGTCATACAGTGTGCTATAATGAAAAGTGTGCCAGTACAGCGACACTACGGCCTATTTCGAATTCCAATTGCCAAGGGTTTTTTCGTCCCACCTAAACGACTATACGTTGTCCCCGTACGTAACTAACGTGACGAAAATTAAATGGTAGCTGGCTTTTTTTCCCCGCACGTATACAGTGAACTGCCATTTTGCGCAGTATTCCAGTCAGAATTTGGCTATTTTGTTAAAATTGCTAAACAGATTTAATTTTTTGTTTAGAACTGACATAAATTAACTATAAGTCAATCCCCACGCTAAAAATATTAACAGAATTGATTGTGTATATCTGAAATAGACCTAACCGAGGCACAAAAAAGTTCCAAGATGTCAGCGCCCATGAGCGAAGAGTTTCGGGACGCTATAAACTTTTCAAAGTCGAAGTTAGGAGTTACAAACTTAAATTTTAAGGAAAATCAATTACAAAAGAAATACAAGGAAGATTGTTATTGTTAGTGTGTTGACCTCATGACCTGTGATGTATAGACAACGTCATATGAAAACATGTCGATTGACTGTCTCTGGGATAACTTCTCCGCAGGTAGTGTGTCTCAGATGTTCAGAATGCGTTGTCCCTTGTCGTGGCTTCTGTACCACACCGATTTCTAGGGAGAACTACGCCGGAAAATCACGATGAACATTCACGGCCAACACCGGGATCGTACTCAGCGACTCATGGTTAGCGACCCAACGTCTACTCACTGAGTCACTGGTGTCAATATATATTATGATGCGGCATAACTAACATTGTTCAAGAACGTTTAGCAAGGGCCGGCGGAAGCAATTCTTGATTGGGGGGGGGGGGCTTTCATTTTAGGTCCTTATAGGCGAGGGTCCAGGGGCTGCAATAACCTGGAGAAAAGAGTACTTTCGGCCAAATTATAGCCCCCCATCCCCAACTCCGACGGGCCTGTTAATCAACATTATACAAGACAAAGATTAAATTCAGTATCGGCAGATATTTGAGGATAATGTCGTCAGATATTTCGCAACGCATTCCTTTTGGATACATTTTATGGCGAAATCCTGAATCCCCCACAAACAATAATGCCAACTATTGCATATTATTGTCTCTGCTAGAACAAAAGTACAAGATTCAGAACCAGAGCTGTTCTAAAGTTCTCTACTAAGAAAAAAAAGGGCAGCATGTTTTGACATCCGTATGCACGTAAACGAACATTTCGTAGTTCGAGTTCTAAAAAGGGAAGCAGGATGTCCGAAGAAAATTTCCAAAATTCCATATAGAGTGCACTCGTAACCAATGTAAATACGATTAATGTATATTAATCACAAACTGACCCACGTAAAGGGTCAACGCGTGGTTAATCCAGGCATCCAAGGTCCATTTATTTAAAATAATATTTAGTCTATTTCATTTAAACTGTAATCAATAACAAATACTTTGTATTCATACCCAAGAAAAATAATTATTACAATGAATCATGGTATAATAAATTTCAATAGTCGCGTCGCATGCTGTACGGGGGATCCCTGTACGACGTCATGGACCCCCCTGTGATCAGCCTTATTAAAAGTGGTCCGTGAAGTGAAAGTTATAAACTTGTCAAGTAAGCGCGATATCTTACAAATAACGACATAGTAAACTCTGATATTGGCCAACACGGCCCGATACGGGTTGTATCTACTGACGAATTTCTTCTAATCAGCAGTTATTTTTAGCCCCCTTGTGGTTGGCTTCAGGGGACTTCTTGAATACCATATCACATATGTAATAGTCATATATCATACAACGGAATTTTAAACCTTTTAACAGCGCAAACTATTTAACCACCTCTGATCCTCACACACGAAGCCAAAGTATGACCTTACGGCCAATGTATAGTCTTAAATCTTTTATGGAAGATCGTTGAGGGTTTCCGTATTTATGTAATGTCATTCTGAAGTGCTATCTTACCGATACAAACATAACAATAACAAATTATTATTGATTTACTGTTGATTGTTTTATAGCCTACAACGACACCAAGGACGTGGTCTGGGGTAGGGATCGGCTATATCTTTTCTTCTTAAAGCGAGAATTTCATATTTTCTAAGAAAGTAATTCAGAATTATTTCTATGTCTTTTGCTCAATAGGTTATCAACTAACCATTATACGATCATGGGCATTATTTCCTACCCTTAAAAATCATTGACACAGGAAATAACACAATTAACTGCCTTGTTTTCCTATTCCCTCCATGGAAAAGCTATGTTCAATCGTTTGAAATTGAAAATGATATGTCCTTGCAGATAGGCGGCACTGCGTACATTTCGGTCCCACCCGTAAACACGGCTCCATTAATCCTATCGTTGACGCTCTATTTACGCTTAGCCTATTATACTTTTTTTTATCATGAAAGATTACGGTAATTGATAAAACCTGAATCGCATAAAATATTTTTGACATATTTTATCGCGTGGTTCCTAGCCTTTTTTCAATTTGAATAATGAAGTGTTTCTCTGGGAGTAGGCCTAACTCACTGTAAATTGGGTCCCTTCCAAATTTCCCGATTGTCGGTCGAGTCGATCTTACCATGAAAACAGTCAATCATTTTAAGGTTTAAATACATCCCCGAACTTTAGATAAAAGTCAAATTAGACAAGATAGGATAAAAAAAACCTGTCACTTCTCGAAATAATAATTTAAAAAAATAGATAACGAAAATGAAATATGGTGAAAATTTAAGTCAAATTGCTTCACTCTGAACTGGGATGTGGGCGATTGAAATTTAGGCTAGCATCGATAGTCATTACTAGCCTTGTCACGATAATAAAAAAGGCTCGATTATCCAGTTTGACATTAAATTATCCCTGGATAAATGTAATCGAATCCACTAAATATCACAGGCTAACGATGACATCGAGATTTGATTACGATCTGGATGAGTTAAATAATGTCCAATTAATAATTTTGATAATCTTTTAAGAAATACCAGCAATAGGCATATTTAGCCCTTGCATAATGTATCTTTAACAAAAACAAATTCGAACCAAACGCATACACAGGTCGAAACATTGATTAACTTCATTTTTGTCTTTCTAGATTGTATGAGAAATATCATACACAATATTAGATAAAACTAGTCGACCATCCAGTAAGTGTAATTACCACCCCCATGTTTTTTTAATCTTAATGCTACTGAAAGTTAGGTTAGTTTGCTTCCATATAATGCCCCCCTTTACACAAAAACAAAACCAATTAAACTATTTGGGCTAGCCATGCAGTCGTCCGATTTTTCAGCAAATCAATTCATCAAAATATTGCCAAATAAAAGAAACTAGATTTAGATATACAGAGCTAAATAATTAGCCAATGACGTCACCAGTTGTCGACGGCGCAGCGTGTGGCTGAACCTCCACTTTGCTTCCAGCTATTACAACATAAAATACGACATGGGAATACGCATGACAAGGAAGGTCTCACAATGTAAACAAAAACACCAACGGATTGGTACTAAATTCTAATAAAGATTATTTACAATATTTCATTTAGTAGCCTACTTTGCCTCTGGCTTTGGTTTATTAGACCGTTCAATGCGATTCTCCTATTACACGCCGGTAGAATACGTAAATACGGGAGTGATCATTCAGGAAAATATTTGCCATGGGCTTCCCTGAAAGAAATATATCAATAATATTCTGCCCAAAAATACACCTGCTATACTCACGTTTTGGTTCTTATGACGCAAAGGTTGCTTTAAATTGTAGTAAATCTACTAATAATACCAGAGACCAACAAATAATACAATTTTTTTTTCACAAGGCAGTTCGGGGTGGTAGGGTAGAGGCTGAGGGCTAGTTCTCTAGCTATGAAGTGAGGAGTTTGATCCTGATAAGGGTCGAGAAGGTGACCCACGACATTTTAGCGGAGATTCTGGCAAGGCACAGTGCCTAGTCGTTCGGATGGCGCGAACAACCGATGTCCAGTAAAAGAAAGTTTCCGCGTAGCACAAACTACATTGGATATGCCCGTTTTCACCGCCCAGGTTGGTGCAGAACAGCATGACGTTAAACCCCATTTCATTTCCCAAGACAGGGCGGAATAAGGAATTGTGGGACCCATTAGATCAAGCAATAGATACGCGGGGCCCACATACCACAGGGCGGAAACATCCTGACGTAATGGATCCATTAATGTACATTTGTATAACATCGTAGATTTTCAATAATTCTGAATGGTTAACTCGTATAGAGAATGAATATAATACTGGTCGTAATTGACACCACTTATAAATTGAAGAATTCAGATTTCTGTAGAAATGGAAAGAAATGGGGCTTAAGTTCCTTCTTTTCTGCACCGACTTTATGGTCTAAAGGGTGCCCTCTCCCCCTCTCCCACCACATTAGAAACAAATTCCGGAAATTAAAACAGGTATCTCTGGTTTCTAATAACGTAAATGTCTCGATATTTCTTTATATTTCATCATTGTCGTTGTGTAATTCCGATAAACTATAATTATTACGTCTGTTTTGAATTCTAGAACAATTCTAGACCACCTCTCAGATTTAACCTTTATCAAACACCTACATCTTAGATTTGAAATGGATTTACTTTATGTTTGAAAAGGTCGAATCCATGTTTGACATTATTTACAAATTGTGAGATACTTCAATATGAATTATATTTAAATACATATTTAAAATGTCATTCTAATTAGTGTAGCTTGCACTTATCCCCTTAATCATTTATGTTTGATCAATTTGGCAGTTTAAACTAATCCCAGATGATATTTTTGACAGATAACAAATTATGTCTTGATAACCAAAGATTATGATAAGAAGTGTGGGAGTCTCGAACATCTTAACCTGCGAATAGCCATCTGCCAGAGACATTTTATTATATTCTATAGTTGAGTGTTAAATATATGGGTGGGATTCGCACACGTCGCAGTTAAAAACGATATGAGTATGGTTATTGCGCAAGCGCCTCAAGCTGGCGTTAAAGAGACCGGACCAGACCAGGGGCCGGTTTCAGAAAACATTCCTAGGCTTAAAGTAATAATTTATTCAAATTGTTTGCCTTGTTTTAACTAAAATATAGCCCTTTATAGAAATTTCGTTGTTTTAATGTATAAAATACACTAATAATACACTATGTGCATATTTTGTGATTGAAAATAAGTAAATTCTTAACTTAAGTCTAAGAATGCTTTGTGGAAACTGGGGCCAGATCGATTCGTAATGGCTACACAAATATCCAGAAATCAGGACAGACGTCATCTCTTGGGTAGCTCAGAGGGTAACTCCGCTATTACGATGCCTCACATTTAATATATACTTACAGAACAACGAACTAGTTGACAAAGAGCAGCCTCGTTGTCTATTAGTAAATTAAATTTATGAAAAAGTTCTGACTCACTAAATACTGCATGTCGGTACCAAGCATAGCCATGTAGACATTTTATTATGAAAAGATGTTGAATATTTATCATACTTTTATCAATAATATTCAATGAAAAGCCTCTTCCCATTCAAGCATTTCCTTTTAAAATTTCAACGCATTTCACACGTTCTCTTCAGACAGGTTTATTAACACGGCAAATTAACTTTTCAATATTTGTCAATCGCTTCACGAATCATAAAATACATAAACAGTTCAACAAAAAACGGGTAATTTGAGCTCAAATCCCACTTCTGACACCTGAGTAAGTTAAATTAGGAACAAAAGAATCCGGAACGAAATTATCAAATGGACACGAATCAGTCTAGATTTAGTTAGTGTCAATGTGGTATTAGGATCCCCGCCCGACAACAGACGTGAGAATGAATAGGCGGGTAACCACTTCACATTTTTTTAAACAAGAAGCTCGCAATTACTCTAATAATTGCTCTAATGTACGGTTTTACTCCAATTTCGTAAATGCGCAATTAAAGGCTCATTGTCGATTTTGGTGACCTTGAGTTATTTCAAAAAAAATAAAATAAAATAATCCCAGTCTCTATAAACCTAATGACAATAGGCCTAATGATAAAATACCGTCTGTAAAAATAATGTTGGCAATTGTTTTTTTTATCAATAAAATAAAACCAAGTACGAACAATCCAAACCATTGGTTGACACTACTTCCACCAGCCATTTGGGGGGTCGGGATAGCCTAGTGGTTGGTCTAGAGTGCCGCGCTTCGACCTCTAGCTGGCCGGTCACCTCTGGCATGCGGCTGTGGTTTAGAGCCCTAGTGTGAGCGTATGTGACATGGAGATAGGGGCGCCTTCTCAACCTCGTGGGTTACTTCCGGCCACTCCGGTTTCCTCCCGTTGCTTAAGACCCCTACGTGCAAGCGAATTATTGAAATAAAAATTGAAAACCATACGTTAGTCCCAAAATGACCTAGTTTGTGTCGAGTGGACATTAAACACAATTTCTCTCTCTCTCTCTCTCACCAGCCATTTGTAAATAAATAATATATAGTCTGGATAATCGAAGCTTTACACACACCCTTCGTGGAATGAAAACGTTATTTAAAAAAAGCCTTGGGGAATGGACTTTGGTTGGAATAAAGATGGCTCAAACAAAAAGTGTCTGACCTGGTCAATTAACACCGGCTTTACAATGCGACAGACACGAATTAACAAGAGTCCTACCGATCGGGGCTACGTATTATTCTTTAATGAATGCGCTGGGTATGCTGTGCCCAAATATTACGTGTCTGGGTCACATTGTACAGTACGGTTTGGAGTACCTCTAAGACTATACTATGCATGGGAGATTTTGATGTGAAGCCTCTAATAGAAAGTTGCTGGACATTCTCTCTGGTTTAATATACGCTTTTCGTACCCTATCCATTACATGTAATTGTAAGTTCATCCTAGATTCATTACGAACAACAATTAAAATAATACCCATTTATCCGAGATTCATTAAGGGAATAGAATAAAGTGAAATGAAATGAGGTTTAACGTCCCACTTTTCTTCTCAAACTGGTCTTTCATGTGCATTTGGGATCACGTGTTCTATACTGTAGTGGAGAAATACTATGTTCTGCTCCGACTGTGCTAATAGAGATGCACAGTGTGCTATGAGAGAAATTTTGTCCGGACAGTGGCGCTACGGCCTACTCGTCTCCCAATTGCCAAGGTATATTTTACGAGCATACCAATGTGTACATGGGATTTCAGGTTTTTGCCCCACCCAAATGACTAGACAGATGCCCCTTTGAGGACCATCGTACTGCACCAAAGACAACGGGAAACCACGTCGGAAAATCCCTATGAACTTTCTCGACCAAAACTAGGAGCGAATCCGTGACCTCCGGGCTAGCAAGACAGCGTCATGCTCACTTAGCCACCGTGGCTCCCATATGTATTATTAGATTATTAACGGTAATATGTTTGTGTGTATATATATATATATATGGTAGTTAAATGTACATATTATATTCAATACAAATCAGACGTGCCTTATCAATACTCGTTTCATAAACGTGATTAGTTGTTTAATTGTCAAATAGCTT